>CM068371.1:111924294-112640843 GCA_034769895.1 Magicicada septendecula | reverse complement strand
TCAGAATACGATGGTACTGCAAAAACAACAAGATGTCACAAAAGACTCGAGGATGCTGCACAGCGGGAGGTGACGTTTACGTGACGGACACAATTTACGATTAGAAAGTCGGGGCGGCTTCACCAACCAATGCATGTCAGAAATTATTAATAGCTACAAAAAAGGGGTGTAAGATAAAACAATACCTCAAGAGGACCAAGGAAACAGATGGGGAAAGTTAGAACAACATTGCGTAAGTCCCAAACAAAAGGGTGATTGACAGGCGCGCAACGACCAGAAATTCTGCGAAAGAGATCAACGTCCGAACGAAGAAATCTGGGGGATGTCTAACAACCTATCAGGGTACAGCGTCTTGCGAAGACACCGGTGGAGAGGAGAGTTTCTGTGGTAACCAGGGTCAAAGCGAATCATTGAACAGAAACCAAAAAACCCTAAAGTAGTGCGATAAAATATTCTAAGAAAATATCGAGCTGACCTATCGTAAGTAAGAAAAGGCGTGGACAGGCTCAAGACAAAATTTTGGTAGGGACGAGTTGATAAAAACTGACTGTCTAACAAGGAGGAGTCTCAGTCATATTTTTTAATTCTCTCAGTCGTATTTTAAGTTTGCTCAGTATTTTAAATTTTCTCAGTGCTACGAAGGACTCTCAGTCTTATTACATGTTTTGAACATACATTTTGCTCAGTATTACTGTGTTCAGTCTAGTAAAATTTAACCGTCTTAGTGAAAACTCAGTGTTATAATATTCGGACTTAGTAATTTCAAACTGTAAGATTCCAAGTGCAACCGGAAGTAATACTCGAACACAACAGTATAAAATGTGCGAATTAACGAACTTAGTTAAGCATTAACATTATTAGGAATTTCCGAGTGAACAATTCAAGCGAACTATCACGTAATCTCGGCACATACACGAGACATTATTAGTGTACTGTACAACTTAGAAAGAATTACATTTAGCCAGTGTTAATGAATTACACTAAATGTAACAGAACATTTAAATACTTGAACAAACTAATCAACCAAGTAGTATAAGCGCATAGACATCAACACAAAATCAAGTGAATTTCTGTGATGAACGGACATCGACATTAACTTTGCGAGCGTGAACATACACCACTCATTTTAGAATGATCACACATTATAAAGCGAACTGATCTATACAAGCTGACATTGAAAGCAACATCACATCCACACTACTCTATAAATGACGCGAGTTCACGTGTGTGTACGAGTGACAGTGAATTCAACTTTATTCAACAAGATGTGTTCTTCAGACTTCACCACAACAAGGAGGCCGATCACCGTTGGACCATGAGTGGATATTCTTACCCAAGTAACAATTATTAATCTATTAATTTAGTAACTACTACTGTCCTGACTCTTTCAAAGAATCCCCACCCTGGGAGTTTTAAATAAATTTTATAAAGGAATAAATTTAAAGTTATAAATAATTAACAAGTAAGCGAAACTATCTGGAATTAATGAACGCATTAATTAATTATTATTTGGATTTATTGTATATCATGATTTATGTATGTGTGTCTTTTTCAGCTATCATATAAGCTAGAACTTGTTTAATGATATATGTGTTATTTGATGTATTTACAGGTACAGCAACTCTTTATGTGTTATGAATATAAATTGACTTAATGAATAATAAATTAGTCATTTAAGTACAGTTAAACAAATGCGTTCATTATTATTAAACCCGCATGTTAAAGTTTTACATAGAATACAATTACACGAATATTTATAATTGTACAATTTTCATGTGTAACAAAAGAACATGATTAAGTTACTAAAGAGTCTCTTGTCTATTATGCTAATTGGTAATTAAAATTGATAATTGATCTAACTAATTAATTCACATCGTAATTAACATAATAACACCGTATAGTGATACATAATATAAATTGAGATTTAAAATGTAAGAAGAACCAAATGGATAGAAGTATTAATTAATCTGAACAATTGTGTATTTGATGAATAAAATGATTTTTTTTATTAGTCGAAATTGACTACTTTTTATAATTTGTATTTTAATGACTGGATGTAGACATATACCACCAGTTTTATAATTGAGCAGAGATGATTCCTCTGAGCTCAAATAAGTGAAGTATGGCCAGCAGATAATGTAGCCAAAATGTGCCACTCTGAACTGTTCCAGCTCACGTGATAGGGAATGTTAGGGAGTGAATATCCCAAGGATAAAGCACTAAGTAAGAAAAGAAAAATATATAATATTGATAATAATAATATAAATCATATTAAAATGACTATCTAAACAAGAGTGAAATAGAAAATGAAAACAGAAAATATACATGTCACCTTAGAGCTCAACTGTAAAAAAGCAGGTATACAAGTGGATACAAAACCAAGAATATAATAAATATAAGTGTCAGAAGCAATTATTTCATCCATACTAAGCGTGTGATCTGAACTAATCACTTTTACAGGAGGGCATATGTAGCATAACGGAAATTCTGCCTTATTTACAATTCAATACCACTTAGAAAATGAAAGGACGAAGCAATCTGGAATGAGCAAAATAAACCCAAAAGAAGTAACATAAAAGAAATAATCACTATAATAAATAAAATGCCTTAACAGTAAGATAAAAACTCTCGATCCAAGGAAATTAAAAATAACACAATTCAAAACCATGTGTGTTAAACCAGGTAGGATGATTATTATCCCAGTAACATCATCAGTATATCCAGTAAAGATAAGGAGCAGTAAGGAAATACAACCATGGACAAATTAAGTAAAATAAAAATCTCAAAGGGACAAAACCTATTTTAAAAACAGAACTTACTATCACAATCATACAAAACAAATCAATGAACTAAATCATAATTATTATACAAAAAATTAGAAAACCATATAAAAATGTCAGAGAATACAATACCAATAGGCTGATTGAATGTAAAGTTAGGTATAAATAAAATAGTGTGTAATTAAGGGGAACGCCCCAAACCAGTTTTGAAAGGACAGCAAAAGACTGTAATTAGGCTGAGACCGTAATTTGTTTATTTGTTTAATTATTATATTGGTATTCACTACCTACAATGTTAATATTAGGATATACTAAGTGTTAGAGAATAAGTATTTGTTGTATTTAAAGAATGTTAGTTTATGTCAGAATTTTGTTAAGGAAAGAAAGGCAATATATTAATTCAAATGTCATATAAATAGTAACTTAGAAAAGGTAAAAATAATAATGTGAAATAATTATAATATTGATAGGAAAAATGAAATTTGATAATCAAGCCAAATTCAACTTTGACCCTGTAATCAAATCAGAGGAGATAAATTAGTGAAAATCTGGACCAAATTAATATAAATTATTCCTATTAGCATGCAAATACTTTATTATAATTATCACAACAACCAGTAGTAGTAATTAAAAAAGTCAGAGGATAACATTGACTTAAATAATAATTGTACAAGATAATGCCTAGGCAGTAAACCAAGTATAAGTAAAATGTAAATAAATCAGTAAATGTTTAGTATAATAACAAAGTAGTAAAGGCAAATTATAATGATTTAATTAGTAATCTTATTTGAGGACAATGGTAACATGAAACATACTGTAAACCATTTAATGGGTAATCATGTGAATCAGGATAAGGCCTAGAAGTAAATTTCAAGGAATGTAAATTTTGAGTTCCATTCAAACCAAAATAGGTCATGTTTAATATTAACTTGTATAAAATCAAAGCAGGAATATAGTTATGTAATTAAAATTTCATAAAAATACTAAATAACTAAATTATAGCCAGTAAAATATAAAAAAGTGGTCATTTATTTCCATAAAATCGAATCGGGAATAAAGCAAACAGCTGATTGTGAACAATGTAAAATGAGACCAAAATCATACAGAATTTTCTATATGAAGAAACAAATAAAATGAGTTGATTGTTAAACTCCATGCAGAACGAACGTGTCAGAGTATTGAGAAGAAATCTGAATTAAAAAATTTTAACTAACTAAAACCAAGATGTACTATGGAAATATGAAAGAATGAAGTACATACAGTAAATCAGTGAATCCAATTTAAATAATTATTGGAATAATAAAACATATTTAAAAAACACTAAACTAACTACCAGAACGAACGGCTACGAGGGAATTATAAACCTAACCTAATTTATGAACAGCGAACTGATTTGAAGAGACACTCCACTCAACACTACACACGTATTACCGAACGAAATCCCGTGGGGGACGAAAACTACACACAATAACTTGAAAATCTTTCAATAACTACATCACAGAAGAGGAATTTATCAACTACTGCATTTTATTGAAGGAAAATTCCAGAGACAGATTATCAGCGTAGTAAAACGCATGAAGGCAGCCATCTTTTAATTTCAACTTGTAGCGGCCAGCCCAAGACGGAGACCGCGTGACGTCAGAATAGTCAGCTTGTGGTTCGAATTTCTTTTTACTAATATCTACTATATTTTTAATAATTATATGTTAATGAATAAGTTGTTTTCTAATTGTAAGTATTGAATTCTCTAACTTGCCTTTCCTGACTATTTCAACAGTTAAAAGAATCCATGTTAAATATTAATTTAATTTGATATGACAACCCAAATGTATTAATCGACCTGAGATCCAGTCTCGACTCCGAGAGCAATAGTCGACGCAAGTCGAATAATCGCATTACTTACAATAAATATAATTATTTGTTTTAACTTGGCGTTTTATTGAATAGTTAAGTAGCTGAACTAAAATACGTACAGTTTTTAATCAACTAACAGGACTTCAGAAAGGAAAAAGACGAGCGGAAGAAGAATTAAAGACGCTGAATTGGTAGCTACCTTCAATCGATTTGGTTACGACATAAACTATTTAACGCGGTGAAACAAATATTTCTTTACCAATTCATACACAATTACTAATTATTATTTTAATTAATTGAACACTAATAATAAAATAATAAAAACAATTAAAATAATTAAATAATAAAATTAATAAATAAATAATAAAAAACATAAAATAAAAAATTTATTAAACAATTAATAAAACACAAAACCAAAACCAAAATAAATTTGTTTCATTACAATATATAATATATATTGTTAACTTTTTTTAATTTTTCAAAATAATTAAGTCAAAATAGGTAAGCCTATTTAAATAAAAATTAAGCAAACTGATCCAAAGACAAATTCTTTTGTTCAGAATAATGTAAATAAAAGTAAGGAAAAAATAACATTGAAAGATATTTCTTATGTATTGCTTTTTGGCTTTTTTATGTACATATGGGATGTGTCGAGTTGCTTCTGGCATGTAACGTCTGTCCATTTTGGGTCCACTTGACTAGAATGGATTTCAAGTGTTCGTCTGACAAGTTAGCCCTGTACTTTGATTTTACAAAATTCATTTTTGAAACGTTTGTTCGCAGATATAGGTCGATCCAAACATTTAAAGCATTGCTCTTGCAAAGTTTTTTATTTCCTTGAAATCATCGGTCAATGAGATGCGAGTGAAAAGCATGATTCATTCAAGGCAGCCAGCCGAACGATCACATTAACCACTTAAATGTTGTAAACTTGTACAAAATATTATAACATTTTACTGAACTTATTTCTTGTTCAGTTATTTAGTAAAATGTTATAATATTTGAAGTATTTTGACGATCTATTTAAAAACTGCACGCAGCACCTGCCAGGTTGCCGCAGGTCGGATAATAACCCTTCGTGGGCCGTAGTTTGGAGACCCGTGATATAGAGTAAAGTCCCAATTATCCGCAGATAAACAAATTCCGCGGATAATCCACAATATATTAGACTACGAAAACGGCAGAACATTACTTTCTTAACGTTAGCTGTATTAAAACCTCGTAAAGCAATACAGTAAAACCCCGTTAAGACGCTCATCAAGAGACCTCGTAAAAATCGCGCTATGCGGGCTATTACCAAGTACCAATATATACATAATAAAACTGTGTAACTAATAATTCGCATTTTCTATGCAGCCTATATAATAATTCACACAAACAGACATTTCGTCAGAAAAAACTCTACTGATAAATTGCCTTATGAGTGTCATAGGTGTATCATCTACACTGAGTATTTCTGAAATTACTACCTATGTACGTACAAAAGTTACATAGTCTATACAAAATCCAAGTAAACAAGTAAACGTCTCCCATGTTTTCATGCGCAGCAGGGATTAGATTCCGGAATGAATTACTGTAAATGTATGAATTAAAAAATGTCAGAAAAACACATGTCAGTGAAGTCACTGCTGACCTGTCGGTAAACTTTACAGGTGACGTTCAACGCAAATATCTAGTTTTTCCCATCCGTTAACTAAGCTAGTAGAGTACAACGGCTTTCGATTATAACGCGTACGCCTACAGACAAGCATAACCTAATGAGAAAATTAAATGTTCGTGGTAAATTTTCCCGGTGTCGCAGTAAAGTGCATATGTCCGGATGACTCATTTTAGCCAGATGTCGAGCGACAAACAATACAGTACCTGTTGGTGATCGGTGAATGACACAATCCATCCCTGGGATATACCTTTACATAATTTTAAAACAATATTGTTTACGACAGTTAATAGAATAGTGTATTAAAATTAGTGGAAGAGAAGCTTTATCATTCAGCTGAAATTTATTTCCGCTTATAAAAAAACGTTGGCGGGTTGCCGCGGATAAACCATTCGTGGACGATCGGGAGTTTACTGTATATTCTGATATCTTCTTTTACTATTCTTTTGGGCTATGTAGGTTTTTAGCAGCTGTATCTAATGTGCACCATCTTTTCCTATGATCCTCAGCTCTCCTCTAGTTTTTAATGCCCATGATTTGTAAATCCTCCACCATATCTTTCACTAGCCTCTTCCTTAGCCTACCTCTACTTCTAGTTTCAACAGGCTCTCTTTCAGTTACCCTCCTTATACATCTGTTCTGTTCCATTCGATGTTCGTGCCTAGGCCACTTTACTTCTCTGAGTGTTTGTAATGTTCACAACGTGTTTTTTATTAATTAGTGCATTTACTTCCAAGTTTGTTCCGATTCTCCAGATGCTGTCTTGTTCTCATTGACTGGTACACGTAAGTTCATCTCTAACCGTCTCAACTTTTCTTCATCCGTTTTTTGAGGCGCCACGGTGTCGCTACCGAATATTTCTACAGTTTTTATAATATTGATACAAGAAGGTATACATATAGCTTTAAATTTTGAGGGCGTTCACAAGAGACGTATGTCAAATTCTATAAGACGGCAGTATCAGCACTGCTGTATGGATGCGAGACCTGGACTATAAGGAAGAACTGGTGCCAATTATAGTCTGCAGAAATGAGCTATTTCAGATCGGAAATGAGGGAAATACGCGACTCGATCATATAAAAAACCAGTATATTAGACAAGAACTTGATATAGTTTCCTTAAATGATCCCATTCAGAATTATAGAAATTGCTGGAACAACATCTAGAAAGAATGGACAATACCCGCTTTCCGAAGTTGGCTTATGAGTATGAGCCGGTTGGAAGAAAATCTGAAGGCAGGCCAGTCACAAGATGGCGGGAGCCATGAGGCCGGAACAGGAGAAATCATATCCATGAAGTGATGACGACGATGATGATGATGAATTTTGAGGGCCGTTTAATATTTTGGAATTTTGGATTTCCTAGCATAGTAGCATCGGTTTTCTCTTGACATTCTCGCTCTTACTTCCTCATGTATGATGCTTTTTCTATTGCTTGATGATCCTAGATAACAAACGTTAGTTACTTTGCCCGTTTCTAAAGGGGACCGTTGTAGTCTCCCTCTATTTTTACTGAGCTAAAACTCATCTATTATCAGTTATTTCCTTTGTGTTAGCAGTCTTCATAACAATTTTGTCGAATTTTATTGCTTTCCTGCTATGTACAATTTTCCCTCGAACGAGGCCTTTCGGTTTCGCAACCATTATCAATCTTCCCGTTGTTGTAGGAAGAACTTGATAATGGTTGCGAAACCGAAAGGCCTCGTTCGAGGGAAAATTGTATATAGCAGGAAAGCAATAAAATTCGACAAAGTTAAAACTCATCTTTTCAGACTTTAAACTTCCATATAATTACATTTCCCATATATATTTCCAATTTATTTAAATTATATATTCAAAATCGCGTCGTAGAATGATTCTGAGAACTACAACTATGTAAAGCTAGATGAAGCCAATAGGCTTATAAACGTAAAATAATCATAGAATTGACGTTTTTCAAACTGAGTTTACAAGATACAGAGAAATATTTAATTGAACAATGTACTAAATAAATAACAATTAATACTAAATAAATATCAGAATTATGATATACCGACGGCTGTGCTAGCTGCAAAAATATTTCTCATCTATGAATGTCGTTGCTTTAGAGTTACGGATTATCTTAAGACGTATCGTTCGTCTAAAGGGCCGCTGTAATACGATCTTATAATGCTTTAGACGTGTTCCCGTCTAAAATAGCATTACCTCAATTCGTCCGATTCCAGACATGACGGCAATGTACCAAGATGTTAAAACTCACCACAAAAAAAGTTTCCAATAGTAGACCTTCTTTTCTGACTCTACTGATTTATGTAAACGGTATGGAATATGTGAAAACATCAGTCTTCACGCGTGAGAATCATCCGCTACCGGAAATATAGTTTTGCATCTCTGCATCCACATTTTAGACGGCTCAAATAAATTACTATAATCTCAAAAAACCCAAGTACTTGATATGTTACTTTGTATCTTACTTGATAATTTGAAAAGTTACTTAAATAACTTACAATGTTAGAACAACGTTCAGTTTCGATGTAAACTGATCAAGAAACGAGGAAATTGTTTTTGTAAAGACGCTACATTGTTTGTATGGAGTATACTTTGAGCATTGTTTTACATGTACAGCAAAAGATATGAACTCCTATCTTTGATTCTGTACCTTTTTTATTTAATTGATACTGATAATTTTCAATTTCGATATTTCAATGTTGCCAGCAGTACACTCCCGGCGAGACATTCGGGCGAGGCGAGGGAAGCGCGAGAGGGAAGTGTACCAAGTACATTCCTGCCTAGTCTCGGCGTAGTCCGTAGTGTGCCCGTAGTGCTCTAGATCTGATCGAAGCCTTCTTTTTTCGTAGTTGTCCTCTAAACGTTGCCATGAGGGAATCCTTTTTCTTCTTTAGTTCCACACCGGACTGTTAACACTTTCACTCAAATGAAGCCACGCGTCATAATATTTCTTTTATCCTTATGTTGTTCGTGCGTAGGGTCCTACAACACCGGCTCATTATGATAGTGCTGCAAAAAGTTCAGCGTAAACTCATTTGTCCACTCCGCAATATTTCCGTATTGAACTTCACAATTCAACTATTGTGAACTATTGAAGTTCACAAACAACAGAAACTTACACAGTCGCACCCCGAGAGCAGATGAGAGTCTACTGAAGGGTCTCGGGTCGCCTCGCCCTCGCGCTTCGCCTTCCTTTGACTCGTGCCCACAAAACCGACTCCAGGCCGTGCGGAGACGAGGCGAGGCGAGACCATATACTACTATAGTAGTATATATACATCTATGGGCGAGACACACGAGGCTAGACGAGCGAACCTAGTACACTCTCGCGCTCGGCTGCTCTCGCCTTGCCTCGGCGATAGTGTACTGCTAGCATAATAATCGCTACTTTCTCGACGAGGCCTTTTAGTGTCTCTACAATTGCAAGTCCAAACCTGCAACTCTCGAGAATCTTCCATATTATGACTCGAGGGTGATGATGCCAAAAGGTCTCGTCAATGTCAATTTGTCAACACAAATTTAAAACGTAATTACTAATACTGTCAATACTTTAATAATATTCACAAATTAAATTTATTAGTTTATGATTTTATCCGAACGTAATTTTTATTATTAACGTTCAGTATTACAACGAATTTAACACTTTATTATAAGCGTAGGTGTAATACAAGATATTATAAGTCTGTTATTTTGTATATCTGAAGACTCTTAAATCTGAATCAAACCTCTAGCACGGCAACAAGGGGTTTTGGACCTTATGCGACAAAAGAATCTTTTTAATAGCGAAGCGGATGAAAACTCCGACGCTATATCCCAGACATAATTCTGATGTTCCCTACCTAAGACGCTGCTTGTCGCAGCTACTCAGTTGGCCTCCAGACCCACCTCGGGATTCGAAACCACTACCTCTTGCACAGGAGAGAGAATATTATCAAATGTTAGTCACCGGATTACTGAGGAGTAAATTGACAGACGCTTTTTAAAAGGATTTAGGTAAATTGATCACTTTTAAAGTGTTCCGTAAAAAAAAGAAAAATTGTTTGCTTTGAACAAATAACAAAGCCTGTAAATCTATGTGTACCTTATACTCAGAATATAAGTTTCTATTCAAGGATTAGTGTACCTTATACTCAGAATATAAGTTTCTATTCAAGGATTAGAAAGAAGAGATTATTGTGTGATGTTTTGAACTATTTAAAAATTGAATGCTTTTGCCCGCTTTTATTATTGTCTGTTTGTCGTACATTACACATCACAAAACTGTTACGAATTTGCATAAATTACATTCAATAAAATATAATTCAGCTTCCTAGAGGCCTATATTACTTCATTTTTAAGTGCTTGTAAAGGATTTGTTTTTGTTACATTTTGTCGATTCTACGGAGATTCACTTTTAAACAAGTAAAGAAAAGGCTAATGTAATTTACTATATACTTACGACATATGGATACAATTAAAAGCAAAAACAGTCATAAAGCAAAGGATGCCAGGTATAACCACAGAAATGTATTGCGTACCATCGGGTTCTATAATTTGACACGGACGTAGACTTTATTATTATTTTCTTTTAATCTCTAGTGTCATTATAAAATGACAAAAAACTGTCCTTATTTGATTACCTTTAACAAAAATCTGTTTCTAATGTCTGTACACGCTGCAATATAAACACATATTAACGTAACTGTCTGCTTTTAAGCAATTGTTTTGGTTCATTAATTCCTTTTCTAGTAAGTACATTTGCAATAAATTTAATTTAATATAGTTTCATAAAAAACAGTTGGTTTAATAACATAAATGTTTTTTATACATCTGTGATGCACTGGATAAAAATTTGACTCGTAAAATGCAGTTCGCATCAATTATAACACACTGTAAGCATTTCTAATGTACGAATCAATAAATAGTTCTAGAATATTAAAATATACAGAATTTAAATTCTTACACCGTCTCGCTACCACACTTGAAAGAAAACTGAGTCACTGGCGAAACAATTGTTGGAGAACCAACCACAGACACTAATACCGATTGAACCACAGTTATTCACGATTGAACAAACGCTGAAGTTTGATACTAATGTCACGAAGATTTTGGCCACGCATACGACAGTATATTAAGCTAAATCAATCTATTAGAAGGTATAATTGTAATATTAAATTGTACAATATACTGCTACGATGTTGAATACAAACAATACTTGTCTACATACCTAAAATGACCTGACTAAAACACTTGCAAATGTGAGCATAAAGAACGAACTCACCGAACCGTTTGAGCTCACTCTAGGTTTAGAACAGGGCGACGGACTGACTTCTTTACTCTTCAACCTGGCTGTAGAATATGCAATAAGAAAAAAAAGGGAGTGTCGATCGCACAGGAGTACTCTACAACAAGTCGTTACAAACAGCAATAATAGGTTGATCAAATTCAGCTGCGTGGAAAGAATATTTCCTGCCTGACAACAAATACAAAATGGATAGGACTGTCAATAAACGTTGATAAAACGAAAATGATAAAACAGACAAAATCTATCCAGCCCTGACAAAACCTTATAGAAAAACACTGCATAGGAGCAATCAGGTTTTTCATACCTAGAGCAACAATATCAGAAGATGTGAATAAAGAGTCAGAGATTAGAAGAATAACTCTTTCCAAAAAAGTGGAGTTTGCGCTTGTCACCAAGGAATATTCATAGGGAGATAAAAGTGGACATATAAATGGACTCTCGTAAAAGTGGGTACTTACACTCAAAGAGAAAGAGAAAGCTTGAAGACAATTCCTGAGATTAGTCCTAGATCCTATGTATAGAAATGGCTAGTGAAGAGTACGAGATAACCAAGATATGTGTGTCACTTCAATGAGCCATCAGTAGAAACTCACATGAAACTGAGGAGACTCGTCGCGGTCATATTGTGACTGGAAAAACACAAAAACAGCCCTTAACAAAGACAGAGAAAGAGAAAGCTTGAAGACAATTCCTGAGATTAGTCCTAGATCCTATGTATAGAAATGGCTAGTGAAGAGTACGAGATAACCAAGATATGTGTGTCACTTCAATGAGCCATCAGTAGAAACTCACATGAAACTGAGGAGACTCGTCGCGGTCATATTGTGACTGGAAAAACACAAAAACAGCCCTTAACAAAGACATGGAGGGAAAGATCAAAAGCGCCCAAGGGCAAAAGAGATTGGTCGATGTTCTTACTGCAGATATGAGAAAGATTCTGGGAGTACGAGGATGGAAATTCTTCACTACGCCTACTGGCAGGGCGAGGTGAAGGGTCAAGGTAGAAGAGGCAAGCCACGGTTTCGGACAGTAACACCATAGGAGGAGGAAAATTTTAAGTCCGGAGTAAGGGAATTTTAAGTCCAAAGTATTCCATGGATTCGCTAAGCAAAACACACGACCGATAATAACTTGATAAATTTGTGTTTACTAACAAGACATTCTGTTTTACTGCACATACATGAACACACACATATGCACAATACTTCAACGTCACTAAAATTCTGGTTCCCGATAAGATTCTGAAATCTATTCGTTTTTTTTTGTAAGTTATGCATGCTAAAGTATCGTATATAGGCTAAGTATGTAGAAGTTGTTATTAAATTACAATAGGATTTGGAAAAGGATGCGGACCCAGGCAAGTTCTTATCGTCGGAAACTTGTTAACTGCGGCCGTGATGAAGTGTTAACAAAGATTTGTCTTTAGTAACTTTAGGAGAGCCCTTGACAGAGTTCGTCAAGGCAGATTATCCTCAGGAACTAAACTGATCATCAATACATACAACTTACTGGTTCTAATGCTAATCTATACTGGAAACAAAGGTGCGAAGAGAGAACAAAGAACGGAGTTACGGTAGAAATAGAAACGCGGTGTGTGTTGGAAGCATATTTTCCCTCCTTGATATTTAATTTTCATTCAAAGAAGATTTTAAATCAAATCCTTCGAATACCGATAGATGTTAATGGAAAATGAAGTATAGATATATTAATGGAAGAATCACAGACGACAACGGATAGGCCTATACCGATGATTATCTACAAAAAGTGATTATTATCTTTAAACTGTCTAATTCTGTGGACGAAGTAAGAGCTGAATATAGGTCCAGATAATCTAACACGTTTACAATTTTAAGAATCAAGACATGTTAGGGGCAAACAAATAGTACGGACGTTGATAGTCTGGGGATTAGGCTTACAGGCCTAAATTGAATATATCTAAACGAAATAAAAAGAACACTTCTCAGTCTACGAATGCCTTTCGTAAAATAAAAATTTTCTTATGGAAATCGTTGCACCAAATTTCACAAATAGATCTTGTATTGTTATTATATGAAAAACAATTCTGGCTAACGATAACTATCTCTCACTAAAAATCTTAATAGGGAACTAAAAGCGTTTGAGATATGAACATAATATTGATTTATGTTACTACGGTCCCAAGTAAAAGAAGTCATGTGCAAGTAATTATTCCTTTGACAGAACTTCATGTCTGGAATACAGACTTTTGTAAGTACTTCTGTAGACGGAAATAAGAGAGAAAGGAGGCAGTGATCTTAGGAGAGTTCCTGCCTTAACAGTCTCAGGAAATGATACACCAGATCTATAATTATTTGGCTGCTTTGCAGTGACCAAAACCAAATTGATGATTGATTTCCAATTTACATTAGGCCATTGTACGAGGAGGAGGAGGAGGGCGAAGAGAAGGAGGAGAAGAAGAAGAAGACGACGAGAAGAAAAAGAAGTCTTGTCGACTAACACTTAGTAACCACGGGTAAAAGACCTAAGGATAATAGCTACAATGTATTAGAACCAATCTGAAGTGTTTAGAGTAGATAAAGAGAAAACTGAAAAGATACAAATTCTGCGTGGAGTAAGACAAGGATGCATACGTCTCCGCTTTTATTCAACGTCTACTCGGAAGGAATTTTTAGAGAAGCTTTAGAAGAATGTAATGTGGGAATCTCTCTGAACTGTGAAAGAATAAATAACATACGTTATGCGGATGATACCGTCATATTCGCAGATAGCTTAGAGGGGCTGCAACAACTAATGAATATAGTGACAGAAAGCAGCTGTAGATATGATCTAGACATCAATAAAACGAACCTAATCATTGTATCTAAGAACAAGTTCACAAACTGCAACCTTAACATAAATGAAAGCCCAGTTGAACGTTTAAGCAAATTTACATATCTTGGTACTGTAGTCAATGACCAATGGGACTCTCAAAAAATAAAGAGCAGAATTAAAAAGGCAAGAGCAGTGTACACTAGATGAGCAGGTTATTCAAAAGTCACGATTTAACAATAAACACAAAGATGAGACTTTTACGCTGCTACGTATTCTCGGTCCTCTTCTACGGTGTAGAATCTTGGACTTTAACTGAAGCCACAACTAAAAAATTGGAATCTTTCGAAATGTGGCTTTATCGTAGAATACTGAGCATTTCATGGACAGCACATATAACTAATGTTGAAGTTCTTAGAAAGATGAGGAAAGAAAGGGAAGTTATCAACACAGTGAAGATAAGAAAGCTTCAGTATCTGGGACATCTCATGAGAAAAGAACAGAGATTTTACTTATTGCAGTCCATACTACAGGGAAAAGTACTTGGATAGAGAGGAGTTGGGCGACAGGGAATCTCATGGTTGAGAAATTTAAGGACCTGGTTTGGCATGAATACAACTGACTTATTCCTTGCAGTACAGAAGGTTAAAATAGTCTGTATGATATCCAACATCCGAAACGGATAGAAACTATCAGAAGAAGAACCACGGGTAATTACTACTCTTTTGAATAAACGAACGAGGCTACCTGAAAGAACGTGAAGCAACACTGATTTGAATGTACGTAACTAACCAAAATTAAACGAACGTCGCTTCAAAACGTTCCACCAATACAGGAGTCACGTTTGACAGCGGTAGACCACACTCCTGTCGCTGTGGCACGCCACGTTCGTGGTCGACCTTCACGGTCTCCGATGCCAGTCGCCGCGTAAATCCGCACTCGTTTGCTGCGTAGGCGGTTAAGTTAAGATAAGCAAATGTATCTGTAGCAAAAACATGAGCTGCCGCCCACTGCGTGTTTCACATAATATTCAACAAATTTTAACGAATGAAAGTTTAGCGAGGATCGGTCAACAAGTGCAACACAAATTTTGTATTATTTGTGTCAACGTTTCGACAATATTTACTGTCATCATCAGGAAAATTGTTATTGAGTTGTTACGACGGCGAACACACAACAGCGATCCTCGCTAAACTTTCCATCGTTAAAATTTATTCATCAACGGTCACTACTAAATTAAGAATAATATTCAACGAGAATTTACATTAAATGTTTAATTATATTTGTTTTGAATTTTTCTACTGCTTGGAGGTGTCGAAGAATTCTTGTGTAATTAATCTACAGGACTTAGCACAACTATCTGGCGCTAAAACGAAACACCGATACAGGAAGGGTGAATGGTTTGTGCCCTGCTATTACTATTACTACTACTACTACTACTACTACTACTACTACTACTACTACTACTACTACTACTACTACTACTACTACTATTACTATTACTACTACTACTACTACTACTACTACTGACTCATTTGTCAGTAGCAGTATATTAGCAGTAGTAGTACTCGTATGTTGGTATACTAACATTTATAGAAAGTACGTGGTATAGGTTTATAAAATGTTCTGTCAACTATCGAACAACTCTTAGGTATAGGCAACTTAACTTTGTGTTAACTATGGCAAAAGACTGCTCTTCACGTTCAAATCAAAACGCTGACACGACACCGACGATCACAAAACAGCTGTCTACTTATCCAGTGCGTATGTAGTGAGAAATGTTAATGTGTTATTTCCTACAGACTATAATGTGGACGACAGCTCTTCGCATTTAAATTCATATTAAGAAGTCTCGTCTATACAAAAAATTTTAAGAGTATCAACACTACCAGTTTCCTAAAAGAAAATTATTTCTTACTTCCCATGTGCATTTTTCTTATTGACGGGTAAGTAATAATTCATTTCTGTACCACACATACCTTACACTAACTCTACTTCAGTACTTCATACTACAATTACAGTCAGCAGTGTCCGTTACTGACTCAATGCTCAACCATATCTCTCTCTCTCTCTCTCTCTCTCTCTCTCTCTCTCTCTCTCTCTCTCTCTCTCTCTCTCTCTCTCTCTCTCTCTCTACCTACCTACTTACCTATCTACCTACCTACCCACGTCTCAATCGTAATAGTAGTATTAGTAGAATATCTCATTTGTCATGAGGAAAATAGGAAGTCCGTCCAACCTTCAAGCTAGTTTCGTCCTCATTAAAGTTGGATAATATATTTTATTTATATTTTATCTTATAAACTATATTTTACTTTATATGTACCCTGAACTAAACTACATGTATTGTTTATATACCCTGAAATTTTTGTGTAATTTTATTCTGCGTAGCATCATTCAAAAATACATTTTTTCGCAACATACGAATTAAAACTGCAAATTTCTGGAGCCCTTACATTTTAGTTTGCAGTAGCCCTGTAGGCAGAAACACAAAACACGCCGTTTCTTGTAAATTTAGAAGCTGCCTGGGACCAGGTAGTAGCCTAATAACGAACGCAAAGTAATTGTTAGTTTTATCACGTATACTGTATTATGTATGTGTTTGTGTTTACTGTATATAGATAGCACGCATATACGGAGTGTAAACTCCAAAACAATAAATTGTTAATGTATTGTTTAACAGCAATGCAATATATGTTCCGCATTCTCCCGACTGTTAAACGCAAAACGTCTGACGTGTTCATACTAGAACATAGAATCCAGTTAACTTCTAATAAGTATTAAATTACGTATTTGCATAAATTTAGACTCAGAATTTAAACTTATTTAAACAAAATTGAAACGCAGTAAATAGTAATCGCCATAACTAGAATGGTCATTAAAATTATAAAAATGCCAACAATTTAAAACAAATTAAGTCAACTGACCTAATGATGCAATATTGTAAGACAAATATACTGTATTTTCTGCTTAACAGTTTCCAAACTAATTACAATTCACAATATTGGTTCACAAAATCTTTGAGAAAACATTACGTGAAGATAAAGACTCTATACAATATAAAACAAAGATTAAAACAATATCTTTTTTTAAACAGCCACGCATATGTAAAAATGTGACTAATGATCACTGCACGTCTACGGCCATGGGATTGGTACAGGTGGCAATCGTAATTCAAACAATGTAACCAACCAACAAAGAAATAATACATTGATTACCAAAGAAATGCGTATTGCCACGAATATAGAACTTATTTTGTCGAGTCTAAAAAAGAGTTAACTTAAAATAATGATTATTTATTATAGGTTATTACAATTACGTGGTGTAGATCTCATTTAAACCGCTAAAATTATTATTTATCTCGTATGACCAATATAAAGTATATTTTTCAGGTACAAATCATGTAGACACTTAATCCTAATATATATTGAAATTTATATAAAGATTTACCTTAGTTGCATACTGCCTGATAATCATATAATTGGAATATATAGATATTTCAAATGTTGCATACAATCAAAAGTATTGTATTACAGTTGAGATTTTAAACTTCCGAAGTATTATATAAATTAAGTAACAATAATACAGGATTTATTTTCTAACCTACATTTACCAGTTTGCAATACAAAACTTACTTAATGAGCGGCTGTTTTCATATCATATTTCTTCAGGTTTATATCATGTACATTTTATTAAATTCAATCACTTTCTGCTACAGTCTTTAAATATATCTGTAAAAAATATAATCACTCACGAAAATTTCAAAAGATACAAGTGTAGACAAAACAAGACGATAAGCTATAACATTTTCCCAAATATATAACGACCAGTGCAGACTGTATCATACAGCCAGCTTATTTTTACGACTAAGCTACTTGGGCAATTATGTCCGCCATTACTGCCAATTCAAATAATGCGCTTTGTAGATCGTATTATATTGTAATTCACGTCCAGATTTTTTTAATATGAAACTTGTCTAATCTCGAGACATAATTTCGAAACTTGCCAAATGGCTCAGATTTAAATGTTCCATTCTAGATTTGACTTTTAGTATTAGATTTTATGAACATACATTTATAAAATTGTTGAAGCTTGAAAACTTACATACGCCGTTAGTATTCATAACCTATCATGCAACTGAACGTTTGGTGAAACACATTGTGTGTGTGTGTGTGTGTCTGTGTGTGTGTGTGTGTGTGTGTGTGTGTGTGTGTGTGTGTGTGTGTGTGTGTGTGTGTGTGTGTGTGTGTGTGTGTGTGTGTGTGTGTGTGTGTGTGTGTGTGTGTGTGTGTGTGTGTGTGTGTGTGTGTGTGTGTGTGTGTGTGATACTTAACTGCCTGTATTAATGGGAATGGAAAAATATCATGTCCTAACGTGCTGTTTTGCCTTACTGCGTTAATGATGTCAGTTTCAGTATTGCAAAACTGATTCCTCTTTTACAATTACAATTTTCAAACTTTTCAAGTGGTTAAGAAAGATGCCAATACATGTATAATAAGGTTAAAATTAATAAAGAAACGAGAACTTACCGTAAAAATAAGAAACTGAAGACGCAAACAGCAACACGTCCGTTACACATGAACCAGCCCCTGGTGACTAAATTAGCTGACACATAATTACGACCGAGTCAATTGTAGTAGCCAATCATATTTGTTCATTTAACAAATTTTTAAGTAGGTAAAAACATAAACTAAATAACATGAACTTTGCCAGTTAGCATGTAAATGTGTTCTTTATAAAATTAATTTAATATATTAATACACTTAAAAGTAATTTAAATAGGTTCCAGTCTATATAACCGGCGCCTGGTGTTGTTACATAATTAACTTTTTTATGTATACAAACTTGCACAAATATATTCAGAAATATTTTTATTAATATTTTTATGACGGTGCAATAGAAATGAAATAGGTACTTCTAATGAAAATGATGAACTTCATAACATATTTAAGAATAAAGTCAGTAAGATAACAAGCGATAACGTTAAAGAGGACTGGCCGCCAGCAATAAATACGTGATCACCTTCAACTGAACAATCCATTTTGATGTAGCCCTACAACTAAATATGATTAGATTAGGTTAGGTTAGATTGCAATTAACGTCATAATTATTAGAAAATGCCGAATTTTAAATGCAGTCCTTAATTATGTGAATTTATAAATAAATGGACTCAGCGAATTTCTTAGGTAGCTCCGGTTTTGTAGACAATTGCCTTTACACATTTTACAGTAAAGTTGTCTTTGATTTCGTACTGTGTCCATGCATTCGCTTATTGATAAAAGTATGTTTAGTGTCCTAAATGAAAGTCTCCTTGGAGCCAAAATGTCTGAATTCTATTTTAAAAATGATCTTCTTCTTCTTCTTCTTCTTCTTCTTCTTCTTCTTCTTCTTCTTCTTCTTCTTCTTCTTCTTCTTCTTCTTCTTCTTCTTCTACACTACTAGGGATCTTTCCATCTCCTCGATGTCTTCCAACACTTCTTCGTCCTATAGATCCACCTTCTAACGCTGTTTTTTTTAGAAGTCGCCCATGAGCATACAAAAATTATTATCTCTGTAGTTCAATTAAATGTTTTCCAATATCATTTTCTTGTATTTTATAACCTTTTTTTTAATTCTTCAAACGATATAACAAACGATATATGTTACTTTCCCAAAAACATAAAGAAACAATAGATCTTACCAAAATTTATTCAAACACTGAAATGGGTGGTAATGCAATACTGTCAAAATAATATAAGTGGTGACTACCAATCATCATTATATCGTAAATTTGCGAAAACGACGGAGCAAAAATAACCGACTGGCCTAACGTCGCGACTTCATAAGGCAGCTGAGCTACTCTGAGCTTCGTAAGCCAGCTACCAAATGTTCTTACACCTTGTCTCATTGTATTGGCGTGTGTTTTTTGCTTGCGCCGTAACTTCGGAATAACCGCATAATCAACATCATCATAATCAATTTCAAGAACAAAACCAACAATGCTTGTTAAGATTTTCGTGTTATTGATATCCGTTGTGGATCACAAGTTCATCACTTCTTAGCTCCTTAGGACGACTCAGATTTTTACTAAGCCCTTACTTAAGGACATGCTTTAGGAGGCGTATGCCATGCGTTCTGTGCTCCAAACAGTCTGCACCGTTTGTTTTGTTTAAGTGGCACACTTTTGCGCCACAGATAATGACGCTCCTAACAGACGTTTCCTTACGAGCCTGGAACGCATGAATTTCCTGTTCTCAGTGCACAGAGTTCAGGGCTGTATAGTTTACTCATTAGCATATCCTTCTTTACTCTGTGTGTGTGTGTGTGTGTGTGTGTTTGTGTGCGCGCGCGCGTGTGTGTGTGATTTTCAAACAACATTTAAAATCATTTTACGCATCCTAGCTTCCAAACTTTACGAGAGTCTTACCCATCATCCGTCAGATTTCTCTGCGCCATTGTATTCCTTATGACTTCTATCCAAGTCTACCGCGGCCTCTCTTTTTCTACTTTTAGGAGGGATCCATTCTAGTAATTTCTTTGACCATCTATCATTGCACATACGGTACACGTGCCCATACTATCTTGATCTTTTAGCATCAACTGTGTCATTTATATCGGAACATATATTCATCCTGTCCCTAATTTCTTCACATATTACTCTATCCAGTAATACGTATAAGTCTACAGCACCTCCTCCAGTATGCGATTTCCATAGCTTGTAATCTTCCTCACATGTGCTGAAGTCTCCAACACCCCGGCCCCATATGTAACAATACTTTTCACTATTGTTTTATATACTTTGATTTTTTCTTCGGGCCATAGCTGATTACTCCATAAAGTGGAACGTAACTGTTTCGTAACTTGTTTCCCTTGTTCCCTTGTTTTTTATTTCTGTTACAATTGTGCCATCTTTTGTAACCATGACACCAAGGTAATTGTATGAATCTTCTCCCTCCACAACTCTCCGTTCCAGCGATATATCTCTGCATGTATTTCCAACGACAATATATTCAGTCTTATACTTTCATTATGATGACATCAGAATTCGGCAATGTTGATAAAAAAAGTGTTAATGTGAAAGATTTGGTTAAGAATTCGGAATGTTTTATGCGCATAAAACTCAAGAGTGTTTCATGTCAGATTTTTAGGATACTTTTCCACTCTTCTCAGCACACTCCATTTTTTTATGCTCCTTATATTCCTGTACGTCCTTCCAAGTTACATAAGACGATATACAGTGAAGGTAATTTGTTGACAGTGAACATTTTGGTATTTGCGCAATTCAATACGGGAGGTATCTTAAAACAAATGGAAAATCAAGAAAGATACATTACAGTATGATAAAATTTGTAGTTTTGAAGCCACTTAACTACCCTTCCGAGATTTGAGTTATAACCTTATGCCTATTGATTAATTAATATTCAATTCAATTAATCAATATTTGATTGGCCTACAGGTTAGTTTGTCTGCAATATTAATCTTATCATGCCACGCGTTGGGCAGCCATATATAACGTTAATCGGGGTGTTCCTATTAATCAAGTGTTAATTAGTAAATTTTGATCAAATTATTTAAATAGGTAATCGACAATGCTATCAATCAAGTGGTCTAATTATCAATAAAGAGTGACTAATCTTGTCTTCTACTACTAAATAAAACTTCAAGAATTAAAACATTTATGAATATGGTATCTGTTAAATTATATTGAGTCTAAATCATTAATTGTGGATTTTACTTTGAAAGAATTGTCTTGTATGCCAGGTCTTAAAATAAATTAACTCAACACTATCGAATCCATTATAAATTAAATTTATTATAATAATGCATGTTGCAAGTATTCATTGCATAAAAGAAATTATGTAACAAGAGTATATACTACTATTTCAAAGAGATAATTAAACTCTATAACATATCTAAAATATCTGAAATAAAAACAATCAAATGCTTACACATACTCGTGTGTAGTTATTGTATCATGAAATAAGACATAGTTGATGACGTTAAGATCTATCAATGTTGCGTGCTTGAGATTTGCAGTAAGTGATATACTTCGTAACATATTTAAAAACACATATACACATGAAATACTCATATACCTGCAGTAAACATATTAAACACATACACATCTGAAATACTCATATACCTACACTAATAAGATAATACATGTGTAATATTCTATAATAGTATTTATTCTTAACCATGGATTCGTATTTATAATGACTCTATTTTGAAATATCTCAGGCAGTTAGTTCTAAGTGACAGGTCAGCGGTATTACGATAAACTAGGAATTATAATAAATGGTTATTTTGGTACATTACTCAAGTCATCGTAGTGTCTCGCTCCCGTTGCATGTGTCCGCTTGGATCCGCTGGGTGACGATTGATGCTGGTCCTGGAACCACTCGTAACTCGCACTTCCAATTGTTATAAGTACATTGTTTCGGAACGCTAGTTCGCACTTCATGAAATCCGTTATAAGTTTTTATAATGTTATTACAGTTTAAGTCGCGATACTTGCACTAAGGATTATATTGTATATTCGTATCGCGTCAGTCTATTTATGCGTATTTTAGCTCGATACCACCACGCACTTTGGTATTGTTTAAATACATGTTCGACTCTTCCGTAACGCCTAGATTGATTTCAAGTTCATTAGACGTATATAAAACATCATCGGCACTTGTCTCTATTCTACGAAATAATTTTGTATCACAAATTAAGTCTTATCTTGTATACCGATTCATTTCGTTTATAAAGAGTTCAAGTATATTACTACTGCATTATACAACTTTTTACGGCACTAATTGTATTAGTGTAATACTTAGAGTTTTACAAAGTTCATTAGTCGCGCATCGTCGCGAATACCACTGTTTCGGCTCAACGCTTCAAGTCTTACTCCCGAACTTCCACTAATACCGAACACCAGTTTCAATATCACAAAAAAAATGTTTATGGAAACTGAGAGAAAATTAGAGTAATACTGAGAGAGCGTCTCTTCTTGCATACAGTTTTTATGCCTTTCGCTTTCCCACTCTCGCTACTCCTTCGAACGCTTCATTTTCCCACCAAAATAGTTCTGATAGGACAATTGCTCGGATTTCCCTCGGTACTCTTGCCTCTAGTCTGTGATTCTTATGAATTCTCCACCCAGCGCCGTTTGGAGAGGGACGTTCTTCTTCGGGATTTGTTCTCTGGTCGTCGGTTCCCTTCGAGACCTTGCTTACAGTTACTCCCTTCTGAATCCTCGTTTCTAATTGGCTGGCTGGCTTCTCTACTTGAATTTCTCATAGTTCACGTTGACATGACGAGTTTCTGTCATCAGGACGTTGCCACTTTCTCGGAATCTGCATCGAGACCTTGCTACTGAAGTCACATCTGCCCCTTTTGGTGTAGCGTGTCGAAATAAAGTATTGTTCGGACTCTGACGACTTCCTCTAGCGAACTTACGTGTGGCAAACATCTGTGTACGTCGCAGACACCTCCTTGTCTCCTGTACAGCATGAAAACAAGCCTCCTGTGGTCCTACTACATTGTCCGTGTTCCAGCTATTGTTTTTCAGTAAGTTTCACATATGCTTGGGACAATACTCTTAGCTAGGCCTATCTATTCTCTCGCTACTGAAACGGATGCAAGGGTAATGTTCCTTTGTCATATTTGTAAAGTCAAGTGTTCCCACGCATGACCCTTTTCGTCGTAACACGTGTTGCAGCACGCTTTGTCTTTTAAACGGCTTTTATGTCATATAAGTAGAAAGGAAAGGCTTGTTCCTTCCGTCGCTCACCCTCGAACAATGCTAACTCGTGTCACTCTTGACGGGCTCTAATTGCTGGCGTATCTCCCTCGGAATATCCAAAAAAATCAAAAAATTTTCAAAGCAATAAGTACGTTATAGAGTCCCCAATTTGGGTGCATCGTGAAGGGTCGCGAAACGAGTGACCCAAATTCACGCCCTTGCTCGCATACTATCATCGAGTGTGTTGGTCATCTCCCATTGGAGCAAGTATAGTAACCTACATATTCCTTCCGTTTGACTTACTGTCCTAACTAACTGTTTTCTGGGTTTACCCTGAGTATTGAATTTATTGCCTTTTAAATTGAAATACGAATCCATTCACAATGATATACATAGTTATGGAATGAGCTTATGCTTTAGTGTGTTAATTGATTAACCTCTACATACATCAAAGAAATAAATAGCAATTAACTTACCCACAGGCTATTCTTTATGTGTATACGATCATTACCTATATACAATGTGAATAGTTATTGTTATTAGCTACTCACGAACATTACTAAAATTTATTGCTCCTTTCACAATTACTCGTTATTAATTTTAAAACATGATACACTTATATTACAACCATTCATTGCTATTCTTATCATTTGGTGATTCGAAACCTAGCTTTGTTGAATACATGCATAAAATATTTACAACAAAATAAATTAAATGTGTACAATTGTAAAATTCAAATTAATTCACCTCGTAATCGTTCCGTCTATGCTTATAATAAATTTTCTTTACAAAATTTAATCTTAGCAATTTATTGCTGCTACTTTATTGCTATTACGCAACTCAGTTGCTCGTACTTCCCCTTCAAACGCTACTTTTAGTTTCATCATAATGATATAACAAATGCATTTATCAATTAATATACAATTTCTATATTACATAGTATCATAATTTGTATTGCTAGTTATTATCAATACAAGTTCAAATTGACCAAGACAACTCTGAATGAACCACTCAGTAGGTTGCGTGCGCGCCTACTACAAATACCTTCCTCATTTAGGTTTACCACTCTTCTGTTTCATCGTTTTTACCTTTGTCTGTTCTCAAACCACACATTTTTTCCTTCTCTTCTTGTCTTTGTGACGTTTTGATTACTGCTCCCATAGTTGTATAGTAATGAAGTTTACATATATATACAATTGGTTATTACATACATTTATTAATATTCCATTTTCTTCCTTAATTAATACCATTCTTGTATCAACCCATTATAATTGATACGCTTAATTTACTATCATCTAGTTATCTGCTAATTACCATTCTTATAATAATGTTTCATATGAAGGTTATATTTAATTTACACAACTCAGTCTATCGACAACAGTTACGAATTGGGGTATGTTGTCATTGTAAATTCTTGTCAACCGGTCCTATGGTGAATGTCCGCTTTCACACTCTCCTCCCTTCTTCGTCCGCAACCTTTTAGCGGCGTTGTACATTTAAAGATGTTTACAACTTGTCTATGACCAGTAGGGGTTTTGGATCTTCCCTCTCTCTCTGTTTGTTTACCACTCTCACTTGGTCGTCGACCCTAATTCTACCCATACGCACTCTATAACAAACACTTTCACCTTGCATGTATACTAGTTCTCCGCTTCTTCACTCTTATTTTTCTTTGCGTAATATGGTTTTAATTGTCTTATATTGAATTTGCCACGGATTTTGTTTTCATTGTGGCAGTCAACCAAGACATAAGTAGATTCTCCTAGAGCTTCTTTAATTTTAAAAGGTCCAGCGTATAATTCGCAAAATTTCTCAATTTTTCTTTGCATCGCATCAGACTGGTAATGCGTACGCACTAATACTAAGTCTCCCAATTGAAATTTCGTCAGTTTACATGCTTCGTTTACTCGCTTAGCATGTCGCTCTCGTTTTTGTTTGATTCTCACAAAAAAAATTCGGTGGCTATCTACTGACTCGTCTTTTGATTCGGCGTTTCCTTTTATGAATCTTTCCCACACGCGATTCGGCTTTCTTCCGTGTTGCGCTTCGTATGGCGTTACCTCTATCGTATCATGGTAAACTTCGTTGATACAGCATTCTATTGTATTTATGAACTTAGACCACTTTGTATGTTGATCCCCAACGAATATTCTGAACAAGTTTCCTAGTTGTCTATTGATACGCTCGGCAAGGTTTGTACATGGGTTTCTTATTGCAGTATACTTAGGTATGATCCCAAGCTCATCCAGTCCTTTGATCCATTGTTTTGGTGTGAATTGGGTGCCATTGTCTGTTAGTATCGCCTTCGGCTTCCCAAATTCATTTACATATTGTTGGAGTCTACGAAGCGTAGCTATTGTTGTGGCTCTTCTGAGTGTGTATAATTTTACGTACTTGGTGAAGTTGTCTACTATTACCAGAACATATCTTACTCCTGCTGCTGCGGTTGAAAGGGGTCCATAGAAATCACCGCTAATCAAATCGCCTTTCGCCGTTGGTACAAATGGTTTAGTACCACCAAATAGGTTACGATTGTTTGTATCCTTACATCTTTGGCACGTGTCACACGTTTTTACATATTCCTTACACGTTTTGTCATCTGGTCAAAAGTGAAATGCTCCTGTAATAGCTTTGTGCATTTTTTACTACCAACGTGACCGTACATTCTATGTATATCTTCAATGAGTCCATCCGTAACGCTTTCCGTTACGTATAGCTTCCATTTTCCCTTACATTTCCTATATAATTTATTATTAATACATTTATAAAATTTACACAACTTATTACTACCATTTGTCGTCAGATCAGTTATTATCTGTCGTAATTTCTTGTCTTCCGACTGGTACATTTCAATGTTTTTAAGTATCTTGCTCACCTCCTTACTCATCTTAATTGTTATGTGATTTATTTGATATTCAAAACTATCGTCGACTGGGTCTTCCTCTGTCATATCTTCTGGATATCGACTCAATATGTCAGCGACGATATTTTCCTTCCCCTTGCAGTGTAGGATGTCGAAGTTGTATTCCTGAATGCTGAGTATCCAGCGTGTGATCCTCGAGTTATTCAGGTGACATTTACTCATAAGGATTAGTGCTTTATTGTCCGTTATTATAGTCAACGGCTGTCCCAGAATGTAGATTCGAAATTTCTCCAAGCACCTAACTATGCTTAGCAGCTCCTTTTCCGCCGTAAAGTAATTTCGTTCAGCTCCTTTGAAAGTCTTGCTGGTATACGCTACGACGCAGATGTTTCCGTCATCATCCAGCTGATATAACTGACCTCCATATGCGAAATTACTCGCATCACACTGCAGGAAATATCTCTTATTGATCTTTGGAAAACTCAATATGACGATGTCGATAAATAGATCCTTAACTTCTTGGAAACACCGGTCAAGATCGGGCGTCCAATTAAACTTCTTACCTTTTTTGAGTAAATCTAACAAAGGTTGTGTTGTTTTTGCGTACTTGTTAGTAAACTTATTGTAAAAATTTGTAAGACCCAGGAATCCCTTTAATTGCTTTTGATTCTTTGGGGTTAGGAACTTCCTGATCGCCGCTACCTTCTCCTCGGTTGCACGTATACCGTTTGTAGTTAATTGGTACCCAAGGTATGCGATTTATTTGCGGAAAAATTGTGACTTCTCCAAATTTATCGTTAGGTTTGCCGTTAATAGGTTTACGAGCAATGTTTCAATGTCTTCCAGATGTGTTCGTATATTATTTAAATAACACAGACAATCGTCGACGTATATGATAGTGCTTTCCTTCACTCTGTCCGTTAAGGCCATATCCAAACCTCTCGTCAGGGCGGCGGAACTGGTGCTTAGTCCAAATGGTGTGACGGTATATCTGTAACATTTACCTTCATAGAGAAACGCTGTGTAATTTCGGCATTGTTGTTTCAACGGGACTTGCCAGAAGCTACTCGTTAGATCAATCGTTGACAAGTATTTCATATTGCTGCATCTTGCTAAAATCTCTTGAATGGGAGTCGGTCCTTCGTAATCCGGAACTGTCACGCTATTTATTCTTCTTGCATCCAAACACAGTCGCACATTCCATCCTTTTTGATTACTGTAATCACTGGATTAACATACGGGCTATTTCATCTCTCTATCACGCCATACCTTAACATTTTGCTGATTTCGGCGTCCACCTTTTCCTTGTATGCTATCGGGATTGGCTACCCGCGTTGGAAATATGGTGTTTCATCAGTCACCTTGAACTCATGTTCATAGCGATCCATTCGTCCTGGACTCTCCCGAAATAAATTTTTACATTTTAGCAAGATTCTTCTAAGTTCCTCTCTCGTCGCCTCATCTTCACATGTTATACTGTCAACTTTCTCATTAATCCTTCTTTCGATCCCGTCCAAGTCTTCTTCTACTAGTTCAATGTGTATGATAGGTAATTGCAGTTCCTGTTCACCAGTCCTCCCTCTGAATTCGACGGTTCCCTTATTCATATCAATAACACATCCCTCTTCTTTTAAAAAACTAATACCTAGTATGCAGTCCCTAATTAAATTCGGTATTACTAAGAAAACACAATCTAACTTAACATTATCAATAATAATTTCGCACATAATTTGCTTACGGATTAATTTTGACTTCCCGCCAACTGCACTTACGATTAGTGTGTTATTCATGTGTAGTTCCTCGTAAGGGCGCAAGCGTTGTTTGTTCCTCTCAAACCAATCCTCGGCTAACCCGTTGATGGCATTTCCCTGTATATTAAGGCATTTACCGTAACTTCATTATTGAATTTTATGACTACTTATGGACATTTAGAAATGCGTCTTTCTAATTGTGTCTGTTCATCAAGGATTAATTCTTGTCGCAAGTCAGGTAAAAGTATGTCAGTTTCGTAACATTGTAACGTGGGCTCGTTTGCGGCTATCTCCCTAGACGACCCATTTAATTTTTGTTTTCCTTTCACCTCGCTCTCCTTACCGTTTCACATGGAGGCGCTATTGTTAACAAATTCTATAGTATTTACAGTCGGCTTTTCACCGAATTTTTGGAATTGTCAATAATTACCACCATCACCCTTTCTGTGTTGCCAGTGGGTTGGCTTCGGTTCTGTGACCTTGCTTACAGCGGCGTGTTGATTCTGCGCCACCCCTCTCATATTTCGGTCATTCAACTTCTCTCCGTGTCGTACGAATCCGTCTTCTCTATGATTTCGCTGTCGAATCATCGCATATTCTGAAATTAATGACTCCAAGTTTTGAAAAGTTCGTACGTCTCTCGTCACGCAGGCAATTTCCAATTCACGCCCGTAATGACGCGTAATTTTCCTAATTAATTGGCGGTCCGTGAGTGTAGGTGTTCATTGTCGGCTCTCTAAGAGTTGCCGCTCCATGTATTGGACTGCGCTCATACTTCCTCTCCAATCAAAACGACCGTACTCTAGATTATTCCTGACATCGTCTTGTTTCTCCGGGCCCCAATATTTTTGCGTGAAGATCTCCTTGAATTCTTCAAAGTTCTTTATTTGATCACGTACTACGCGCCACCATATCGCTGCATAAGCCCCAAGATGTTTTCCGATCCATTTAACGTTGTCTGTTGGGTAGTACATGTGTTGAAGTTCGGACAGTTCCTTCAAAAACTCAATGGGAAAACGGTCCGTTCCGTTGTACTTAAGCTCGCAGTTATTTTTCCCGTTCACTCTCGTAGACGGTCCAATTTCGGCTTCAGCTATTTGTCGCTTCAGCCTCTCTTCCCCGCTTTTAATGTGGTTGATGTGGCTTTTTAAATCTTCAATTATTACGTCTTTCTCTTTCTCCGTCATCGTGGTCTTTTGTTCTTCTGTACGCTGTCTGTTGTCAACTTCAACGATTTTCTGTTTAAGTACATTAACGGCTTCTCCCTGTTCTTGTTGCTGTTGTGTTATGTTATTCTGTATTTCTCTTCTCCATTCTTCGTTTCTATTATTTGTGTCTTGGATATGGTTATCTAGTTTTTGATCGATCTGTTCGACTGTTTTCTGTGTATGATTTATGGCTTCCTACCACTCATGACAGTCCTTCTTTCTCACTTCTTTATTCTCTCTCACCTGTTTCTTCAGTTCATTTTTCAACTCTTTTATTCCACTTTCACTCTTCTTTTGTAGATCGCTGGTCTTCTCCTCCCACTTCTTAGCGTAATCTTGTAAATCTAGTTTTATTTTGCAAATCTGTTCTTCATTATGCCGTTTTAATTCCTCCTCCATTTGTTTTTGTTCTTTGCTTTGCTGCTCTAGCTGCTGTTTCATCTCTTCACGCGTCTCGTCTTGCTTCTCGCTCAGTTCTTCTTGCATCTGTTTCAGATTATCTCTCGTCTGTTGTTTAATTTCATTCTTTTGTTGCTCAAATTTCTCTGTGATTAATTTATTCTTTTTTTCGTTTTGCTGCTCTAATTTCTCAGTCATCTTCTCATCTCGTTGTTTAAAGAATTCAAATAGCATTTGTAAATTCATTTCACCGGGTTGGGACATCTATCCCCTCGCCCTTGTCTCTGATTCTCCCGTGCAGACGTCGTCGCTTGGCGTCGTACTCTCCTCCTGTCCTTCTATATTCAATTCGTTGTTGATATCAAACTCCTGGCTTTCGGGATTATTAGTCGCCATTCTTGACTGACTTCGCGTAATCATTCAGACTTATTTTGGTTTATAATAATCTGTCTTATATTAGTACTTATACTATTGTTCTGTCAAACTACAAACTACTCTAGCTTACCGCCGCCTGCACTTAACCAGCTTATTAATAAGAATTGACCTTATTAATCAGCATTCAGGTTGGGCGCCATATATAACGTCACGCCTATTGATTAATTAATATTCAATTCAATTAATCAATATTTTATTGGCCTACAGGTTAGTTTGTCTAGTTCCTGCAATATTAATCTTATCATGCCACGCGTTGGGCAGCCATATATAACGTTAATCGGGGTGTTCCTATTAATCAAGTGTTAATTAGTAAATTTTGATCAAATTATTTAAATAGGTAATCGACAATGCTATCAATCAAGTGGTCTAATTATCAATAAAGAGTGACTAATCTTGTCTTCTACTACTAAATAAAACTTCAAGAATTAAAACATTTATGAATATGGTATCTGTTAAATTATATTGAGTCTAAATCATTAATTGTGGATTTTACTTTGAAAGAATTGTCTTGTATGCCAGGTCTTAAAATAAATTAACTCAACACTATCGAATCCATTATAAATTAAATTTATTATAATAATGCATGTTGCAAGTATTCATTGCATAAAAGAAATTATGTAACAAGAGTATATACTACTATTTCAAAGAGATAATTAAACTCTATAACATATCTAAAATATCTGAAATAAAAACAATCAAATGCTTACACATACTCGTGTGTAGTTATTGTATCATGAAATAAGACATAGTTGATGACGTTAAGATCTATCAATGTTGCGTGCTTGAGAGTTGCAGTAAGTGATATACTTCGTAACATATTTAAAAACATATACACATGAAATACTCATATACCTGCAGTAAACATATTAAACACATACACATCTGAAATACTCATATACCTACACTAATAAGATAATACATGTGTAATATTCTATAATAGTATTTATTCTTAACCATGGATTCGTATTTATAATGACTCTATTTTGAAATATCTCAGGCAGTTAGTTCTAAGTGACAGGACAGCGGTATTACGATAAACTAGGAATTATAATAAATGGTTATTTTGGTACATTACTCAAGTCATCGTAGTGTCTCGCTCCCGTTGCATGTGTCCGCTTGGATCCGCTGGGTGACGATTGATGCTGGTCCTGGAACCACTCGTAACTCGCACTTCCAATTGTTATAAGTACATTGTTTCGGAACGCTAGTTCGCACTTCATGAAATCCGTTATAAGTTTTTATAATGTTATTACAGTTTAAATCGCGATACTTGCACTAAGGATTATATTGTATATTCGTATCGCGTCAGTCTATTTATGCGTATTTTAGCTCGATACCACCACGCACTTTGGTATTGTTTAAATACATGTTCGACTCTTCCGTAACGCCTAGATTGATTTCAAGTTCATTAGACGTATATAAAACATCATCGGCACTTGTCTCTATTCTACGAAATAATTTTGTATCACAAATTAAGTCTTATCTTGTATACCGATTCATTTCGTTTATAAAGAGTTCAAGTATATTACTACTGCATTATACAACTTCTTACGGCACTAATTGTATTAGTGTAATACTTAGAGTTTTACAAAATTCATTAGTCGCGCATCGTCGCGAATACCACTGTTTCGGCTCAACGCTTCAAGTCTTACTCCCGAACTTCCACTAATACCGAACACCAGTTTCAATATCACAAAAAAAATGTTTATGGAAACTGAGAGAAAATTAGAGTAATACTGAGAGAGCGTCTCCTCTTGCATACAGTTTTTATGCCTTTCGCTTTCCCACTCTCGCTACTCCTTCGAACGCTTCAATTTCGCACCAAAATATTTCTGATAGGACAATTGCTCGGATTTCCCTCGGTACTCTTGCCTCTAGTCTGTGATTCTTGTGAATTCTCCACCCAGCGCCGTTTGGAGAGGGACGTTCTTCTTCGGGATTTGTTCTCTGGTCGTCGGTTACTTTCGAGACCTTGCTTACAGTTACTCCCTTCTGAATCCTCGTTTCTAATTGGCTGGCTGGCTTCTCTACTTGAATTTCTCATAGTCCACGTTGACATGACGAGTTTCTGTCATCAGGACGTTGCCACTTTCTCGGAATCTGCATCGAAACCTTGCTACTGAAGTCACATCTGCCCCTTTTGGTGTAGCGTGTCGAAATAAAGTATTGTTCGGACTCTGACACTTCCTCTAGCGAACTTACGTGTGGCAAACATCTGTGTACGTCGCAGACGCCTCCTTGTCTCCTGTACAGCATGAAAACAAGCCTCCCGTGGTCCTACTACATTGTCCGTGTTCCAGCTATTGTTTTTCAGTAAGTTTCACATATGCTTGGGACAATACTCTTAGCTAGGCCTATCTATTCTCTCGCTACTGAAACGGATGCAAGGGTAATGTTCCTTTGTCATATTTGTAAAGTCAAGTGTTCCCACGCATGACCCTTTTCGTCGTAACACGTGTTGCAGCACGCTTTGTCTTTTAAACGGCTTTTATGTCATTTAAGTAGAAAGGAAAGGTTTGTTCCTTCCGTCGCTCACCCTCGAACAATGCTAACTCGTGTCACTCTTGACGGGCTCTAATTGCTGGCGTATCTCCCTCGGAATATCCAAAAAAATCAAAAAATTTTCAAAGCAATAAGTACGTTATAGAGTGTACGGTACTACTAATACTGATTAAATTTTATGATAAACTGTCTATCATAACTTCAGGTTGGCAGAATCTCTCATAGTGTCTTGCTGACTTTTTGCGCATTCTTTTTTCAGAAAAACTTTGTTATCGCCAAGGCCGCAAATGGGAGGGGAAACGGGGCACGCTCCCCGGGCCCCGAACCGTGGTGAGTGCCAGAATGACGTAATGTTATGTGTATACTGAATGTTATCTGGCACTTATATAATTCCCACAACTGTTATTAAACAAATTTAATATGAATAATATGAATATAATGGATTTTTTTATAATATGGACTTTAAGGTCAGAGACTCTACAGGCGACATAAATTAAAGGCGGATTCCTTGAAGAAGTGGACAAAATTTGAAACACGTGCCTTAACAGTTGATAACACTTGAGAACGATGCATGGAGCAACATTTTTGAACCTAATTACAAACACGCACTGAAGAAGGGTAAGCAAACTTGATGTTGGATCACTAAAGACTGAATTCAAAGAGCCGCAGAATTATTCTTCGCAACTGCCTATATCACTTAGATCGCCTGGCCAAGTATTACTTCAGAGACGGTTTGTGCCAGTTCGGAATGCTATCGTCCAGTCGGCATGTGCAGTTACGTAAAAGAGTTCTACACGTTTCTCGGCTAGCCGAGTGTCTCTGTGAAGGCCGTTCACTCAAATGGCTTCAAGACTGCTCGAGCACTCAAAAACTACGCAAATTATGCCGGCACGCAGCCAACTGAATGGAAAATTAATCTGGCACATTTGATCACAGTTTTGAGGATTTCTATATCTTCTTCTTCTTCTGCCCCTCTTCAAGGATTATGTTATATAAACCTGTTCCGGCACCCATCTCATCCTCGGACGACCCACGTCTCTTCTACCATAGCTTTATAGTTCAGTGCCACTTTCGGCAATCGATTCTCTGTCATCCTTTGCAGATGATCTCGCCATTTTCTGTAAATTGAAATAATTTCATTTATATCCTTCACTTTAAGTTCTGCTCTGACATCTTCATTCCTTATTCTACGTTTCCACGTATAATTTAAAGTATTTAAACTACATTTCAGCACTCTGAATCTTGCCGCTTTCCTTTTTTGTCGTGACCCACGCCTCACTCGCATAAATCGACGTGGGTATTGCAGTTGTCTTATAAAATTTATATAAGACATATCTTATATAAATATAAATACATATCACATCATTAGATATCATTTATATAATATATCTTTGTGTAACCGTTGATTCAGGCGAAATAAGTTATAGTGAATTGAAAATTGCAGCACGGGGCAAAAGCAACTTTTAAATAAGGTGAGTATTATTTCAACTATCCACAAAAGACAACGTATATTTCCCATGATGGCATCATCAAAATCTTTGCTAAATCTTTCAATAAATTCGTTCATTAGACTCATTTTCATATCAAACATAATATCTCTTGAAGACGATAAATTATAAAGAACGTTGTTCACTGTAACTGTGTAATTACTAATAAATAATGTTGCAATATACTGTATGTCTTATTTTGTTAGTACCGTATTTCCTAAGCCTAAAAATCTGTCATACACAAAATTACATTATACTGACTTTAATTAAAATAAAACTGTAGATTAAAAATGTTAAAGTCAATCATGACTGTAATATATTTCTGAATTGTAAATTGTTAAATTTAATAAAATTTCAAACTGATTTAAAATTATTTTTATTAATTGAATGTATGATAGAATAATAAAATTTGCTAACACCTCGATCTCCAAGAAAATGGCCTGGCTCAAGTCATAACCACGTACCCCTGTAAGGATTGGATTTACATATGCTGGTTGTATTGTTTGAGTTTTGTAATATTATTATTATTTTTTTAAGTGATCGGTACCTATGCAATCCGATTTACAATCGCTGTGAATAAATAACAGCAATATCAAAAGAATTAAAACGAAATATTTTTAGTAAGACTGTAACTGTAATAAGGATTTTTGTTTGTCTATTCAGCTTCCCGAATTACGTCTACCGTTGTTGCGGAATCGTAATACGAATGTTATTTTAAAATCTGTTAAAAATATTTTTTATTTCAGAATAATGTACTTTGCTAGATTTTTGCTCTAAAATTTGAGAGTGTCTGACACTCAAGACGGGTTGAATTGAGTTCGCAGAGACATGAAATAAAACTAGCCCGAGTTTTCCCCATTCCCCTAAGAGGAAGGATGGAAGTTTCCTTACCCAATGGTAACGAAAACCCCTAAACAACATGCATAAACCTCAAAAATGTTTGATTCCTATTTCGCTTAGAACTACAATTTAACCTAGGCCTATATTATGTACATTTTAGAGCTAGAATATGTACCCAAAGAAGCCTTTTAAAATTTTCACACTAAAATATAAGTAGGGCGCCCCAATCGAGGCGTTCTTATTTGCGAGTACATATTATAACAGGGAATCATAATATAAAATATATTTTTAAGCGTTACTTCTTAAAAGATTTTCAACTTTCAGAAGACAGTAGACCCACTCCTATTTTCTCGGTCCTATTATTGCTAAATCTTTGCTTTAAAATTTGGGAGTGTCCTGAATCGAATATGTAGAGACAGAAAAAATTGAGGTGCCTTAATGGTACTGCTCGGTTCGCAAAATTTTTATGAAAAATATAAGTAATTATTATTGATTATTTATGTCCTAACCGTAGTCGTGCACACATTCAGAAACAAGTATACACATACGCAGGATTTTCTGTCTTGCATAAGACAGGTTTCAGATGGCTATACTCACACAAACAAAGTACCCTATCCACAAACACAGCCTCGCCACCCTCGTCTTGAATGGCCACAAATGTTTCACCGTACAAGTACATTCCTGCTTTCCAGTACTTAAAACTATTTACAATAATTTCTATTACTGCATTACTTACATGTACAAAAAATATTACTATAGGCGTATATACAAATATGTATCGTGCAATATACCAGCCCTGTTTTCCCTTCCGTCTGTCGAGTGGGGCTTACACAACCAGCTTTCGCATTTACAGGCGAAACCCTTACACAACCACCTACTGAAACCCGGAGTATTTACCTATTTCAGTGTCTTCCTGACTGGATCCTTTGATGAGTCCGTTGATGAGGGGTCTGCTTCTCTAACTTTTCCGATTCAACTAATGCATCTCGTAGGAAATAGTTAAATAATATATACGCTGGCTGACATGATAAAAGTATAAATTTTATTATTAAAAAACAGACTGATTATTGTTAATTAAGGAAATCACGATATCTGGTCCGGTTATCTGCCAGGGTATAAGTTCTAAGGGAAAGGAAACAAATTTTCTTCATGTATAGCGTACCTAACGGATATCGCTAAACAACATATCTAAAACTGAAAATTCTTCGTTTCCCCTTTCCCTCAGAACTACAGTTAAACTTATATTACGTGTGGATATAAACCTCCACCACAATAAACTCCAACATATAAGGTGTTTATAAATAGGCTTGCCATAATTTTTATTGAGAAAGGAGGCTGGAATTAAAATATAAACATTACAGTGTTTATTACATAGCTATTTTTATTTTACTGGGTATGTATATAATGTATACATATAAAACTTAATACGTAATAAAGTGTAAATAAAAGAATATATTTTTTACGAACTTAAGATTGTGCTAAATCAACAATTTACGTACTTTAAATTGTGTTAAATCAAAAAATTACTCATTACATTAAGAAATTGCCAGAAGTGTGCAACATAAACTTGTTTTTAAACCACTCATATTTTCACATGAATGCACCTTTCTCAGTATGTCCTTTTTGTTTTTTATTTTGTCAAAAAATGCATTACAACTAAGTCCAAAATTTACTTTACACAGCACCAACGCACGCACTGTTGACTGCTGCATTAAACCTCTGTTATCTGCACAAGCGTTGTTCATCAATGCGAACACTATCTCTACACACCCTGGCCCATTATTTTTTCTAGAAACCAAATGCACCGATCGGGACATTTTGGCAAGCGGGCGGGACACCGGGACTTCACTCTGAAACCGGGACGTATGACAAGCCTACTTATAAACAATCGAGGGAGTCTTATTTGCGAATAATATTGTATATGTCTGCACACAGTGGTGACGTGTTCGTGACGGTGTGGTGGACGGGACATGCGCGCAGCGGGAAGAGAAACTGTGTGTTCCATAAACACTGGATGAAAAATTTGGAGTATTAGAAAAATTTGAAAAACAACGTTGTTTAAATATGTTTGGATAAAATGTAGACACGCCTGCAGACGGATTACATTTAGTCTAATTAAGTGCATGCGTGACGGGTGGGGGGCTTGTTTGCGGTGCTGATCGTAAAGCGTGACAGTTCCTGTGCGTGCGTATGTATGTGTGTGTGCTAGAGAAAGAGAGACAGATAACGACAGCACGGGAGAGAGATGTGCGTGTTGATTTGGATCGCATATGAAGGCAGGCAACAATAGTGTGTGTGTGTGTGTGTGTGTGTGTGTGTGTGTGTGTGTGTGTGTGTGTGCAGGCTCGAAATATGGTGCACCATTGTGGCAACTACGTCTGCAGATAAGAAAGGAGTGTAGTGTAGTGAGTGAGGTTGGAGGGGCAGGGCGACGAGGAGAGGGTGTTGGAGTTCTTGAATCATCACAATGGATGCTATTCAATGCTTAATCTCGTCCCCGATCCTGACTGTATTGTCCTCAATATAGAAAAGCTTTTGGAACGCTAGGCATCATCAATAGCAAGCACAATGTTACAATACAATCGCGATAATGTAGAGGGAGGGGGCGGTATTCACTACCCCTCGCCGCCCCACACCCCGCCCGTAATACTACCACCACAGCTCTGCTCTGCATTCAATAAACTTGGCTACCTTTTGCCCAATGATGTATTAAGTGATATATATCACGTGACGACTCTTTCAAAAAAAAAATCTATCGGAGGGAAAAAATGGGAATTATTGTTACTACAGTCACGTGACAACATTTAATTCTCCAACCCCCTCCGACCCTTATTGTTGTCTCTCGTTCCGCCGCCGCTGCTGCCGCCCTTCTTACGCGTCTCTTCAAACGGAGTGTGTGTGTGTGTGTGTGTGTGTGTGTGTGTGTGTGTGTGTGTGTGTGTGTGTGTGTGTGTGTGTGTGTGTGTGTGTGTGTGTGTGTGTGTGTGTGTGTGTGTGTGTGTGTGTGTGTGTGTGTGTGTGTGTGTGTGTGTGTGTGTGTGTGTGTGTGTGTGTGTGTGTGTGTGTGTGTGTGTGTGTGTGTGTGTGTGTGTGTGTGTGTGTGTGTGTGTGTGTGTGTGTGTGTGTGTGTGTGTGTGTGTGTGTGAAGGTAAACAATCTTATCATAACAATAGACCGATCAGGTACGTGTCACAAGCAAACACCTTACAACTGTTGGAAGGTCGGTTCTTTTAATATTGCCGGCAGCAGCGTGTAGGGATGTCAACAAACGTTATGCCCACACTGTTAATCTATTTAAGTGTCTGCGGTTTTACTGTTATATTTTAAAGCTATAACTAAATTATCGAGTAAACATTAAGCGCAGGTATGCTATTTTATATTGGAGAATTTGGGGAGTATCGAAAATTCTTACCCAGACAGCATTTTATTTCACGCATTGAATAAAAAATGTAATCCCTCGATCCAATGCAGGTATTTTAATATTACGGGAGTAAACTTTAATCAGACACTAGGTACAACAATTGGAAATGCGACTGGTCACATTTTACGAATGCTAAAACGACTTTTATGAAAAGACAACAGTATCGTGCGTTCAGATTCTCAAAGTTTGTAGTATGAGGAAAGTAGCAAAATTTGCTGTTTACATATTCTGTGCACCAGAGGCATAAGACACCATTTCACATACACATTACTTTACAGGACAGCTAAAAACCCATTTGGTTTGCTTCAAAGCAGTATGAGATAGTGTTATTTTAAACATGCGTATTGGCTGCATAAAATAACTAGTAGATAGTGCCATATACTACTAGAAAGAGAGCAGTCTGTACATTAACACTATATAAAAACCTCAATTTTATAAAAAATGGAGATGGTGTCTTATGACTCTGGGACACGTATATTATGGTCACCATAAGTTAACCATATGAAAAACACGAAACAGAAAGAGGAAAGCACGAAACATGATATAGAAACACGGGAAAGGAAAGCAAACAGTTAGGCAATAGAGAGACAGATAGCGACACTCTGTGCTTTGAACAAAGGAGTCAGGAAAGATAGTAAAATAATAGTTTACAAGACAATAGTGGAAAATATAGTAACGTCTGGTGCAGAAGCCTGGGAAACTACGGAGTAAACAAAACAGAGACTTAAATCTATAGAAGTGGGATTCTAGCGACGTTGTTGTGGACTTACATTACATGACCGCATACAAGATGAGGAAACTAGAAACAGATGGGTGTTGGTGCACCAGTAAATTGACACAATAGCAGCAAGAATCTTACGATCCAAGAATGGATGCAAAGGATGAAGGAATGGACATAATTACCGGATACCTTTAGAACGAAGAAGAAGAAGAGGAAGGCCAAAAAACCTTGATAAGTTGCTTATCATAAGTGATAAGAAAAAAGATCTCGAGAAGAAGATTGGGAAGATAAGGACTTTTGGAGGCCCGAAAAACATCTGTAATGTTATCAAACTCGCAAATACACACACACAAGTATGCGCGAAAAAACTGGATTTTGCGTTTAAAACAATTTTCAGTACTATGATTAGATGGCATTAATGCAATCAGGTTTCTAAACTTCGGTCGCTCGGAATACAACCTATAGGAATAACGTATAGTGATTTTTTGTTTTGAGTTCAGTGCTCACGATGTCTTGTGATTACTATATTTCGGGCAGAGGGTGAAATTAGACGTCAACATCTCATACGACAAGAGATCGAAATGTCACACAACCCGGAATTTGAAAATATTTTTTTCGACAGTATGAGTATGCAGGGATGTTAAGGATAAGATGCTCATAATACCGTGTGTTCACTGACAATTTCAGGGAAATAGATTAAAACCATAGCTTTTAAAGGTAAATATGCAGTGAAGACGAAGATAGCTATAAACAACAGTAGTTCATAACAGTTAACACAAAATATCGGTTAACACGAAGCCGATCGCTGCTTGGATTTTACAGTTACAATTTGTATGGTTAAACGAAAAGTTTTGATAAAAATAATTTTTTGCTGGTTTTTCAGTAGCTGCATAATAAATAAATCCACACAAGCACGCCACAAAACAGACCAATTTAAAAACCGTAAAAGTGATGAGAGTGCCGACGAACTTGACACGGAAAATGACATTACATATATAGGCCTTACCGCTGCCGATATGCTTTCGTTGCTGAGCCGTTCATCGATATTTAGAAGCCAACTCGGAAGATGCAAAGTTTGACACATTGATAAATTAGAACAATTTGTTAAAAATAAAGTACTGTAGATATGTGAGTAAAAGAAAATAACGAACGATTTTAAAAATAATTGAACATAATTACTGTAGGAACTTTAAAAGACATACTGCATTACTAAGTACAAGAAAACATACATCGTAAGACTAACTGAAGTAATGCTACAGTGCGTGCATATTTTTTTTAAATTAACCAGGAGGATAAATAAACGTTTATATTATATAAGTACCTTAAAATATTCTATATTGCCACTACACAGTTCAGTAAGTGGCAGAAGAGACGTGGGTCGTCCGAGGATGAGATGGGTGCCGCAACAGGTTTATATAATACAACAGGAAGAAGAAGACGCAGATAATACTGAATCTTTTTCTTAAAGTGTCATGCGTTTTCAACAATTCACTGCATTAATTATACAACCAGTCAGCATAACTGTCTTGTAAAGTGTACTGCTTTTAATGCGTTTTCACATCAGAAATATGCTTTTAATTTACAACATTTTCTGTTAACTGATTCTTAAATACAAACTGAAACATTTTTAGGAATACGTTTCATAACACCCAAGTGCCCAATAAATTGATAATCAAACGCTTTTGTTTATTTCTTCATTTAAATTTATTTACTCATTTATATTATGCTATTTCGGGGAGGGGATTGAAAGACTTTTCGACCACCCTTATCTCCTTAGCCTTTGCGTTAAATACAATTTTTTTTGATTTGTTAGATAAAATTGATTCCACCTTGTACATGCAAAATCAGGTTTCTCCAATGATTAGAGCTTGATAAAAACTTGGTGTAAAATTTCAGGAAACGCACCACATCATTCGTTTTTCTTAACGTTTGTTTGTTCTTAACGTAAAACATAATGAGCACAGAGCCTACATACAATATAAATGAAACAAACGTCAAACAATTTGATATATAAAAAAATAAAATTGGAATTTTTGTCTATACCCTAAACTTTATTTCCGCTAGTTTTTGTGTAAGTTTATGTTGCAAATGAAATCGTTGTTTTCCCGGTGACAGCAATTTTGAAAAGCCACAAAATTATGACATAAACGCCGGCAACGGAGTTTATACGTGTAGAAATCTGATTCGATAAATTTTAATTCACATAATTACATTAGAATACTAGGATTTTTAGCAACAGAAACAAACCTACAGTTAGGAACAAAAGTTATAAGAGCTACGAGCAACTTCAAGTATTTAGGAGTAATAATAACGTCTGGCGATAACAGCAATCAACAAATAAAATCAAGAATGGTGCAAGTAAAAACAGCTATCGCAATTGAGTAACTAATTATTCCCCCCCCCCAAAAAACAGCTATTGGATAGTCTGTCATACTAGAGAGCATAGGCAGAGTAGTGGGAGATAAATAAAAGAAATAAGTAAATACACCTGAAATAGCCGTCAGCCTCGCCGCCAGAGGCAATGCTACTAAGCATAAATTGTTCAATAAAATGTTCAAAATTTCCGGCGCCTCTGCGGTTAACCGCGCTGGCGTGTCATTCCCAAGCATTAGGCCCCTATCTAATGAAAGCCTAGTACTGTTATCATCTGGCAGTCATCGGGCATGTCCTGGAAGCTGCAATGCAGGCATAGGTGCAAAGACGCCCCACTGCCACAACGCAACGCAACGAGCTATGGAGACAGATTATTTGGGGTCGATACTGTAGACGAACTAGACTGGATAGCACTAAGAACATCAGATATAAGATCGGAAACGGGGACTGGCGTAGACATAATGCAAACGATAGAGATAAAAATGTTTAATTGGCGCATGTCAGGAGAGAGCCAAAGAAAGTTCGGGAATTGACGCCACCCAATAGAAGGAGCTAGGAAGGTGTAGACATTCCTGAAGAAAAGATGTTGAAGACGCCATGAGGCCTCACGCAAGAGGACTGTTTGGATTGGCGTCAATGGAAGCTGGGATGCGACAAGCGTCGAGGGCCCTTAACACAATTGCTAAATGATGATGAAATTAGGTTTACTCACTACAAGTGGAAATACAAAATACAAATTAATATTTCATATTAATTTATTTTTTATTGCTTTTTATTCTCTATTTTATTTTATTATTTATTAATTTTATTACTAGTTATTTTATTAGAACTCAAAATAAGTCGGAAAAAATTGTGGCTTTAGTATTGAGAGAGTTGTTTCATCTACTAGTGAAGAAACAACCATTGCCGTGATTCAAAATAGGATTGGCAGGATGTCAGTCCAGAGCCGCCTACCCAGAAGACTGTGTAGCCTATGGTGTGGGCGGCTATACTACCCAGACGCTTCCCTGACCCACAACACATCAGAGTTGTGACTAACAGACGAAACGTCTCTTGTTGAGACTGAGTATAGTCAGTGACGAGGGCCGTCACCGTAGGGCCTGTGCTTCAAAGTCGACAAGGCCACATACACGTTCTCGCTAGGCGTTGAAGTACTCGATCCCATGTTAAGCCCCGAACATAAAAGTGTTGAATTATTTTCCACCAAGAACTACTATAAGCTGCACAAAAATCTACACGATTCACCCACGCTCGAGATTTAGTAACTCAAAAGAATGCTTAACAAAACTAGACGTTTTTGAACTGCACGCATATCGTAAAATATTTCGTTGATTAAGTTGGGCATACAAATTAAATAACTATACGATAACAAGGAAGCTGAGCACTCTGATATAGGTAGTGAGGGATGAGGGTGATAGCACTCTGAGGGTGAGGGCTGTGCGAGACGAAGGTCATTCCCGTCGCCCGCTCGTGTGCTGCGTCCCTAGCTTCGAATAGAGCTCCTGCCGCAGGGACCACAGATGGTGCTGGATATTTAGGCTGCAGCCTGCTACTGGCCGTGGGTCTTCAATTAATTACTTAATTGAGGGTGAGTGTTCGCCGAGGCCGGGTCCAAGATTCACCTGGCACAGATTGGTAGCGACCGAGGGCGCTAATGAGGTGATTGCCCTGAAAGCGGGAGGTGCGGCGATAGTATTTCCGGGACAGTGTCCGTATAGTGGCGTCCAGGAAACGAACACGTAGGGAGTCTCTAATGATCTTATTAGAAGTCAGGTAAAAAGCAAACCAGAGACAAATACACCAGAAGTAAAGAGAGATATCGGTTATCTCTCTCCTGACATCGGTTTTAAGTTCCGAACGAATTTAATTTTTTCATTTCTATGGTTTCCATTATGTCTACGTCAAACGATAATTATTCGTTATGCTTTACCGAAAAACCATTTACTTTATTATTGCAGTAAACATATTATATTATAGTCAACCTTGTATTATAGAACATATTATAGATTATAGGAGTATTATATAACCTTGTATTATTGCACTATGATTTATAGAATAATACAGTTTTTCTATTAAAATATTTTATTTCCAAAGACCGGATATTATGAAAATCCGTCCGCTAACGTAAATGGAGGGTACGAAGCCATTTTCTGCAGTTACGATTCGCTTTGTTTACATTTTCCTCAAGTTCATACGGTCCAGCGTCATTACAGAATTATACTTGCAGGCGTTGCTAATCATTAATTGCCAAAAATAATAAACGCAACGGTCGTGCCAAACTGTTTTCATTAGTTGTTGAGTTATCTTCGCATCGCTTAAGGGTTAACTGCTAATGAGTTTAGCAGACAGGCAATGGGAATAAAACCGTGTTACATATTGTGTGTGTGTGTGTGTGTGTGTGTGTGTGTGTGTGTGTGTGTGTGTGTGTGTGTGTGTGTGTGTGTGTGTGTGTGTGTGTGTGTGTGTGTGTGTGTGTGTGTGTGTGTGTGTGTGTGTGTGCTGGTAATTTCCTTCTAGCTGTAATTAACAAGGACACTTAAAGAAGATTTCAGCTGTGGCAGTTAATGAGCGATAGGAGTTTTGGGGCGGGAGGTGTGAAGCAGTCTTGCTCATCTCCAAAGGAAACTGAGCATTAAAAACTAATGAAAAGTGCCATCTAAAGAGTGAGAAAAGATAACAGCCAGGAAATAAGTGCTAGAGAGAGACAGAGAGAGAGAGAGAGAGAGAGGGAGAGAGAGAGAGCTGCCTATAAATCTACTAACTCGCCCGCCTTCGCCTACTGTTAGATTAAACAGAATTGATAACAACGGCTGCTAAAATAAAGGAAATAAATAAACGTTTTTTTTCGAACAGTGCTCTTTACGAAAAAACTTTGCATTTCGTCAAGGACTTAGCAGTCTCTTTATCTTACTTCAGATCCAATGACGTCGTTAACGAGATGAAAAGAAGATGACGCAAAATGTTGTCTGCCATTTGCGAAGATTATCGATACATAATTTTGAACTAGTAACAAAAAAAAATCTTTAATTAATAAGAATACTTATTAGGTGTTGTTCATCATCACCATAATACTCTATAACAAATAAACCAAAAATGGTAATTTTAGTCCCAAATAGATATACTAGAACTGGTCACTCCAACGCTTCTTCAGGCGCCTCACACCTATCTATCCAATCGGTTAAGACGTTTCAAACTTGTAGCCGATGTTGGGTGATCCTATTGAGTATACTCATAATATTTAGTTTCTGCCGTATATCTGCATTTATTCTGTGATCTTGGAGAGTAGTATCCTGCCACGTCCCTGAGAAATCTCATTTCGGCCGCTTGAAAACGACTAGTCTGATATTTCTTACAGTCCACAGGGAAGTGTGGTGAGGGCCATCACCTTGTAGAACTTCAGGTGGTGTTTCTTTACTCGTTGATCTTAGTTCTCCTGATGGTCTCCCACATAAGGTTGGACTTACATAGCTTATTCGCCACGTTGTCGTTTGTAATATAACACATTACAACCGAGATATTCAAAATCGCTTACCTGCTCCAGAAAAGTATCATCTACAATTGTTGCTCGTATGGGATCAACTCCATTTTAGTCTTCAATGTGGAAATCTGTAATCTGAAATCTTTCCAGATTCGATGTATGCGTGTACAGCCACCTGCAAGCTACTTTCCAAGTCGACAGGACAGCCTGGTCATCAACAAACAACAAAGTGTCAACTGCAAAATAACCAATCATAAAATGTTCTGTGGAATGCCGTCTATATACAAATGAAAACAGGTGATAAAGGGCACTTTTATCGTACTCCATAATTGATCAGGTTCATACTAAGACTTGTGCTCGGTCTTCTCGTCTCAATAGAGATATTATTTTCCATATGAAGACTTTGTATGGCTCTAATGAGGTGTTGCTGTGTTTGCCATTATTGTGCACAGCCTGCCTTCCCAAAGTCGATGAAAGTTATGTGTATGGGCAATTGATATTCTCTGTGCTTTTCCATGGCATGGGCAATTTGAAGCTGTAATCTAAACATGAAGTTTCCTTTCTCAAACCATGCTGGAGCTCCGAGAGAATGGTCTCCGTTAATGCATTCAAATGGTTTGCTTGGATAGATGCACGCAATTTGTAAGACGTATTAAACAGGCTGATCCCTTTATAATTTTATAAGCCATTAATATTTTTTCTCAAGAAACCCATAGTTTTCCATCAACTAAAAGATAATTAATTATGGACTGAGATCCTCTAGCCCACGAAATATATTTACGTATGTATTTTTAATGCGGAAAGAACGTATTGGTTACCCTAAAATTGTTGAATGTGGCAAAATCAATGAGCCGTCATCCATTTCAATTTTTTCTTCTTTCATCATGACTTCGCGTTATAGCTCTTATAGAGGGAATTTCCAACACGTGCATTGAAATCCCCTGCTAATATTATATAATCCTACGAAGTTTGACACGTTGCGGTGCACATGTGTATTAGTTTGATATGTATATATAGGCACATAAAATAATCAATCAAATATTAATAGTAAATATAACAATATATAATAGTATAAAGTATTGAAATGTACGTAGATGTAAGTAAAGTATAAATGAAAATTGAATCAAAAGAGGCTCGGCTATGCGACAGTCCGGCGCCGACAAAATATGTTACAATAGACCCAAAACACCCTTACATGTCATAAAAGCATAAAATGTTTTGTAGTGTAAAACTAGCAAAAAACGCCCATATACCGTTAGGTTAACGGTACTGTGTCCTTCAACAGACAATAGATGCTACGCCAGTAAATATGACTATTTTAGAAAGTCGCGTCACTTTTTAGGGAATATAACGAACACCCGCGTAAAATTATCGCCCGCTCTCTGGCAACCAATCGCGGATAGCGTCGGTAGTGATCGCGAAAAAGATACAACACCGAACTGGGTACGTTCGAATTTACCGGCAAATATTACAAAGTCAAGCCAATGGGAGCATGATCAACAGGAGCTGTAGTGAGGGTAGGACGCGAAAAACTATAAAAAAAGAAGCGAAGCAAACAACGGGGAAGTGTAAGTTTAAATTTCACGCAAAACACGGGAAACCTGCGTCACTCGATGTGACAATTTTAATAATATTACTCTAAGTTCAAATCAATATTATCTCGGTTCAATAGTGTTAGTCATCAAGAAGTTTTATTTATATATGTGCCCGATAGTACGTACGGACAAGAAGATGTTTAACTTGTGCGTGTAAATTGCAACAAGAAGTATATTTATTTATATGTGCGCGACGTGTAGTAATACGCGAGCGACTGAAGTGGTTAAAGGAAGTTTAATCAAGCGTGATTAGTGAAAGTGTAGTGCGATGTATAACGCAGGATTACAATTCGTCATTCTTCTATTTGGAATCCAACAACAAGTAACAATATATCATTTATGATTCATAATACAATAAATTAACATAATTTTAGCATCTCAAAATTAACTCATCTCATTCTCAAAAGACCCACGAGTTCAGATACTAAATATACAATTTATGGTATATGACATGTTTTGGTGAATTATGATATAGTAAAGTAAGGAATCAAGTTATAATAATTATAGAAGTGATAACTGAGTTGAATAATTGAATATATTAGTGAATTATGATATAATAAAGTAAGGAATCAAGTTATAATAATTATAGAAGTGATAACTGAGTTGAATAATTCAATATATTGAAGATTACAGAAGTTCATAGCAGTTAAGAATTGATGATATATATATGTTTTGATTAATATTGATGATTTAAATATGTTAATGGAGTAAATTTGAGTCCACTAAGTACTCAATTGAATATACTTGATTAATCTGATTTCGAAGAAGCTGTAAACTAGAAATATTAATAAATTCTTTTGTTGTTATTAATTATAAAGATGATATAAATGATTAAGTCTCAGATGTATTAAGTGATAAGAATATAACAATATAAATCTTAGTATCTGAACGAAGTGTTATTATTTCATAACAATCTTCTGCTCTGGCGCCCAAGCAAATAATTCATAATACAAATTTGAGTAGAAGTATTCAATAATAAATATAGCTTCAGGAGAACCCCTAAGAATAGTGAGAAAAGGAGTACTATGTTCGGCAGAATGTAGTAGTATGATGCCAGTATAGGCCTACAGCATCTGACTAATTTGGAGACGTTCCAAGCCTTAAACAGTAGCCTACCACTTACGATAAACCTCTATTAATTTCAATGAGCTATTCGCAGCTAAAAATTACTAGATAGATTATAGAAAAACTATACTTTAAACACATCAAAGATATGTTAGGTTATGTTGTGTTAGATATGTTAGGTTCAATGTAAAAATAAATGTTTAAATGGCATAAATTTTAGAACCGTATGTTACTCGTATGTACTTTAATATAGGCTATTACATATACTTATATTCAGTTATGTTGTTGTGCCCCCATCAAATTCGAAAAAATACAATGAAAATTCCCAAAGAGTTGGTTTTGTACATTCTGAAAAACGAAACCGCATTTATACAACAACGGTTGACGAAACGGAGTGAAAATTTTCCGTCAATCGTCCGTTGCGTCTGAAAATTTTCTAAATCACTTTTGTCAGTATGCTACGTTCTGTCTCAGTTTTTATTGTTTCCATTCAAAATATTTCCTCTGCCTTTTATTTTTGTATTTGTGTTTTCATTTGAAGTTCGTATTTCAATATTTTTCAATAATTCTGTTATCAGCAATTTTTCTGTATGAAATTTAATTTCAAAACTTAATTTAAATTTTTTCTCCTGGTTTATTATGTTTCTATAAACAATCTATTTACTTAATTTAAGGAATACGGATTACTTTAGATCACCATTTTTAACTCTGTGTGTGCGTGTGTGTGTGATTTCTGTGTATTAACGGTCTCATAATATTAACGTAATAGTATATAAAACATATTAATAATGTATTAATATATTTAATATATTAACTGATATAATTAATCATTTAAAAACGTTGATCCAGATATTCCAGCAATATTCAGAAAATTTCTGTGGGAAAGTAAATTAGTAGCAAAATAATATTTACGGTCAAAAATAATTTTAAACAAAAATGCAAAGATAAATAAATCGTGAGAAAAAATCGTAACGTTTGTTTCGCCGAATTATCCAAAGCGTTTCTTCACCGTCTTTCAAACTTCAATTTAACCATTCCGAAAGTCTTTAGGGAACGTAGCGCACACGTCACGATAAACAAGCGTACGGATACACTTTATTTCCAAACGGTGGGAATTATCTAAAAAATATTTGGATACAGGTAATCTTAAAAATTGTTTACGGCTCTTTAAGTAGACTGGTCTGCTAAAGTGATCTACGATAGAGCGCGTATACTGCACATTTAATATTGTATCATCCATGTCTATGACGGACAGACATTGTTAATAATCTTTATCTTTATTAATCCAATTTTTAACGTTCAATCCAAAAGAAAATCGAATCAAGATTTTCACTTACAGTACTTTAATAAAAAAGACTTTGTTTTCATAATCACTTTATTAAAAGACTTGAGGGGGGAATTTTAAGGAGGGAAAGGAGTTTGGTAAGAAAGAATTTACCGTTTAAGTAGCAAACTCTTTTATTTATAGCTGACGTATTAACAGGCTGTCGAAACCGGAAGTATACAAGATTATTTTAAGTAGACGTATTATCGACCCTTAGAAAATGTTTCTAACCTATTACATAAAATGAAAGATGGTGTCTTTTTCGAGTCGGTTACACAAAGATCGGAGATAACAAATTCTTGCTTTCAGTAGTAGATGTTGAAATAAATTTACGGATGACTTTCAGAAATATTGTTACTAGATTCTTGGAAAATATGAAAGAATCTTTGTGCATAGACACATTAAAAGCGTACAGCTAAATTTAATTATTTTTGGAGACGCTAAATGAGCACAAAACTCAAGTTTGCATTCACACGCAATTCTTTTCAGGAGAACCCCTAAGAATAGTGAGAAAAGGAGTACTATGTTCGGCAGAATGTAGTAGTATGATGCCAGTATAGGCCTACAGCATCTGACTAATTTGAAGACGTTCCAAGCCTTAAACAGTAGCCTACCACCTACGATAAACCTCTATTAATTTCAATGAGCTATTCGCAGCTAAAAATTACTAGATAGATTATAGAAAAACTATACTTTAAACACATCAAAGATATGTTAGGTTATGTTGTGTTAGATATGTTAGGTTCAATGTAAAAATAAATGTTTAAATGGCATAAATTTTAGAACCGTATGTTACTCGTATGTACTTTAATATAGGCTATTTACATATTGCCAAACATCTACATATATTTTCGTACTCAATAATATACTTAATTGCATCACTCGTCTATCGTTTGCAAACTATTTCTGATCCCTGCCCAGTTTACTCTTATTCACCCCGCCCAAAATTCTCTCAACTTTACCGAGGGGGGGACGTTAGCGTTTACTTCGGGATCCACTGTTTTAGAACATACGTCAAAACAAACAATAGGCCTATGAACACAGAGGATGAATTATGTATCCTTTAACCTCGGTGTACAAAAGCCGATACTGACGCGGTCCCAAAGCCGCATAATTTTACACAGCTTCTTCAGTACCTCTCTGTTTACTATTCACAATTTCATGATGATAACAAATATGCAGTAATACTCTTAGTTGCGTAAATTACAATAGAAGTAATCATAACTTTAACAATAACAGAAACAGAAGGAGAGAAAAACAATTTTAGTCGTTAAAGGAGGGATTTAATAGCTTTCATTGATTCCAAGAAGTATCTGATCGCCAGATTTCTAAATCTGAAACAAAATTAGAATAATTAGAAATTTATAATTAAGAAATTAGAATAATTAGAATTTTCTAACAAAATTTAAAAAAAATTAGAATAATTTGCATTTGCTTTTTCACTGTACTTCCCTCTGACTGAGTGATCGTGGGCCCCGTAGGTTCTTATCTGTCGCACACTCCTAGGAGAGGAGCTTTGTCCAAATTTGTATATGAAGCTACAAAAACAGAGCGGTAAAGAGATAAATTGAACTCTTATTTGCCAGTTCCGACAATTTAAAATGAATTTTAGTCATCCTTAATTTTAAAGGAACACGCCTAAAATTCTACAAGGTGATGGCTCTTTCCACACTTCTTTATGGGTCTGAGAATTGGACTTTAATGAAAGGCCAGGCCAGTCGCATCCAAGCGTCTGAAATAAGATTTCTCAGCCACGTGGTCATATACTCTCCATTATCATAGAAGAAATACAGATATACGGCAGGAATTGAATATTATGAGTATACTCGACAGAATCACCCAATATCGGCTGATTTGGTGGGAACATCTTTGCCGAATGGATGACTGCCCCATCCCTAAACAACTCTGGAACTATGGAACTATAAGCCGAAGGGACGGAGAGGTGTGGGACGTCCGAGGAAGCGCTGGAGTGACCAGCTCTAATCTTTGCCTAGTTGACACCGGAACAAACCATCCTTGGTTTAATCCGTGAAGATGATGATGATGATGATCATCATCTCCACTACTTAACCTTTATATTAAATCTTATCTGTACGTATTAAAATGTTTACAACTTTTGCGTATTAAAATCCTATATCTGAATCTGCACTTACATCTTGATGTCTCGACTCTCAGAAACACTACTGACCGCTCAACCAAGATGATTCAATCTCAAAAAGTACGGAGGCAGTTACGGGCCTGTACAGAAAAACAATTTTAGAACACTTGTTTTTGCGTCCTTTTTAATGAAACCCGTAAAATCGTTTTAAATATAAACATATAAATAAGTAAATAATTAAAAACAAATGGTCTCAAACAAGAAACTTTTGGGCTAACGAACCAGATCTACAAAGAGTGGGCAGTACTAAGTACTTGTGTGTCAGCAGCACTGGATAAGGGTGCCTCAGAGTTTCGACAGCTGGATAAAGATGGCTGAAAAGTAATTCTAGACTCTGTGAACTTCCAAGAGTGTTAGAAGGAAAAAATTAAGAATTTTTAAAATTAATTTAACGGAGTTATGTGGCTGTCAAGTCTGAAAGATGACAAATGCACTGACAGACAACTGTATGTAAACAGATGTGTTAGAAGAAGCTAAAACGTTAAATTGCCATAAGCGATTTCTAATGAAGAATTAGATTGCCAGTTACCAAAGTGATCATGAAGAATTAGAGCTGCTAATAAATTAAAGAAATAAAAAGATTGTTGGAGGCGTACCTTAACGGAGGAGAAGGGAAGAAAACGGGGTAGGGTAGCAAGCATTAGATTGGAACGAGCAGAGTCAAGGGAAGTGGGAAGCCCACTGACAACACGCTGTCGCACAGTAGAGAAGAAGTTGAAGGAGCAGGACAAAACCTGAATAGAAGCAAAGGAGTCTGATTATGAACCGGGCTCGTCGGAAAGCCCCAAGGGATGAAGGAATTACGTGAAGATTTATGCTCAATAACAATCTCGACGACTCGTTTGAATTGATTATGCCAATTTCAAGTTATCGTTGTCATCATCATCATCATCATCACTACACTATTTAGCCATTGCCTGTTCTCTCATAAAATATATGACCCCCTTTTCTTTGGCCTTTGCAAATCTTTTTTCTTTATCATTTGATTTGAGGCTTCTAAGCCTCGGTTTAGATTCATTCGTTACTCGTTCATTCATTGTGCTTTTTTTTGTATCGGCCATCTGAGGACCACATGCCAATTTAAATTCTTTATTCCTTCATCTATTCTTTTTCTCCAATATTCTTTCATATTTTCACTATGTCTCTTCTTCCTGTCTTCAGTCCACTTTAAACCTGTGTTTTTCTCTCTCCTACCCTGGACTCCTTCCATTTTTAACACTTTTGCCCGAAAATTTCTCTTTCAATTGCTACTTTGCGTTTATATTATTTTTGTCTAAATCTTTTTTGACTTCTTTAATCCAACTTGATGTTGACTTCTTCTCCCACAGATATTTGAAGAGCTGTTTTGTTAACCTATTGTCGTCCATTCTACATAAATGTCCAAAAAATACTAGTCTTCTTTTCTCACGGTTTCTGTCATATTTTCTATAGTTTGATATATTTCAGCATTACTTTTTAATTTCCAACCTTCTGAAGTTTTTCGTGGGCCTAATATTTTCCTACTAATTCCTCTTTCCAATATTTCTAGTTTGTCTAAATTAGAATTCAATGCTAGACATTCACTTGCACATAGGCATTCTGGCCTCACTACTGTACTGTAATGCCTTATTTTCGCATTTTTAGATATGCACTTTTATTGTAAATATCTTTAGTTATAACATATGCTCTTTCCATTTTATGAATCCTTTCTTCTATAGCAGATTTTTCTAAACCATTCTCTGGAATTATTTTCCCTAGATACTTAAATTTTCTAGCCCTCTCTATTCGACGAATATCTGTTAGCAGGAATTTTGGCTCATTTTTTATGTTCGTGAGAAATCTGTTTTTTTCTGCAGAAATTGTTAAGCCTGTTCTACTTGCTGTGTCCTCTAAAAAATTAACTTGTGTTACTGCAGATGTCAGATTTTTTTTATTTAATATGATTAGTTTGTCGTGAATGTCAGAATTTCTAATGTTATCGTGCGTCCTTTCAGAAACTTCACCTTGGAAGCCTAGTTGTATTGTGTCTTCAATTTTGCCAGCCAAAACTCGTGTCTCACTACTGTAAAGCAAGGGCAGCTTCCATTTCAAATCGTCAGTGAAATTTTCAGTAGTATCATGTTGTTCCGCCTCAAATCTGCACCTCTGTTCACATGTGCAAGATAAAGTATGTTTTATTACAGCACGCGCTGCTTCTCGTCTCGTTGTCCAGGTGTAAACACATGGTTTAACAGCCAAAATACGTTATCAAGATTGAATATTTATAGTGGAGTAGCAATAACGTTATTGAAGAAGAGGTTAGAAAGCTCGTGATCGCTATCAGTGAATACTAGTATTATAGTTTTAGTACAATAGTGAAACATGTTTACATTTGTAGGCGTTTACAGTGGCAAGCACGCTAAATTATTTGCATTTACACCGTAAGACAGAGGTATGTGATAACAGCCGCCCTCACATACCTCATTTGGTTAGAACGATAAACTCTCAGACAGGCGAGCCTAAAACGTGACGACCGAAACGGGGTTTGACAAATCCAACAACTCGGTTGCGCCCAAGTACAGTACAGGTACAACTAAAATAATTAGACATCAAACGGGTGTCTGAATGCGTAATGTCAAAAGATCTCATTGCCCATGCGCAGCTGTGACGCGTTGTTTTTCATGGAATCATTTTGTGTTCAGAACAGTTACATGGTTGTTCACCTCACAACCCACTTCCTGTACTGCCTTTCCTGCCCCCCCCCACTTCGATTTGTGCGAACCGTTTCATGTCTTACTATTTCATTTGTAGAAGAACAGGTGGACCGGGAAACAAAGCCACTGGGAAACGACTTCGCGCCAGTACCACCCCTCCTAAAGGAATGCGACAATGACGTGCGAAATCCAAAAGATTTGCTTTCGCATTTTTTTACCTCATTTTACAGTTCAGTTATATTTAGTTGGCAGTAGAAACATAGTTTATGTTCGGTGACCGGTCACTAGTATTTGATAAGCAATATTTTATTGAAACTTGTGTTTTTTAGTTTCTCGTATATTGAAATAGTATAAGATTCAAATCTGGTCTATATTTTAACTCTGCTTTTTTTTAATTTTTTTAAATATACTTTTATTTTATATTTCACATTTTCTTTTGTTAATGCTAATATTTGATTTGACGATCCCGTTCTGTAATTGTAGACATCTGTTGTATACCTTTACAAAAATCCATAGCAAATGGTGACAGCAGCGAATATTCGGCTACGCTTTCCTTTGTCAGAATGCCTGAACATGACGCAAGATTGGCTCGCTTATTCTGATGGACTTCCTCGGCCCATTAGAGCTTTCTGTTTTTATTGTTTTCGATAGTGGTGTTCAAATTTATTTCAAACCTTTCAACTTTAATCCTATCTTACTGACAAATCTTCTTAAATATATAATTTTAGATACATTAAACTTCGATTTATGTTTATCTAGTCTTATCTAGGATTGTGACGCATGTAAGCCTTGATGGCATTAAGATACTTGTGTATAGATACATTTTTGCTCCTGTACTTAATTTTTTTTTACCTATCAATTGTGTGCTGATTATTTTTCCCAAATATCCCAGTTCTTAAACGGGCAGAATTTGTTTTCCATCTATTTATATATGTGCATGTTGGTCCCCTTGTTCATCTCTTCTAGCTTTCATAATTTTACTCTTCTCTATATTAATATCCACATCTTCTTTTGTCTTTTCTTCCATGTCGATATCTTCCTCCGTAGTTGATTTTCACTTGGCTCATTTAAATAGTTAAATCATTGAAGTAAATAGGTCTTCTGTCAAAACTGGTTAAATATATGAAAAATATTGTGTCATAAAACATTTAAAAAAACAGTGTTTTATGAGAAACTGATTCTAATCCTTAATTGACACAGGTTACTCGTATTTCACGATTTTTCTTTGTAGATCAAGCTGTATACATCGTCATCATCAACATCCAACCGACTACTGAGTCATCCTAAAGTACCCTCCGCCTGTTTGATCAATCGCGTGCTGTCGTTCTCCAGCTCCGTACCCCGATCAAACTCTCAACATCATCCCTCAGTTAGTCTAGTTATCCCATCCAGCTGAGTCTTAGTCGACCGACTCCACCGCTCCCGAGCAGTTGCTCCCATTTTGGGAATATTCGGGTGATACGTCCGAGCCAGCAAAATCGTCCGAGCTTAATAATTTGTATAACAAACTCTTGAGAAGAACGGTACTTTCTAATTATGTAATAACACAATCCTCATGATTGAAATCTGTTAATTACTGGATTTTTTTTACCATAATCTGTACCTGTATTTGATAACGATACAGAACGGAATCTAATTAATTTTAATGAGGTACATTACAATGACACAGTGTTTATGCAAATATTAGATGTTCACTAAAAATTCTCCGCTCGGCCTCAGTTAATTCTACCGTTATTATAAAAACGACATGAATAAACACAACAAATAATTAAAAGCATTTACCGGAGACTTGTACGTTGTGAGCTCGTTACGGTCGGCATTTGCCAAGTTACTCGTCCACGGTCGAGTGGACGTTGCCCCCCCCCCCCAGGAAGAGGTGGACGCGAGATGGACTTTCAGCCAATCCAACCTTACGACTAGAGTAAATAATACAAAAAAAAAAGTATAAAAACATAAATAATTACTACTGTTCTGCGAGTTGAAGACAAAATACGCTGCCGAGTGGTTGGTCGGTCGACTCGGCTTGTTAAACTAAACTAAACAAAAATAATCTCGTTGCTATTGCTGCTGCTGGTCAAGATGCCACTTGTAAGTTAAGTTGTACCACTGTGGCTGGCACACACGCGAGCGAAGCCCGGGAGAAGAAGAGAGAGTGAGCGAGAGAGGGGGAGAGAAGCCACGAGTTGCAATAAATTAGAGGAACACGTCAACCGGACAATAATTTCAACACAATGCTGCTGTCTCTCCCCCCCCCCGTCTGCCCGCCGTCTCTATCACTCACTGAGGGCTCACTCTCTCCTTCTTGCCAGCAGTCGATAGTGACAAAACAAAAGAATGAGCAGCAGCAGCAGGATGAGGTGAAGTTGCGTTGGTTCGATTCAATGAAATGTTTTTACCCGTATTAAGTATGCGCTCCTCCTTCGCTTCGCCTTCTCCTTCTCGCCAATTTCCATATCAAAAGACTCTCATTCTCTTCCTCTCCGTCCCTTTATTTCGTTCTCTTTTCACACGACTTCATTCAACCTTTCCTATAATTTCGGTTATTTTCATAACACCAGACCTGATTGGCGGACTATTTCTGCATTCAACAGCACTTTCTTGATCTTATTTTGCTCACACGTCTGCTACACATCTGTTGCATGGAAGACGCGTTTGCGCTCGTTGAGCGTATACACCTCAGGCGGAAGTGTCGAAATGCATTTGTAAATGTAATTATAATAGTAATGTTTGTAAAGGGACTACAAGGAGAAAGTGTCACTTTTCCGTTCCGTATATTTTAAATGGCAATAGGTGACCTTCATCAAGACTTGATATTGGAGGAAGACGTGGGGAAGATTTCATATACAGAGGAATACAAGTATTTAGGGGTGAAAATTACAACCAATGGGAAGCAAGACAAAGAAATACAATCCAGAATTAATTAGGGAAAGATGGCTATATCTACATTAAATGGAATCCTGTGGGATAAACAAATTACAGCAGAAACTAAAACCAAAATATTTAAAACCATTGTTAAAAGTATCATGACTTACGGCTCAGATGTTTGGACTACTAATAAACACGCAAGAACAAAATTAATGACAGCAGAGATGGACTTTTGGAGACGTTCGGCAAGAATATCCAGACGTGAGAAAATTAGAAATGAAGTCATTGAGGACAGAACGAATGTGAAAAATTCAATTGTTGATTTTGTCCAAACAAAATAAATACAATGGTATGGGCACACGAAAAGAATGGTACAGGAAAGATTGCCAAGGAGAGTTATGGAACGGACCCCACCAGGAAGAAGGAAAAGAGGAAGACCACCTATCTCCTGGATAGGAGAAATTCAGACCATATTGAGTGAACGAGAAATTGAAGCTCTTTGGATGGACAAGCAGCAGTGGAAGATGAGAATTCTATCACTTCTGTAATCTTTGGTTCCGGAAAATGTGTAAACATTCTACAGCCGGAAATAACAATAATAATTTAATTGGCAGTTTTAGCCCCATGTAGTGGCTAATTATTTTGAAAACTGTTAGGGCTAGGACACTGACATTTCTACACGGCCGTACAAAAACAGTTGCTAATAAGTCTGTTAAAATTCGTTTTATAAGTCTCCGGGCTATTAGAGCGTGGTCCACTACTGCCGCATAAAACATCTTTTACCACAGTAACGTGGAAAACTGGTGAAGAACGTACCAGTTACTCGAGTCGTTACACTGAAGATTGCCTCCAACGGCGGGGGCGAAAAGCTGTTTTATGGGGCGGTAGTGGACGACGGCCTATTAGACCAGAGAGTTGCCAAACGAATTTCAACAGAGTTGACGTAGGCCGTGAAAGCCTAACATACCAGCTGCTACGTTTACTATTATCTTGGTAAAACAAAAATGTCTATACAAAAAAGTTTTTTTTTAATTTTTAGTTTTCCCCATGAAAGAAAAAACAATTTTTATTTTTATTTTAATAGGCACTTTAAGATGAATATTGATCATTCTACACTTGCTAAACATAACGGTATTACATATCCACAAAAAATTTCAAGTCAACGTATTCACTCATTCCTGAGAAAAGTGTGCCTAAATACAAAAAAAATCGCATTCTCGTAAAACGTAATTGAAATTAAACTCGCTTTTTCTGCGCTAAAAGCGTCTAGAGCACTACTCTTCATCTTCTATTTTTCTCTTATATTAACGTCTTCTGACGATTTGCTTCTTATTTTGTTCTTGTGCCTCTTTTTAAGTTTTAAGAATTTATATATATTTATAAATTTATCCGGTCTAAGTTTCAGCCTTATTAGGACATGTGCTTGTTTTTCGCACCCTTTGCCATATGTGACTACTGAAACTTTCATTCGGATTTTGTCTTTCCGTGCAGACAACGCTTCAGTAATGCCTCTTTTGACAACCCTTTATCTACACATATAGGCTTTGTAGCTTTCATGATTCTTAGCTTTCTGGTAAAGTGTTCTTATGTGAATAACGTGTGTTTGTGTTATATTGTGCTTTATTATATCGGCGACACGTAACTTTACCTCTGGGACAGAGGATATGCTACGGATTGTCAACCGTTGAAAATTTGTTTCCACAAAAACTTCTTCGAAAGCGCGACAGCGTTTTATATTTTTTGGGGGGGGAAATCATTTTCAGAAAGCAAAAGTCAATAAAAGTATATTTTTTCTTAATCAGAAATAATTTATGCTTCTTTTAAGATAATAAAAATATCCATAATTTTTACCAAAAATAGTGATACCTTCTCTTAACATTTTTCGTGAAATGTTTGAAACAGGTATCAGCATAATATCAACGTAATACCAAAACCAGTAAATAAAACTTTTCTAAAATAGTTTTCTTTTAAAAAATTAACTCTATCAGGAATTACTTAAAGGGTACGCCCAGTTTAGGGGGGGTCAAATGGCCTAAACACTAAATTTTAATACAAACTGTATAAAGCTGTTTGGTGAGTCAAAAGAAAACTCCACACCCCTGCCATATATGAGAAAAACCCTATTTTTACATTTTGTTTCTTTCTCTTAAACAACAAAACGGAACGCCAAAAAAGTGAGCACGTAGAGTGGATTAAATCGCATATATTAAAATTCTGTTTAGCCCCATAGCACCTATAAAGAATATTTCCTTATGACTCGAAAAACAGTTATGACTTTAAAAACAGTTTGCTTTAAAATAAAGTGTTTAGGACATTTGACCCACCATAACCGGGGATACCAAAAATCGCTTTTTACGCAATCGTTTTGCTAAATTCTGTGTTTCCAGTGTGGAAAGAACCCACAAACCCAATAAGGTAACTTTACTCTGCCAATCTAGAAAGCATAGTTACCTATGACTCTGAAACGTGAGCAGTAATCAGAGAAACTCCAGAGGCTCAAAGCAGTGAAAATGGACTCCTGGAGAAGGTTTTGTGGTGTGTCCAGGCTCCATTTTGTCGGAGATGAAGATATCAGAAGACAATGGATTAGAAATTAATGACAATTAGCCTTATTGTATATGTTTATACATACTTGATGCATGTATAGTTATATTATGTATATTATGTATAGTTGGGAAATATATATATTATGTAAATATGTATAGTTATAAAACAGGCATTTGTGTACCTTACGCGCTCGCGCGTGTGTGTGTGTGTGTCAGAGAGAGTGGGAGAGGGAGGGAGAGGGAGAAAGAGAAAGAATACTTGCTTTATAAAATAAGTAGTTGCTTTGGTTGTTAGTTTCGCTTAAAAGCTTTTAAGAGCTATAATTGGCTAGTTAAACTTATAATTGATAAAAAGTGTTACCCAAAATAGGTCGACACAGAAAATCAAAAACTTGCTTTTTCTTATGAGAAATGACCGCATCCGAATTAAATTAAATCTCGCTTTTTCTCAGATATTTTGTGTAAGCCAGGATTTCTCTCTCTCTCTCTCTCTCTCTCTCTCTCTCTCTCTCTCTCCCTCTCTCTCTCTCTCTCCCTCCCTCCCTCCCTCCCTCCCTCTCGCTCTCTCACTCTTCGGTATTGTTAGGTAAAATAACAGGCGCGGAGTGAGGAGGTTAAGAATGGGCGACGCGACGGTGGGGGCGCGCGGCAGCGAGGAAGGTTTATTGTTCCATGTAAGATTTGTAAAGTATAAACTTTGCTTGATACCTGGAAGACGCGGGACGGCGACGAGGGGGGTTACACAAGGATTAGAACGCGGTCTAATTAAATTGGAGGGAGGTTGCCGCAATGCCATGGTGATTAACAAAGCGCGAAGATGATGTAAGATTTAGGAAGTGCCGGTGAACACAATAGCTAAGATACAATATCTTTCTACCGTTATTAACCCTGGCTTTGGTCATTGTAGCCTGAGACAAAGCAAGGAGGCGGCGCTTGGCTCCGTTCATTAGAACTTTCTACAGCGCAAAACTGTCATATTGACACCACACCACACCTTGCGTCTTCTCCGGCGCTGCGCTGCGCCTCTTGTTTAAGACGTCGTATTTTATGCTGAATCGAAACCACGAACTCTTAGGAAATTTTTAAAATCAAAGGGGTCGGTTTCTTTAAATGAATCGAACACTCGGCCTCTAATTAACGAAGAAAAAGCACAATCAAGTTACTTAAAAGCAACGTGACAGTAGAAAGCTTTATCCAATAGATATATTTAAAATTCACGAACAAACACAGATGGGAACTGTCCCAATATCCGTACCGCACTACATTTGCGACGTTTCGAATATGCGATTGTATCGATATAATACGATTTGAAGAAGAAGAATTGTACTAACTATAAATTGTTCTACTTCTTAATCTTAAGCGTGTTACATACATTTGTGAGGTTAGATAACCAATCGTTATTGGTTTATAGCTTACTGTTTAAAGAAATAAAAGCCGCGATTAAGAAATATATGACATTTAATGTGTCTACACAATGCTTGAAAGAGAGAAACATTGAAAACAAAGAACATAACGTATTTTTAACAAAAACAGTAACTGATATGGTAAAATAAAAAATACAATTACAGTATTTCTCAATAGTAAAATTAAAACAAAACAAAAAACAACGTATTGACAAATGAAAACAAGACCTGTTATTCGTTAGGTGGTCAATATTCTTTTGTGTTATTCAGTAAAATCTTGAAAACTTCACTGGAAGCAAATTTTGTGCGAAACAAAAGCCGAGTATTTAGTGGAAAACGAGTTCTGCCACAAAAAGGGAGACATGTATAGTAATAGGCAAGTTTCTTCGAGTTGTTTTTTACGTGGATTTCACAAAAAGCTGGAATTATTTTATAGGCATATTGTTTCCATATATCTAATTTTTGTTTGAAGTTAACCTAACAACGTCAACTTTTGGCGTCACAGGCACACATCGGAGTTATATTATTCCTAGTAACATTTTTCGTAAAAATACGACAATGAAACATGATTGCAATCGTGAACATATTTTTATTTATAACATACACATTTTATAACAGACTATTTTATAACATACACAAATAAGTATTCTGGTATCCAACTAAAACTATATGCGATATTCACTACATATCGATGCCAGCAATCACACAATCGAAAATGAGTGTGGGTACGATTGTTGGGAAAGTACCAAGTTTTTATTATCAGTTTTTTAATGACAAAATTACAGTAAACGGAAAACCTACAAGTCAGTCTCACGAATGGGACTGTTTCTGTGTATGTAAAAATGTGTGGAATACGCTTATCTTAGAGAGAATTACCCCCCCCCCCCGTCCATTTTGATCATATCACAACACTGGTTGCGCCTTAAGTTTGGTGAATGCAATATGCATACACATCGTCGAATGTCCACATAGTTAATCACTGCTATCGGTCGACAATATTCTTCATGTCTCTACATACCAACTTGATGTCGAAATTTCTCATATAGGCCTACAACTCGAACTGCGATAGAACATCACAAGGCGTTCTGTTCAACGTCTGTTAGGTGAGACAATCCGTTTTTATTCAGATTACTGCCACACTTGTTTTACATTCTGAAGAGTAGCAATCACAATTTTTTTTAAATTACTGAATGTACTTTATGCGTACTTTAAATGCCTTTATAGTGGCAATAATAAGCGCTTCAAAAACATCGCCAATGTAATGATATATTCAAAGCTGGTATTTTGCGGGTGGTAAGTTCGTCGCAACAGTCGACCCCTGGAATGGTGATGACAAAAACGACCCGCTCACGAGGATACTGAAACTCCTAACTGAACAATAACAACACGGCCTTCCAACCGCAGAACTTCAAACTAAACAAAATATTTAACTTCGATCGTGGAAGCGAGAATACGGTCACAGCCTGTTTACCTCAAATATCAAAACTTAAAGGCTTCGAATATTTGAATAATTTATAATATTAGGATATAATTGTAATAGTATGATATCGTTAGAATAATTTGTAAACTATTATATAATAAAACATTAAATATAATGCTAATAATCATAAAATTATGATAATTGGATAAAATTGTAATATTAGAATATTAGTAGTGTTTTTGCATGTTATATCGATTACCACTAGGCCTTTGACCTAGTCCAACATCAGAAAATGATGAATATCCTAAAAAATATTGGATTAGATGGAAAAGACCTAAGGATAATAGCTAAATGTATTGGAACCAATCTGCAGTGATTGGAGTAGATAAAGAGAAAACTGGAGAGTACAGATTCTGCGTGGAGTAAGAAAAGGATGAATACTATCTCCGCTTTTATTCAACATCTACTCGGAAGGTATAAGCTTTAGATGGATGTGATGTGGGAATCTCTCTGAACGGTGAAAGAATAAATAACATATGTTATGCGGATGATACCGTCATATTCGCAGATAGCTTAGAGAGGCTGCAACAACTAATGAATAGAGTGACAGAAAGCAGCCGTAGATATGGTCTAGAGATCAATGTTAATAAAATGAAGCTAATGATTGTATCTAAGAACAAGTTCACAAACTGCACCCTTAATATAAACCATAGGTCAGTTGAACGTGTAAGCAAATTTACATATCTTGGTACTATAGTCAATGCACAATGGGACCACTCTCAAGAAATAAAGAGCAGAATTGAAAAGGCAAGAGCAATGTACACTAGAATGAGCAGTATTCAAAAGTCACGATTTAACAATAAACACAAAGATGAGACTTTTACGCTGCTACGTATTCTCTGTCCTCTTCTACGGTGTAGAATCTTGGACTTTGACTGAAGCCACAACTAAAAAATTGGAATCTTTCGAAATTTGGCTTTACCGTAGAATAGTGAGCATTTCGTGGACAGTACATATAACTAATGTTGAAGTTCTTAGAAAGATGAAGAAAGAAAGGGAAGTTATTAACACAGTGAAGATAAGAAAGCTTCAGTATCTGGAACATCTCATCAGAAATGAATAGAGATTGTACTTATTGCAGTCCGTACTACAGAAAAAAGTACTTGGAAAGAGAGGAGTTGGGCGACCGAGAATATCATGGCTGAGAAATTTAAGGACCTGGTTTGGCATGAATACAACTGACTTATTCCGTGCAGCAGTACATAAAGTTAAAATAGTCTGTATGATATCCAATATCCGAAACGGATAGGAACTATCAGAAGAAGATGATGAGAATTAGTGTATTAATGTTTATAATATTTATTATATTAATTTTGATGTCACTAATATTATTACTAAAAGTAGAATATGGCAGACCTAGAATTACTGATTTTACCAGTCCGGAAATACCCCTCACTCACGTTGTAGCACTACTCGCATTAATCCTGACATCATGTGTCCCTTCGATATTCTTTCGTGTATTCGAGTGTCACATAAGGAGGACGGTCGAAAGGAAGCTGAATCTTACCATCGAAGAATTCCCAGACGGGAGGAGATAAAGTGGAAGATTAGAATGGATCAACTATATTGACAAGTTCACTATTAGGAGAGGTTAAACGTCTCGCCCAGGATAGAAGAGAGTATCGGAAGTGACTGAAGGATCTCAACGTTTATATGACTAAAGATAATGGAAAGAAGAAGCAGCGTATTCGAGTGCTTTGTCTGTCATAGACTTTGTCTGATGTAGCCTACAATGCTCAGTTCTTTGCGCAGTCGTCTCAGTTCGTGATTGAACCTGATGCACCAATCATCATTATTTCTAACTTCTTCTTCTTCTTCTTCACTTTCTCCTTCTTCTTTTCTTCTTCTTCTTTTCTCCTTCTTCTTCTTCTTCTTTTTCAGGTCTTGGACCTTACATTCGTTCCGCACTCATTGATCCGACCAATGTTCCGCTTTCTTCCGATGTTGCGGTTTCCCCCTGAGAAAATAAAACAGGCTGTCTGTCCTGATTCATCCTTTGCAAATGGTCCGTCCAATCCTGTTTGTACTATTTGACCCTGTCATTTGTGTTGTAAACGCCGAGGACCTTCATGTATTATGATTCCTTACCCATTCTCTCCGGGATACTCCAAGAACAGGCCTTAAAAACCTCATCTCACTAGCGTGTATTCGGCTGCAGGTCCTTGCGTACAGTATCCATGCCTACGAGTACGACCATAAAGGCCGTACGCCACTGCCAGCCATCACTTTACAAAATTTGAACAGAGCGTCTCGTTTGATCTTTTTTTTAATATTCTTCTGAGATTTTCACATATTTGGTTAAACTTCTCTATTGTTTTATCAACATCTACGTACCCCACGTAACATCCAAGGAATCTCAATGAGTACACCTGAGCGTAACCAGCTTACATCTGACAGGAAAATGACTTTGAAAAGCCATGGACTTGGTTTTGATACCACAGATTTCCAAACCACACGTTTGAGTTACCTACTGTAATTCACAGAGAGACTTCTGCAGGCTTTGATGTTTCTCTCTAACTGGACCAAAATTCTCAGTACTCGGTGCTCAAACATTCCTAGCATCTCAAAGTACCAAAGCACCATCCATATGTGACGTACATATAATCGTATAATGCAATGCGCTTTAAATAACAGTAGTCGCACTAACGCTATGGTCGATTTGGAACTACCGTATCACCGATACTGCAAAATTTTGTACAAGTACAAACGCCTCTACGTATTTCCATGACTAGAAGATATGTACATAGCCTACCTACAGTTTGCATGCATTGGAAATTCCGCGAGACGATAGGCAAGCCAATCATTACGATTGTGCGTGTTCAGAGCCTCAAAGTCGAGTTCCCGCCACGAGTACGTCTACGGGAAAATTTCTGAAAAAGGTATTCTATGGAACGAGCAGTTATCTTTGTCTATACACTCTGAGCATTTCAGAGAGCCCGCAAACTTTATCGTAATTCAGATGTTTACGTTTTCTTCTAATTAAGCATGTGGAGACCTAATATAACAGCATTTCTTTGTAAAATTAGGTAGGCCTACTTGCGTGTGTGTATATGTGATTGCAAGTCATTCTGAAGGAGATACACATATTTTAAATTGCTTCCAAAAATTCTGATAGACAGATCTGTTGACATTGTTTACGGTTTTCCGTATGTCTCTAGCATTTTCGAACCTACTTTAAAGTGTTTAACTGTGTGAACTTCAGTAGGTCCCAAGGAAAACGAACTTGGCTGTTCAACAACTACCAGTACCCAACAAATAGGATATACTACTGTACACCTATATTTTATATAAAAGTAAAAAACTATCAAAAGAACTGTATTCAAGACAATAATGATACAAACTATTTATATAAATACTAACTTATATTGTCTTTGCGTTTATTATGACAGTCAATTCAGAATAGTGGGTATAGTAACACTGATTGTTCTAAGCAACACCAACTAACTTTAGCATTAAGTTAATGTTCAATAAAGTCTTTTACCTAACGTATAAATTAATTTGGTCTTGTCCGTTTAAGATTAAAGAAATTTATATTTTATCCCACACAGCATTTTATTAGGCGTTTCATAATAGTTTTATGAATACGCGTGAGAATTACTACACCGAGGAACCTTTGGGAACAAATCATGAATGCCAGGGTTCCCCCAGATAATTTAAACAATGGCATTATCTGGACTTCGGAACGCAGAAAACGTCAGTAGAGAATTGGTAGAGCCAACTTTTGAGAATGTACGGGTACAATATAGATTTACGCGGGCGTTTGTGTTCCAATTGTGCGTGTATTCTAAGTGAATGACGTATTTATTGTGAGGGCTGATTATTATCGGGCTTCTGGTTACTGGATCAATGTATGTGCTGTACTCTGGCAAGGTCAGTTGTCCAATACAATGGTTCACTTCGCAAACATGACATGTTTATGGCACAACGATTGAATTGTGATTAACGTTTTTACTGAATAGTTCGAGGGGCGGAATACAGATCGAGCGAGCGAGCGAGCGCCGCGCATGTGATTGTAGACGAATGTCCTTTAGACTACGTTATTCTACAGCTTCATTTAGATCATACCTAACACGGGTCTAACACTGTAAGATATTCGCGTTGGGATAAACGAATTCTTACGACTGCCATGGTAGCCGTAAGCCGTTACAATACCGGTATTGCAATTCTTACTTCCATGTTCCGTAAGGAAATGGAAGTACGTTGATCGCGAAAAAAATCGTGTTCGAGATAAAGGCTGATTCTGATTGTACTACCGTCAAAACATGAAGAAAAGTCGTTTTCCGAAAAGTGTCTCTGTGTGTGTGTTTGTGTGTCTGTCTGTATGTTATGTAGAATTTTCTTATGGCGAACGATAACTGCCGCAAATTCAAATAGAATCAACAACATAAATTTTTGCATATGTCTCCAAGTTGCAGAGGACTCAAAACCTATTGATTTTGGCAAAAATCGTTCAAGAGGGACGGGTAGTTTATCTGCAACGTTTTATGTTTTGACAAGAGTAAAGTACTTGAATTTGACAAATAAAGTATCCTGAAAAGAAAGTCATAATAATCCAAAGGTAGATGAAATATTTATAAATGAAAAGAGTAGTTGAAGGGTGAGGGGGTAATTTTTTTTAAATTACCTTTCTGATGTCAAATAAACTGCTTCATTTTGAAGGATAAAGTACTTAAGTAATTACATATATAATAAAACTATTACTCAATAAAAGTGTAAATATAAAAAATGGGGGTGTTCTGTCAAGGTGGAGGGGTAGTTTACCTGTATTGGTTTGTGTTTTAATAAGAGTAAAGTACTTAATTTTGATAAATAAAGTATCCTGAAAAGAAAGTCATAATAATCCAATGTAGAAAGGTAGATGAAATATCTATAAATGAAAAGGGTTGAAGGGAAGGGGTAATTTTTAAAAAATTACTTTGCTGCTATCAAGAAAAGTACGAGTATTTAATTTTGAAGAATAAGATACATTATCAATTACGACGTATGTCGTAAATATGATAAAACTGTTACTCTATGAAATTGTAAATATCATTAACGGTGGGGATCGTTTGAGGAGGAGGGATGATTGCCTGAGTAGTTCAGTTTCTTTATAAGAATACTAGCAGGTACCCGCGGCTTCGCACGCGAATATTTGTATATGATTGTTGTGGTAACTGTCGAGTTAGTAGTTTGTAACCCAGTCTGAGGATCGACTAATTTTAATGTAAAATGATAACCATCTTCTCCTTTGCAAAACATTAAAGGGTACTGTAAAGCATCATAAGTTCCATGTGTTTCTGCAATTCGGTGTAGCGTATGATCTCTCGCACGGATTATTATATCGAGTTTACCGCATTCCTGGTTAACTAAAACTACTGCCACCTCATTTGTTGTCGGTGCATTGTAGCAACCCCTGTGCTCTTCATTATTTTCTATTCGAATGAATCACAATATTGTACTGATTATTATTCGCACATGTTACAAATTCAAACGTACTTTTCAGTTCACTAACATATGGGTTGATTGCGTGAAGTAAATTTTGAAGTTCTGTTACTAATGGCTTATCCAAGTTACGAATATGACCATTCTTGTTTCAGATTGCTGTAAATAATCAGCTATGAAATACACCTGTAGAAATTTTGGTACTTCGTTTTGTGTGGGGAGTAATGATCCCATGAGGTGATATACTTGCCCTTGAATTTTGAAAGTAGGCATGAAGCTCCCTTCGACTATTTCATTGGCTCCGAATGATGTTAATTGAAAAGCTGAATTGTACGATCTTAATTCATTCAAAACTTTTTTCTGTAAAAGATGTTCTCCATTTAATAATGATTTTAACGGTTCTGGAGGAGGAAGTATGGGATCTAATCGCATTTTTCCTGCAGAGCAACATAATCCATGTGATACATTTTTCCAGTTTAAAGCTTTGCAATGAGGGCAAACCATACTCGATATCTGTTTCATTCGCGTAGTTAATAACTGGATTATAATTGAAACCACTATTTAATTTTGCATTCCATCGTAAAGTAGGACCTCGTGATCAAAGACTCGCTTGCCTGCGTCTTTGTACTAATCTATTTTCACGAATCGTAGGACTTTCAACCTGTGAGACTTCTTCTAATCCAGATCTTTCTGAAGAGTTTCCAGGAGCTGATTGCATTTCGACTCCTTCGACGTCATTTTCAGATGCTCTAAAACTCCTCTCTCTTTCCGCAGTAGCAGTAGATCTTCCTAAACATGATCGTCTTTTTGGCATTGCAAAGCTAAAAAAAGGGAAATGTATTTATTTGATCTATACTAATAAATTTCTAGGGAGCAATTAATAATTTATACAATACAATACATGTTGCACATATTATTTACCGATGACGTAAAATTAACGAAAAAAGGCACTGGATACTACATCACTGACGCTCATCGTATAATTCTCGATGAAGTAGGTTAAGTATAATTCTTGACAATTAATTGTTCCTACTGCACATAGGCCTGCTGAATATTCAAATGTCGAAGAGTATTGTTTGTCAGAATCAACGTGTACTATATAATCAATGTTACAATATAATTAAACAATGAATTACTGTATTGTTTATATGAATTCCATATATTATGCTGATAAGAATTCCATATCCCTACTAAAATGTAAACATTCAAATGGACTAACTGACATCAATATACTTATGTATACACTATTTGTATTATTCTATACGAATAAACGTTTCATCTAATTGTGTTACTGCATGTTTGTAAATATCTACTAAATTATCAAATTTTGATTTTGCGTATCGAGGAAACATGAATGATGGAGCTATTGCTTCGCACTTTTTGGATATTCATAACTTACAATATGAATATTATTAATATAGATGTACCATTAGCAATTTACCAACTCGACAGTTACCACAACAATCATATACAAATATTCGCGATCGAAGCCGCGGGTTTAAAAAAATTAGTTTTTTTGCAATAACTTCGGTTCTTTTTAACCTATCGTTATCAAGTAAAGTGAAAAACCTTCCGTTGGGTACTTGCTATCAGCGTGCAAAGTTTCATCGCAATCAGATGAATGGTATAGGAACGCATACGGGACAAACAAAGAAACATTCATTTTTATATATATAGAAAGTACCTAATTTTTATAGATAAAATGACTCGAAAATAACATTATATTAAACGACTACCCCATAATAACAAAAATATCTATAAATAGTGAAAATAGTTTGAGGGTGGGAGATATTTGTTTACAAATTATCGAACCGAATTCAACTAAATGATTTTAAATATAAATCTTAGAACATGGAAGTCATGTATAAGCATGCCGATATTTTTTTGTTAGTAAGCCTATCTACTGTAGCAGTTTTTTCTGAAGTATTTTAACTTTATCCTTCTTTGTATTTCTCTTAAAACTGTGAAAGTTTTACCGGTACTATCCCAATAACCATACCTCAACTCATTTTTAATATTTCGATTACGCGATTATTGCCATGAATATGTAGTGAATAGCGCATATAATTTTAATTTTGCATTCTTACAGCGACAAAAGCGGTATGGAGAACCATACATGACTTCCATGTTCTAATTAATTATAAAATTATTTTTAATATGTAGGCCTACACCCGAAACCAAATATATCAGCATGCTTTTGGTAAAAACGCTGAGAAAGATAATCAAAATACGAATTGTACCTATTTGTTAATAGTTTAGTTAATTTTCTGTATTAAAACGCATTAAAGACACTTTGAGTTCAACTATGGGAGATGAGAGACTATCTTCGTTAGCAAGGTTGAATAATGAAAGCGAGATACTTGAATCGCTCGATTTAGAAGAAATTATACAAGACGTCGTAAAGGCAAAATAACAAAACTGGATCGATTAGTATTTTCTAAGCTTAAGTACTACTATGCTTATTTGTAACCATTATTTAGCTAAATATTTGTTGTAATTTGAGATTTTAATAAAATAATTGTTAACTTTCGAAATTGTGCGTGCCATTTGTCAGTGTAAATAATGGACAAAAGGTTGAATTTGGATGGGGGGCACCAGCTTATGGCAGCACAGGGCACCACGCACTCCTACCCACCCCTGTTTGTAGTTTATCACAATCCGGACTCGGCCATAAAGCTCTGTACAATACTAAATGGCCGCTGTACAACTCTGCATTCCCTAAGCGCCATTATCTATTCCTACTCTCATTTATCGGCTTTCTGTGCTCACCACAAAACGGTTACACACACGGAAAAAACGTAACCACTGATTATAAAAGTAAAATATAACTTCAATCATAGAAATAATTTAGGGTGAAATAAAAGTCGCTTTCCCCCAAAATGATGAAATAATCATTTTTTATTTATTAAGTTAATATTTATGCATTATTTATATAAGTTATTATTATTATTATGTTGTTGTTGTTATTATTATTATTATTATTATTATTATTAATTTTATTATTATTATTTATAACATTATTATGTTTATATTTTATTTAAACATTTACCTGTTTAGTTGTTATTGAGCGAACGAAGCGAGTTCTCAGTTTTAACTCTACCGTTTGGCATTTGTCTGTCTGTCTCTCTATCTGTCTATCAATGTCTCACGATAACTTTTGAACACGCCAACCGATCTGCGTAAAACTTGGCATGCGTATCCATATTTTTATCCTACAGAATCCTATTGTTTTGAAACTGATTACCTCAAACGTAGGGGGGTGCGAGGCAAAAATGTAAGGGTCAACATTTTGATAAAGTCGTAAAAGCCTATATGAGGTATCAAATTTAATGGAATTTTAATCGCAAACTGAACATAATGTTCATTTTTTATTATTTTAAAACTTTTGGACGTTAAGGCCTAAAAATTGGGTGAGAATTTTGATAAAATCGCAAAAGTGCATGTGGGTGGGCACCAAATTATAGGGAATTTTAACTAAAATCTGAATTTAATGACAAGTTTTGGAAATTACAAAATTTTGGTACGCTAGTTTCATCTACATTACTCGTAGGCCTACAGACTCGCTAACAAATAAAGCAAGCTCTTTGACAGAAGGACTTCCTGTCGTGCGCCGAACGAGCACACGAATGCGAAAAATGATACGGTTCTAAATTAAAATTGTCAGCGACAAAAGACCGTGATCTCGTAACAAAAAGAGAAGTTTCCCATCGTCAGAATACAGCGTGTATATTCTGTATCGGAGGAGTATTACAGAGGAGACAGTATATCGTAGTAATAGGCGGTGGTGTATATAGGAATCGCGCGTGGATATATACATAAAACCATTCAGAATCACCATAGAAAAGGTCGAGATGATTAGAGCTGCGTCTGTATGAAAGGATACGTACTAGCACTCTGTGTGCGTTGCGTGCGTGCGTGCGTGTGTGTGCGTGTGTGTGTGTGATTCAATGAATGACGAGACGAAGCAAGACGATACCTACAGTAGTCTGCTGCAACTACTACTGCTAGTAGTAGTACCGTTGGATTCACGTAATTACAGATTGGTCTCTTTTGAAGTACCAAATAGACAGGGCAGTCGTCCGTAATAAGGCTGCTGCCCTGCCTCTCCTTCCCCCCTTCCGGTCGGCCTCTCACTTGCTCACACATTATCGTATATCGAAAGTCATTCAATATCGCTTGGACACAATATGAGTACGGTAAAAATCTCATCTGCGGTTCTTTTACTTCAGATCCACATAAACTGGCTGGATATCGAAGTAATTAAACACGCAGTTCGTTCGTGCTTTCACATAGCTGGTCATTATTTCATTATCAAAATAGGGCATACGTACAAGGATAAAGCATGGAAAAGCTGTTAAATGTAATTAAATACCGCTGATAGTTTTTGTTATAGTCATGAATTAATCTCATATGCACTGCATGTGCGTGTAACAGCATCCTTAAACGCAAACGGTCACGGAATATTTGCGTTCACATTTAACATTACCGATCGATGACTTAATTTTTAACGTGCTACCCACCGAATTTACCCAGGCTAGCTAGTGGAGAAGGGGGTGGGGTTCCTTGATAAATATTAACACCACCTACGTCAGTATCAAGAAGTGTGAGTGGTAACCAGAAATCCAATTCACTTACATAGTTTTTTCTTTTTTTTTTTAAGGGCGCCACTCCGTGCAGGAAAAAGCAACGGGCGAACACGGAGATTCAATCCCGTCCCAATAAGGTTGACCACTAAACCACTTGATAAGGCAGTTTGCTCAAATTTACTATACCAATCATGTATGGTATACAAAATATACTAAATAAGAAATCATATTCTATTTTATTAAGTTTTGCTTGTATCTCCAAATAACAATGAGAGTAAATGACTGTATATCATTAGCTGATGCCGCAATAATAATAAATGTTTAAACTGACAACAACTTAAATCTAAATAACTTATGTAATACGCTATACTAATATATACAGTATTTATGTGGCGCAGAAGTGATAATCCCTCGAAGAGTAACTCTCCGCAAGTCCGTGTCGAAACACCAGTCGTGGCACAGTTTAGGAAATTAATCAAGGAAAAGATACACTCAGCACAAGTTCTCCGCGTAATGCACGCACAATCGAACAGTAAGCGTATCGGAAGTCCAGGTCGGTCGCGGAACGCGGCGGCGGAAAGAAGTCTCCAGATGACAGCACCAAGCCCCAGGTGTGAAAATGCTCCAAAGTAACAGCAATCAGGGTCCCAGACAGTTCAGGAATCAAAATTAAAACCCTGTAAATTCATTAAATAATAGTATTGTGCATATAACGTCTTCCTATGCAAACATTGAACACTAATTCATTCACTAGAATGTGTTTTACATTTTTTTCTTATTTCACCAAGTTTATCTACCAAAATATTCGAAATACAATTAAATATTCAAAGTACAAAAGCAAGTTACTAAATTTACACTCAAAACTTCAAAGGTAAATTTCTAAACATGGAAAAGTTACCCCTTAATTAGTAATACATTTACAGTTAACAAAAATTTCACATTATCAACAACTTTTAATTATAATTGGTCAGGAATATGAACTGAGTAATAAATATAATAATTTATAATAATATAATTTAATTCAATAATTTATTTAGCTGCATAGATTCGCTATACGCTTGTCCACAATAAAGTATTTTGCATGAAATTCAAACCATTGTATTTAACTACTATTCATTGTTTCGAAACCCTAGCTATAATATTTGGTGACCAAGTGTTTATATCATTCAAATAATATAATACGATAAAATTTATGGTTTAGTTATGAAATTGCTTTAAATAAAGTGTGATATGAAATAAACAATACATTATCTGGGCAAAGACAATTCGAACTACAATATTTACATTAAATTTCTCACCACAGCCCGGTAATTACGTCGCTGTTAGCTTTAGGTACAACAGCTGTGGCGGCACTGCCTACTTGATCGTGCCTTTCGTCGCTACTCCTACTGAACTCGAGGTTCACAATGTAATTGTTACCTTTTGATTAACATTATTTATAACGATATTAAATTATAGGGAATACTAATAACAAAATTACTGTCTACAGATATATTACAATATTAAAAGTTTACTTTGTACAAATGAGGAATACACTTTCACGTAAAGACAAGATATTGTGCTTCTCAATTGAGGGAGCATGTGCCGTCTCACTCTTACGATATTAACCATAAATTAAGCTTTTAGTTACAAATAATTTATTAATAAGTTGAAGTTAAAATGTAAATATAATAATAATTCAATTAATTGGCTTGAGATATTCTGTGAGCACATTTCACTGTGAGGTTGACAAACAGTACTGTCCATACATGATTGGCAAAGTTTAAACAAGTACATAAAGTTATAATTTGGAACAATTTACACTCGCTTTTTCCGCAATGGCAAATAGATTAAGATATTTTCGGTAAACTGCCTTACATTTTCGCACTTGGCTAAGTGCATAGATCCTCACGTCGAGAAAAGGGTTGTACTGCAGCGCTCGAAAAGTTGACTCTCAGTAGTAGGCGAACTTGACCAGCAATGACTCATTTCAAGACTGCCACAATCTTGGGCTCCTACGTAGTTAGGCTTCCTACCGAGTTGGGGTCTTATCAGTTGCTGATAAGAACGGACCATCTGGGTAGATCGTAACAGCTGTGCTCTAGATATCGACATTGTTTGCATGCACAACAATGATAACAATACTCAGGTTGATCAGGCCTGATTTCGACAAAGTATTGAGCTATTTTACTGTCACAAATTACCTGAAATTTTCTTAAGCAATGAATCGCTTCAGATCAGAAACATGCCAATTTCCCAAGTTCGATCCATCTTCCTTTTTAAGTTGATAGACCAGTGGTGATACCTTCTTAGAAATGATGAACGGACCTGTAAACTTTGGTGCCAGCTTGGTGGAAAAGTAGTTTACAGCGTTTGACTGGGGAAAGTTCCTCTTCAAAACGCTTTCACCTACTCTGAAGTCCTGTTGTCTGCTCCGTAGATTATACCTCACTGCGTTCTTCCGGTGTGCTGATTTAAGCCGGGTTTCAACCTCCTGGTAAACATTCTTCAACTCTTCCATCTTGCGCCCATAAGATTCTGTCTCGTCTACTTCTGGTGTCTCTCCATTTTCTTCCGCCTCCTTGGTCCTTAATGTCAGCTTTCGCCCGAAATTGAGAAATGCCGGAGTATATCCCGTTGCTTCGTGCTTGGCCGTCCTCAACGCAAACCCAATCTTTGGCAGCTGTTGATCCCATAAACGGTGGTTGTCGCCGACAAAGGCCCTCAACATATTTCCAATTGTCTGATTGACTCTTTCAGTTGGATTTGCTTGGGGATGCCTACTAGCATTGTACAATATCTTGGTCTTGTATTCGGTCGCCAAAGTCTTTAGCGCTCTTCAAGAGAACTCCGCTCCATTGTCACAAATAAGATACGTGGGAATGCCGAACATGAGGAAAATATTCTGCTCCAGGTGTTTGGCTACGAGAGATGAAGTTGCCGCCCGCAGGGGAAACAAAACAGTAAACTTGCTAAAGGTGTCAGTGACCACAAGAATGTATTTGTAGCCTGAAGTGGACCGAGGTAGTGGCCCTAACAGATCCGCCGCAATCACTTTCCATGGTCGATCTACTCCTCTTCGGGATCCCATAATTCCAGCTGGTCGTTGGTTGTCACTCTTTGTGGTCTGACAGACTCGACAGCGTGCAACGTATTTCGAAATGTCCTGTCGCATCTTTGGCCAATAGAATTGGTTTTGTACTCGTGAAAATGTCTTGAAGGATCCTAGGTGACCTGCTGTAGGTTCGTCATGACACATATGGATGATTTTGGCTCTATCCTCTTTGGGGATGACTCGCTTCCATTCTGAAGTGATATCCCATAGCGCTGTTCGACTAGGGATGTGTTTCCACAAAAGGTCCTTTTCCACTCTCCAAGTGGGATACTGGTCACCCTTCTCGGTCACCTCCCGCAGCATCTTCTTGTACCATCCATCTTCAACTTTCAGAACTTCGGAGACCACTGGAACCATCTCCTGCTCCTGCTCCACAGATCTTGATAACATATCTGGAACCATGTGCTCTTTCCCTTTCCTGTGGACTAGAGTGTAGCTGTATGGTTGAATTCTGGCTAGCCGACCTTGGGGGTCTTTTAAGTTATGCAACCACAAAAGGCTGTAGCGGTCAGTAATAATTGTAAAGTGACTTTCCCTCAACATAATATCGGAATTTTTCCACCGCCCATATGACGGCCAAACACTCTATTTCTGTCGCCGAAAATTTTTGTTCAGTTCTTGACAGAGTTCTAGATGCATAGGCGATTACTTGCTCTCCTTCTTGAGTGAGAACAGCTCCCAATCCTACACCTGACGCATCACATGATATAATGAAGGGTCTGTTAAAATCAGGGCATGTCACTATAGGAGCTTTAACCAGGCAACTGCGTATGTCTTCAAAAGCATTTTGGCCTCATCTGTCCATGTAAACCTCTTGTTTTTCCTTAGCAGGGACGTGAGTGGATAAAGTCTACTTGCAAAGTCAGGGATAAACCTGCGGTACCAAGAGGCCGTTCCGCAAAATTGTCTAACTTCCTTTTGGTTTCTGGGCACGGGAATCTGAACAATAGCCTGAACTTTTTCTGGGTCCACGCGTAAACCTCTACTATCAACCGCGTATCCGAGGTAGCGTAACTCCTGGCGACAAATGCAGCACTTTTCCTGGTTGAGAGTCACGTCCACAGCTCGAAGTCGATTGAATATCTTCTCCAGAACTTCCAAGTGATGGTCAAAATGTTGAGTCACTACAATTATATCATCCAGATACACGAAAACTTGTGGTTCAGCACTCAAAACGTTGTCTCTCAGTATAGGCGAACTTGACCAGCAATGACTCATTTCAAGACTGCCACAATCTTGGGCTCCTACGTAGTTAGGCTTCCTACCGAGTTGGGGTCTTATCAGCTGCTGATAAGAACGGACCATCTGGGTAGATCGTAACAGCTGTGCTCTAGATATCGACATTGTTTGCATGCACAACAATGATAACAATACTCAGGTTGATCAGGCCTGATTTCAATAAAGTATTGAGCTATTTTACTGTCACAAACGATCGAGATCATGATTACAATCGTTCGTTTTGTAATTTAAACAAAAAAGAAGATTACCACAATTTTCCGGGCTGTTAGGCCGCTGTCTAAGTTGTTCATGTTTTTCACCAGACGTTTCGTCCAGTAGCATGGCGTCCATGTAACCGCTGTTGCCGGCGGCAACAGAATAAATACTTTAGTTATTGAATAATTTGAAATCCGAACAATATTAGTAGGGAAACTTGAAAAGCGTAGCATTGCTTTCGAACAGCTGGACACTTGCATCGTCTTGTGTTGCCGGCTCAGACATCGGCAGTGTTTTACTAGTATTTTACTCATTGACCTCGTAGTAATTGTCACTGTACAAACTGTGGAGGGTGGACACATTCGTCCACCCAATGTGTTCCCGCTGTATAAACCGGAAAAACGCTCAGTTAGCAGCTATGTTTGTTTTCGTTTTCGGAACTGACGTGCAGCATATCCTACGTACCTATTTGTGTTTTATTCGTTTAGTCATGTGTTTCTCTGTTTGTCTTTATTATTTTTAATTCGATTATTTGTGTTCTGCTTTATTCTGTGTAAGTATAATGAAAGTCAGATCCCGTTGAACCGTGACCCTCTTTTTCTCTCAGCGAATGATAGAAAATGCTCTAAAAAGAACACTTGGTACAAGAAAAAATTCGAATTACTTTATAGGTTAAGTTTTAGGCCTATCACAACCAATGTAATGTTTACATTACAAATGGTTTCGCCTCAGATCCGCTAAACACCTTCGGGGAAATCAGTATACTTTGTATTGAATAGTTGTTAGAATTAACTATAGCAAGAAAAGAGATTCTTTCATTGTGCTCGTCCGCAGTGGGTACAAGGTATGCACGACTTAAGACATAAGAATAAGCGCTTTATTAATGTTTTGATAATTTCTCTGATAATTCTTGTCAAGCTCGCAAAGATGAGGCCATTTCTGCCGCATCATTGAACCAATTTCTAATAGTCTGTCACAAATTCCCATAAATAATTATAATTTTAACTTAATAATCCAGTAAGTGTCAAGAAGATTTTCAATCAATTCAAATTTTTATACTTATAATACGTATTCAATGTTATTTAAACTTTTTATAAAATTCGATGACTTTAGTTTCAAGCTGAAGAAAAGTTCGCACTATTCGTAGAACATATTCATTATTTTTATACTCCATAAATTAATCTAGACTTCAGTTGTTTAACATTTGTTTAATAAAACTCATTGCTTGGTGTTAAGTCAATTTATGCCGAATACTTCTTAACAAAAGTTTTGGTAAATTAGTAGGTTTGGTGATTCTTATTTATTTTATAACGCTGAAACTGAATACCAGCTAAGATTCTGACCTAAAAATCTTTTCTGTAACCTTTGTATTTATTAACAAAATTAATAAATACTGACAGTTTATTTTAAAAAATCGCGTCGATACTGAGCATAGCGTCCCGCCGCTTCTGAAGACTGATTGAGAGTATTAAAAATTCGCGTCGCTGACGGACATAGCGTCCCGCCGCTACTGAAGACTGATTGAGAGTAAAATTGGCTCTCCTGTGCCCGTATTTATATTCAATCAAGAAACCACACCTGTCGGAACAGAATTCTGCATGTCAGAAACTGTTCGTGGCGTCAGTTCCCCCACTATCGTCCAATTTCATATTTTCGCACATTTCTGCCAATTGCAATGTCTAATGCGGATTTCAAGGTGTTCTAACGTTGTCTGATTTAATTACTCATATTCTATGTAATTACCATCGGACTCGCATAATTCGTGTAATTACTACGCTCTTAAAATCCCACAGAATTCGTACTGAACGTCCTATTCACATCGTTTTCGCACTGCACATGTATATTTTTTTTATGCATATTTTGAAGTATTTGCAATTTTTCTACAATGTATGGTTTGTTTATAATTAAATAAAACTATAATGTAGCATCTATTTAGGGTGAGCTTGCAAACTTTCAGACTTGAACAGGCCTCACGCAAACACTTTATTTACTAGTGTACACATTCTCAGCGACAATCGCGTGATCGTGCATGTTGATTCCTCGTATAAACTCAGCTTTCAATTTCACACCTGCTTATCTATTACATATTAATAAAATTAATCTAAATATTTATTTTATTTAATAAATGCACAGTACATCCCATGCTTGTATTGTCGCATTATTCCTCTGCTTGGTAAAAAATAATTTTTTAATAAAGTTATTTATTAAAATTTTTTTTTTTTATTAGACACATCATAATTTTATATTTCATATTATTTATTTTTATATTTATTCATACAATACAACCAGTAATAATGAATAGTAATTGTTTCAGTTCACCCTTAGTTGGAGGGTTGAGCAAGTAATGTTTCCTCTCCCCACACACAGGTGTGGCTGACCACGTGTAAGCGTAGCTTAGCTTTAACAACTATACTGTTCTCCTTTAAAACTAGTTCCACTGGCATATTTATTTTATGTGTAGAACTTCCTAGATGAGTTGCTTTCTCGAACAATAGTAAACCTTCTGCATCCTTAACTTCTTATGCCATCCTTCCCTCTGAAATTTTACATTACCTTAATCACACCCTTCCTTCGTTCCTTAACCCTTTCTTAACCTCCAATCTTCATTCTTACATTTCCTTTCTGATCGCTAATTTTGTTCATTCTTACCCTGTGCTGAAATACACTTCCGTAACAGAATACTCTTTTAGCTTTGTTGTGGGTCGCATGATCGGCTACAGATGACTGCCTTAGAAACACGTCTATATCCAGACTATTATTTGCTTAACTCACTCGATAATTTTAATCGCAGTATTTGAGTCTTAAGTAGTCTCTGCCCTTCGACTTCCACTTTCGCTTTCTTCTGTGGAAAACATTTCCACTAAGGTATGAAGTTTTCGCTTAATCAGCTGTCTGACAATTATAACATTTCTTTCTCATTTCTAATCCTTTCCTTAACATTCTCAATAATAACATTCCTTACATTTCTTACCTTTCTTCAACAAAAATTCCTTACATTTCTTTAATATAACTACTTCTTATATTTATTTAGCATAAAGATATTTTTTTTTATTTAATTCCTTACCATTTTTCTGCAATCATAACATTTCCTTAAATATAACTTCTAACCTTTTTTTAAACATATCATTATTCCTTATTATTTAATTCCTTTTCTTATTAATAATTAACCGTAATATTTTAAAAATAATTATCATTTTCAATAGAGTATTGAGTGCGGTTTAATTCACCCTAGTTTAAGCTACACAATGCATTGTCGTATACAGGAAATTCATTGTTCCTTTGTAGTCTATTCGTCGTCATGTAGCAATTTCCGCTTCTCACCCACTTGTAGATATTCCATTGTAACGTTCCGACTGTGAGCTCACCTAACGTGATTGCATAACTTCTGTCTCTCTTTGTACCTTCTTTCTCATTCTCTCTGCGTTCCATAATTCTCTCGTCACGAATGCGTTGCGTATGGTCAGTCTGCTTGAAGCCTATATAAACAGCTGTTGACCGTTTTTTCATTCGTCGTTTATGATAATCCATGTAGTTTTTATAATTATAGTTACAATTATTGTTATTATAGTTATCGTTCGCTCGATACTTACTGTGCGTTTTCTCGCCGTAAATGTGGTGTTTCAATTGCGTTACACGTATTTTTCTCTTACATGATTTAATACTGTGTGTGTACCCTGCAATTGGATATTCTTAGTACACAGGTACGATTGCTTAATTTTTATTTTGCATTCTTCCTTAGTGTTAATTACTTCTCTAGAATTATCATTATTAATTACGAACGTCTTTTCTTTCGTATCTTCAATTATTATGGTTTGTTCCCATAGCATTGTTTCACATATATGTTCTGTTTGTTTATCAATTATTTCACATATACAGGGTGTCCCGGGAGGAGAGGGAAATAATTTGAGAAATGGTTCTATAGTGTAAAAGACGACAAAAGTGCATATAAACATATGTCCGGAAACGCTTTGTAAGCGAGTTACGGTTAGCGAAAGAGTCGCCCGGGTTTTGGTAAATGAAGACTTTCTGAAATTCTGGGAAGGTAAATTAAGGGGCGAATTCTGTTGTTTCTTATGGTTTTTGACCTGAAAAATCGAATAAAACAGATCGCAGAACTGTATCTCTCATAACTTTCATGATATCCGACGTAAAACAGAAAAATCTTTGCCTAAAAACGTATTGTATTGTTTTTAACCAAAATTGGAATTTTTTGTTGATTTGTATTGACTTTATTTACACCATTTTTCTCATAATTAAATTCTTTACAAGTTTTGTTTTTAACTTTTATACATTTATTAATCATTTAACAAAGTTATTGTACTTCTAACCTAAAAACACGTTGTGTATTTTCTCCAATAGTGTCAATATGTGAGTTGGTATCAACAATCCTTTCTGTTAATTGTGCATTAGTGTCAGCTATACTTTGCTTTAATTCTACGTTGTCTTGTTTCAACTGGAGATTATCGATTTTTAACTCTTCTAGACTCCCCATTATTTTTATGGTGTCTTGTTTAAAATTTTAGGACTGTTGTTCTATTTTAGTATTTAAACTTTCTTTTACTTCGTCGAATTTAGCATTCAAATTTTCTGTTTGTTTATCAAGTTTAGCATTTATATTTTCTGTCTGTTTTGTGCTTATTTCATCTACCCAAGCACGCATCATCGTTTGAAGTGCTTCCATATTCCAGCTTTCTGGTGCTGCCATAATGAATACGATATATTTAAATTTATTTTTAGAATTATTATTATTGTACAACCGTTCGCTACTTTTATTGATTTATTTGTTTATTTTTATTAGTGACTATTATTATTACTCTTGTAACGTTACGTGTGTCTACGTTAAGCCCCACTGTTGGGTTCGCCAATTTTGTAACGTACCTCTTGTTTACAAAATAATAATTAATAATAATAATAATAAAAAATTTTTTTAAAAATTTTGTTTTCTGAAAAACTATTTTGTTTTCGTGTTTTTTGCTGTATGTATTTAATAAATAATTTTCGTAATTGTATTTTGTAAAAATTTTAATTCTTTTATGGTTGTTTCTGTTGTTGTATCACTTTTTTTGGAATAACTCCTGTGTTAATATAGTTATCTCCAGCACTAGTCGATAGACGGTTCTTCTTCTTCTTTCAGTATTCTCCTTATTTCTGGTAAATACCGCCTTTCGGATAGTCCGTGATCTTGAATTACTTTATTTTTTATTATATTTATTAAATTGATAAATAAATTTCAACCAATTTGCATAATTAAATGATTTATTCACATTTATATTATATATCGATGGTTAATCGATTATTAACAGCAATATCGACTCGTCTCTCAGGGCCGATCGATAACTTTTTTACATGTATATTGTATATTAATTATTTGGTTCTTTTAACGGTTATTTTATAAATAGCCAGAGAAGGGTAGGGCCATGAAAGTATAACACTTACAGTTAAAAGTCTTAAAATTAAAAATTACAAGGTTATTAAATAATATTGAATGTTTATATATTATAAAATTCGAACCAGTGATGACTCGATGTTCATTTGGTCAAACTCGCATAGAATGCTGGGAAGACAAGATGGCCGCCTGCCGACTGAGTAGCTTAACCGTAGTTGCCTCGACGAATATTTCTTGCAATAAATGATGCCTTTTCACCGATTCCTCGTCTCCGCAATTGTGGATATTCGTTCTGGTGTTAATTGAGTGTTCCTGGTTCAGTGCTCTTAGTTCACTTTGTTTAAATGTGTGTGATAATGTCTAACTTCACTTTGGTTAAATAGGTCGCAACTAACACTTTTCGTTTCGTTAGTAATAATTATTAGTGATGGTGTTAATTTAATAATTTAGTCCTATATTGTTCTGTTTTACTGTATTTTAATTGTGTTAGGGTTTGTGCTCACTGATTCTAACGTTTAAAGTCAAAATTTAAAAAGTTAAAAATTTTCACTGAATACTAGGTTTTTATATACCGCACGCCATTTCTGCTTCTTATATAGGTTAATAGGAGCAAAACCTCGTTCAAGTGTTCTCTACCACGTATAATAATTAACTGTTCTCATTTCCTTCGTCTCCTGAAATTCTTAGCCAATTTAATATGCATAATACATTGTTTCATTTTGCCTTGGCTTCCGCTACATCTTTAAAAAGTACATTATATCACTGAATATATTTTCGCTATTATTTAATTTTATGAAATACTAAATACATAATCGGTTTCTTTAACTCATTTTGCTTTATTTGATACTAGATAATATAGTTTTACAAAGTTTTTTATTAAAATTGCTATATTTCTTTCATTTTGGAAAAGTAGGCTTAAATTTTTGTTTCCTGTTCTCCTCCAAATATTACCCATTTTATCTGTTATAATTATTATTATACTGAATCTCAGATTGTTTATCTTTCTTTAATTTCTTGCAATTTTATCCATTGATTATTGTTTTTAAATATAATTCATGAATCTATGACTCCCCCTCTGAAACTTTAGTTAATACATTTGCATTTTTATTCATAATTTTACCTATCTTCTGACAATATCTTTTTTAAAGTATAATTTACATTATATTACTATGTGATGGGTTTATCTTGTATAAATTTCATTAGTTTAGTTGGTTTATTGGACTGTATTTGTCAATTATAATGTAGTTTAGATTTACCCTTTGGCCTATTTTTTATCTGATGTTACATACAAAGTTTTTAATAATATAGTTTGTTTATACCCTTTTCTGACTTTCTATTCCAATATAATATTCATTAATAATTCCTTATTTTACTACAATAACATTTAGTATTGACCTTAAACAATTAATACATAACAATTATTTGACATTAAAAGTGGTATTTAAATTCATACCTTTTAGTACTGATTGTTCATAGTAACTCATAAAAACATTTTATCATATAAGAATGGTGTCCACATTCAGACATTGCATTCCTGATTCAAACTATTAAACATAATAACATTTTATAATTACAAGAACTACTCTCTATTTCCAAACTTTAGGCATAGAGTTCATTTATTATAATAGGAACCTAACATTTCTGTTCCTTTATTTTTAAAACTTACTTAAAATTATTTGGGTACAGTCTTATCTGCTTTTTCTTTAATTTTAGGGATGTATCCCTTGTCACTTTATGGATTAACTCCCAGCTCTCTATTTATCTTATTCACTCCATTGAATGTTATTACATAAATAGTGGCACTTTATTAGAAAGATTAGTCCTTGCTCTTTCCCCATACTATTTTATTAAATAGCACTCGTGCTACTAAATTTAAAACTTTTAAAGTTATTTAAAGGTACAGTATTTAATGTACTTTCTCAAAGTTTATTTATTATAATATAATAACTTGCACTTGTCCCCTGTTATTTCTTGATACTATCACTAGTCAGTTTTATAGTTTTATTATCAAGTTGTTTAATCATGGGGGAACTGTTAAGATTTGTCTTTATTAATTATACAATAACTTTCTTGGGTGCACTCTTACTTAGCACTTTAAACACTCTTGTTTTCATTTATTTTACATGAGTTTCTGGTTTTTTGGGGTGTTATACTTTCAATAGTGACATTTAATTTCTTTTGGGGTTTTTGTTTTCTCCCTACTGGGTTTCTTTTGGGTATTGGTCGTATTCTACTCCCCCTACTATCTGGTATCTTCCAACTTGTTCCTGTTCATTAGGTATGTTGTTTTGTTCTGGATCTCTTCCTTCTTCATTCTTGGTTACTTCAGTACCATATCATTATTATTATTTTTATTTGTTCTGGGTATCTTCCCTTTTTCTTTCTCGGTGTCTTCATTATTATATTGTTATTTTGTCCGTTGATCTGTTCTGGGTATCTTCCTTACCTACTACTATCCTACCTGGGTATTATTCTTATTTTATTTTAGTTTTTTGGGGTTTTATTTTGTTGTACATTTATTTTTGTTGCAGAGTTTTTTCTTTATATTTACTTTTTCAAGTTATGGTGATATTTTATTTTGATATTTATTTGGTTCTCATTTGGATTTTCTTGATATTCCATGTAATTGATTTTTACTTATGATCATATGGTAATCTATTTAATTGGATTATCTGTCATGCTACACTCTTGTTACAATTACACCTGTTATCACAGAAAATCAATGTAGTGGTGGGCGCCAGTTGTGTCATTACACACAACAAAATAAACAACATACAAAAATATTCATACATAAACATCAATTATTATACATAAAATCCTATGCACACATTTAACAATAGAGCATGCATTTATTTATTAAATGTAGGCGTGTCGAGCCACACGTTAACGGCCGACAAAATTATACAACTTTTAAATTGTGTGCAAATTTAAATTGTGTGCAAATTTAAATTGTGTAGCCCCACGCTTTTGTGAGACAATATTATACAACAATACATAACATAAATTTTAGAGATGTACCGACTAGTCGGCCGTTTTTGTAGTCGGCGGACTAGTCGGCAAAAAAGCCGATTAGTCGGCCTCAAATTTTTATGTCATTACATTAATAAAATTAGTATCTTTAAATTAATATAATAAGGCACAGACAAAAATACGTGTTTTATACCATTATGATCATTTTAATCAGTCACATTTCTTGTTTACAGGTATTGCTTACTAATAAAAACTAAAACTTATAAGTTTAATAAAACAACGTAAGCGTTTAGTTAACATAAACTCAGCATTAATATAAACTCAAAAACATAAATTTCTATGTTAAATCAACATTGTTAATAATTTGTTTCCTTTGGATTAACAATTATAAATATGAACAATCATTATACTTAATAAAGTCTCAATAAGTATTAAAGTTTGTAACCACCTAATTTTAGTCTTTCTTCACCTTTTTCTCTCATAATTAGGGATTAGTTGAATATGTCATAATATTGGTTATTAAACTAAAGTGTAATATACGTAATAACAATAACATCTTCAGTAATAACTAATTTGAAATATTCAAATACTTATATAATTTAAATTTCTGTATTTATTAAAGGTAAATTGTGATGAAGAAATGTCAGATTTTCGGCTCGTTCAGGATGAAGCCGATTTCTTTTTGTCTCATAAATGTTTCCAGCCTCAGAGAAAAGCCTCTCACTATATACTGTGCTGGCTGGACAACACAAGTATACTTTAGCAATACGTGCCATCTCAGGGTATCGCGTACAATTTTGTTGCCACCACATGAACGGATCGTCATTTCGGTTTATTACCGGCGATGCACAGTATGCCTCAAGTTCGTAAGCTGAAGAAGATTTTTCGTCGCCCTCAACCTTCTTTGATACTATTTCTTGGTAACACTCCCAAAAATTACGGTGAACTCTAACTTCTGATTGAGAGATTGAAGAGTTTAGTGAATCGTTATCTGCATTTACTTTTTCAGAATCATTTCTTTCATTTGAACTATTTTTTAGCGCTTCTAGTAAGAACTGTGATTTCACTTTATGCACATTTTCTGCTTCGAAAAATTGTAGTTTGTACCTTGGATCTAAAAGTGTTGCGAGTGTAAAAATTTTATTATCTTCTAACTTGAACCTTCTTTTCAAGCCATTTTCCAATTCAGTTTTCAATAGTATTATTTCCTCATTTTCATCAATATAACTTTCAAGGTACCTTAACAGAACTTTAAGATGAGAAATAACTTTGGAAATTAACGAACAGGCAGAGCTAATGATTTTGGTCACTTCTTCAAATGGCTTTAGTAAAGCGATACATTTTTCAAGAAGCTTCCATTCATAGGTCAGCAGACGATCGATTTTGACACTGTGCTCAGTTATGTATAAAGAGACTGTAAGTTTTTGTTCTGATAACCGAGATAACATATAGTATGTGGAATTCCACCTGGTCGGAACGTCTTGAACAAGTTGATGATTTGGTAAATTTAGTTCTTTTTGTTTATTGTGGAGTTTCTCTTGTGCTGGTCCTGAATGGTTAAAATGAGTAACAATTCGTCTCGAATTTGTTATAACTTGTGCAATAGTTTTTTCAACTTTGAGGGCATCGTTGATCACCAATTGCAATGTATGTATGAAACAGGGAAATGCCTGGAAACTGGAATCATCGATCGGTTTGACCATATTTCTGCCGTTATCTCGCACTATAACTATCAAATTAATTAAAAATTACAAAAAAAACATACAGTACCATGGACTTACTTTTTTGAAGAATTGTTCTACCACTGTTTGTTTCAAACCGATACCCCGTTGCTAAAGAGTGAAGTCAGTTAAGATTCATAGGCTAAATATAATCTATCTCGTCTTCTTTTTCGGCCCACTTTAAAACACTCTGTCTCGATTTTTTGTTTATAGATTGTAAAGCTATATAGCTACAGCATTTATTTATTACTGTACAGTACTGTAATAATTTATAGTATACAATTTTGTATGTTCATCCAATACGCCTGCATGTGTCCAATACATTACTGTACAGTACAGTACATAATTGTACTTTTTACTGAGTTCGGATAATAGATTGTTTGCTTAATGGATGATTGGATAATCGATGCTCTACTGTATTGATTAAGGTGTTGAAATGTTCAACATGTTTAGGGAATATGTAAATGGAAGACTGGAGGACCAAAGTGGTGATTAAAACCAGAATAGTCTTGCCTTAAGGAGCCTTTTAAAACATTGAGCCCTTGCCACCTTGGAGGACTGCCTACTCCTATGGCCTAAGAATTTTTATGTAAATTTAGAAGAAAATACAGACCTAGTTGACCATACTTTTCAGACTACAGAAAAGCTGGTGCAATTTATAGAATAATTGTTGTGACAGCAGACAATACTAAAAAAAGTTTTGGAGAGATGAAAAGGTAAGAAAGAAATAATGTTCTTGTATTTCGCAAAAAAATAAACTATATTGGAATTAATTGTGTAGGCTCGACCACTATATAATCCATAAAGCAATTTAAACTACTGCTAGTGTATTACTAGTTGATGCTCAGGGAATTCTTAGAAGGGTGTTTCAGTGCTTCCACCAGATTACATTACATGTAGATTTGCTAAAATGTTTTGTATTTTATTGATTGATGTTTTGTATTTGTATTTTATAAAATGTCTTCAGTCTTCTCTCCTACTGATACCTATGAAGGACTGAAGACACCTATGAAGGACTGAAATCATATTTTTAAATGTCCACAAGTTTTGCATAAACCATTTAATAACAGAAAACATTTTACCTTTTCACCGTTTCTTAAAACATATTTGAAATTTTTCTGATGGAATTTGAAGAATTTAGAGAGAAAAAACACAGGTTTTGTACTTAAAAAAGGAACTGATCTGTTGTTGATGAAACTCAATACGCACAAAAAGAATTTTTTTCCACTGCAGATGTTCAAGAAGAACTGAGAACTCTTATTAAAGAAAAGCTGATGTGTGAAGATTTATTCAAGAAATTTATCAGTGGTTTCTTTACTACTGCTAATGAATACATTAAGGAGTGGTCTAGTGATCAGTCCAGTGCTTACACAAAATGGAATTGGTTTCCTTTAATATTTCCTCTTTCGTATGTGAAAATTTATCTGGACATTCAGAAGAAATCGGCGGGGGCTGTGTCGAAGCCACGGCCGCAGATCTTCAGAGCGTAGAATACGTATGTGTGCTTTAGGGTTGCTAATGTGTTATGAATAAAATGAACATACACATATTTAGTTTAACAAAGAACAAAATTTTATTTGCAAAATCATCACACAAGTTAATTAGTTGGTTCAAGCAAGACTTTATTTATAATGGGCCTATGATAGGAGAAGTAGCTGATATAAGGTAAGATATCAATGCTGATGTTTCTGGTGAAAGTCAAATCGATGGTGGTGTTACCCAGCGTAGTCGGTGGCATCATCAGAAAAACGTATAAACATACATTTTACAATCGCTTAAGACAATTACAAAATATATAGACATATCTGTATAAAAAATTACAAAATACATCAATACAATCGCATAGTAAAAACATTAAAAACTGCAGGAACGGATAAAGATATAGTTCTGATGCCACTAAATATCATTTGTTTATTTACTTGTTACTATGGTAATTAATTCTGGTCTCCATGGTGTTGACTCGACTTCAGTATTTATTTCCTTGTCTTTTAAGCGTTGTCGGTAAATCCTCTGACGTTCGGCTTTCGGGTTTTTTGAATTCCCCATGATTTTCTCTACTCCCCTGTATGCGTTTACAATACTTTTGAGCACATTTAGCATCCATATACCGCGACATTTCTGTCCGAACACACGATTTTTACAACTTGAATTACGATTATTCAAACCTCTTAATAATATCACCGCTATTACGGTACACTATGTAGATAGTACTCGATGAGACAATTTTAACTACACCTCACTCAATGTTCTATCACATCGGAAACCAGAGAAATACTAATTTAGTGCACGCCGAGCGGCGCAAAACATTTCTATTTCTCCCCCGCTCACCCCGCACTGGATGATGCAATAGCCTACTTATATTGTGCTATTTATTATCTTTGTTCCTTTATCTGTCGAATGGTACCTCATATAAGCGTGAATCTTTTGTTGTTTAGATAATATTTCAATATCTAGATGTATCCTGATGACCATAAAATGAATGATGAGTGGAATAATTCTTGCTGCAAGATTGAAGAAAGGTGGAGAATACCCCCTGCATATTTGAAAAAGGAAACATTACATGCATAGGTATAGAGTTACTTGTCAGTAGTAGTCAATACTACTCTAATGCATCTAATGTTCCCAGACTCTAATGCATCAGCTGTGTGAATTTTATCTTTAATGAATTTGGTGTGGACAGATGAGAGAAACCAGCTCTAGCTAGACCCGGCCGAATCAACCATTAAGACACAATGTGTCTTCTTGAGAATTGTTTTATATTATCAGTGGATACCAAAGTGTTCTACAAAAATTACATGCATCTGACAAGTACCTTGTTATAAATGGAGACAGAAAGAAAAAAATTCAAGTAGAAGATTCATTATCACCAACAAGGTCAACTAGCAAACCAGAAATTATAGAACATGATTTGTTTAGTTGATAAAAATTGTTTAGCATTAGTTTATTATTTTTTTAAAATGTTTTATGATATTTCATTTATTAAAATTAAAATTTGTTTTTAAATTTTTTAGTATACATAAAATAGTATGTATTGTATTCTTAATTTTCATTAAGTGCGCCAGTTTTTTATTTTTAAATTATGGGACTTCTGTCTCAGATAATAATAATTAGAAAGTTTAAAAATTATGCATTCTTTTTTGTTATAAATTAACATTAAATATGGACTTATGAAAAATTCTTCAGTCACTATAGAATTAGAATATCCTGTATAACAGTTGTTTACTTCACAAATTATGAAGTTATGTTTGCACTTGAAATTTACAACAACCAATATCGTAAACACACATAATTTTTCCAATGTTATCATCCTACTAATTATAGAAAAATGTTGGCACTTCAAGCACCAGGTTACACAGTTCTTAAAACTAATAAGAGAAGTCTCTTCCCTAGTTTATTGTTCAGCAATCTGATTAAATGACTGCTTTCCTCACAGCAAACAATACTAATTGTAAAAAATTATTTTTGTTTTTTTTCTTCTAATACTTCCAAATTGCAAATAAATGCCAAACTGCGTTTTTTATCATTACAAGTGAACAGACTTATATTATCTGCTATCTACATTGCTCTGAATTGTAATTTTGATGTTAACAGCAAAAACCAAGGATAGGAGTCAAAAGCACAGTTTCAGATGACATTAACTCAATTGAATTTGTATGTTAACATGTTAACTGAAAAAACTTTAGTTACCATTTTATTATTTATTTAATGTTATAGCATTATCACCATACTGTGACCATTTCACTCATGCCCAAGTAAAAATGTTATTAATAAGAAAACACATGGTTAAGCTGTCATAATTGGATCACCACTAAATAACATACCAAGAACATGAGCAAAGACACTTTGACAGAGCCAGGAATGAAGACTTGCTCTTCAAACTAACCCAAACAGCAGTACTAGCATCCACTGTACATCTCATATGATCATATTTAACCAGTGGAACCCTCATGGTGAGCGTCAATGGGGCAAGCTCTTGGGTTCACTCCATCGCCGATGTGAAGAAGAAGAATTGTACTAATTGTAAATTATTCTATTTCTTAACCTAAAGTGAAAATACATAATGTTTTATTTGTGAGGCTAGGTAGGTAATAATGTTTTCTGGTTTTTAGTTTACTGTTTAAAGAAGTAAAAGCCATAGTAGGAAAAAAATAATGTTTAATGTGTATAGACTATAAAATGCTTATAATAGTCAGTGGCAATTCCTGACCTGATGGGTAGGGTAAGCATCGACTCTAAGCACTATGTAAGCAGATGTACATAAAATTACAATGCTAGAAAATCATTAAAAAATATAAAATCAGGTACGCACTTGTTTGTGTCACTGTGAGAAGAATGTTAATCAAGTGTAATTACCATGAGGATTAAAAAAGTGGTGTTTAGCAATCTGTGATTCTACTTCCTAGTTTTAAAGAACTTATGATTTCAACATAATTTCAACGTTTAAGGATGAGTCAGTTCTTTAACACTTTTTTGTTATCAACTGCAATCCAAAGCTAACCTGAGACAGCGGCAACCAAAACAATAATCAAGAGAAAAAAATGACCACATTTTTACCAAACCAAGACACTGCTAGCACTCCTACTGGCATAAAGCACTATTAAAAAATGCTTGCTTTTTGCATCTCTGAGAGTCTGTGCAGTTTAGCATGATAGGCAAACCATCATACTCGTAGATTCGATTGTTATAAGTTTGAGTATTTCTAACTGTAGACAAATGTAAAACAGAAGGCTAGATAATGAAAGTGTAGTAAATAAATGCCAACATTTCTGAAATTATGGCAGACTCATAGTTAGTACACTGAAGCATTTTTTAAAGTGATTGCCTCGGGGGCAGAGCAGTGAGTCTGCTGTTACAAAAGCACACAGAACTAGAAGTGAAATGATGTTAATGACTGATCAAATCAAGTCATCAATATCATTTTGACTGGAAGATAGGTGACAAATGTGCCACCGATTTTCAAAAGATAAGAGATAAGAAGGTATGTGAAACAGTTTTTGGTCATAACAATAATGTTGGTTACTTAATTGTTTATTTAGTTTTGCCTGATTTTCTTTTGGCAAGCACAGCTTGCGTTGCTTGCTCTGAGGATACACCTCTGATAGCACTCCAACTTAGTTCACATTGGTTGCTTTTCCAGTTATCTGCACAAAAACTGAGAACTAGTGAAAAAAAAGAGTATTAGTGGAAAATTAGTTCTGCCAAAAAAAGGGAGACATGTATATACCAAGCAATCACCTAACTTCGAGTTGTTTTTTTTACGTAGTTTTCACACCAAAAATTAAAAAATTGTTTAAAGGCACATTAGCTTCCATGTGTACTTTTAGTTTCCATGTTAATCTAACAACTTTAACTTTTGGCATGACAGGCACACATCAGCTTTTGTAATGTGTGCATGACAGGCACACATACTACTAGAAACAGTTTTTGTAAAATATGACAATAAATCATCAACAAGTTATTTTAAAATATATACAAATAAATTTTCACAATTTCTATTATCTAACAAAAATTATACAGTAAAACTACATTTATCCGAACTCCAGTTATCCGAATCGCCAATTATCCGAATCGATATCAGGAAATGGCCTGTTCTACAAAACAACAAATTCAGGAAGAAAAAGAAGAGGCAATGAACAAGAAGGAAGAGGAAAAAGAGCAAAAGAAAGTGTCAATGAAAACGAAGCTGTATCAACTGAAGACATCCTCTAGAAAATAATTGTAAAAAATTCCTGGCTGTTCTGAGTGTGATGTGGATGACATAAACGAGTTTCCAGTGCGATTCACCGGACCCTGGATATAAAATTTTGGACGATGATGGTAAATGATGAAATCTCAGCAGATGGAAGAAGGCGATGACAGCGTTGCTTCAGTTGAACCGGAAAAGGAACCTACGGCGAGTGAGGCATTCGCTTGTTTTGACATTGCCTTAAAGTGGATGGAACGGCAGCCTGAATGCGACCATGTGGAGCTTCCTTCCGTAAAGTGATTGCGGGACCTTCCTGCACGCAAATGAGTTTCTACATCAAAACATTAACTTTGACATGTTCAACTGAAAAATTGTAAATTATGTGTGAGTATTATTTTAAATTTGTTTGTAGTACAAGTAAACATGTTGCAAAACACGTGTGACCTGGTTCTTATTAACATACTGTATTGTTGTAATACAAATAACGAAAGTGATTTTTGAGCAATTTTCGCGTTTTCTTTCACAACATAACCTTTTTCTTATGTTTGTCCCAATTATCCGAATTTCTGCATATCCGAATTACGTCTGGGACTCATTAGTTCGGATAAATGGAGTTCTACTGTATATGATATACTACGTCAATGCCAATAATCGCTTAATCGAAATACTGAACATTGGGTAAGTACTCAGTATTCCTCTTCTTCTTCTGCTGCTGCTGCTGCTGCTGCTCGTCCTCCTCCTTCTTCTTCTTCTCCTCTTCTTCATGGAGTATGGGCCTAATGGATTCTTCAAGTTACTCTCAGTGCTCCCAGGTCTACCAACACACCTTCTCCCCCTTGGTTTACACCAACAGACCATTCAGATACTCACACCTAAGGAATTTGACTTTCACACCGTGTATACCACTGCTCCCTTGTATACCTTGTACTCAGGATTCACTTCCATTCATTAATTGCTGGGACAGCCATAACCCAACAAAATTTCTTAGTTGGGTTTCCTGTAAGGCTTTTCCTCTTAAAGTTCTCACTACTGCGACACACATAGATTGAAAGTTATGTTACTGAAATATATTATAACACAACAATTTTGTGTACAAATTTACATATAATTTGAATTGTATAGCCCCACATTATTGGGAGACAAAATTATACAACCACACAAATTAATTATTTAATGTAATTTAATTTGTGCTGTGTCAACATGTATTTAACATTACTGTTAGTATGTACCAATTACTGGGGTTTGGGTGTAATAGTAATAAGAGTAGTCATTAATTGAACTGTAACGTGTTTCCATTAATTTATTCAAAAAAATCACAAGTGTTTTTAAAATCGCATTTACTTCTCCATAAAATATTCATTATTGTTTGTTTAAACGTTTCTTTGTTGCAATACATTCATCATAAAATAAATCTTATATCCTATATTAACAAAAGTACATGCTAAACATTTATTTGTTACTCTAAAACCTCTTGACTGCTCAGTCTGACTGTGTGCTTTATATATTTTTTTATTATATTACTTTATGCATTGCATACATCTTAATGCTTTATAAAAATTTAAATTGACTAAGAGAATTGTTATTCTTTCACCTATAACTTCCAACTACGTTACTTTATGCATTGCGTGTAATATTATTCATTGATTACTTTACAAGCTTTAAATACAAATTTACCTTTACTAAATTACTTGTTAATCATCCAAGCAAAGATTTAAATTAACTTTAAATTAATTGTTCATCATCAAAGAAAATTCTTACTGAATGTAAATTATATTCTCTTATCTCTATTTACATTTACATAACTTGTATTTATTTTTAAATTTTAAAATGTTTTTCAATGTCTTTATTCTCTCATTTACAAATTATAAATTGGTTATTTGTCACCTCGATTCTGTAGATCGTACCCATGTCCTCCATTGATCTGTAGGTCCTCTTCTAATGGAGTTCCCTGCACGTTCTCCGGTTCCACTTGTCGTCCTCAAGTTACTTGTCCCTCATGGTCCCATCTGGTGGCTATAGTGTAGAGTGATATGTTGCTCTGCACCAGCTGCTGTTGTCCTAGCAGACGCCTCTATTGCTCTGCATAGCGTTCCTCTGCCTGATGTGAACTTGTCGGTTGTCTTGAGTGCTGAACATTTGTGGTTGTAGACTTGTAGAGTATGTTCGATAATCGTATTTAAAACTCAAACTAAGAGTTACTGTTTGATACTTGGATGAACATATCATCCATCCGACTTTACAGTTTATTTAAAATAATCGCGTCGATACTGAGCATAGCTTCCCGCCGCTTCTGAAGACTGATTGAGAGTATTAAAAATTCGCGTCGCTGGCGGACATAGCGTCCCACCGCTACTGAAGACTGATTGAGAGTAAAATTGGCTCTCCTGGGCCCGTATTTATATTCAATCAAGAAACCACACCTGTCGGAACAGAATTCTGCATGTCAGAAATTGTCCATGCTGTCAGTTCCCCCACTATCGTCCAATTTCATATTTTCGCACATTTCTGCCAATTGCAATGTCTAATGTGGATTTCAAGGTGTTCTAACATTGTCTGATTTAATTACACATATTCTACGTAATTACCATCGGACTCGCATAATTCATGTAATTACTACGCTCTTAAAATCGCACAGAATTCGCACTGAACATCGTTTTCCCACTGCACATGTGTATTATTTTTATGCATATTTTGAAGTCTTTGCAATTTTTCTAACATGTATGGTTTGCTTATAATTAAATAAAACTATAATTTAGCATCTATTTGGGGTGAGATTGCAAACTTTCAGGCTTGAACAGGCCTCAAGCACACACTCTACTTACTACTGTACACACTCTCAGGGACAATCGCGTGGTCGTAGACAATCGCTGCCTGTTGATTCCTGTGTATAAACTCAGCTTTCAATTTCACACCTGCTTATCTATTACATATTAACAAAATTAATCTAAATATTTATTTTATTTAATAAATGCACAGTACAGCCCATGCTTATAGTGTCACAATATGTTACTTAGATTCTTGTCGAAATTACAGGTAACATCACAATGCAGATAATTAAAATTTAACACTTGTTCAGTTAAGCTGTTATTAATTGAATTCTTTATTTGTACTGGACAAGTATGTGGAATGCCACATACATGGGCGTAACTTGGGGCCTAACTTTGGAGTGGCAGCTTCATAAATTCAATTGTGTAGTGAGACCATCTATATAATAAAATTTATTATATACAAAATTAGAAAGTTTAGTAATAATTCTTAGTTAGTATACGAAGGACAATTTCATTTTTTAATGATCACCAAACCTTTGTAACTATATTTTATTTTACAACTAATTACCTTTTTAAGCCCCGCGATTGGAGCGCCAATTATAATGTTAATTTCTCATTACCATTAATTGTGTTAATTAAAAGATTATGTTCTTTTCAATCTAACCTACATTCTTGGGCATCATTTGCAACGTACAAAGATGTCTATTGATGTTAATTTTAATAGTGTAAAGTTTACTTAGGAGTGATGAGTACCAATTATATTTTCGTGTTCAAGAAAACTAAATAAGTAATATTGTTGTATCATCCCTCAGGTTGTTATTTAAATAATGAAACACATACACATTGTAATTAAACGTTTTCGTATGGGTTGAACTTTGATTATTTAGTATTTTGTTTAAAATAAAAAATAAATAAATTTATTTAATTTCGGTTAAAATGAATTTCTTGGTTTATGCTTCGATGTTCTCCTTTCGATAAGATGAATCAGTGCAGGTGACTTCTTGCTGGAATTAGAAGTTGTTGGTTAAACATATACTTACTTGGGTTGGTTTCTGTAAAGCAATGCATATTTTTAATGCTGGTTAAAATGTTTAAAATTATTTAAACCAATTCACTGCCGCCACCAGTGCTGCCAACCGTGGTTGCTGTTCACCTAAACTGTAACGTCTTAGTCTATGGAAATAATTTATCGAACTCTTTGGTAAGGTAAAATTATGTTTTATTTCTCCAAAATTCTTTATGAAATTAAATTACACCACATTAGTGCTGTTAATCATTATCTTTTTTTGTTTATTAATATTGGTTGATAGACTCTAAAAAAATTCTTATTTCTCAGGGTTTGCTATTCTGACTCTAGTTTTCACCACATGTTGGACGTTAATGTTTTGATTAGATTATTTCAAAACAATGTGAGTTCTTTGAGACTGCAAGATACAACAAAACTTAAAGAATTACACTACCCTGCTTACTTAGTAGTAGGAGAGTGATTACATTATTGAAAAACCTTAGTTAATAACATGAAAATTCAACGTACGATTTTGTATCGACATTTGAGGTTAAAGCTGGTTTAAGTGAATAAGCACCAGTTAACTTTTAAATTACTAACAACTCTTTAACGTTATTAAAATTATCCGTAATGCACAGTTATAAATTCATTTCAGTAGAAAATTTCCTCAGACTGGATAACAAACAAAACAGGTATTGGATATTACTCCTTAATATGATTACTCATTATTAAATATTTTGAACAATTATAAAATTAAAACGATACAACATAATTATTATACTATAGTTCAAAGTTTCTTGAAGTATTAATTGATACCCCTTTATCTTGGAATGTCCGGAGGTTAATCATGACAATTATGTTCAACTATAGTTAATTCTTTTTTTCTTCCTTTTATTAATAATTATTAACAAATTGTTAAATTAAATAAGGTCTCATGCCTTGTAGAGTTCCACTGACATAATATTATTAATTGTGTTCGATAATCTGGTTATCAAAAAAAGGTCATAATTATTTTAAGTAATTATTAAGTCACTATACTTGCGTTCTTTGCCTCTTCCTGGATTGGCACTATTAATCTTTTATTAATTAATAATTAATAATGATTACACTGCCTATGCGCACATACTCCGAATAAGTTCACAGAGATTAAAACATCACAACTTTTGTTTACACTCCGTCTAACCTCACTTTCACTTTTTGAGGTTACCCTTGCTCTAGTCACCTGTATGACATTAAATTTCATTGTTGAGAATCGCGACCGACGTGGTTTCCTCCTCATTGTCTGATGATGAACTGTTCCTCTCACCGGCGTCAGAATTTGGCTTCTAATGTTGGATCATGACCTCTGATTGGTCAGTTTTCATAAATTCCATAATTCTTCGGTAACTTTTGTTAAAACAGATGCGTTCACAGCGTCCTTTCATTGGGTTTGAGAGTATGAAAAATTGGTCCGCTTATCAATGCCCACGGAGTTGTACTTTATTAATTCTTAATAATTAAAATTGTACCCTTATCTATAATCTAATTCACTTTTCATTACTGCCATTGCTCCTGTCTTTTTTAGACGAGCAATTTGATTCCCCACTCTCTATATGTCTGATTATGATTAACAGAATAAACTTATTAACCTTTTTTGTTATCTATTTACACATAATACTTTTTGTTTTATTTTAATTATTTTATTTTATTTCGATAAACATTTATGACTACTATCTACTCATCGAATATTACTCTTTTTCATTAAGTTATAATATAGCAGTTTGCTACAATTGTCCTTTGGTAGTTGAGGCCTACCTCACCATGATCTATTATACCTTGATAACTCACTTATAGTAATATTACTTATTTTTAATATATTATTATTGTTCACAATTGTCCTCGACGACTTCTTATAACTATTATATTATTGTACTTGATATGATTAATTATTATTATATATATTGTAACATGACAGATATAAGCATAATATTGAATGGCAATTGATCATTAGAATAATGAAGTTATAATATTTAAATTTGGAAGAAAGCATTAAGTTTAATATAAATAAATTAATTCATAGCAACTGTGGAAAGAAATCATTATTATAAGGAAAATACAAGTTCAAATAAAAGGAGTTACTAGTGATGAGTCATCCAAGACCAGTCTCATAACCAAAGGTTTTCAAGGTATAACCCAGGAAGGTAAAAAGTAAATAACCAAGCAGTACAGAATATGACCAAACCCACAACGATGGAGAATAAATAGAATAGAAACCCTAAAATAAGCCAAGATCAACCAATACAGGTTGTGTATTTCTGAAATAAAGAAGAAGATGGAGAAGATCCCAAGAAACCTGATGGCATAAAGAAGAAGATGGAGAAGATACCAGTCCCAGAAGGCAGGAGAAAAGAAGACTGATGAAAGAAGAAGAAGGCAGCATCCTGAAGAAGATGTCATGCTCTTATAAAAGACACCCAAATCCCTATATCCCCAAAATAAATATCTAAAAACAAAAGTATAACGAAATAAAAACCACATGTATACAAATTTAAGAGAGAGAAGTGTATAAAGTAAAAGTTGCCTGTGAACTAAGATGAAACAATAATATAGTACCCATGGAACAAATCTCCATTGAAAAACGCTAACCAATTTATTATGTTAATAAGACTATACGACCATTTAGCATTAACATGATATATAAGTGCAAAGTGAACCAGTGATAGTTTTGGGTATTATATAAAATGAACCTTGTGTTTCATTCTTGGCAATCACAAACATTGGATGCAATGAAATATGCATTTTTCAATGACTTGGAATGTGTACTGTGACAATATGTTGTTCATAAGACATGAATCTGTTTAAAATAACATTTTGTTTTACATGAAAAAAGAAAAACAGAGTTCATAATACCTTTTGAACAATTCATACTATTTATTTATTAATGACAGGGTACAATTCCCCAAAGACAATGTATAAAAGACGGTATAAAAACTGTAGAATCTTACTTATAATAATAGTTAGAAATAAGAATAAATATAAGGTTTTTATGTATATAGTATAAGAATGTTTACAAATGTTTTAGATATAAGGCCATTTGTTTGGGTCTGAAACAACTAACATCAAAACTGTAAAAATAGTTACCACTTGTAAATAGTAGAGAGTAATTAAGATGTTAGTTAGTAAAAAACCTTTTTTGTAAACCATGTTTCCATGTTGGAAATGGGGATTTTGTTGCAAAATGTCTGACTTGAAGACAACCATTTATTTAAAAAAAAAAAATTCTTTCTTTTTGTTTAACTATTATTTGTATTGTAACCAATACTAATTGTTTTTGTGTAATTTGAAGACATGTTTAATTTATAATACTATATGTAAAAGTCAGAGAGGGTATCACACATCATATATTGTTTGTAAAATATTTTGTAAGAAAAATTGTTAAAAAATCATAGGCCAAAAGAATGGAAACCAAACTTCATCAAAACAGAGAAATTAATCATTTAAATGCGAATAAACAAAAGGGGTTTAGACAAAATAAACTTGAGATCATGCCATATAATTGCACATACCATTTAGAGAGCTTTTAATAAATATATTCAGAATTATAAATAAAAATGAAAATGACTAAACTCAGAAATTTGGACATGGGAGTCATATATTCCAGAATAATGTTTCAGAATACAACTAATTCAATTAATTACCAGAAAATAAGGGAATATGAACCTTTTAATACAATATAGGATTATTAATATTAGATATAACTGATAAAATGGCTGAATTTATATAATGACAGGAAGTAAATTTTGATGTTTTGACTTTTCAGAGTATACCAAACTGAAAGTAAAATTACTATTTTTTGGACAGAAAACACTATAAAGCGGCATTATTTAATCTGAAAATAAGCTGAATGAACTGAAAGATTAATTTAAATAACATCTAGTGAATAAAATTGACAAATAACCCAAGTTTAGGTATTTATATAGTGAAATATTAAAGTGTGCACAGGATATGAAAAATATTTGAACAATGTTAAGAATAATATTATATTGGCTAAGAGTTTAATTGAAACTGGAGGAAACAGTTAGTTGATTATTGGTATTTGAACAGTTAACATAAACGAGAGTTTTGTGACGATCTAACCTATCTTACAACGTTAAAGTTAAGTGGCGAACAGCACGTTACTGTAAAGTCGAGAGTGAATTATAAAATCCCTCCAGAACATATACATTGTGACAAAAACAATCAAGAAACACTAATTAACACTAAACAATACATTTCTACTCCGAAAAACACCACAAAACACCAGAAAACTGTATAACACATTAACCAAATTAGTGTCGGAATTGGGAAAAGTGTTTTGACTTATAATTACACAGATATACTAAATACAACCCAGAATCGTTACACCAGTCACTACACAACATTTAACAAGAGATTTGCAGACACAAGAACAGGAATATTGCCAGAAAATACATTATTTGGAATGCAGCAGGAACGAGCGACATTTTGATCAACTTGACGGCAGCCATCTTTCTTTTGATGATCCCAGTGCCTTCTCCTGTTTCAACACAGCTGTTTGGTGAAAACAATTATTTTAATTTTCAAATTATTATTCAATGTTTGTGTTTAGTAATAATTATTCATTTGATGTAACGTTATACTTTTAAATATTAGCCCGATTTCTCTGACTTTGATAATAACTGGCTGTTTAAAGAACCCTGTACGATTTTTATATAATACTTTGTAATTTTTTCGATATCCTGAGAATCGATATTAATCGATAAGAGTCAATATTGCCATTAATTAATAAAACATTAATACTTTTCAATACTTAATAGTTCTTTATTTCTTCAATAATACTAATTATCAATAATATAATTCTAATTGATAATCTACAAGGACTTTACCACCTATAAGTGAAGATAACCTAAAAAATAAAAAGATAAACAAGTATCGATTGGTTTGAAGACAGTCTTATGAGTGGTGATAGTTTATTTAAAATATACCAAAACTTTAATAAAAATTTTCAGAAGAGCATTACACTTTTTAAAACTTCACAGCCTGATATTAATTAATTGATTGTAATTAATTAATTAATAAAATTAAAAAATTTTTTTTAATTATTTTTTTTTATAAACATAATTTTTTTTTTTTAAATTTTCTTCAAAACAATAATTTTTGTTTTGAAACTTTCGGTGAAGCTGAACATATATATTCCTTCATCAACTTTACGCTACTCGACCGGTCTTGCTACCATTGGGACTCGACCAGCTGGGAAACTTAAGGAAGTGTTTCAGGCCAGTAAGACGTCGAGAGCCACACCAAATACACACCAATTAAACATATTACATTACAATTTACTTATTTTATTACAAATTGGCGCCCAACGTGGGGCTTGATTACATCGGAGTCTCATACTTCACAATATCATATCATCAAGAACAACACAATCTTTTATATATTTGTAATTTTATTACAAATTGGCGCACAACTTTAGGGGCTTTAATTAGCGATTGGAAGGCCAATACATTCTGCCCAATCACTAGTTGGAGCTAGGCAACAGCTACAAAGTCAGAAAAAGATAATAAAAAGGGAAAATGCAACGACGTGCAACATCTAAGAAACGGGCGGCGGAGGCCGAGAAAGAAATAGAAGTTGACATGGACAACAAGGAGGCGACACCAGTAGAGGTGGAAAGTTCATTGCCACCAGTGTTGTCCAAACAACCTGAACAACCAGGGGAACAGCCGGAGATGCCTACTCAGACAGGGGAAATCAATGTCCGGAAGGAACGGTTAGAACAACCAGGGGAACCCTCACTAACCGAGAACACTGCGACAACCGGAGATGTGATGTTCCAGGAAACATTGAGGAGAATGATGATGGAAATGAGTAAAGAAATAAATAAAAACATGGAATCACAACTGGAAGGAATGAACAAGAAAATGGAATCCACAAGTAAGGAATTGAAGGAAGACTTGAGTAAGGAAAGGAAAGAAGATAGCCAGTCTTTGAAAGAAGAAATCAAATCCAGCAAGGAAGAAACAAATAAGAAGTTAGAAGATTTGAAGGAAGACAACCAGTCCCTGAATAAGAAGATGGAAGAGAAGATGGAAGAAAACAGCAAGAAGATGGAAGAGAAGATGGAAGAATTGAAGAAGGATAATCAATCCACAAAAGAAGAGTTGACTGGGATGAACAAGAGCATAGAAAATTTGAAGGAAGATAACAAGAAGATGGAAGAAGAGATGGGGAAGAAGTTAGAAGAATTGAAGGAAGACAACCAATCGTTCAAGGAAGAATTCAAGTCGACTAAAGAAGAATTGATTAATAAAATTGAAAATACTAATCAGAAAATCGATGAAACCAGGAAGAAGATAGAGAAGAACAACCGACAGTTGAAGGAAGAGTTGAAAGAAGATAACAAGAAGTTGGAAGAGAAGATGGGGGAGAAGCTGGAAGAATTGAGAGAGGACAATCAAATTCTAAGAGAAGAGTTAAGGGAGGTAAATCAGGAGAATTTGGACAAACTGGACGAAAGGATGGAATTGTTGCGAGAAGAACTGAATAAAGAAATCACTGTTAACAAAAAAGCAATGAATAAGAAGATGGAAGAAGAAAATATAATGGTCAATCGACAGATTCGAGAGATTGATGGAAAGTGCAACCAGACCGAAAAGGAGGTCCATGAGTTTAAAGAAGTGGTGAACACCAAGTTCACAAATATTGAAGAACATAGTCGTAGGAAGGTAGAAGAACAGAGGAAGGAAAATCAAGAAGAGTTCGGAAAAGTACGCAACCAAGTCACAGAGCGATGTAATGATATACAAGAGACCATGGCCAGTATCACCGGTCAGGTGCGACAAAGCCGAGAGGAGATGGAAGCAATAAGGAACAGACCGACTCATTTCACTGGATTGCCTGTCAACGAAAGCCGAGAGTGGCTCAACTTCCGGCAATACAAACGCAAGCCGATGGAGTTCCTGGCTAGGGTAGAAGAATATTTGACCAAGCATAAAATTACCCAATGGAGCCATAGCAGGGAGATATTCGACGAGTCTTTCCGAGACATAACAGATAATTGGTGGATGGCCAACCGGAGTGAAATTTCCGACTACCAACAGTTCCGGAAAATGTTTAAGACAAAATACTGGTCTGAGACCACCCTGAACTTGATCCGTGACAATATTTGTAATGGAAGATACAGGTCACAATTAGGTGGCAGTATGACGGCATATTTCTTGGGGAAGGTGTGTATGGCAAAACACCTTGAGCCAGCAATCCCAGAAGAATGTTTAGTGAACAAGATATCGTATCACTATGATGAGGACATTATCAGGGCCCGGAGAGGTAGCCAGATCAAGACGATCCAGGGAATGACCGAGTTATTGGAGGGATACGAGAACGAAGAGTATTATCGGCAGAGCAGAAAGAGAAATGAGAGACCAGAAGTAAGGCCGACTACCTACCCCAATAACGGCAATAACCATACAAGTAACCGGAACCAGCCCAGTAATTACGACGGCCATAACAACCCGCCGCGTAATAACCAGTTTAACAGTAATTTTAACGGCGTTAGGAATAACAACCCCTACCCAAACAATAGAAACAATTTTTATCAACAAAATAATAATGTCCCATACAGTCAGAGAAATCAATATCCCAACAATAATGGTGACAGACCTTACCCACCTAACCAAAATTACTATAATAACAATTTTAATAATAACAATAATAGCAATAGTAATAACCGAGTGTCGCGCCCTAGGGTAAATTTTATAAGAGCAGAAGATCGCGGACCCAGGAGATATTATCAACCGAGGAGGAGCAGCTTCCACGGCGCCGACCGAAGATGGAGGAGTGCGGAACGAGACGGCCCAAGACACGAAGAGGGAAGACGAAGTACCAGCCTGGAAGATCTTGGCAGACAACCGAACAGGGCGTTAAACATCAACCAGGGTACAGAACGTCAGGAAACAAACCAGAGTTTCCCGAACGATGCCTCGGTCAATAATAACATAAACACTGACCAAAATACTTTAAACGAGAGGAGGCAGTAATCAACAACGATGACCCGTTACTGTTTATACTTCCTGGGTTAGAAAAGGATGATTTGCAACAAGCAAACAATAATAAGAATATCACTATCATAAGTAACCATTATCTGAAAGACATACGAACTGAACTTTTGGAAGAGAACGAGAAGAGTCTCAGCAACAGTAATAATGAGATAATTTATATAACAGCGGAGGTGGAAGGAGTTCCCGCTAAAATAATGATAGACACAGGAGCTAATATTTCAATAATAAACTCCAATGAGTTGGAGAGGATACAATGTACATGTGGAAAAATTTTGCCAATGTTACCAGTCAACAACATTGTGTTGGTAGGTGCAACTGGTCGCCAGAATAAAACCATTAGGAAGCAAGTTTCCTTAAGTGTCGTTAGCCGTGATATAGCTTTAGACATGGAATTTTTAATCGCCACCGGATTACCATTTGACATCTTAGTCGGTTGCGATATTCTTCGTAGATATTCGGCAGTAATTGATCTTAATTTAAATAAAGTATCACTTTTCCCAGACGGAGTAACATGGACCGCAGATCTGGTAGGAAGCACAACTATACTTCTCAGCCCTATACATCAACAACTTCGTAAAATAAATGTTATTAGAAACAGCCCTCTTTCTAAACCCATAATATACAACCATGGTGGAGAGGATTTATGGTCAGTTAAGATCCAAGAAATACGGAATTTCCAGTGCGGAAGCGATAACAAGAAAATACCAACACATCTGGCTGATCGTCTAATCGCTATATATGAGAAATACAAGGCGGTGTTTTCTGATGAACCAGGGAAGGTAAAAAACTACCAGTGCCAACTTCGTTTTAAAGAAAACGTAGAGTTTAACCGGAGGTCATATCCAATAGCGCAGTCGCTCAAAGAAGCCGTGAGAACAGAGATAAACAAGATGATAGATAATGACATAATTGAGATTAGTCAATCACCTTACACTAGTCCAATTATTGCTGTTCCGAAGAAAGACGGACAAGTCCGGCTCTGTTTAGATGCGCGTGAGTTGAATAAGACAATTGTGAATGACAGAACTTCTCCCGGTGAAATAGAAGAAATCTTAAAACGTTTTCATGGTACTAGATTTATTAGCACCTGGGATACGGTCTGTGGTTATTGGCAGGTAGAGCTGCATCCACAAAGCCGCCAATACGTAGCGTTCATTTTCGAAGGGCGCAATTACCAGTTCAAGAGACTGCCCTTCGGACTTGTCAATTCTGTCGCCATATTTGTGGCATGCATGGACCAGATTTTGGGACCAGAAGCGCTCCAATTTACCACCGTCTATGTTGACGATTTACTAATTACATCCGGAACCTGGGAGGAGCACTGTTACAGAGTGGAATTTGTACTAAACAAACTAGCGCAGAACAACATAACACTGAAGTTGGAGAAATCCAAGTTCATAGCGCGCGAGGTACAATTCTTAGGCTTCAACCTAGACGACCGAGGTATTACCCCATCAGCAGAAAAAGTGGAGGCGATTCAGAGGTTCCCGCAACCAAGAAACAGGAAACAATTGCAATCTTTCCTCGGACTCTGTAACTATTACAGGAAGTTTCAGAGCCGATATTCCGAGTTGACCGCCAAGTTTCAACCACAGTTATCTGCCAAAAACAAATGGACTTGGGGTGAAGATCAAGATATTACTTTCCGCTTGATAAAAGAGAAGTTTCTGGAGAGTGTCATACTTCGTCACCCAGATTTTAAGAAACCGTTCTTTCTAAACTGTGACGCTAGCGACCTAAGCTTAGGAACGACATTATACCAGGAAGATGAGGAGGGACAACATCTGGTAATAAGCTTCGCTAGTCGCACACTGAACCAGTGCGAAAAGAACTACAGTGTGACAGAAAAGGAATTGTTGAGCGTGGTGTTCGCATGCAGCAAGTTCCGAACGTACATTCTCGGATATCAAGTCACGGTACGAACTGATCATAAATCCATCTCGTTCCTTCGTAGGTGCAAATTGAGTCACGGCCGATTGGCTAGGTGGGTACTCGCCCTACAAGAATATGACCTGAAATGGGAATACATTCCAGGAAAGAAGAACGTGGTAGCGGATGTGTTGTCACGTATAAATCTGGAAGATCAGACTTTCGAGGGGGAGAAGGAGAGCTTGGTAAAAATTTATAACATATTCACGACCAGAGCCGATTTACAAGCTTTGTTAATAAATATCCGAATCCATCAGCAGTCTGATCCTAAGCTGAAAAACATTGTGAGTCGTTTGGAAGCCAATGATGAAACCATTTCTAAATATTACCACCTTAACAAGGGAATTCTATTCATAAAAACCGCCTTGGACGATGAGACATGGAAGGTGATAATCCCACACCAAATCGAAAAGGAGGTCATCATCGATTACCATGTCAGGTATGGTCACATGGGAGCGTTAAAAGTGATACAAGCTCTAGAGGAAAATTGTAAGATCAAGAATATCAACCGCAAGGTGAGAACATACATCAAGTCCTGTAAGATCTGCCAATGTGCAAAAGTAAACAATGAAAAGACAGAGGGTATCATGATACCGATAACTTCCAACGCAAAACTGGAAAAAGTGTTTTTGGATATCTGCGGGCCATTTCCCCGTGGTGGTGGTCGGCACAGATATAAATACTTGGTAATTATAATGGATCACTACACCAAGTATATAAAGCTATATCCGGTTAATCGGGCAACAACAGCAAAGGTTTTGGCGGTGATTATCGATTTGTATATCCCAGAGGTCGGTAGACCATCTTCTATTATTACCGACCATGGTACACAATTTAAGGGGAGGAGATGGCGAAACACTTTATTAGCACTTGGGGTGAAAACGTATAAGACGTCAGTCTACCACCCAAGTAGCAATCCGGCTGAGAGAGTACTAAGAGAAGTGGGTAGGATATTGTGCACGTACTGTCACAACCAACAGAAAAAGTGGCAAGAGTACCTAGCAGCGACAGAAACATTCCTAAATTATGCCCACCATCCAGCTATAGGAATTCCACCATACTCAGCCATGTATGAGAAGCCGACTCCCCGAGACATTGAACAAATCATTGAATTTCCAACGAACAATAATAGGAAATTCAACCAGTTGAAGTTTTACAATAAGGTAGCAGAAGATCAGGAAAAACGGCAAGCCAAATACCAGAAGGCAATAGGGCGAATTGTAACATATAAAGAGGGTGAAAAAGTACTCCTAAAAAATAGAGAGCTGCCTAGCACCTTAGAAGGCATAACCAAAAAACTACTATTACTATATACTGGCCCATATGTTGTGGTAAATGATAAGCATAACAATACATATGAGTTGAAGGAAATCGTTTCAGGAAAAATCAAAGGAGTGTACAATCAAGCTTCTATGAAGAAATATTATGAAGAATGAGTTGTGAGACTTAGAATTTTTTATTTTATAAAAATTCGAAAATAATGTAAGTACATCTTACAACCTAATATTTTGAAAAGAACATTCTGGAGAATTATAAGAAAAAGGAATTTAGAATTTTTATTTTGAAAAAATCCTAAAATAATGTAAGTACATCTTACAACCTAATATTTTGAGAAGAACATTTTGGAGAATTATAAGAAGAAGGAATTTAGAATTTTTATTTGAAAAAATCCTAAAATAATGTAAGTACATCTTACAACCTAATATTTTGAGAAGAACATTTTGGAGAATTATAAGAAGAAGGAATTTAGAATTTTTATTTGAAAAAATCCTAAAATAATGTAAGTACATCTTACAACCTAATATTTTGAGAAGAACATTTTGGAGAATTATAAGAAAAAGGAATTTAGAATTTTTATTTTAAAAAATTCGAAAATAATGTAAGTACATCTTACAACCTAATATTTTGAAAAGAACATTTTGGAGAATTATAAGAAGAAGAATTTTTTAATTTAATTGAAAAAATTCTAAAAATATGTAAGTACATCTTACTACAACCTAATAATTTTGGAACAAACTTTATGGAAGAAAGAAAAAGAAAGACTTTTGAATTGAAATATAAAAATAAAAATTTAAAATTGAGTAAGTACTTCTTACTACAACCTGATAATTTAGAACAAAACTTTATGGAAGAAAGAGAAAGAGAGAGAATTTTGAACTTAATTTTAAAAAATTTAAAATTTTTTCACAGCTTACTACCACTGAATTATGAGAAAAACATTTTTGAAGAATTAAGAAGAAAGGAATTTTGAATTTAATATACGAAAAATTTAAAAATAAAGTAAGACCAACTTACTATAACTAAGTTCATGAGAAAAGTTTATGGTAAATAATTAAGAAGAATTTGAATTTGGAGAAATACCGAAACATTCAGAAATAATAGTAAGATCACAGTACTATAAACAATTCTGAATGAAACAATTCTGGGAATAAATGAATTAAACAGAATTTGAATGTTGATAGAACGTCAGAACTTTGAAACAAGATAAGATCAACATATTACAAGGATTTATGAGAAATATTTTTCAATTAAATAAAAAGAATAGTTTGAATTTTACATTAAAACTAACCAAGTTCCAAAAAATAATTATGTGTCAATTATGATTGAATTGAGAAGAAAATAAAGTGATTAATTCAGAAAAGAGAATTAACGTTAATCCAGAATAAATGCTAGACATTCACAATAGCATTTGAAGGAGTAGAGAAGACTAACAAAAAAGAGTGTAATATGCCAGAGAAGGAAAAAATTTGGAAGCAAAGAGACTAATTACCTATGAAACGATAATGAAAACAGTTAATTAAGAGCAAAGAAGAACAACTCATACCAAACATATGGAGAAGATGATTTTGGACTGATAATAATAATAAAACCTATATGAAATGCAAAGAGAAGAAATACCACATGAAATATAATATAAATGAATTAATGCTAATGAATGCGAAGACGGATTAATAACTTTCTAAGAGAAAGGAAAGAACCAAAATGTTTAAATAAAATGATCAATATAACAACCTGTATATCTAATGTAAAGATACAATGTTAAAAAATTAAATATAATATATTAAGACCATTCAAATAATGAATACGAAAGACTATTTATAAAGACCATGCTAATACTATGAATAACCAGAAGAAAGTATAAAGAGAATTCAGATGAAGAAGAAAGAGAGTTACACTGTAAACAGTAACCAGAATTATTAAAAGAAAGGTTTTCAACCATAATTAAATTAAATATATCAGACAAGTTAAGAGTTTTGAAAAAATATATATGTAATGAGTATAATAATGATTATGAAGATTTATTAAGATAGAAAATGTGAGATAATCTGAGAGACTACGAAGTGGAGAATCCAAAGATATTTTTATTAGTCGAAAATGAGACTACTTTTTATTTATTTATTCGATGACTGACTGAAGATAATTCCAGCAGCATTATGTTTTTGAGCAGGGATGGATATGCCTCTGTACTCAATTTATAGAAGTGGTGTATGGCCAGCAGAGAAGTAGCGTACAGTGCCCCTCTGATCTGCCCCAGCCCACGTGATAGGGAATGTTAGGGAATTAATATCCCAAGGATACAACACGAAGTTGATATAGAAAGAAAATGTATTACAATTATAATATATCTCAGAAGACACTAACTATCCGAAAAGGATCAGTGGTAAGACAAGTAACCATATATATAAAATTAATAAAACTCTAATATAAAAAAGTCGATATAAAGATGGAGAAGAAAATGAATTATAGGAAATGATGAAATTATCATAAGAAATTATTTCATCCATAAACATGTCTGAAATAATTACTTCTGGAGGGGAGCAATCTGTAACATGACAGATATAAGCATAATATTGAATGGCAATTGATCATTAGAATAATGAAGTTATAATATTTAAATTTGGAAGAAAGCATTAAGTTTAATATAAATAAATTAATTCATAGCAACTGTGGAAAGAAATCATTATTATAAGGAAAATACAAGTTCAAATAAAAGGAGTTACTAGTGATGAGTCATCCAAGACCAGTCTCATAACCAAAGGTTTTCAAGGTATAACCCAGGAAGGTAAAAAGTAAATAACCAAGCAGTACAGAATATGACCAAACCCACAACGATGGAGAATAAATAGAATAGAAACCCTAAAATAAGCCAAGATCAACCAATACAGGTTGTGTATTTCTGAAATAAAGAAGAAGATGGAGAAGATCCCAAGAAACCTGATGGCATAAAGAAGAAGATGGAGAAGATACCAGTCCCAGAAGGCAGGAGAAAAGAAGACTGATGAAAGAAGAAGAAGGCAGCATCCTGAAGAAGATGTCATGCTCTTATAAAAGACACCCAAATCCCTATATCCCCAAAATAAATATCTAAAAACAAAAGTATAACGAAATAAAAACCACATGTATACAAATTTAAGAGAGAGAAGTGTATAAAGTAAAAGTTGCCTGTGAACTAAGATGAAACAATAATATAGTACCCATGGAACAAATCTCCATTGAAAAACGCTAACCAATTTATTATGTTAATAAGACTATACGACCATTTAGCATTAACATGATATATAAGTGTAAAGTGAACCAGTGATAGTTTTGGGTATTATATAAAATGAACCTTGTGTTTCATTCTTGGCAATCACAAACATTGGATGCAATGAAATATGCATTTTTCAATGACTTGGAATGTGTACTGTGACAATATGTTGTTCATAAGACATGAATCTGTTTAAAATAACATTTTGTTTTACATGAAAAAAGAAAAACAGAGTTCATAATACCTTTTGAACAATTCATACTATTTATTTATTAATGACAGGGTACAATTCCCCAAAGACAATGTATAAAAGACGGTATAAAAACTGTAGAATCTTACTTATAATAATAGTTAGAAATAAGAATAAATATAAGGTTTTTATGTATATAGTATAAGAATGTTTAAAAATGTTTTAGATATAAGGCCATTTGTTTGGGTCTGAAACAACTAACATCAAAACTGTAAAAATAGTTACCACTTGTAAATAGTAGAGAGTAATTAAGATGTTAGTTAGTAAAAAACCTTTTTTGTAAACCATGTTTCCATGTTGGAAATGGGGATTTTGTTGCAAAATGTCTGACTTGAAGACAACCATTTATTTAAAAAAAAAAAATTCTTTCTTTTTGTTTAACTATTATTTGTATTGTAACCAATACTAATTGTTTTTGTGTAATTTGAAGACATGTTTAATTTATAATACTATATGTAAAAGTCAGAGAGGGTATCACACATCATATATTGTTTGTAAAATATTTTGTAAGAAAAATTGTTAAAAAATCATAGGCCAAAAGAATGGAAACCAAACTTCATCAAAACAGAGAAATTAATCATTTAAATGCGAATAAACAAAAGGGGTTTAGACAAAATAAACTTGAGATCATGCCATATAATTGCACATACCATTTAGAGAGCTTTTAATAAATATATTCAGAATTATAAATAAAAATGAAAATGACTAAACTCAGAAATTTGGACATGGGAGTCATATATTCCAGAATAATGTTTCAGAATACAACTAATTCAATTAATTACCAGAAAATAAGGGAATATGAACCTTTTAATACAATATAGGATTATTAATATTAGATATAACTGATAAAATGGCTGAATTTATATAATGACAGGAAGTAAATTTTGATGTTTTGACTTTTCAGAGTATACCAAACTGAAAGTAAAATTACTATTTTTTGGACAGAAAACACTATAAAGCGGCATTATTTAATCTGAAAATAAGCTGAATGAACTGAAAGATTAATTTAAATAACATCTAGTGAATAAAATTGACAAATAACCCAAGTTTAGGTATTTATATAGTGAAATATTAAAGTGTGCACAGGATATGAAAAATATTTGAACAATGTTAAGAATAATATTATATTGGCTAAGAGTTTAATTGAAACTGGAGGAAACAGTTAGTTGATTATTGGTATTTGAACAGTTAACATAAACGAGAGTTTTGTGACGATCTAACCTATCTTACAACGTTAAAGTTAAGTGGCGAACAGCACGTTACTGTAAAGTCGAGAGTGAATTATAAAATCCCTCCAGAACATATACATTGTGACAAAAACAATCAAGAAACACTAATTAACACTAAACAATACATTTCTACTCCGAAAAACACCACAAAACACCAGAAAACTGTATAACACATTAACCAAATTAGTGTCGGAATTGGGAAAAGTGTTTTGACTTATAATTACACAGATATACTAAATACAACCCAGAATCGTTACACCAGTCACTACACAACATTTAACAAGAGATTTGCAGACACAAGAACAGGAATATTGCCAGAAAATACATTATTTGGAATGCAGCAGGAACGAGCGACATTTTGATCAACTTGACGGCAGCCATCTTTCTTTTGATGATCCCAGTGCCTTCTCCTGTTTCAACACAGCTGTTTGGTGAAAACAATTATTTTAATTTTCAAATTATTATTCAATGTTTGTGTTTAGTAATAATTATTCATTTGATGTAACGTTATACTTTTAAATATTAGCCCGATTTCTCTGACTTTGATAATAACTGGCTGTTTAAAGAACCCTGTACGATTTTTATATAATACTTTGTAATTTTTTCGATATCCTGAGAATCGATATTAATCGATAAGAGTCAATATTGCCATTAATTAATAAAACATTAATACTTTTCAATACTTAATAGTTCTTTATTTCTTCAATAATACTAATTATCAATAATATAATTCTAATTGATAATCTACAAGGACTTTCCCACCTATAAGTGAAGATAACCTAAAAAATAAAAAGATAAACAAGTATCGATTGGTTTGAAGACAGTCTTATGAGTGGTGATAGTTTATTTAAAATATACCAAAACTTTAATAAAAATTTTCAGAAGAGCATTACACTTTTTAAAACTTCACAGCCCGATATTAATTAATTGATTGTAATTAATTAATTAATAAAATTAAAAAAAAATTTTTTAATTATTTTTTTTATAAACATAATTTTTTTTTTTTTAATTTTCTTCAAAACAATAATTTTTGTTTTGAAACTTTCAGTGAAGCTGAACATATATATTCCTTCATCAACTTTACGCTACTCGACCGGTCTTGCTACCATTGGGACTCGACCAGCTGGGAAACTTAAGGAAGTGTTTCAGGCCAGTAAGACGTCGAGAGCCACACCAAATACACACCAATTAAACATATTACATTACAATTTACTTATTTTATTACAATATATATAAACTTTCACATATGAACTTACTTTGGTTATCACTTCCCCATATGTTTCAAGGTGATGTGCCTCTTCCTCAGTGGGAGTAAATACTGAATGTCATTTTACAGAATAACGGTTATGGACTATAGGTGTGTGTGGTGGGGGTTGATGGTGGGAGGGAATTGGCGCTGAGGTTCAAATTGTGTGTTTGGATCAGTGTATCGAATAGTGTATGTGATCTATAATGTAATTGTTCATTTAGTATGTTGTTTGGTTGTAGTGCGTGATATCTGTATATTTCGAATTGTTCAGCTGTGTTTAGTTTTCTACTTTTAGGTAAGTAGTGTAATATTTCCATGTTGTGTTCTATGTTTGTGTAACTGTGGTTTTCGTTTTGTAAATGTGTGGCAAATGTGGAATGTATGTAATTTGTGGTGAGGGCTTTTAAATGTTCTGAAAATCTGGAGGAAAAAGATCTTCCCGTCTGGCCGATGTAGAATTGGTGACAATCATTACAATTTAATTTATAAACCCCTGTTTTGCTGTATATGTCTGTGTCTTTGTTAGTATTATTTATGTGTTTCCTAATGGTGTTGTTGGTTCTGTAGGCTACTTTATAATTATGTTTCCTAAATGTGTTAGCAATTTTGTGTGTATTGGAATTGTAGTATGTAAGTGTTATGTATTTACTGGGTTGTGTGCTGTTGGTCTGATGTGTTTTACTGTTTGTGCTTAGGATGCGTTTGTGTATTTCATTTACCAAATCGGGGTTGTATCCATTTTTGACTGCTATATATTTGATTGTGTTTAATTCTTCTTGGTAGTCATGTGTGTTTAGGGGTATTGAAGTGAGTCTATGGAGCATGTAGTTGAATGCTGCATGTTTGTGTTGAGTTGGGTGGTTGGATGAGTTATGTATGACAATGTCTGATGTGGTGGGTTTCCTGTATATTTTGTATGTGTGTGTGTTGTTTGTTTTGGTGATTGTGAGGTCTAAGAAGTTTATGCTATTATTTAGTTCTATTTCAAGTGTGAATTTTAATTTATGGTGTATAGTGTTATAGTGTATAGTGTGTGGAAATTTTCTATTTGTCTTTTGTTGCCGTTGTAGAGGAGTAAAATGTCATCAACATACCTGTGCCAATATATTATTTTATCGGTGTATTTGTTATTGTGCAGTATGTTTTCCTGTTCTATGGTGTGTATAAATATTTAGGCTAGTATACCTGATATAGGGGAGCCCATGGGTAGTCCATCTGTTTGTGTGTAAAATATGTTATTGTGTGTGAAATAATTTTGATCAGTGATGATTTTAGTTAGATGGATGATCTCTTTTATGTGTGTTTCAGGTGTGTTGTTTAATTTTAGTAATTGTTCTAATGTAGATATAGTTTCTTTTATGGGAACATTGGTGTATAGGTTTGTTATGTCAAATGAAGCTAGTGTGGAATTGTGTGGAATGTGGACATGTTGAGTTTTATTCACTAGATCTGAATTATTTTTGACGGTGGTGTTGTTTGTTAAATTTATGCTATAAATAATTCAGATCTAGTGAATAAAACTCAACATGTCCACATTCCACACAATTCCACACTAGCTTCATTTGACATAACAAACCTATACACCAATGTTCCCATAAAAGAAACTATATCTACATTAGAACAATTACTAAAATTAAACAACACACCTGAAACACACATAAAAGAGATCATCCATCTAACTAAAATCATCACTGAACAAAATTATTTCACACACAATAACATGTTTTACATTCAAACAGATGGACTACCCATGGGCTCCCCTATATCAGGTATACTAGCCGAAATATTTGTACACACCATAGAACAGGAACACATACTGCACAATAACAAATACACCGATAAAATAATATATTGGCACAGGTATGTTGATGACATTTTACTCCTCTACAACGGCAACAAAAGACAAATAGAAAATTTCCACAAATACATTAACACTATACACCATAAATTAAAATTCACACTTGAAGTAGAACTAAATAATAGCATAAACTTCTTAGACCTCACAATCACCAAAACAAACAACACACACACATACAAAATATACAGGAACCCATCACATCAGACATGGTCATACATAACTCATCCAACCACCCAACTCAACACAAACATGCAGCATTCAACTACATGCTCCATAGGCTCACTTCAATACCCCTAAACACACATGACTACCAAGAAGAATTAAACACAATCAAATATATAGCAGTCAAAAGTGGATACAACCCCGATTTGGTAAATAAAATACACAAACGCATCCTAAGCACAAACAGTAAAACACATCAGACCAACAGCACACAACCCAGTAAATACATAACACTTACATACTACAATTCCAATACACACAAAATTGCTAACACATTTAGGAAACATAATTATAAAGTAGCCTACAGAACCAACAACACCATTAGGAAACACATAAATAATACTAACAAAGACACAGACACATACAGCAAAACAGGGGTTTATAAATTAAATTGTAATGATTGTCACCAATTCTACATCGGCCAGACGGGAAGATCTTTTTCCTCCAGATTTTCAGAACATTTAAAAGCCCTCACCACAAATTACATACCTTCCACATTTTCCATACATTTACAAAACGAAAACCACAGTTACACAAACATAGAACACAACATGGAAATATTACACTACTTACCTAAAAGTAGAAAACTAAACACAGCTGAACAATTCGAAATATACAGATATCACGCACTACAACCAAACAACATACTAAATGAACAATTACATTATAGATCTCATACACTATTCGATACACTGATCCAAACACACAATTTGAACCTCAGCGCCAATTCCCTCCCACCATCAACCCCCACCACACACACCTATAGTCCATAACCGTTATTCTGTAAAATGACATTCAGTATTTACTCCCACTGAGGAAAAGGCACATCACCTTGAAACGTATGGGGAAGTGATAACCAAAGTAAGTTCATATGTGAAAGTTTATATATATATATATATATATATATATATATATATATATATAATAATATTTAAAAAAGTGAACGAAGATGATGAATCAACAAGATAATTATGATTAATTAGTTATTGATAATAATTATATAATTATCTTGTCTTTGACCCTTGGTCTATGACACTACCATTTACTTTTGTTTCATGTTAATATTGGTTACTAAACCATTTCTATTTTGGCCTAACCATTCTGGGATAAGCATTACATCTTTTGGTTATCTCAGTTTTAGTCAGTAGGTGTTTATTCTACTGTACTTATACTTTACATCAGTCTATATTTCAACACCATTGGGTGTTACATTATCAAAGTTTTATTTTGTGTTAAAACTTTGTCTTTTGATCCATTACTGTTTACATAATGTTCATTACAATAGTGACAAAGTTTGACAAGGTTTTGTTCTGCCTTAGGGTATTGCAATTTGTTGGTAAATCCTTAACACTTCTTGCACCTAGTTTTACATGACAATTATATTTAATTTCCATAATTATTATTTAATTAATGGCATTAATCATTGGTTTGCCTTCTACTGGTGGTATTACATCTCAATTATACTATTGACATTAATCCCTTCCTCTTTCATTAATATTTTTACATGTTAATTAGATTGGTCATGGTGCAAATTCAATTCTGTCCATTTCAGCATGTTATTTTACACTCAGGACTTATACAATCTTTCTAGATAACTAGTTTTGTTATTGGACTGATCCTTATAATCTCTAGTTTCATTTTAGTATACTACACTCTAGTTTAACAACATTTTTGTTATTACTTTTGGTGATTACAATTGACAATTGCTTGTTAGCTTAGGTTATGTGTCCCTATCTTAATGCACAACAATGGATTTGTCATATTATTAATTCCTACACATTTTACTTATTTCTTCAACTGTATTAGTATTATTCTTTATTATTTATTGTCTGATGTTTCTCTTTATGATTTTCTCAACCTTATTGTTGATTAATAGTGTTTCTTATATTCTTACACTTACATTAATCATTTAACTAGTCCTTTTGATACAATTAATTTGCTATTACTATACATTCTTAATTTATATTAATACAATTCTTAGACTCACTCTCTACCTTATTTTTCTCCTATCATTGTTTTACCTTTGAGTTCTGGTCATATTGTCAGGTCAGTTAGACTAAGTTATTGATGGTTTGATGTCATAGTCATGTCATAGTATAGTGTTTGCATTTGGCTTTTAAAGTGCCTCTTTTTCCTTCTTCATTATCAATATTTCATATTCTTTTTATTGGTTTCATTCTTTTCATTGTTTATTTCTTCTTTTCGTTGATTTTATTTGGTTTTTCCTAATTGCACTGATTCTGTTATTCTGTTATCATCCTTAATAAATATTTTATTATGGTTGTTTTGTATTTCTCTCCTCACTGTCCGATCTATTGGGTTATTGGGTTAATCACATTACTATGTTTTCTTCTATTCTTCTTCGTCGTTACTGTTTTTCTTCTTCATTTGCTGTTTCAATTAGTTCATGGACCGGATATAATTTTTAGTACACAATTATTCATCTCTTGGATGTTCTAGTGTTAATTAAAGAGTGTTTTATTTCTTATAGTTGCTTTCAAGGGTACGGTGAAGATATGTACCATTATAACATTTATCAGTCTAATTAATGCATTTATTAAATTTACGTTACTTGTCATTAATATCAATTATATTGACTTTTAACATATTATGATCATTCATTATTTTAAAATATGATTTCTTTCAATAGACATTATTTATAAGATTTCTATATCTCAAGGTTCAATTTAATTTATCTAAGTATGAATAACACTTATCTCTAGTTAATTATCATATTAACACATATTTTATTTCTAAATGGATTCATGTTTAAGATATGAAATTATTCTTAATTGAAATGATGTAATCACACCACTTCACGTTTTAATGTTACTTCATGCGTAATTTCTTTAGTAGTACATGTTTTATGTGTAGGTTCTTTTAGTAGGACAGACAGGTGTTTTAACAAAATATTAACTAATACATAAAAGTTACTGTTGGTATGATCTACGGCGCGTGGATCTGCAATGTTCTCATCTCCCACTCCTTAGATCTGCATTGTATGTGGTGATCCGCTTCTCACTCCTTTGCACGAATTCTCACCTTGCTGAATCATCGTGGTTTACTCTCATAGTGAATAATAGCTTACACTTTTTATCACTCCACTTTAATTAATACTATTTGGCATCTTCTGACACTACATTTGTACAAGTACCGTTCACTAGTTATAGCGTTTATTCTCATTATATGAGTTACGTGAGTTATAGTTTGCACATGACTGATTCCGAACACATGCTCTGATCCTAATTGTTTTTACAAGTTATAAATTAATTCTCACTCTTTCAATATTAACTGTATTACACACATTGTTTGTTAATTTTGATTCTAAAAAAATATAGCATAAGTTTATTAATCTTCACAACTATTTACACATGTTAACCCTACGTAAGTCTTAAGTCATCTCACTGAACTTTCACCACCGACTACTTCCGAATTTAAGTAACGACTCTTAAATGTTTAAGTCAAAACTCCGCGAAAATTATAACGGACTCCATCGATACGTTACTACCGACTCTCCAAAAATTTAGTAATAGACTCTCTTGATCGCGCTTTCAGCTTATTTTATATAGTCCATCCACAGGATTCCCCACTATGTCTCTTTTCGTCCCACAGCTGCGCTTCCATTGGTTCTTCTCTGTTTCTTCTCCGAAACTTCCCTCCTAGTTCTCTTTACATGTTACCCTGTTCGTTTCCATTAGTTTTATGTTCCTGTCTTGTAAGAACTGGACTCCTGGAAACCCACCTATGTTGAAAGCTAATTTCTGATAGGTCATCTTCTTACCCTACTCTATTTCTTGGCTTCTGGTTCAACCCCTCCTGCTACGTTAAGTCTGATTTCACACTTGTAAATCTTCCTGTCATTTTTTCTATGTCCCATTTAGAAGAATCACCCTTAACTGCCTTCCTAACGCACAGCTGCATTGGTTAACACATTCACTCAACTTTCCTTTAGTTTTCTCAGTATTTACTGGTTACTGGTCTCTTGCTGACTTTTTCTATACACCTTTAGCGAGAAATATTCCTTAATTGTCTCTTAGTGTCCAGCTGTACGGTTTATTAATCTTTGTTGTGTTTTCTCGGTACTTCATTCAGTCACCCTTACTGTTGTTTTTCTACACCTCTACCAGAACAACCCTTGTATTATCTAATGTCCAGCTGCACTGCTAATTAGCTCACGCACATCTGCCGTATTTTCCTGGTATTTCCTAATTGTACTACTTGCTGGTGTTTTTCTATTCCCATTCAGCCCGGACACTCTTTAGTTTCACTAAGCATCCAGCTGTCCCGTTGATTAGTGTGTTCACCTCCGTAATATCCTTTCTTGGTATTTTCTCATTGTACTTCGTCCTGGCGTCCTCTATGCCTTTCAGCTAGAACAATTCCTGAATTTCCCAAGCTTCCAGCTGCACTTGTTAAATTGATTCATTCACCCACGTTCTGTTCTCGGAACATCTTAATCGTACGTCTCTCTGGCGTCCAGCTGCACTGTGAAATTTATGATACATACTGACATCTGCACGTCGACGTTGAAGGATGACACCCTCTTTTGTCCTAACTCCTTTCATAGTTTCTCCGTATATGTCAATGTCATTTCAACAGCTGCCATCTGCTTCTTCTCCTTTTTTTTCCTCTGTTTTGGCGTTACACCTTTCTTCATAAGCTGTACTTCCAGTATTTTAAAAACTATTCAATTGTTTAATTTTATTTATAATGTGTTAAGTGAAGCAGATTGTAATGTAAATAGGTGTGACATTTGGACATTTCATAACTTGTATATTCTGTGTACATTAGTGAATGAATCTGAAGATTATCGAGGTATGTAATGCATTTAATTTACTTTTGTTGTTGCTTATTATTTACAAATTTTTATTTATTTATTTATATTTATTTTATTACAGTTGTTTTTATTATTTTTATTTGTAAAATTTTGTTTATTCTCATTCACTCTTGTGGCTTACTGTTATGTTTTTATTATACGTTTCTGATGTTTTTATCACATTATTTGTTGTGGTATTACGTGTACTCTAAATTATTTCATTGCCCCGAGTTTCACAACTGATTTGTCTAAAGTCTAACCAATGTTAGTTTTACTCCTAGTGAAAACTTAAATTGGTATTCCCAAAGGGAGATAGGCTTATATATTCTCTTGTTTCTTATTTTCTTTTAAATAGTAATAGTTTAATAAAGTCACAGTGTAAAGTAACACTGTTAATACTTCTAGTTTCAATTTATTTCTTATAACAAATTATGTAGTATAGGTTATATAATATCTTCAAATAAATAAACTGCAAGTAGGTTTATTAATATATTAATAGGTTTATCTAGGTGAAAATAAACCTACTTGCAGTGTATTTATTTGAAGATATTATATAGGAGACCTGCAGGAAACTCAAAACGAGTTACTTACAAAGGATAATATAGGTTATGTATATATAGTATATAATAACAGGTATTTGTACCTGTTATTTTTTTGGAACGGTATTTTTATACCTAGTATTTTAAAATAACAGTTTAGCCCACCTCTACCATACCACTCTCTTTTACACTGGCCTGTAGTGTTTGCGAAATTCTGCTGAACTGAAAATAGTGATAATCTAGAATCAAACAGTAAACAACCCGAGCACAGAGATGATGACTCAGAAGAATATGTGTGACAAAGAGATGAAAGTAAAGAGAGCAAATTCTTAGAAGTGCAGCTGCGCTTATTATTTCATTACGGTGTTCTAAACAAGTCTTTGTTTGTGTAAAAGGCATGCATTGTATTCCAGTTAATTAGGTCTCTAGCGTTTTTTTTTCGAACAGAAATATTGTTTTGACGTATATTATTCAAATCTGTCAAAACATTCCCCTTACAAGTTTCTTTGAAAGAAATAAGAATAATAAATTTAGGGTAACTAGTCGTCTGATAACAGTACCGGTAAATAGTGCTTACTGTGCTCGCAAGCATAGAAACTGTCTCCTGTTTGACTATTTTGTTAGTTTTTATTTATAACAACTGGAAACAAAATTTTATAATGCTCGGAACATGGGGGGGGCGAGTGCCCCCCTTGCCCCTCCCAAGTTACCCTATGGCCACATCCATAGTTTTATCAGTGGAGATATTTAAGGTATATTCCAAAGGAATTTGATTTAGTTTATGAAATGATAATTGCGGTCTATCCTCTGAGTTCTCGATTATAAGAAGTTACTTTGAATACCTACTATTTAATTTCTTAAATAGTAGCTAGCATAATTATAACCTGTTTATTCAATGCTGGATAGCCCACCTACTTCAAGGGTCCATTTGCTACGGAAGGTACTATGATAGTAAAGATCCTCTAGCATACACAATGTCCAGCTTTTACACATTGTACCTATGCTCTATAACTAATGTAAGTAGTAATTTTATTTCCTAACCACACTAACAGTTTAACACATCAGTGAAAGTATGAGGATACATAGACTTTGTACATACACAGTAGGCACTGGAATATCACTTAGAAACTCGTTTATTCCTTTATATAAATGTTTCAGTCACTTTTCAGCATATGTAGTGTGTGTGTGTGTGTGTGTGTGTGTGTGTGTGTGTGTGTGTGTGTGTGTGTGTGTGTGTGTGTGTGTGTGTGTGTGTGTGTGTGTGTGTGTGTGTGTGTGTGTGTGTGTGTGTGTGTGTGTGTGTGTGTGTGTGTGTGTGTGTGTGTGTGTGTGTGTGTGTGTGTGTGTGTGTGTGTGTGTGTGTGTGTGTGTGTGTGTGTGTGTGTGTGTGTGTGTGTGTGTGTGTGTGTGTGTGTGTGTGTGTGTGTGTGTGTGTGTGTGTGTGTGTGTGTGTGTGTGTGTGTGTGTGTGTGTGTGTGTGTGTGTGTGTGTGTGTGTGTGTGTGTGTGGTATAAAATGTCTAAGTAGTATGGTAGGAATATAAATTTCTGTACAAGTAAACTATAACAACTTTTTACAGTTTATGAACATACTAGCACTACTACCCGTCGCGGCTTCGCCCGCAAAAAGAGTACAGACTGATTAAATAACAACTTCCTCATCAATGCCATACATTATTTGTAGTTTATACAATAAATTTACGTGATTACTTGCTATCTCTCTGACATAGTTTGATCTGGCTGTTATTATTATTTTATACATATAACCCTGAATTCCTTTGAACATAAATAAAAATAACATAGAAATTACAATTATATTGCCTTTGTGGCCTAAACAAAACAAAATTACTACAACTTATCATTAATATTATAGTTTTATATAACATATTGCGAATTGTATTTGTTTCACAAATTTGTGAAATGCAATTTAACTCTTTCACATAACATACTATGTTCCACTTTGTACACTGCACTTTTATAATTTAGTATTGTTTTCTATGGTTACAGTGTTTTTAGAGTACAAAGGTTCTCATAGTTTGATACATAATCCCAATATAACATAATTTTAGATAACATAATTATAAAAAATCATTCAGTTTTCATGAAAATTATAAACATTAATGTATCTCTCGGTGTACTCGTATACTCTCTGTGTACATTAGCTATAGCTGTTGCCCGCGACTTCGTCCGCGTCGAAGAATATTTTTGTCTAAAGTACCTATGTCCTTCCGCGTATTTCAAGAAACTTAAAAAGTAAGTTAGAAGATTTTCAGTTCTACTGCTATGATTTTCAGTTGCTATCTTTCCAAGACCTCTCTGTAAACAACATTCCTGGTTTTCCTTTCTGGCTGGAGGATGACCAAGCTATCAGATGAACTGACTCTCGAGCACGCCACGTACAACTGGCCATGGGAGAAACAGTCACTCCTGAGATCCACACCAGCCACTTTTAAACTCTGTCCCTGCGCCTTATTAATCATCATAGCGTAACAAACTTTAACTGGGAATTGCAGACGTTTAAACTCAAAATGGTAATCCGATGGGATCATTGGAATTCGGGGGATGAAGACAGTTTCTCCCTGACTGATGCCTGTGAAAATCTGGGCTTCAATCACGTGCTTGTACAGATTTTTTACCTGAAGCCTAGTGCCATTACAGAGTTTGGGTGGATTTAGATTGCGCAAAAGCATGATTGGAGCACCAACCTTAAGGTAGAGGACGTGTGGTGGGATTCCTGGTGGATCGAGTGTGTGCAAAAACTCTACAGGATAATGGACCGCACCTTGTACCTCCACTACCGAGTCAATAGATTCATACTTCATGAGTTCATTAGGTAGCTTCTCTAGTAGAAGATTATTGATAGAATTGGCTGAATCGTTGGTTGGAGTAAGAATAGCCCTTTCCTTGAGCCATGATATACAATCTGCACCACTCTGTTGAATATTACTTCCATAGATCTTGTCAGTCAGGCTTGTTAAATCTCTTACAACGGAGCAAAGATTATTTGGAATATTTATTTTTCCATTATCCTCTTCTAAAATCCTTCCATCCCCAATATCAAGTAATAATTTAGAAAACTCCTCTGCTCTCAAATCATGTTGAAAGTGGACACGCATGTTAACTCTTAAGGACAGTATTTTGACATTAGGCCATAAAGTGGATGACTTTAGACAGGCCTTAAGTTCATCCGCACGTGTCCCTCGTGGTACAACGGGTAATGTTTGTCTGAAGTCACCAGCCAAAAGCACTGTATCTCCACCCATAAGGCTTTTGCGGTCTCTAATATCCTGGAGCGTTCTGTTCAGAGCCTCAACGCCTCTTTTATGAGCCATAGTGCACTCATCCCACACTATTAATTTAGCTTCACGAAGCACCTATGCCATATCACTCTGGTTAGAAATATTACAAAGTGCAGACTCAAAATGATTCAGGTTAAGGGGTAACTTGAATGCAGAGTGAGCAGTCTTTCCTCCTTCAATCAAGGTAGCTGCAATACCTGATGAAGCAACTGCAACTGCGATATTCCTTTTGCGCCTAACTGTGGCGAGCAACAGATTTATCAAGAACGTTTTCCCAGTGCCGCCAGGAGCGTCCAGAAAGAACAATTTCCCAGAATCACAATTAATACTGTGAACGATTTCGTCATAGGCATCTTTTTGTTCTTGATTTAATTTTGGAACATTTACAGCCACTGTTTCAGTCAACCCAACATAATCATAGGACAGTTAGTTCAGGTATTGATGGTTGCTGATAACTTCTTGCTGTCGTGATGGTGTTGGAAGACCGAACTCTTTGAGTGTTTTACCCGACATGGATATGACAGTATCCTCAAGAAACTTAAGGCATTGGTTGTAAACAATGTCCTGGCCTAATTGGACATCTCTGCGCTCTCTTTCTATTTGCCTTCTAACATCTTCCGCAAGACTGTCTCGGTATTTCTCCCACAATTTTAGGGGGTCTGCCACTTGGCAGAATACTAACATTATGGCAAATAGCTCACGAATTTTATTAGGAGAGTCAGAGATAGAAGCTTCTTCAAGAGTACGGTCCCAATGGGCATCATCCTCCAGCAAGCCAAGTGTTCTACATGCCGCTTGAAATGTTGGCTGAACTACCCCTGCGATAGTTTTTAATGCAGTAAATGATACAGGACCACGGATCTCATGTAAGAGGAGGCGTAAATAGTAGCACTCAGCATTGCCAGGATGGACAGTGTATACTCTACCCAACACCTGATCTTTTTTTACCCCTGGATAGCCTGTCACAGATTTACCTTGCTTCCTCCTGCAGAATTGATTGCTTTTCCATACGTAGTAGTACGGAACTTCGCAATATAAAAGGGTCCTTGCGAAGGCATCAACTTTACACAGGTCAAAAAATCCCAAAAGTGTCGTTTTTGGAGGATTATTTATCGTGTCAATGACATTGTCCTCCGTAAAATAAACTCTTTGACCGTTTTCTAGATGTACGGAAAGGTGCATAACAGGAGGAAACCTTTCATGAATAGGGAAGCAGAGGATGCGCCTGACTGCCTCAGAGCTGCTGATGTATCGTCCTGTTTCGTACCTTGTCACCTCGTCCAGATCTTCAACGGTGAACGCTGCTTGATCAGACCCTTTATTCACATACTTGCAGATATATTTGATTGATTTGACAAAGTTGCAATATTCAACATTTACTAAATATCACTATAATATTGACGACTCGGAACACAAAACACTTGTGTTCCGAGTCGTCAATATTATAGTGATATTTAGTTAAGTAACGGACACGTCATGGACAACGAAATCCAAGAATTCAACATTTATGTGGGCTGAGAATGTGCGAGACAGGACGGGGTTGTACGGAACTACCCAGCGATTGTCAAGAATAACCTCATTGATTTTTACTGTAAATCCGCCGTCTGCCGGCGACCGTCTGCGATACTTAGGATAGCCATCCTCTCCTGTCTGAGTCTCTTTTAAGAATGGCCGTGGGTAATTCTTTGTACAGGCGCCATCCACCATGCATGGTGAGTTCCTGTTAAGCGGTCCACATGGTCCGTGAATCATATTTGTCTTGACAATCTCATGGAGGGCTGGATCTAGGTTGGGATCAGGTACTTCAGCTTTGATAATTTTATCTATGGACTCTGGCCTTATCTTCTCCTCCAACCACAGAAGGATATGAACGTGAGGGAGCCCACGCTTCTGCCACTCCACGGAGTACATGTGACACCTGGTAGGGCCAAAGATGTAACCTTTAGTGAGGAGTTTCATCATATGCTTCACTTTTATGTTGAAAACCCTCGCTACTATGTCATGTCTATCGTGAGATTTTTGGCCTTGTGTCAATATCTCTGTGATTTCCGGCCATTTTGGATTGCAAGTGAACGTAATAAACAGATCCGGTCGTCCAAAATGGTGTGACGATTTTAAAAACATCGAAAATCGCACAAATAAAATTTTTTATTTTTAATAAGTAAGAGTACTGTCCACCCTTACCTATACCCAGATTCCTGAATCAACTTGAAATTGTCCAGTACCAACACGCCAAGAAAGGTATTAAGTAAAGAATAATAATAATAATTACTTTAATTATTAAAAATGCGACTATATAAATAAAGAAATCTCTAAGTCGTAATAAAGTTAACATAAAGTATTTACATTCTAATTAATGAATAATTAATAATATATAAAAGTACGAACTATTTTCTTAGTGCGTAAATACGCACCAGCTAACTGAGCCCTCGCCCCTAAACTATACGCGCAGTCGCCAGTAGAACTTCGACATGAAAAGATGTGAGTTTTGTGTTGTCTACATACACGTAAGTGTATGCCGTGAAACGAATATCCAGTGTAAGATGATTTTATTTTGAAAAATGTAGTGTGTGTAGAGTTAGGAAGAATATACAGAAAGGAAAAATTAGCCAACACATCTCTTTTAAAAATATAAAACTGTAAGTTGTAAGATATGTAACTACCAGACTTTAGTACTGCAAAGTAAGAACTATAATTAAGGTGTAAAATGTGAACTACAAAATCCGGACGAAGAAAAGTCAAACTACAACAGGATGAACTTCAAGTAAAAAACCGATCGTCGAGAGCAGATATAATCAACCCGATGTAGCTTCAAGAGGAACCACGTACTCCACCCATAGAAGACGACAGGAGATGACCCCCAAGGACCCAACAACAACCTCATATTAAATTCAGGTGATATCCAAACACAACATTTGTAAATTTTCGTTTCAATAAGAGAAGTACAAAAGAACACTAAAGAACTTTAATAATGTAAAGTAGAAATTATCAGTTTTGTAAATTTTGTAATGAAGTAGTAGTAACAGCACTATATATAAATGTAAGATAATAATGTAGATTACCACCAATATTATTCTTCCAATAATTTGGTTGAAGTTTGTGATAAATTAATTATTTTGAGAAAGTTCAGACCCGGATCCGAGGTATTTAAAACAAACATCTAGATGAGTTATTTTTGAGATAAAAGGAATAATAAACATAAAATATCTTCAAAGCATTAAAAGCAGTATTTACTAAAGTAATTTTTCTTTAAAAAGAAACAAAGTCAAACATAATATTTGAATAGTAATAAAGAGATGTTTTCGCTAACACCAAGTGAGTGAATAAATTTGTGCAAACCTTGTCAATTTCCTATGTCATAATTGTGTTGTAATTTGTTGGTAAGGATGTTTTACTAACAACGGCAGCTAGTTTAATTAACTGGTAAAGAATTGAACTAGTTCCCGACTTTTGTGTTGTCTTAACAAGGGAGGCGTCACAAAATTGCGCCACTCTGCTACTACTTTTAAAAAAAAGAAATAATTATGTTGCTGTTGTTGTGTAATTTTATAATTCGTTAACAATAACTTGGACAAACATAAATTTATTCACTCAGAAATAAACAAAAAATAAATGAGTAAAATTTTAATTATGTTATAATAATATTAGTATCGCGACTTTGCCGTATTAAACAAGTCATCGCTGGTAAGTATTCCATTCCAAACCTGTCGGTAGAAGCCACGCGACGCGACATGTTCATGTTAAATACGTGTTGAGGAATGTAAACTCTCCCCTTTGTATGCACTCATCTCATTCATAACCTCCCCTCGCTAAACCAAACAAACCACCTTAGACACGCTCTTTCCTGTTTTGAATTGTCCTAAATTACCACCCTAGACGACTCCCCAAAACAGCTGACCCTTTGTGCCATTGTTAAAGCAATGAACATTTCATATATGAAATTTCTCTCCACTATACGATGGTATTAGTTTTTGTTTTGATTAATTATATATGTCAGTACAGAGAATTGAATTGTTGTGAGATAAGTTATGTTGATTAATTAATATAAGATTTCATATGCAATAAGATATATATGTGTATGTGTTTAAATGAATTAATGTTAACTATTTTAAACATTGATAAAACGAATTAAAGTAAGTGACATAAGATTTGTCGTTCTTAATACGTCGTGTATCTAAAGTTGTTATTATCAAAAATGGCTCAATTTAACCCCGACTTGTTGTTGAAAGACGAATTAAGCTATGAAGCATTATTGCGTGGTCTTCCCTACTCTAATGTAACTGTCGCGGAAATTCGCAAGACGTTACGTGAAAATAAACCGGACAAACCCTCATTATTAAATCGTTTGAGTGTTTTAGATTTTGAAAGCGAAAAAGAAACATGTTATCATAAGTATACGGAACTAACTTCGATCGCACAAACCCTGCGTGATGAAAAATCCCCCGCAGTAATTTTACGCACCACCCAAAGAATCGAGCATCTGACCCGCTGTATCACCAATTTGTTGAACTGGCCAGGTGATAAAGATACCCCTCGTGATGTACAAAAATTCGCCGAGGAAGCATTACAACAATTACCCGAGATAATGCGCGAATTACGTCGACGATCCGAATCGTTTGGATTAGACGAAATTGAAGAAGCAATGACGAAATTAAATATTTCACCTACCCAATCCCCGACTCAAGAACAGCCAAACGGTACTGCAAAACTTCAGATTCTGCAGGAATCAAATATAAATCCATTCAAAGAATGGTTAACTGATAGTCAAGTAAATATCCAACCAGTAAACGTTACGTTCCTCCCTAGTGAACAAGAAAATATGACCCGTACCTACGATTTACCTTCTCACTTGCGGACTAATCAATCTGCGGAAAAACCTAGAATGATGAGTCAAATAAATCTAACAACCGAGCTCTATGGAAAGATAACCCACCCTGTAGAAAGTATTTTGTCTGACATACCAATCACTGATGGGCTGAATATTACAAAGCTCCTTGATTTTATCAAGCACATTTTACAATTAAAGGACCTGCAACAACTAAGAGATAACCAGATTTTGCAAGTAATTTTACCTAAGTGTAGACCTCCATTAAAAGATAGAGTGTTAGAATCCCTAAGGTATAATCACCCGGTAGAAGAACTTCATACCACACTAATAAGACATTTCATTCCCACCGGTATCTACGAAGAATTGAAGTGAAACTTAGTACTTCGTGTACAAGGCACATACGAGAGATTAGCTCATTATATATCTGAGGTAAGAGAATCTGCTTTATTGCTACAAGTTAAATGGAGTGAACAACAGTTAGTAGACACTATCTTAGTAGGACTATCCCCCGAGGAGCGATCTCGACTAGCACTCATGAAGCGACCTACCACTTTCACCGAACTAGAACTATGTTGTATACATTCATCCAACGTCTGGTATTCTGACCAGAATAGACGCGTTCCTATGTCCCAGAGTCAACACAGACATTCCTTCCAAACTCGACCAATTGGAAATGATACCCGAAACTACCGCGATAAGCGATTCGTAAGTACATATAAAACCCAAAGCTATCCCCATGTTTCATACTCTAAACCAAAACCCCGACAACCTCCGAGCGAAGTAAATGAGGAAACAAGATGTTATAACTGTGGAAAGGCCGGACATATTAGCAAGTTATGTAAACAAAAGCGCTATCAACAGAAAACCGACCAATCAAAAAACATGTGAAGCTGGAAGAACGAAAATCCTACATCTTCCGAAGCACCAGAAGGAAAGGTAACAACAATAATAAGCATCAAATAAAAATAAACGCATAGACCCTTACTTAACAAGATTTATCGAGAAGTGCAACTCTATTGGTGCATGTAAAACAAGTATATGCCAACTACCCTATGTACAGATAGACCTTGGAGCAACGAATACCCTTGGTTTAATTGATTCCGGATCTACCCGTAGTATAATTAGTAAACAGTTAGCCACCTTATTAGCTAATCATAATCTGATTAAACGTAGCCAAATGGTGAACATAAAGTGTACCACCGCAAATAAACAAAACCTAAAGATATCGCACAGTATTACGGTGAAATTAAAAATAAAGAATTTTACTTGGTATATTCCTCTACTAGTAGCTGAAGAGTTAGGACAAAACTTAATATTAGGCGCGGATTTTATAAGAAAAACTGCCTTAATCCTTGATATATATATGCAAAACAATATTTCTTCAGATTTGATCGTACTCGAAAATATCAGTTCGACTCCGAGTTAAGTAACGACGCTATTTGTGAAACTGCAACTATTCAGTCAGAGCATCATGAATCGAGTCTGAGTCATTTAAAAGGAAATGAGAGACTAAGAATACAAAAGTTAATAAAAGAATTTTCTACTGTACTCACTCCCAAGTTAGGATTAACCCATTTAATCGAATATAAAATAAATCTTAGTGACAACAAGGTAATACGACTCCACCCATACAAATTATCTCCGCCCAAGATGGAAATAATGAGAAACCACATTAACAAACTCCTTGATCAGCACGTCATTGAACCGTCAACTTCTCCATACTCATCACCTGCATTCCTAGTACCAAAAGGAACTGACAAACATAGACTAGTCGTGGATTATAGACAACTAAATAAGAGTATAGAATTTGAATCGATACCACTGCCCGACATTCACAGTGCATTTCACTATTTTACAAGAGCGAAAATCTTCACCATAATGGATCTCAACCAAGCATTCCATCAAATCCCACTAGCTGAGGAATCCAAACATTTAACTGCTTTTGCTGTCCCATTTAATCTATATCCATTTACGAGAGTACCATTCGGTATATCACAAGGAAGTTCAGTATGCAGCCGACTGTTAGAAAAAATTTTCCATGACGTTAAATTTAAATTTGTATATCATTATCTTGACGATATAGTAGTATATAGTGAGTCAATGGATCAACATATTGATCACTTGCGTGAAGTATTATCCAGGTTAAAGAAAGCCGGACTGACCGTAAACCCGAGTAAAGTTAATTTCGCAGTAAAACAATTCTCCTTCTTAGGTCACATAGTATCAGCCAAAGGTAAGGTTAGCATCGATCCCGAACGTACACGTGCAATCCGAGAATTCTTACCTCCGAGAGACGTCAAAGGTATAGCTCAATTTTTAGGTATGATTAATTATTTTCATAAGTACATACCCCACTTAGCGGATATAGCAGCCCCATTGAATGCTTTAAGAAAGAAAGGAACGAAATTCGAGTGGACTACTCAACATCAAGAAGCGTTTGAAACACTTAAAGAAAGCATTATATCCCCACCTGTATTGCAGTTAGCGGATTTCAGTAAACCATTTATCGTACAGACCGATAGTTCAAGTGTAGCATTAGGATCCGTAATATACCAGGAGATAAATAATACTAGACTCCCGATCAGCTATGCATCCCGTACATTGACCGAGCAAGAAAGGAAGTTCTCAGCCCACGAACTTGAATGTTTAGCCGTAGTATCCGCCTTTGATAAATTCAAACCATTTTTGGAACACAAAGAATTTCTACTAGAAACCGATAATCAAGCTTTATCATGGTTATTGAATCACCCAAAACAGTTAGGTTGTATCGGAAGATGGGTGTTAAGATTAAATTGCTACAAGTGCAACATATTCGTGGTACTCAAAATGTAGTAGCCGATACTCTATCCCGCATGTTCCAACTACCCAATACAAGATCTGGAGAAGACAATATTGAAACCACTACCGTTAATACACTAATTACTAACTTTCCCCTTGCATTTAAGGATATAGCATATCACCAACAACAAGATCCGAAATTGTGCAAAATAATAGAACAAATAGAAAAAGGAAATAATTCTGACAAATATACCTTGAGTAAAAGAGTACTTTGTTTTAAAAAGGCAAACGGAAAATTACTGAGAATAATCGCCCCGGAAATAATCAAACCCATGTTAATGGACTACTACCATTCATCGACAATTGGAGCTCATATGGGAATTAGGAAAACTATACATCGTATTCGCAAGGAATACCACTGGGAAAACATGAATAGTGAAATAAAAAAGTTCGTGAAAGAATGCGAAATTTGTGCCCTGAGCAAACCAGCAAGAACCAGTCAAGTCGGAAAATTAATCTCCGAAATACCTACCACTCCCTTCTCGAAAATATACATAGACTATTCTGGACCTTATCCCCGCTCTAAATCCGGAAATACTATGCTGTTAATTTGTGTAGACTCATTCACTAAATTCGTGTGGATGTATCCTATGCGTCGTGCATTAGCATCTACGACAATTAAAATTCTACAAGAAAGACTATTTAAAGATTATGGTACACCTTTAAACCTAATATCTGACAATGGACCCCAGTTTAAGTCGAAAGAATTTAACGACATGTGTTTTAAATTAGGTATAAATCATATTACCGTGACCAAGCACAGACCGCAAGGAAACCTAGCAGAAAGATACTTGCGTAACTTAAAATCAGCATTAATATCTTATCATGCTAAAGACCAGACAGCCTGGGATCAAAATATTTCGTGGATACAATTTGCATTCAATTCAGCGTATCATGAAGGTCATAAATCAACACCATTTGATTTACTGTACAAGTAAGTACAAACCCAACCATCCTTTAACCACAAAGTGGAAAATCAATGAGTTATTACCCCGCGACGTAAATGGGAATAACATACGAAAAATATGGAACGAAGCTCGTGCAAATTTGAGAGCAAATTTACAAAAATCAAGGAAGTATCATGAGCATAATAATAGGCAAATAAAGTATAAAATAGGTGATTTAGTAATGTATAAAACTCATCCTATGAGTAAAGCAGTTGATAGGACCACTTCGAAACTATCATATCGATGGTGTGGCCCCTACCCAATTCATAAGTTCATCACCCCCGTTACTGTATCTCTGTATGAACCCAATACAGAAAACTACGTTCGCAGAAGCCATCTGTCTCAAATAAAAAAATGTTTTTCGTGTCAAAATACAGAAGAAAGACTACGAGAAAGATAGAAAACCTAGAATACTATTTAAGTATTAAGAATAAAATATATTGTATATACTTATACCGAAATAGGATAAGATTGTGCAACATCCTATACCATAAGTGAGTATAAACTCAAAACCCCTCGTACGAATACTAGCGAGGCCTGATCAACCTTAGCTAATGTCCTGCGAGAATGATATAATACATGAGAAATCTGATGACGAAGATGAAGAGAGAGAAAGAAAGAAAGAAAAATAATCCCTAGCGCTGTAAACTAAAAGTAATTCGATTGTTATTACAATACGTGATTATTATTAGTAACATACTCATGAGTATAACTCCGTAAAACGAGTGACCAATTCAAGAAAAAACTGGTAGTAGATGTAAGAATTAAAATAAGGTAGATTTACGTTTTGTGTATTTTATGTATAGTAGATGTAGTAGAATGTTACGTAAGTGTAAGATAATCCATTGATGAATAGAAATAATCTGAGAGAGAGAAATTTCAGTATGGAATTCTGTGTCCAAATATAATTGTTTATTAGATTTTCTATTAATATTCCACCACCCCGTTTTTCATAGTTAAGTGCAGGAGGATGTGACGATTTTAAAAACATCGAAAATCGCACAAATAAAATTTTTTATTTTTAATAAGTAAGAGTATTATCCACCCTTACCTATACCCAGATTCCTGAATCAACTTGAAATTGTCCAGTACCAACACACCAAGAAAGGTATTAAGTAAAGAATAATAATAATAATTACTTTAATTATTAAAAATGCGACTATATAAATAAAGAAATCTCTAAGTCGTAATAAAGTTAACATAAAGTATTTACATTCTAATTAATGAATAATTAATAATATATAAAAGTACGAACTATTTTCTTAGTGCGTAAATACGCACCAGCTAACTGAGCCCTCGCCCCTAAACTATACGCGCAGTCGCCAGTAGAACTTCGACATGAAAAGATGTGAGTTTTGTGTTGTCTACATACACGTAAGTGTATGCCGTGAAACGAATATCCAGTGTAAGATGATTTTATTTTGAAAAATGTAGTGTGTGTAGAGTTAGGAAGAATATACAGAAAGGAAAAATTAGCCAACACATCTCTTTTAAAAATATAAAACTGTAAGTTGTAAGATATGTAACTACCAGACTTTAGTACTGCAAAGTAAGAACTATAATTAAGGTGTAAAATGTGAACTACAAAATCCGGACGAAGAAAAGTCAAACTACAACAGGATGAACTTCAAGTAAAAAACCGATCGTCGAGAGCAGATATAATCAACCCGATGTAGCTTCAAGAGGAACCACGTACTCCACCCATAGAAGACGACAGGAGATGACCCCCAAGGACCCAACAACAACCTCATATTAAATTCAGGTGATATCCAAACACAACATTTGTAAATTTTCGTTTCAATAAGAGAAGTACAAAAGAACACTAAAGAACTTTAATAATGTAAAGTAGAAATTATCAGTTTTGTAAATTTTGTAATGAAGTAGTAGTAACAGCACTATATATAAATGTAAGATAATAATGTAGATTACCACCAATATTATTCTTCCAATAATTTGGTTGAAGTTTGTGATAAATTAATTATTTTGAGAAAGTTCAGACCCGGATCCGAGGTATTTAAAACAAACATCTAGATGAGTTATTTTTGAGATAAAAGGAATAATAAACATAAAATATCTTCAAAGCATTAAAAGCAGTATTTACTAAAGTAATTTTTCTTTAAAAAGAAACAAAGTCAAACATAATATTTGAATAGTAATAAAGAGATGTTTTCGCTAACACCAAGTGAGTGAATAAATTTGTGCAAACCTTGTCAATTTCCTATGTCATAATTGTGTTGTAATTTGTTGGTAAGGATGTTTTACTAACAACGGCAGCTAGTTTAATTAACTGGTAAAGAATTGAACTAGTTCCCGACTTTTGTGTTGTCTTAACAAGGGAGACGTCACAATGGCGCACATACATCATCGCGTCTTGAGTTCGCTCATGCATGTATCGGGGTCCTCCAGTGAAAGTGGACGGCAGCACAACCATCTTGCCTATTTCTGATAACTGGCCGTCCTTTCTACTCATGGCATCCTTCAGGTGGACATAATTCTCACTTCTCAGCTTTTTCTGGTTGTTACGTATCCAATTGAGTCTCTCAGTTTCAATTTTCGCATACATATCAACCAGAAATTGGTTGAGAAGGTTGCGAAACAGCAGTAGGTTGCATTGTTCACCATCACACTCCATTATCCTGTAGCTGTAAAAGTCAGTAGCAGACACAGTTTTCTTGAGAGGAGCCTTTGTCTTTGGGTCGCGCTGTGGTATGTCTATAGAATAGCCGTCTTCTCCACGACAGAACATCAAAGGGTATTGAAGAGCATCATAGGCACGGTGCGTCTCACTGATTCGTATCAATCTATTGTCTCTGCTATGGAGAACGATATCTCTTTTATCAAAATCCTGGCCGACAATGAGAATTGCCACTTCTCTAGTTGTTGAAACATTGAAACGACCATGGTGTTCTCCAGAAGGCTTCATATTTGCTTTAATAACTACCTGAAACTCCTTCTGGTCCTTGGGAACAGAATCAACAGCAGCCTTAAAATCCAAAATATACTTGTTGTGCTCATGAAGTAATTTCTGCAGCTGGCTAACCAATCCTGGCTTGACGCCAGGGTATATTCCACAACGGATATCCCTCTCTTTGTCATCATCACCAACAAAGTATATTTGGAGAAATGAAGGCTGTTGCTCAGGCTCAGCCATAATACTCCTTATCCTGTGATAGACCTGGCCCTGTACTTTAAAAGTTGGCATAAAGTTTCCTTCTTTTACCTCTTTGGCTCCAAAAGACGTCATTTGGAAGCATCCGTTGTACGTCCGGGTAGCAGGAAGAAAGTGCTCAGTCATTGCATGCTGGTGATTGAGGAGACTGTGTAAGGGTTCAGGATAGGGCTCAAGGAGAGGAAGCTGAACCTTACCATTATTGCAACACAAACCAGGAGTCTCATCCTTCCACTTCAGTGCATGGCACCAGTTACATGGTGACCGAACTCCAAGCTCAACGAACTTGTCCGTGGAATAATCTATTTCCGGTTCATATTGAAATTCGGACAAAAGTTTATCCCAGGTCAATAATCTATTATGTGCTTTCTTTTCATTATATTTCGCAGAAGCTACTGGATTGATATGGGGGTTATTAGATGCATATTTTTTAACAGCCTCCCTATGAACTGTTGGATGACTTTTATTGTATTTTTTTACGGCCTCTCTATTAACTGTTGGATGACTTTCATTGTATTTTTTTACGGCCTCCCTATGAACTGTTGGATGACTTTCATTGTATTTTTTTACGGCCTCCCTATGAACTGTTGGATGACTTTCATTGTATTTTTTTACAGCCTCCCGGTTAACTGTCGGGTGATTATCAGTATATTTTTTGACTGCCTCCCTATGAACTTTTGGGTTGTTTTTGGCATATTTGGTAGCAGCTTCCCTTACTTGTTTTTTCCTGATTGCATTTGTAAACCTTTTTCTGCATTTTTTCCTCTTTTCCCTTTGACTGATGCTACAGTCGAAGCAACAGATTCGTCTGAACTTGGACTGGAGAGGTCAACGTAAGGAGAGGATTGAGACTGGGAGACAGTGCAAGACAAATTCAGTTGACATTCCACTGGGTTATTGGTATTCGGGGATTCGGACAAATTCAGTTGACATTCCGCTGGGTTATTGGTATTCGGGGATTCTAAGTTAACTGTATTATGTGTTGATTCGGCCAAGGGAATTAAAACATCAAAATGCCCTTCATTGAAATCTCCAGTGAACCGAATTCTTTTGACTCCCTGTAATGCCTCCCCAAAAATAGCAAGAATAGAGCCACCTTGAAACACCTGAAACTCGTAAGGAAATATTTCTCCAGCAGCCTTGAGCTCGCAAGTAGTTCCATATGTGTACAGCCTAGACATTTCGGCGAGGTACAGACGTTTGGTACCATAAGCAGCTCCAGACCGCTGGTGAGTAAAGCATTTGAACCTTTGCCAGTTATTGGACACGTGATTTACTATTTCTGCACGAATTTGAGCAGCCCTTGAAACGTCGCCGTGCACCAGATAGTACAGGGAGGAGAAGAGGCACGCGCCATCACCACTTATCTTTACTATTCGGTAAGGAATCTGTAATCCGTTGCTTATTATAAACTCAATTTCCTCGTCCATTTTCTACTTTCAAAATAGAACGTTTATTTAGCTAATAGGTATCAAAATTCGTAGCTGCTTACTTAGGTACTTAACTAAAAAAGCGAGAGCGCACAAACCGGTCAGACCGACTGACTTAGCGTAGTGTAGGTAATTATGTTATTTTATTATATTTAACATAATAATGTTAAATTATTATTATGTTATTATTATTATTGTTATGTTAATGTTATTTTATTATATTTAGCATATTGGTCTGTATCAAACTTTACATAAATTATGTTAAAATTTGTATAATCTGTAATATTCAGTTGATTTTTTGACCGCTAGAGAGCAGACCACGTTTCTTCACTGACAAAAAAACAAACACTATTTACTTAGTATGGCTATAATGTTATTAACCATGTATTATTAACCAAAATAATGAATTTACAGAGATGGTGCTGTTTCTAGTGTTTTAGATTTGTAGTTGAGGTGTAATTTAGTTAACTTGTAAACAGAAACGATCTCACCAAAAGGTTTTCAATGATGACATCTGGATTGAGCTGATATTAGCAGAATTTATTGTTTGTTCATCGATTTTCTGGTGTGGATCAGTTTATTCCAATGGACATCTCGGATGTAGTGTCTAGTGCTGACTTGTTTTCTTAATTTAGAAGTGGTTAATTCCGAATATTCTTAGAAATTTATTTAACTTTTATAGGACATTACACTTTTTCATCTCACATTGAATTGCATTTAACAATTAATATTTCTTGTTAGTCAGTTACTCCTAGTAACCAATAAATGTTTATACTTTTTTATTAGGTAACCTAGATACCTTTTTGTAAATAGGCTAATAATTATTGTTATTATTTTGTTTCTTCTTTTAGAAAAATAATTCTTTACAAATTTTGGTTTTAGTTAAATTTCATTTATATACGATTTTTCTTTATGTCTTTACTTAAACTTGTCTACTGACTTTTTCGAATTTAATTTCTTTTATTTTAGTTTATTTATGATTTAACTTTTAGTGAATGTATCACTACTCTGCCCTACTTTTACTTGCTATCTCTCTAGCAAAATACCCGTGCTTCGCTACGGAGTTTCACGTTATACGTAATTGTACAATTATTGCTCGCTTAATAGTATAGGATTAGATAGATTGTACAAATTCTCAACTCTTAGTTTGTTTATTTACATTCATAGCAACAGCTATTTATTATTTATTTCGAGAATATCGTTAGAGCCGTTTCCGAGAAAAAAAGGACATACATTTATTAATTAATTGAACTTCGAAATTTTCTCGACTATAAGAACCTCCAAACAACGAAGTTTTTTTTTCAATTTAAAACAATGATTAAAAACTCAGGACTAAATGTATTCGGGGTTTCCAGTACTGAGATGTCAACCACTTACAGTGGCTAAATTTCAGTATTTGGTTTTTGCCCCTTAGGAGTGAAAGTTTGTAAAACCGTTTCTTAGTGAGCACCTAAGACCTATGATGAAGCTATGTTCAAAGTTTCATTGATATCCATTCAGTGGTTTCAGAGATATCGTGAAACCAGAAGGTTTCAGAGGTATCGTTCCGGGGAAGGCCCGTCGGACGACTCCCGCGCTATTTCCTACACGGGAGACTTCCACCGATGCTATGGTAACCAGAATCTATTCTATTGGGTTGCCATAATAACCAGATCTAATAGTTATTTTAAGACCCAAAGGACCCCCCAGAGGATCGTATCGAAAAAAAAACACCTGTCCTATGTTGGTTCTCCCGTTGCGTAAAACATTTTTGCCAGGTTTGGTTGAAATCGGTCCAGTGGTTTAGGAGGAGATGTGGAAGACCCCAAAGGACCCCATAGAAGAAAACACCTATCCTATGTTGGTTCTCCCGTTGCGTAAAATATTTGTGCCAAGTTTGGTTGAAATCGGTCCAGTGGTTTAGGAGGAGATGTGGAAGACCCCAAAGGACCCCATCAAAGAAAACACCTATCCTATGTTGGTTCTCCCGTTGTGTAAAATATTTGTGCCAAGTTTGGTTGAAATCGGTCCAGTGATTTAGGAGGAGATGTAGAAGACCCCAAAGAACCCCCCAAAGGACCCCATCGAAAAAAGCACCTCTCCTATGTTGGTTCTCCCGTCGCGTAAAATATTTGTGCCAAGTTTGGTTGAAATCGGTCCAGTGGTTTAGGAGGAGATGTGGAACATACATACATAGATACATACATACAATGGGGAGGGGTTTGCCCCTTAGGAATGAAAGTTTTTAAAACCGTTTCTTAGTGAGCACCTAAGACCTATGATGAAGCTATGTTCAAAGTTTCATTGATATCCATTCAGTAGTTTTTGCTCTACATTGATTCTATGTCAGTCAGTCAGGAAAACTTTCCCCCCTTTTTCCCCCTTTAAAGGTCGAATTTCCAAAAATCCCTTCTTAGCGGACACCTACATCACATAAGGAACCTACATGCCAAATTTCAAGTTTCTAGGTGTTATAGTTTCGGAGATTTCGTGATGAATCAGTGAGTCAGTCAGTGAGTCAGTGGTATTTCTCTTTTATATATATAGAAGACTAGCAAAATACCCGTGCTTCGCTACGGAGTTTCACGTTGTACATAATTGTACAATTATTGCTCTCTTAATAGTATAGGATTAGATAGATTGTACAAATTCTCAACTCTTAGTTTGTCTATTTACACTCATAGCAACAGCTATTTATTATTTATTTCGAGAAAATCATTAGAGCCGTTTCCGAGAAAAAAAGGACATACATTTATTAATTAATTGAACTTCAAAATTTTCTCGACTATAAGAACCAGCAAACAATGAAGTTTTTTCAACTTAAAACAATGATTAAAAACTCAGGACTAAATGTATTCGGGGTTTCCAGTAAACTGAGATGTCAACCACTTCATTTACCAAGTATGCAATTCCCGCGATAAATTTCAGTATTTGGTTTTTTGCCCCTTAGGAGTGAAAGTTTTTAAAACCGTTTCTTAGTGAGAACCTAAGACCTATGATGAAGCTATGTTCAAAGTTTCATTTATATCCATTCAGTGGTTTCAGAGATATCGTGATCAGTGAGTCAGTCAGTGGTATTTGGCTTATATAGATATCTATATATATCTAGCCGATTTACCCAGCATTGCTCGGGTTCATAATTTATTCATAGGCTTATAGGCACCTATTCTTGTTCTAACGTTATATTACTTGTATACTGTATAATCTTCCATATATTGTTACGTTCGCATTCTCACTGGAGGAATACTCTGTAGCGCACATGTTTAAGAACATGTCATAAACTGTATTCTTATATCTGGAGAAGAATTCTGTTGCGCGTGATGGTCCTGCTAGATTTCTAGCTCTGGGAGAGGGCGAACAGCTAAATTAGTTTTCAATAAAATGTCTACAGTACTTGCACGCGCTGCGTATTTAACTGTCGTTTTATAATTCATTGTGTTAATGTTGAAATAAGGCATTTGTTAAATTACTGTCTCCTAAACTTATTCTAACAATACAATACCTCTATAGATTTCAGCTTATCAATTTTTAAATTCAAATGAAGCAAGTGCATTTATATTGTCTGAACACTATGATCTGAATACATTCGCTATCAAAACTTTGTTTTTTATACTCGCTTATAACTTACTTCGATCTTAACTTATCCACTTTTAAATTCAAACTGAAACAACTCTGAATTCACACACTATTAAGAAGTTTCTTAAGATGCATACACCACCTTTGATAGCATAACCTATATCTTTATTTATAAAAACCATCGACTCTGGCCCCACCGTCTTTCGCGGGATCCGACCTAAGACTCCCCGGATTCCGTGGATGAACTCCGGGGAAGGCCCATCGGACGACTCCCGCGCTATTTCCTATGCGGGAGACTTCCACCAATGCTATGGTAACCAGAATCTATTCTATTGGGTTGCCATAGTAAGCAGATCTAATAGTTATTTTAAGACCCAAAGGACCCCCCAGAGGATCGTATCGAAAAAAACACCTGTCCTATGTTGGTTCTCCCGTTGCGTAAAATATTTGTGCCAAGTTTGGTTGAAATCGGTCCAGTGGTTTAGAAGGAGATGTGGAAGACCCCAAAGGACCCCCCAAAGGATCGTATCGAAACAACACTTGTCCTATGTTGGTTCTCCCGTTGCGTAAAATATTTGTGCCAAGTTTGGTTGAAATCGGTCCAGTGGTTTAGGAGGAGATGTGGAAGACCCCAAAGGACCCCCCGAAGGATCGTATCAAAAAACGCCTATCCTATGTTGGTTCTCCCGTTGCGTAAAATATTTGTGCCAAGTTTGGTTGAAGTCAGTCCAGTGGTTTAGGAGGAGATGTGGAAGACCCCAAAGGACCCCATCGAAGAAAACACCTATCCTATGTTGGTTCTCCCGTTGCATAAAATATTTGTGCCAAGTTTGGTTGAAGTCGGTCCAGTGGTTTAGGAGGAGATGTGGAAGACCCCAAAGAACCCCCCAAAGGACCCCATCGAAGAAAACACCTATCCTATGTTGGTTCTCCTGCTGCGTAAAATATTTGTGCTGTTTGGTTGAAATCGGTCCAGTGATTTAGGAGGAGATGTGGAAGACCCCAAAGAACCCCCCAAAGGACCCCATCGAAAAAACACCTATCCTATGTTGGTTCTCCCGTTGCGTAAAATATTTGTGCCAAGTTTGGTTGAAATCGGTCCAGTGGTTTAGGAGGAGATGTGGAAGACCCCAAAGGACCTCATCGAAAAAAACACCTATCCTATGTTGGTTCTCCCGTCACGTAAAATATTTTTGCCAAGTTTGGTTGAAATCGGTCCAGTGGTTTAGGAGGAGATGTGGAACATACATACATAGATACATATATACAATGGGGGGGGGGTTGCCCCTTAGGAGTGAAAGTTTTTAAAACCGTTTCTTAGTGAGCACCTAAGACCTATGATGAAGCTATGTTCAAAGTTTCATTGATATCCATTCAGTAGTTTTTGCTCTACGTTGATTCTATGTCAGTCAGGCAAACGTTCCCCCCCTTTTTCCCCCTTTAAAGGTCGAATTTGCAAAAATCCCTTCTTAGCGGATACCTACATCACATAAGGAACCTACATGCCAAATTTCAAGTTTCTAGGTGTTATAGTTTCGGAGATTTCGTGATGAATCAGTGACTCAGTCAGTGAGTCAGTGGTATTTCTCTTTTATATATATAGATAACTTGTAGTATATGCCAGTGGCGGCTGGTGTTATGGTTGCAGCATTGCACAACCACCAAAATAGAATAACTAAACTGTAAAACAATATACAAAAACATTAAGCAGTTAAGAGTGTCATGAGTGTCATAAATTGTAATGGTACAGAATTGTGTGTTATAAAATAATAATTCAAATCAGACTTAATTCAAAGCAGTCAGTGTTTACCTGTGGGGTACCTCGTGTTAACCAACTACACATACAATGTTATTACAACACACGTCTGTGTTTATGCCTGGAGCCTGCCCGGCTAGACGTATTACATAACCACTGGCAACTCAGTCTCTCTGTGAATTACAGAAAGAATGAGTAATTGACACAAGCTAATATCATCAGTTGGAGAGCAGTTCGTCACCACTAGTAAAACAGTACAGTTGGTAGTGAGTTATACATATGAAACAATACAGTCTCAGAAAAAACGTCGGGAGGCCGGTGCGTGTGAGTACACGCGGCCTACCCCAACTTTAACAGAAAGGTAGTAAAGCAGTGGTAATGAGGTGTTAAAACAATGTCAATCAAATGAACATGAAGGATTAGAACAGTGTTAGTGCCAGTGGAAGTGTAAGTGAGTCGTAAGGTCGGCATTCTGTGGATAAAACATACAGGTACAATAGTAAAAATAACTACCCTGGATTGAAGGGAAGAGAAAATATTTAGATTAATGAGCTCAGTAAATAAATGGGGGATTACCAGAAATAAATAGTAAGAGAGTGTGAGTGTGAGAAAATTTGTGTGGAAAGTACTGGTTTCACCACATAATTGTATGTTTAGAATGGTTAAGAGTATTTTGTAAAAGTAAGAAAAAATAACAGAAAGAAGTTAAATTCAATTATATAATAAATCAGAGTTGTTTTAAAAAAAGAAACATGTGTTAGGCTTAGTCATTTCTAAACATTTTTGTTTGTTAACGGTCCAAGTCACATATTTTAATTTCTTATTTTCTTACCTTTGTTAGGTCCGTCTTGTGACTTTTATCTTTAGAATAATATTAGCGTTTCAGGTCATCTGACCCATCCTCAGACACTTGCTCGAAAAGAGGTCGTCATATATTAAAATCCAATTAAATAGATCGGTAATCGCGTGGTGCACCACGACAACAGTGTTATTCATGTTTTTGAACATTAATTATTGACAATGAGTTTACATATGTGTGTTTTTATTTTAATTGGATTTTAATATATGACGACCTCTTTTCAAGCAAGTGTCTGAGGATGGGTCAGATGACCTGAAACGCGTCACGCTAATATTATTCTAAAGATAAAAGTCACAAGACGGACCTAACAAAGATAAGAAAATAAGAAATTAGTCATTTCGCCTGTTACCATTTCCTAGTCTGTGCTGAAAACCTCGTCTAACATTCTGGGGAATTTTCTGAAGTAAGGGGAAGTCAGATAGTGGGATTATTAAAGTTTTTATAAGGGCAAGAGTGTTTAAGTTTACATATTCATCTAAAAAAAATGTTGGCGACCTGGGCATTTTAAAGGGTAAGTTATGGGATTATGACTGTAAGTAATATTCTGGCAGCAGTGAGTTTTATTATTATTATTGTATTATTTTATTAATGTAAAAGGTTTAGACCGTTACAAAATTTCAACGGAGAGCGTATTATATTCTATGCAGCAAAGATCACGTACTATTCAAATGTGGCATGCAGGCTGGTGGTTGTAGGCCACTTTCAACTTGAAGAGTAAATGGCAGAGCTTACTACACAAACATATGGGAGAATGTGTGTTACTCTTCATAATTGCCCTATGTTCCCTATGTTATCTAGGAGGTTGCAAAGCTTCTGCAACGCTCCACTAGTATCATTGTAGCTCATCCTTAGTTGTGTCATGAAGTCTGCACAGCCTTCTTGATTTGTATGTTGTGTCAGGTTTAGTGTTTACATTGCTTCAAGGTAAACGTTATCCATTAGTTGAATTTATAAAATTGTAGTAATAATTTTGTATAACTTCCATTGTGATAATAAAGTGGCAATCAACCTTTTACTAATTAAACTGTGTGTTAAGCATTATTTTTTCTTTGTTTAGTACTGCTGTGTGCTTTTGTGTTTGTGCTTTTTAGAGTTACTGATTCTGCGTGCTTTTAAACAATGTGTTTTTTTTAGTTTAAAATGAATAAAATTAAGAACCAATAGACTAGGATACCAAATGCCTCCCTTAACAATAATCAAATTGTAAAATCAGGAGGTCGACAATTTAATGAATTATTTAAACTAGAATATTTTGAAAATAATGACTGGTTATGTGGTTGTGTCAAAAGAAATTATTCATTTTGTTTTCCATGTTTATTGTTTGGAGGGGAGAACCCCTGGACAAAATTCGGAATGAAAGATATTAATCATCTAGCCAAAAATAAGAAATCATCATCGTCAAGTGTACATATAATGAATGCTTTTCAGTTTTCTTTTTTTGGTACATGTAGCATAGCAGCTAGACAGTGAATATAGACAAAATATAGTGTTACACAACAAAAGAGTACGCAATAATTGGTACATCTTAAATACAATAATAAACTGTATCCGCTTCTGTGGAGCTTTTGAATTAGCTTTGCGGTGTCATGATGAGACTGAATCGTCATAAGATCCTGGTGTATTTCGAGGCTTAATTGGTTTCAGTTCTGAGCTTGACACACCAATGAAAAATCATTTAGAGGAAGCAACTGTACTTAATGGCACCTCAAAAACCATTTGAAGTGAACTTTTAAATATAATGTTAGAAATATGACATGAAGAAATAACGAGTAAGACACAAGAAGCAGATTATTTGGCTGTAATTGCTGATGAGACCACTGAAGTTCCTAATGTTTTTCAAATGGTCATAGTGTATCGTTATATAATAAAAGGTAAACAGGTTGAAAGATTCTGAGGTTTCATTACTCCTCCTAAACATGATGCTCAGTCGCTTGCATCATCCTTGTTATACGAACTGTCTCGACACAACTTAGTTGGAATTTTCCACAAATTAACTGTGCAAACAATTGGAAAACAGTAACTTTCTATTTCTTTTTTCTATATGACAGCACTATGTATGATGCACATATGTAGTTAGTAGATCTGCCTCCTGTTTAATGTGTTCTTTTAACCTCCCCTCCCCTCCCTCCACCGACTACTGCAACCACCAAAATTTGGTACCAGCAGCTGTCACTGGTATATGCACACTTTTGCGTGCGTGCGTGCGTGCGTGCGTGCGTGCGTGCGTGCGTGCGTGCGTGCGTGCGTGCGTGCGTGCGTGCGTGCGTGCGTGCGTGCGTGCGTGCGTGCGTGCGTGCGTGTGTGTGTGTGTGTGTGTGTGTGTGTGTGTGTGTGTGTGTGTGTGTGTGTGTGTGTGTGTGTGTGTGTGTGTGTGTGTGTGTGTGTGTGTGTGTGTGTGTGTGTGTGTGTGTGTGTGTGTGTGTGTGTGTGTGTGTGTGTGTGTGTGTGTGTGTGTGTGTGTGTGTGTGTGTGCGCGCGCAATTCTGTTACTGTTGAGTTGAGAAAATACATGTTACAGGATCAGATATGTTACTGAAGAGGATGTTACATGGAAGGTTGGAAGGAAACTGGAAAAGCAAAATAGAATTGAAGAAGATGTGTTCATTAGTGCCGGAGAAAGTGACCTGGAAGAGGAAAAAGGATTCTTGAATTTCGTTGTCCATGACGTGTCCGTTACTTAACTAAATATAATTATTTCACTACCGACTTGGAACACAAAGTTTTTTATGGATAAAAACGTAAAAGTTTTACCTTATAACCTGAACTGGTTTTCACCTTTAAAAAGCTTCTTCAGAGGCTGCCGCTGGGAGCACTGTCTGTCTTGTGTTGTTGGCGCCGGTATCGATTTTCAAAAGATCGATGTTGTGTGTGTGGGGTGTGATATGTTCGAATAATGCATGTGATTTGAATTGTGTCTGTTCATTTAGGTCTTTCAATTTTTTTCAATTGTTCTAGAGTTTCTAGTTTTTGGCCTTTTGTGTGTACGTGTAGAATGTCCATGTTATTGTCGAGTTCTAGAGTGTCTAGTTTTTGGCCTTTTGTGTAGAATGTCCATGTTATTGTCGAACCACACATACAAAAACATCAACAATAACATGGACATTCTACACGTACACACAAAAGGCCAAAAACTAGACACTCTAAAACAATTGGAAATATACAAACACACAAAAACAAATAAAAACGACATCCTAAACGAACAGACACAATTCAAATCACATGCATTATTCGAACATATCACACCCCACACACACAACATGATCTTTTGAAAATCAATACCGCTGCCAACAACAAGACGGACAGTGCTCCCAGCGGCAGCCTCTGAAGAAGCTTTTTAAAAGCGAAAACCGGTTCAGGTTATAAGGTAAAACTTTTACGTTTTTACCCATAAAAACTTTGTGTTCAGAGTCGGTAGTGAAATAATTATATTTAGGAAAAGGAGTTTCCAGAGTCCTTCTAGACAAGGAAAACATGTGACTTTGTCAGTTTGGAACAGTTTGGAATGACCAGGCTTAAGGAGGGAGCAGTGCTATGCTGAGGAGATAGACACACAATGCCAGGATTACACAATGCTCATGCTCATTCTCAGACTTTCCAGACATGCCTTCCAGATTATGCTCGATTGTTCTACTAGTATCCAGCTGAATTTTGTCACAAACCACACCACACAGTCTGAGAATAAAAACACTGTTTCCAAAGCAACCAGTCAGTCTGAGATTGCTAAGTGAAGCATTAAGGAGTTGAGATGTTGTGCGGTCTAGTATAAATTGGTAAGTGTGAATTATTGTGTGTGTGGCCTTCTGTAATTTCTGACTTGTATTTCTACAATGTTAATTCGGTGACATTTATTGTTTGTTATGTTGATACATGTTTATCAAATGTAAACTTGAACACTTGTTCAAGTTGTATAGTTGTACTGTATACAACAGTTTATTGTTGTCTTTGTTTATTCAAACTGTATTTTAAAATATAATTAGTGACTTCTCTGTGTTCAATTATTACTTTTGATTTTCTGTCATATCAGTAATTCTATGAGAGAAGCAACTTCTCAGTTTTAACTCGACGTTTGGCATATGTCTAGACAGATATAGATATTGTATGTCTCACAATAACTTTTGAAGACATCAACCAATTTATAGAACTAGGCATGCATGTCCATATTTTACCCTACAAAACTCTATTGTTTTTAAAATTGAGTCCTCAATAAATATGGAGGGAACAAAAATATGAAGGGGTCAAAATTGTGAAAAAAATGACAAAACCTATGTGGGACATGAATTAAAGGAAATTTTAACCACAACCTGAGTATAGTGTTTATTTTTGGAAATTTCAAAACTTTTAGATATCAGGGTCCAAAAAGTGAGTGAAAATTTTGATAAAACCACAAAAATTCATGCGCAGTATAAAATTTAAGAAGATTTTCAACTAACAACTGAGTTTAGTGTTAAGCTTTGGAAATTTCAAAAGTTTGGAAAAATTGCAAAAATCTAGAGGTAGTTTGGACTAAAAGAATAGTAGCCCAAATCCGAATGTTTCATATTTTTAGTGTTTGTTGTATGTTTGTGTGCTCCACAATTGTTATATTACTAAAGAAATAGTAGAGTAACTGGGATTTTTGTAATGTTCCCATAGTTGAAAATTATATAATATTGACATTTATTTAATAATAAATGTATTTAATTCAAAATAATGAGAGTTCTGCAGCTCAGGGAACGTACTAGTTAACAAGAAGATACATTTATTCAATTATACACCATACCTTACCAAGTTTTCTTTAAATAACACTTCCTTTTTGTTTTTGACTTTTAGTTTTTGATAAATGGTACTGAAATGTCCAGTATAACTTCTTGCATTGCACATTACATGTTGGTTGATGTCTCAGTTAGTTCATGTACAAATACTACCTGCAAATAAAAATTATTGAATTAGTCAGATGTGCAAGTTATTTTTATTTGTGAGAAGGTTTAGTTCTCTTTACAAACAAGACAAATACTTGTCTGCACTCTGAATTATGTAAGCTGAATTACATTATTTGTAGCTATGTGGAGTATTGAGTTCATTAACCACCCTTCAGTACCCTATATTTTATTTTTTTTTTTAACTCGATTATGCAAATTCTTAATTTTTCTGATATTCCCTAATTTATATTAAAATTAATTTATATAATATTATATATTATTTATATTATCAAATTATAATTACTTCTGCAAGTACCTGACCTTACTTTTTTTATCTTTTTAATTGACCTGACACACGTTTCACTAATTTATTTATTTTTCACTAACTAAAAATATAAAAAAAGGTCAGACAATGAATATTTGGGAAAATCTTAATATTTACAAACAAAATATCAATAATTTACTAATTAAAATGAACAAACTCAAATAAAAACAAAACAAGATGATCCATTTGAAATTATAAATTTATTAAAATAAATAAACACAAACATAAAATATATTCAGTATAATCACCAAAACAGCTCATTAAGTAAATAAACGGCGGCATAAAGTAATCATTGTGTGAAATGATAATTTCAAATTCTAATTTCATTTTATAAGTAAAATTTCAATGCTACAGTACAGATACATTCTTTCATCTGCTTTTTAACAACTGAAAATTTGTATAGACTTTTAATTGAAGAATATGGACTTCAGTTAAAATACAGTAGCACCTTAACAAGTTAAAATACAACTTAGTAAAGCTAATGTTGAAGCACAACTAATTCTAATTTCTCTTGCAGTTATGGTGTAATATTTTGGCCACTTTTTCAGTTGAAAAGAGGGATGGCACATTTATTCTTCACCTATAGCCAGCTCTGAGATTGTTCTTCTCCTTCTATGGTGTCACAGTTTGGACTCAAACCTTAGCCTCCGTAATCAACCATCTCCATTTTCCCTGTCCTTGGGGATCTATGTACATCGTTTTATTTTAAGTACACTATCAGCATCCCTCGCCACTGTGATGCTTGGGCCTTCTGACAGATCTTCTACCATCGATTTGACTAAACAGTACCTTCCTAGATATCCGGTTGCTTTCCATCCTAATGATGTGTCCTGCCCATTGCAATCTATGCAGTCGGATGGTGGTGGCCAGGTCATTGTCTTTACATAGCTTGTATAGTTTATCACTGAGATGCAACTGAGATAGTTTCACTTGTTTAATTCCATGATTATCTAGTGTCACTCTTGACCTCTACAATCATGAGTTCTTCATGACATTTTTGTTTTCTCCTCATTATTATAGAGTATCAGAGAGGGTCTTCAAATTAATAATGACTTTTACTTTTCAATAATTAATTCAGCACACCTCCTAGTAATAAATCATGTTTTTATTATATCACTGTCTTTCACATATTGTGCTATTCAGTTTATCCATTGGCAGTTGTTGTGACAGTCAAGCAACTGAAACTTAACGCTTTCCCAACAAATGATGATGATCAGTGGTCTTTCTCAGAGTCCTTAACTATTTATTTTTCTGTGAGCAAGTTCATATGGACTCATGGTGGACTTTCTGTTTGGGGACCTCGCAAAGGACATACATAGACTCACAGTATAAAAGTTAAGACAAAAGTGATTAAAATCCATGTAAGTTTAACTACACAATCCGTGTAATCCTTAACTATTTATTTTTCTGTGAGCAAGTTCATGTGGCCTCATGGTAGACTTTCTGTTTGGGGACCTCACAAAGGATATACATAGACACACACTATAAAAGTTAAGACAAAAGTGATTACAATCCGTGTAAGTAAACACATAAACATTCAGATTAATCCCTAATGTATGGTGCTTATACTATAGCCTACAGTTTTGCTTACTTGCATGGAAGCAGCTAGTTCCTGAATTATTTAATTATTTGTAAATTATCCATATAGAGATCCTTAGAAGCTCATTTTAAGTTTAGAAAGCAGTAAGTTAAGTGCTACAACACATCAAATGCCTACCTATAATATTACAGTATAATCTAATGTAATCACTGTGTTTTTAGCTATGGAAGATGACGAAGCTCTAAACTGTCATCATCACATGTCATTGTTATATATTTTCTTGGATTTCGTTGTCCATGACGTGTCCACTTCTTAAATAAATATAATTATTTCACTACGACTCTGAACACAAGTCGTTGTGTTCCGAGTCGTAGTGAAATAATTATATTTAGTTACATATTTATACAATTTCGTCTCTTCTACATTAGATACAGCCCTAATAAGAGTATAACTACAGGGTGGGTAGATGTGAGGTCAGACCAAAGAGTGGATAATGTAACAAATTGTTTTGAAACAATCTAGGATGACTATTGGAGTGATAGTGATAATAACAGTGAAGGAACCATTAGTGGGGTGGAAGAACTGAGCTAAATATTTGTAGCTGAGTGTAAACAAATGTGCTCTACATTACTTAAATAGTTTTAGTCTAATTGTTGTTGAGTGTAAGTAAATGTGCTCTATATTACTTAAATAGATTTAGTCTAATTGTTGCATTAATATTGTCTCTCCTGAATCTTTTATGAATACCTTACACCTGCTTCTTTTTTACAAACACACACAAAATCATTTCACATAGCAGCCTGTTATTGATGATACTTATTCAAACAGAAGATGCCAGTGCACTGTTGACTATATATTAATTACTACATTTTCCTGAATTGTAATATGTATACAAAGTATTACCCTACATACTCCAAAACATACTGACTTTGATGTTTAGGCTCAACTAGGAGATTAAGAGAAGCAGTGTGATAGACACAAGAAGCCAAGTCACTGTTTACAAAATAATTGCAGTACTAAACATTGTATAACTCAGTGAAATCTTTGTATTGTCCCTTCCTGTTGTGCCTAACACTTTTTTCATCTCACAAAATGTCTGTATGTACTGTTCGAACGTGGCGAAGTTGAAATCGCATTTAAAACTTCGATATGTAAACTCATCATTCAGGCAGCAGGCAGGCTAATATTTTCATCTGTAGCCTTTTCCCACTCATGTGTTACGCTGTTTCTGCCTTATCCTCACTACAACTTGTGCGACTGCTTCATGTCTAATCATTTCAACTATTATTATTGTTTATTATTATCTCAATAAAATCAATACCTACCAATTAAGTAATTAAAATTACAGTAGAATCTCGCAAACTCGACCTAATGTGGACTGAGAGGGTGACGAGTTACCGAAAATGTCGAGTTTTACGGAATAAGGGGTGGGTTATTCACAACTCATAATATTTTACTGCATATTACTCTAATGAAAGTTCTAGCACAATACAGGAAACAGAAAAGTACAACATACCCTAAAATAATAGTTAAAAGTTAAAAAAACTTACATACAAAACTGAAGAAATTACTAGTTCTTTGTAGAAAAAATCTGGTGATGCTAGATTGTCTCTCACACTCATTTTGTCTTCGTGAAGCTTCATCACATAGGCAACGGAAAAACAAAATGTCCATAGCAGATGCACCCTGCTCCTCCAAGTAACTGAGCATTCCTTCAGCGGCCTTTAGTCCTTCACTGTGAGTCATCTTTTTAACTTTTCCATTGTCTTCTATCTCTTCATCTTCTGATTCATCTTCATTTTTATCCTTGTTCTCTTTCACTGCTGCAACTATTTCACTATCTTCTAAAAGTTCACAGTTTTCATCCTGCCCCATCCATTCTCCAACATCACCAACAGCAACTTCTTCGCAGCCTGGAATTTTCTTCAATAAGTCCATTATTTCACAATTTTCTGTCTCTTCTCTGCTTTCTTGAAACTCATTTCCTGAATGGTCCAGTCTAACTTTTAATAGACCACCACATTATTTCAAAGATAATGTTCTGCTTGAGCAGCAGAAATCATTTAGCGATTAAAAAAAAAGTGATCGTCGAGTTATACGGAATGTCGAGATATCGGGAGGCGAGTTAGCGGGATTTTACTGTATTGAGTAAGCATATACAAATTAGTAAGCCTGTCCTTACACAATTTTTACTCATGATTCTTACAAAGATTGAACTTATACAATATATATATATATTGTAAGAGACCCTGTATGCCGGTCCTTACAAAAATAAAAAGTAGATGGAAAATTTTATAAAAAATAAAATTTTTCAATAATAAAAAATAATTTTTGTTTATGTTAATTAATGTGTGTAATTAAGAAATAAGGCTGTTTTAAAGGTTTTGTAAAAATTTTGATAATCAAGAAGGTAATTATTAATGATCGAGCACTTCTGGAAGATTTGAACCAAGTCTGGAGTTAAATAGATTAACTCCAGTCAGCAATCGATCGATGATTTTTCTTGCTGGTCCAATATCTCACTCAAATAAAATATTTTCTTCTTCTTGAAGTCCCTTAGCCTTAACAAATAACCTTATATTAGCCTGTGAAATAATAACAGATAAAAAACATTTGAAATATATGGATTTATTGAACAATTTAATAAATAATCGATTTTTTATCGATTGAGAACAATTATCGACTCCGTCTCAGGGAATTATCGATTGTGCATACAGTATAAAAATTATTATAGGTATTATATAAAGGACAGGTTCTTTGAGCGATTAAATTAATAGTCAGAGAAGGATGACGAGAAAGTATAACATTAACAAATAAAATAAATTCAATAATTATTATTTAATTGTATTTAAATAATTCTGATATATAATGTTTAATAAATTGTTTTGTCAGACCATTGGCAGCTTTTATGACGTCACCACGATGAAGAAGGCAGGCTTAGGAAATTCAAAGATGGCCGCTACTAGTTCTGGCGTAGTTACTGCGAAGTCGTCGTGTCAGAAAATCATAACAAAATTACCTTCATGAATGTTTGAAATGTTCCCGCACTGGTGTAATTTGTCTATTAGGTTGTTTGGTGTGTTCTGAAGAAGTGTTCCATGTATATTGGCGTTAATTAAGTTATTTGGTATGTGTTCACTTCTGTGGGTTAAGTTTCTCAAAATGTGGTTAGGATTGGTAGCTTGAATTAGATTAAATATATTGTTTTACTGTTTTATATCACTCGTATCATGAAGTTAGGTGTTATTTCTCACTATTGTCGTTAAAGTTTTGGTAAATTTAGCTAAGAAAGTGTTCAATTCATCTAACTCTCGATGCACTAACATTAATGGCAATTTGTCGTACCATTTTCTACTCGGTTTTAAAGAACGTTTTTTCACACAACTATTCAGCTTGATATTCAACAAAAGACTAATTAACTTGGTCAAAATCTGGCCCAGTTAATCTTTGAAAAAGTATTGTTAACATATTTCGATTACCCAAACACATGATAAAATATTACATTATATATGGAATTTATTTATTTTATTCATCACTTTCATGAATTATGAATCTTATCATTGGTTTAATCATCTCATTCCCTTTAAATTGATATATTATAGTCCATATCTGTAGACATTTTGTGGAAATTAACAAATTTCTTTCCTTTTTGGAAATATAGGCTCAAAATTGGATTTCCGTCTTTATACAATTTTCCTCCATTTTAATTATCATTAATACTATTATAATAAATTTTAATTAGTCATATTCCTCTTCCTTTCCTTAAATACATATAAATTAAACCTTTGAACTGGTTTTTTGTGTTAATCTCTGAATTTGACATTGCTCTTTAAAATTAATTAATTTATATATTTTGAAAATTTACAGTATTTTAAGGTATATTTCCTTATTATCATTTTAACTCATAGGATCATTCTCAGTAGTGGTTAACTGATTTACCTTATCTAAATCTTGCTAGTTTATAAGTGAATTATACTGGTTTATATGGTTTCTGTGAATTCATCAAATGGCCTAGAGTTTAGAATTTTACATTTCTGTCTTTCTCAAATAAATTTAATCCTACTTCCTCCTCTGACTTTACATAGTTACTATTACATGAAAATAAAATGGTTTATAACTTATTGTGAGGTGTAGTATTTAATTAACACTACTGTTATAAAAAAAATAATTATGAACATTATTTAGCAATCTGCACAATTGAACATATTGCTGACATGGTTTGAACATATACTTTTAACTCTTTTTGAGTTAACATAACATACCTACTGAAAAATTATTAATGGTATGTATGCTGTTATTTAGCAAACATAATTCATTTTAAACACATAATATAAATCTTATTTTCTAGTAACTCTTACAAATACATTGATTTTATTGCTGTGAACACACAGTCTATTTAAACATTTTAAACCTATGAATACTAAATTAATGCCAGTCCTTTCTGGTCTAAACCATTATTATTTATGATCCCCTTCATCAGTAAACATGACCACCCATACTCTAGTTATTAGCATTTTTTACAAATGTCTTGTAAATAAAGAGTTACATTAAAATAATAAAATACTGGAAATCTTCCATTTTATTATTTTATTATGCTGTTTATTATTGGATATTAAAGTTGTTATATAGCATATTGATAAGTCATAGTATCACTAACTTTAAGTTTATTGCATTTCCAAAAAACACTTACACAATTTCACTTTCACTGTTGGTTCTGATATTTTGAGTCTTATTATCTCAGACCAGACCTTTAGTAATCATGGACTGTTAAGACTTGTTTATTTTCTTATCACACAATAGCTTTAGTCGGTTCACTTCTTATAATACTATACAGCACTTTAGTTTTCTAAATAATTACATTCTTATAGGATTTTGGTATGTTATACTTTCTTTTTAATCGTTTTTGTGGGTTTGGGGTTGATGGTAGTTAATAATAATAATAGGTTTTACAACGGCGTTTCTTTCATACTATTTCTTCCTCTCCTCCTGTCTTCTTTCTTGTCTTTCTTCTTATCTTCTTTCTTGTCCTTCATTCTTGTCCTTCTTCTGGTCTTCATTCTTGTCCTTCTTCTAGTCTTCATTCTTCTGGTCTTCTTGTCTTCCTTCTTCGTTCTTGGGTAAACCAAGGTACTTTGTGTTATCTCGACTGATGTTTAGTTTGGAGCATCTAATTTATTTACTGATATGGACCTTGTACTTCTCTAAAGGTTTCAGGGTATTGTTTTCTTCCTGATCACAAACTTTATTCTTCCTTCTTCTTGTTTTTTGGGGTATTTTGGTATTCACCACTCTTAAACTGATTCTCTTTCTTCTTGATATGGTGTTATTTAATTTGTTTACTGCTCCTCGCTTCCTGGGTAAATTACTGATCTTATAATATGAGTTGCTTTCAATACTTTCTTTGATATTTAAACAGTGGTTTTTATATAATGTAATGAGGATTTTTATTTTATCGTGGTTCATTCCTTTGATTTCCTTAAATCTCATTCAATATTATTTTAACATATGTGGTGTAATTAAACTTTATGATTTTATATGACTTAATAAGTAGTGGATTTTCTGTCACGCTACAGAATGCCCTTCTCCAGAAGTAATTTTTTCAGACTATACTTGCTTTGTCTGAAACAATTGCTTATGATAATTATTCTAGGTTTGTTATTATTCTGGACTTCCTTCCATTTTAAAAATTTTCTTATTTATATTTGAGTTTATATCCTTCTCATTCTCACTGGATCTTCCTTGATAGTAATAGTCATCTGAGTTTCATATTTATTATTTCATTTTCATATTTCTTCTTAGTATTTTCTCCTTGGGATATTTCCTCCCTATCGTTCCCTACTTTGTGAGCTGGTTCAGTCCAGAGAGGCACTGTACGCTACTTCCTCTGCTGTCCAATACTTCACACATATTTGAGTACAGAGGCAAATCATCTCTGCTCAAAAAACATATTAATACTGCTGGAATTATCTACAGACAGATTAAAAAATTATTCAGAATAGTACACATTTGTTACTATTTAAAAAAAAAATATCTTTGGGATACTTCACTTATTACTTATTATATTTCTCAGAGATTTTAATATTCCTATCTCAGTCGTTCTTCTGACTCGTTAACTGGATGTTTCATTCATTTGATATTATGGTAGGAAGCTCTTCTATTATTACATTTTTCAACTTTTCTTATCATATAAATCTTTTGGTTATAAATTCTTTATTACCTTCTGGTTTTTTTATTATAATCTGCATTGTTTATAGTACCATATCTTTATGACATTTTTAGACTGTTTCTTTGTTCTTATTATTTCCACTTGTTCTATTTTCTAGAACTTTTTATAACTGTCATTATTATAATTGACATTTAATTCATAAATCATTTTATATTAATTCGTTTAATTACATATATCTTTGATATTATTCTCACATTATTCCTGTCATGGTTATTATACTTTCGAATGAATGTTTTTTATTAATTTCATAATGAGGTCATAATTTCTCCTCATACCACTTCAAAGTTTTATTATCTCATAATTCCAAATAAGTTTTTGTACTTTATTATATTCAATCACTCAAATCGTATCAACTCAAATCGTATTAAAAAAAAAATTTTTTTTTTATTTCCTTTGGCATCATTTTATGGAAAGGTTTTTACTCTTTATATTGAAATTAGACATGATCATACTTTCCAGAATTATTTGTTTTAATTCTAAAGTCTGTTTCCTTTATTCATCCCTTTATGATCCTTTATTAACATGGTAATTATGTTTTATGCTTACCATAAATATGGCATTAAATCTCTTCTGTTTATCTCACCAAAGTGTTTTATTAATAATTGATTGGCAAGTTGTACTTATTCTTGGTTTGGAAACTTGATTTATACACAATTCAAAATTCACTCTTTTTATATTATTCCATAAAGTTTTCTCAAATAATTTGTATGTAAGGTGGGCTTGCTTTTCTTTTTAGAATTTATATTATTTCAATCTAAATTCTGTTTTATATTTATCTCTTCAAAATGTTTTTTCTCAAATTCTTGGTTAGTAAGGTGAACTTACAATCTTTTTAGAATTTAGATGATTTCTCATTCTAAATTCTTTTTTATATTCTTGCCATAAAGTTTTCTTCAAATAGTTGTTATGTAAAGTATTACATTGTTTTTGGAATTTTGAGTTATTCATAAATTCTCTTGGTATTATTGTCAAAATGTTTCTTTCAAATTCCGGTTTAGTAAGATGGTCTTACCTTGCTTTAAAATTTTGATGATTTATTCTAATTCCTGTTTTATATTCTCTTCCAAAATGTTTATTTCAAATTCCTGGTTAGTAAGATGGTCTTACATTGTTTTTAAAATTTTGATGATTTATTCTAATTCCTGTTTTATATTCTCTTCCAAAATGTTTATTTCAAATTCCTGGTTAGTAAGATGGTCTTACATTGTTTTAAAATTTTGATGATTTTTAAATTCTTCTCTTATATTCTTGCCATAAAGTTTTCTTAAATAATTTTTATGTAAGGTGGGCTTACATGTGTTTTAGAATTTGGCTGGTTTTAAATTCTAACTTCTTCTTATATTATTGCCATAAAATTTTCTTCAAATAATTTTTATGTAAGGTGGGCTTACATGTGTTTTAGAATTTGGTTGATTTTATTCATAAATTCTTTTTTATATTATTGCCATAAAATTTTCTTCAAATAATTTTTATGTAAGGTGGGCTTACATGTGTTTTAGAATTTGGTTGATTTTAAATTCTAACTTCTTCTTATATTATTGCCATAAAATTTTCTTCAAATAATTTTTATGTAAGGTGGGCTTACATGTGTTTTAGAATTTGGCTGATTTTAAATTCTAACTTCTTCTTATATTATTGCCATAAAATTTTCTTCAAATAATTTTTATGTAAGGTGGGCTTACATGTGTTTTAGAATTTGGTTGATTTTATATTCTAACTTCTTATATTATTGCCATAAAATTTTCTTCAAATAATTTTTATGTAAGGTGGGCTTACATGTGTTTTAGAATTTGGTTGGTTTATTCATAAAATTTCTTCATGGATGCCTGGTTAAAGACACCCTTAACTTTATTTGAATTCATTTCCTTTATTTCGTACGTGTTGTTGTTATTGTTCTTAGAGACAATATAGGGACCAGTGTACAGAAGCAATAATTTTTTTGTTATCCCCTCTAATGAACTGGGTAATTCCCTATTCTTCAACAACACCTTCTCTCCAACGGTATAATTAATAACCTTACCCATGCTTTTATCGTACTTATTCCGCCGTTTCTCCTGATCTTCGGCCACCTTATTATGAAATTGAATTCTATTAAATATATATTTATGCTCTCTGGGGAACTCCAAGATATCTTCGATCTCCCTAGGGGGTTGTCTTTCATACATTACGGAGTATGGGGTTATTCCTATGGCTGTATGGTATGCCAGGTTAAGGAATTCTTCAGTGGCCTCCAAGTATTCTTGCCACCTCCTCTGCTGATCATGGCAATACGTTCTTAATAGGCGCCCCACCTCTCGCAAGACTCTTTCGGCTGGGTTACTGCTCAGGTGGTATACTGATGTCTTGTATGTATGAACCCCCATTGACAGCAGTGTATCCCGCCATTTCCTCCCCTTGAATTGTGTTCCGTGGTCGGTTATGATCGATACCGGTTTTCCGACGGTTGGGAAGTACTGGTTGATCAGGATTTCAAGAACTTTATTCGTAGTCGCCCGATTCGCTGGGTATAGCTTAACGAACTTGGTATAATGGTCCATTATGATGACGAGATATTTGTATCGGTGGCGGCCTCCACTGCGGGGAAATGGCCCACAGATATCCAGGAATACCTTCTCAAGTTTCGACTGAGAGGTTATCGGAATCATCTGCCCCTCTCTTTTCTCGTTGTTTGTTTTTACGAGTTGGCAAATGCGACAGTTTCTAATGTACCTCCGTACCTTCCGATTTATGTCTTTGATATGGCAGCTCTCTTCCAGGGCCTTTACCACCTTTAAGGCGCCCATATGCCCATATCGAACATGATAATTGAACACTATCTCCTTCTCGATATGGGTCGGAATTATAACCTTCCATTCCTCCTTATATAAAGATGGTCTTGAAAACAGGATTCCATTATGTATTTTATAATATTGGGAGATTGTCTCATCCCCTGCTTCCAATCTTGTGATAATAGATGTTAACTTCTGGTCAGCTTGTTGGTGTGTGCTTAGGTGTTCCAAAATTGATTGTAGACCGGCGCTGCTGCTTAGAATATGGTATACTTTAAGAATACTCTTCTTCTCCCCCTCGAACGTCTGTTTGTCAATGTCTACTCTAGACAATACGTCCGCGACGACATTCTTCTTTCCGGGGATATACTCCCACTTAAGGTCGTATTCTTGCAGCAATAGTATCCACCGCGTTAACCTTCCATGGCTTAACTTACATCTCTTAAGGAACGAGATAGATTTATGGTCTGTCCGGACGGTAACGGAATAACCAAGGACATAAGTGCGGAACTTTCCACACGCGAACACGACACGCAATAATTCCTTTTCTGTAACGTGGTAGTTTTTCTCACATTGATTCAATGCTCTGCTGGCAAAGCAGATCACAAGATGTTCGCCCTCCTCATCCTCTTGATATAAGGTAGTGCCGAGGCTGATGTCACTGGCATCACAATTAAGAAAGAAAGGCTTGTTAAAATCTGGATGGCGGAGTATAATGGGTTCAAGGAATTTTTGTTTTATAAGAGATAAGATATTTTGTTGTTCATTACCCCAGATCCATTTATTTTTGGATGACAGTTGCGGCTGAAATTTGGCAGTCAGTTCTGAGTACTTTTCCTGGAACTTGCGGTAATAATTACAGAGTCCCAGGAACGACTGTAACTGCCTTCGATTCTTAGGTGTAGGAAAGTTCTGAATCGCTTCGACTTTTTCAGCCGACGGTGAGATTCCCTGATCATTTAAGATGAAGCCTAAGAATTGTATTTCCTTAGCAATGAAATGAGATTTTGCTAATTTCAGCGTAATATTATTTGTCGCTAGCTTCTGTAATACGTGTTCCACACGGTATCAGTGTTCCTCCCAAGTTTCTGAGGACACTAGCAAGTCATCGACATATACGGTGGTGAATTGTAGTGCTTCTTGGCCAAGTATCTGGTCCATGCAGTGCACAAAGACTGCGACTGAGTTTACCAGTCCGAAGGGCAATGTCTTAAACTGGTAGTTCCGCCCTTCGAATATAAAGGCCAGATACTGGCGACTCTGTGGATGTAATTCCACCTGCCAGTATCCACACACCGTATCCCAGGTACTGAAGTATTTGGTACCATGGAACCGTTTTAAGATCTCCTCAATCTCACCGGGCGAAGTCCTGTCATTAATGATCATTTTATTTATTTCGTGCGCATCTAAACACAAACGGACTTGTCCGTTTTTCTTAGGAATAGCCACGATAGGACTTGTATATGGGGAATGGCTACTCTCTATAATGTCACGGTTAATCATTTGCTCTATTTCAGCTCTTACTGCTTGCTTTCGTGATTGCGCAATGGGGTAAGACTTCCGGTTAAAGTCCACTGTGTCTCGGAATTGTAGAGTACACTGGAAGTTTTTCACTTTACCGGGCTCATCAGAAAAGACTGATTTATATTTGTTATATATGTTTATTAATTTGTTCGCTTGGTTTATTGTTAAACCTTCGCCAGTTATACCGCTCCGGAAATCCCTGATCTCCTGGATTTTTTGTGACCATAAATCTTCATTGGAGGTGTCGTCTATCCTTTGTTCAATTATAGATGTTGGATGGATGTAATTAATTTTGCGGATTTGCTGGTGGATAATATCGGGAACGACTTGGTCACTACCCACCAAGTTCGCCGTCCAAGTATGTCCATTAGAAAACGGCGACAATGTTTCAGTTCTCAGATCAATGATGGCGGAATTCCTCCTAAGCACATCACACCCGACCAGTATATTAAACGGCAGACCGCTCGCCACCAAGAATTCCATATCAATTGCTATACCACAGCTCATCACACTGGCGGAGACTTGCCTACATATTGTTTTATTTTGTCGGCCGGTTGCACCCAACAAAACAATATTATTCAACGGCAATGTTGGTAAAGTTCTCCCGCACTCTTGCTGTATCCTCTCCAACTCCGTCGTACTTATGATTGACACGTTCGAACCAGTATCGATCATTAACTTGGCTGGGATGCCTTCTACCTTGGCGTCGACATGTATTATTTCATTATTGAAGTTATTGGTGGGATTCCTGTTATCCTCTTCCAATAACTCATGTCTGATGTCCTTTAGGTAGTTGCACCCTATGACTGTGATACGATTGTGATTATACCTATGATTGCACTCATTATTATGATTATACCCAGTATTTAGGAGCAGTAACGGGTTCTGGCGATTTATTACTGCCTGTGCCCGTTTAAAGGCTCGGCATCATTATTCCTTGGAGCCATACTAATTGATGCCTCATTTGGGATGCTTAGAGTGGTTACCTGTCGATCTGTCCTATGGTCTTCCGGTCGTTCGTGGTTAGACCTCCGTTCAGCGTCGTCTAAACTATTACTCCTTCTTGCCGGATAGTACCTTGGTTCGTCCTAGGCTCCTCCGCCTTTCTTCATATCCGCGGTAGCTATTTCTTCGATTATGGTTGAATCTCCGCTGTTGTCCATCGGTGGCTCGTATGAAGTTCACTCTAGGGCGAGGAAACCTATTATTAACGGGATTACCATTATTGGGACCCGCACGATTATCATTATTATGGTAACGACTATTACCATAATTGGGGCTTCTCTGACTATTTGTGTTATTAGGGTAGGGATTGCGGTTACCCTGATAACCATTAGAGGGTCGATTCGGGTTTGGATGGTTTGGACCCGTATTATTATTATTATTGTAACTTGAATTGTTCATATTATTATTATTACTAAAATTGTTATTTTGCGGGTATGCTCGGCCTCCTTTGTACCCAGTGTTTATGTGGTTCGTACCCTGGTTATTGTTCTGATACGTCCTTGGTTCAGGCCCATCACTTCTTCTACGACTCTGTCGGTAGTAGTCTTCATTTTCATAGTTTTCGAGGAGTTCTGTCATCGCCTGGATGGTTTTTATTTGGCTGCCCCTCCTCACACGAATTACCTCTTCATCATAATGATAGGACAACTTATTTATTAGGCACTCCTCAGGTATGGCCGGTTCTAAGTGCTTGGCCATACATACCTTGCTGAGGAAATAAGCTGTCATTGAACTACCGACTTGAGGTTTGTAGTGGCCGTGGCATATATTGTCTCTTATCAAATTTTGAGTTGTCCCTGACCAGTACTTGGCTTTGAATAGGCTCTTAAATTGCTCATAATTGTTGATGTCGCTCCGGTTGGCCATCCACCAATGGTCATTCACCTCCCGAAACGACTCGTCAAGGATTTCCCTGTTCTGGACCCATCGGTTCCCTCTGTGTTTTTCGAGGTACTCCTCTATGCGTGCCAAAAACTCCATAGGCTTCCGTTTATATTGCCGGAAATTGAGCCATTCTCTGTTTTCTGACATGGGGAAATTATGATATCCAGATGGTCTGTTCCTTATCAACTCTATCTCCTCCTGGCTCTGACGCACCTGTCCGGTTATGTTCGACATAGCGGCTTCCACGCCGTCGCATCTTTCAGTTACCTGTGTCCGCACTTTATTCACTTCTTACAAAGCAAATTTCTTGGTCTCCTCCATTTTCGTTTTCTGTTGTTCTTGGACCTGAGTAATCTCCTTAGTTATTACTTCCCGGACTTCCAGCACTTCGTTTTCGGTCTGACGACATCTTTCGTCTACTTCTCTGATCTGCTGGTTAACAACCACGACTTCCTGTTCTAACTTCTTTACGATGGATTTCTTCGTCTCTGTTATCTTTTTATTTATCTCCTCCTTGGCTAACTCAATCCTCTCGTCTAACTTATTCATGTTCTCTTGGTTAATCTTCCTTAATTCTTCTCTCAGCAGTTGATTGTCCTCTCTCAATTCTTCCAATCTTTCCCCCATTGTCTCTTCCATTTTCCTGTTATTTTCCCTTAATTCTTCTTTTAATTGTTGGTTGTCACTCTCTATTTTCTTACTGGTTTCTTCCATCTTCTCTTCCAAATTCTTATTATTTTCTTCCATTTTCCTTTCCATCTTCTTACTCAAGGATTGGTTGTCCTTTTTCAGGTCTTCCATTTTCTTATTCATAGATTGGTTATTTTCCTCCATTTTCTCTTCTAAATTCTTACTCAAATTCTTACTGGTTTCCTCAATCCTTTTATTAGTATTTTCTATCTTATGGCCCAATTCTTCCTTTGTGGATCGGTTGTCTTCCCTCAAGTCTTCCTTGGTAGAATCCATTTTCTTGTTTAAATTCTCCTCCATCTTCTTGTTATCTTCTTTTGTGGATTTGATTTCCTCCTTTGTGGATTTGATTTCTTTCTTCAAATCTTGACTCATTCCATTCATTGTTTCCATCATCTGCTTGAACATTTCCTGTATGTTACTATACTCGGTCGGTGAAGGTTTCTCCTTTTCTGGGACATTGACTTCCCCTGTCTGCGTTATTACTCCAGGTTGTTCCTCTTGTGGTACTGGTTGTTTATGTTCCCCCCGGAGTAGTAACACTTCCGGATCCTCCACAGGTGTTGCCTCCTTATCCCCCATGTCGATCTCTTTTTCGGCCTCTGCCACCCTCTTTTTCGAAGTAGCTCGTCTTTGCATATTTCTGGTATCTATTAATTAATCGCTGCCAGGCTTATCTTATCAAGCCCTCTAAGTTGGTAGCCACTTTGTAAGAGACCCTGTATGCCGGTCCTTACAAAAATAAAAAGTAGATGGAAAATTTTATAAAAAATAAAATTTTTCAATAATAAAAAATAATTTTTGTTTATGTTAATTAATGTGTGTAATTAAGAAATAAGGCTGTTTTAAAGGTTTTGTAAAAATTTTGATAATCAAGAAGGTAATTATTAACAATCGAGCACTTCTGGAAGATTTGAACCAAGTCTGGAGTTAAATAGATTAACTCCAGTCAGCAATCGATCGATGATTTTTCTTGCTGGTCCAATATCTCACTCAAATAAAATATTTTCTTCTTCTTGAAGTCCCTTAGCCTTAACAAATAACCATATATTAGCCTGTGAAATAATAACAGATAAAAAACAATTGAAATATATGGATTTATTGAACAATTTAATAAATAATCGATTTTTTATCGATTGAAAACAATTATCGACTCCGTCTCAGGGAATTATCGATTGTGCATACAGTATAAATTGTTATAGGTATTATATAAAGGACAGGTTCTTTGAGCGATTAAATTAATAGTCAGAGAAAGATGACGAGAAAGTATAACATTAACAATTAAAATAAATTCAATAATTATTATTTAATAGTATTTAAATAATTCTGATATATAATGTTTAATAAATTGTTTTGTCAGACCATTGGCAGCTTTTATGACGTCACCACGATGAAGAAGGCAGGCTTAGGAAATTCAAAGATGGCCGCTACTAGTTCTGGCGTAGTTACTGCAAAGTCATCGTGTCAGAAAATCACAACAAAATTACCTTCATGAATGTTTGAAATGTTCCCGCACTGGTGTAATTTGTCTATTAGGTTGTTTGGTGTGTTCTGAAGAAGTGTTCCGTGTATATTGGTGTTAATTAAGTTATTTGGTATGTGTTCACTTCTGTGGGTTAAGTTTCTCAAAATGTGGTTAGGATTGGTAGCTTGAATTAGATTAAATATATTGTTTTACTGTTTTATATCACTCGTATCATGAAGTTAGGTGTTATTTCTCACTATTGTCGTTAAAGTTTTGGTAAATTTAGCTAAGAAAGTGTTCAATTCATCTAACTCTCGATGCACTAACATTAATGGCAATTTGTCGTACCATTTTCTACTCGGTTTTAAAGAACGTTTTTTCACACAACTATTCAGCTTGATATTCAACAAAAGACTAATTAACTTGGTCAAAATCTGGCCCACTTAATCTTTGAAAAAGTATTGTTAACATATTTCGATTACCCAAACACATGATAAAATATTACATTATATATGGAATTTATTTATTTTATTCATCACTTTCATGAGTTATGAATCTTATCATTGGTTTAATCATCTCATTCCCTTTAAATTGATATATTATAGTCCATATCTGTAGACATTTTGTGGAAATTAACAAATTTCTTTCCTTTTTGGAAATATAGGCTCAAAATTGGATTTCCGTCTTTATACAATTTTCCTCCATTTTAATTATCATTAATACTATTATAATAAATTTTAATTAGTCATATTCCTCTTCCTTTCCTTAAATACATATAAATTAAACCTTTGAACTGGTTTTTTGTGTTAATCTCTGAATTTGACATTGCTCTTTAAAATTAATTAATTTATATATTTTGAAAATTTACAGTATTTTAAGGTATATTTCCTTATTATCATTTTAACTCATAGGATCATTCCCAGTAGTGGTTAACTGATTTACCTTATCTAAATCTTGCTAGTTTACAGGATTTATAAGTGAATTATACTGGTTTATATGGTTTCTGTGAATTCATCAAATGGCCTAGAGTTTAGAATTTTACATTTCTGTCTTTCTCAAATAAATTTAATCCTACTTCCTCCTCTGACTTTACATAGTTACTATTACATGAAAATAAAATGGTTTATAACTTATTGTGAGGTGTAGTAATTAATTAACACTACTGTTATAAAAAAATAATTATGAACATTATTTAGCAATCTGCACAATTGAACATATTGCTGACATGGTTTGAACATATACTTTTAACTCTTTTTGAGTTAACATAACATACCTACTGAAAAATTATTAATGGTATGTATGCTGTTATTTAGCAAACATAATTCATTTTAAATTAATGCCAGTCCTTTCTGGTCTAAACCATTATTATTTATGATCCCCTTCATCAGTAAACATGACCACCCATACTCTAGTTATTAGCATTTTTTACAAATGTCTTGTAAATAAAGAGTTACATTAAAATAATAAAATACTGGAAATCTTCCATTTTATTATTTTATTATGCTGTTTATTATTGGATATTAAAGTTGTTATATAGCATATTGATAAGTCATAGTATCACTAACTTTAAGTTTATTGCATTTCCAAAAAACACTTACACAAATTCACTTTCACTGTTGGTTCTGATATTTTGAGTCTTATTATCTCAGACCAGACCTTTAGTAATCATGGACTGTTAAGACTTGTTTATTTTCTTATCACACAATAGCTTTAGTCGGTTCACTTCTTATAATACTATACAGCACTTTAGTTTTCTAAATAATTACATTCTTATAGGATTTTGGTATGTTATACTTTCTTTTTAATCGTTTTTGTGGGTTTGGGGTTGATGGTAGTTAATAATAATAATAGGTTTTACAACGGCGTTTCTTTCATACTATTTCTTCCTCTCCTCCTGTCTTCTTTCTTGTCTTTCTTCTTATCTTCTTTCTTGTCCTTCATTCTTGTCCTTCTTCTGGTCTTCATTCTTGTCCTTCTTCTAGTCTTCATTCTTCTGGTCTTCTTGTCTTCCTTCTTCGTTCTTGGGTAAACCAAGGTACTTTGTGTTATCTCGACTGATGTTTAGTTTGGAGCATCTAATTTATTTACTGATACGGACCTTGTTCTTCTCTAAAGGTTTCAGGGTATTGTTTTCTTCCTGATCACAAACTTTATTCTTCCTTCTTCTTGTTTTTTGGGGTATTTTGGTATTCACCACTCTTAAACTGATTCTCTTTCTTCTTGATATGGTGTTATTTAATTTGTTTACTGCTCCTCGCTTCCTGGGTAAATTACTGATCTTATAATATGAGTTGCTTTCAATACTTTCTTTGATATTTAAACAGTGGTTTTTATATAATGTAATGAGGATTTTTATTTTATCGTGGTTCATTCCTTTGATTTCCTTAAATCTCATTCAATATTATTTTAACATATGTGGTGTAATTAAACTTTATGATTTTATATGACTTAATAAGTAGTGGATTTTCTGTCACGCTACAATATATATATATGAAAGGCATTTTTTGGCATTATAGGTGGAACATACATAAAATTCTGTAAAGCAAGCATTTTTACTTATTTGTACAACTCTATAAGTTGCATGACACCGTTCCTCTAGGAAAAAAGCCCTGCTTATAGAAAAATTAATGATGAAAACCAAAATTGTGCACCTTGTTCCTATATTTCTTACAAATTTCCACAAGCACATAAAATTCTAACAAAAATTATGTGCGATGTTCACTATATATCGATGCCAATAATCACATAATTGAAATGTTGAAAATGAGTGTACGTACAGTTATTTTTGAATTAAAAAAGTATTATTTTTAAGTGTGTTTGCTTCAGTTTGCGTATTAAAATAACACCATGTTTTGCCACCAGTAATACAGGTATAACCTATAATATTGTTAAAAACATTTCCAATAGTAATTAAATGACAATAAAAAACTATTAACATTAAAAACAAATATGACAATGCATTAACACATTTCTACTTACCAAATGCAATATCGATACTGATTATCACATAGGCAAAATTTGGAATATGTAGTGCTGGTACACATAATGGAGGAAAGTAAGCCTACCGATAGTTTAACTTTTCATATATAAAAAATTTACAGACATTGCACAAATGCAATGCACAGAGAAGGGCGTTGAAAATGCTTCAAAAAAATTTTTAAAATATATATATATTTATGTTCATTCACCAATCAATGAATTCATTCTTCATTCACCAATCAATGAATTCATTCTTCATTTACCAACGTACAGATTATAAGTTAAATGTAGTTGCATTCATAAGCGAAGTTTTATATGTGTACTACGTTATTGACAACAAAGAAGTAGTTTCTATGGAAACTCACCGGTTCCCATTTTCAATCACGCACCAGTGATCGGCCGCAAATGTGCGACACGTCCTTATAAACATTTCCAATGTTAAAATACAACGTATATTTATGTGCAACCTTCTGGAAATACAATACCAGGATATTCCATTTATTTATAATAGCAGTATATTAAACAAATTAACGAATAACTAAAATTTTTAGTTTCTGTTGACATATTTATTAAAACTTCTACATGTTGTCTGTGTTTGTCCACCAGATACATATTGTTATGACATCACAGAACATTCTACGTGTTTCTCAGCTTTTACAGTGGAACCACTGTAATGTTGTGTGCATACGTGATTCTTAACAGGCATTAACGAGATTGTTTTAGACTCACTGGTCCGCCCACTGTGTTCAAGCCCGCAAGCAATTACGCTCTAGTGAACTGTTGACGCATATTATGGATTATTCTGGAATATCGGCAGGGTATAAATATGGGCATTCAGCAGTGCTTAGTTTTAGTTTTAATGGAGATTTATTCTAGTGAGGTTTGAGTTATTGTCGGGCGATATACACAGTGCATTTCAAGTGGTGTATTAGTAAAAAGTGATTATAGTGCGGACATTATTATAGTTAACATCGTTATTGTGTGTGGACAATTTTTATTTGATTTTTTTACGAGACTATCTTGTTGATTACAAACTGTTAATTGTGATAATTAAAGCTGGTTTTTAGTGACTTTATTGGTGTCTTGTATTTTGTTTTCCACTGTACCATACGACGATCAGTTAGACTGTCATAACAATATTTATTTAGTTGAATGGTAGTCCAGAACATATAACTTGTTTTACATGTTGTCTCTGTAACAAATTCATCCCTGGCTGTATTTGCCCATTGCAAATATATTCCAGTTGGGAAATTTTACTACTGTGATTGCCACGATTAAAACGACAAAGCATGTGTGTACACCGTGAGCGTACATGTCTACATGTACTAGAGTGTGTGCTGGAGTCAGTGCAAGCTGTGCGCGCTAACACTGATCCTCAACACTCAGAATGCAACACAGGACATGTGTCGGCTCAAGTGGTGTGGTGTGAGTCTGTACGCGAGGGCGTCACATGCGTGAGCGTGCCAGAATGCGTATTGAGTCAATGCAAGGCGCGTGCTCGCATTGGCCCCAACACGCAAACTGCACACCAGCATGTGTCCGCCAAACGGTGTGATCCCTGTGTCCTAATTGGGACAATCGAAATAGTAAAAATACCATATACATAGAGTATTTAACAGTGGGTAAATGAGCCACGAGATGAATTTATCTGCAGAGACGGACAGGATGACATGAACCTTCCTGGTTTTAATTAAAATAAATAATTTTGTTTGAATTCTATCAGTTGCACAGATACAAACAATTTATTGTTATCAATAAATGCAACAATGACATTCTTAATATTACTTTTACTTCCATGTTCCTTAAGGAAATGGAAGTATGGTGACGGCAAAAAAAATCGTTTTTGAGATGATTGCAGATTCTGATTGTATTACACTTAAAACATGAAAAAAGTCATTTTTCGAAATGTGTGTGTGTGTGTGTGTGTGTGTGTGTGTTTTCTATGACACACGATAATAGCCACAAATTCAAACAGAATCAAATAATTTTTTGCATATAGTCCTGATTTGTAGAGTACTCACGACCTATTGTTTTGGTGAAGATCGGTTGTGGGAAAGGGGTAGTTTACTAGCAACATTATTTTTTTATCAACGTAATTTTGTTTTAATGGCAAACGATAACAGCCGCAAAGTCAAACAGAAACAAATAATGTTTTGCATACAGCCCTGAATTGTAGAGTTCTCAAGATCTATTGTTTTTTGTGAAGATCGGGTAAGGGAAAGGGGTAGTTTACCGGCAATGTTTTATGTTTTAACAAGGGTTTTTTCTATGGCAAACGATAACAGCCGCAAATTCAAACAGAATCAAATAAAGTTTTGCATACAGCCCTGAATTGTAGAGTTCTCAAGACCAACTGTTTTTGGTGAAGAACGATTAAGGGAAAGGGGTAGTTTACCAGCAACGTTCTATGTTTTAACAAGGGTATTTTTTATGGCAAACGATAAGAGCCACAAATTCAAACAGAATCAAATAATTGTTTGCATACAGCCCTGAATTGTAGAGTACTTAAGACCTATTGTTTTTGGTGAAGATCGGTTAAGGGAAAGGGGTAGTTTACCGGCAGCGTTTTATGTTTTAACAAGGGTATTTTCTATGGCAAACGATAACAGCCGCAAATTCAAACAGAATCAAATGATTATTTGCAAACAGCCCTAAATTGTAGAGTTCTCAAGACCTATTGGTTTTGGTGAATATCGGTTAAGGGAAACGGGTAGTTTACGTGCAACATTTTATGTTTTAACAAGGGTAAATTTTTCTATGACGAACGATAACTGCCGTAAATTCAAACAGAATCAACTACTTTTTTGCATACCTTTTTGAATTATATAGTAAGCAAGGTCTGTTGATTTTATTGAAGATCGGTTAAGGGAAAGGGGTAGTTTACCGGCAGCGTTTTATGTTTTAACAAGGGTATTTTCTATGGCAAACGATAACAGCCGCAAATTCAAACAGAATCAAATGATTATTTGCAAACAGCCCTAAATTGTAGAGTTCTCAAGACCTATTGGTTTTGGTGAATATCGGTTAAGGGAAACGGGTAGTTTACGTGCAACATTTTATGTTTTAACAAGGGTAAATTTTTCTATGACGAACGATAACTGCCGTAAATTCAAACAGAATCAACTACTTTTTTGAATACCTTTTTGAATTATATAGTAAGCAAGGTCTGTTGATTTTGTTGAAGATCGGTTAAGGGAAAGGGGTAGTTTACCTGCAACATTTTATGTTTTAACAAGAGTAATTTGTTCTATGACGAACGATAACTGCCGTAAATTCAAAGAGAATCAAATAATGTTTTGCATACAGTCCTGAATTGTAGAGTTCTCAAGATCTGTTGTTTTTGGTGAAGATCGGTTAAGGGGAAGTTTACCAGCAACGTTTTATGTTTTAACAAGGGTAATTTGTTTTATGACGTACAATAACAGCCGTAAATTCAAAGAGAATCAAATTTTTTTTTGCATGCGGTCCTGAATTGTAGAGAACTCAAGGCCTGTTGATTTTGGTGAACATCGGTTAAGGGAAAGGGGTAGTTTACCAGCCACATTTTATGTTTTAACAAGGATAATTTTTTCTATGACGAACAATAACTGCCGCACATTCAAACAGAATCAAATAATGTTTCGCATACAGTCCAGAATTGTAGAGTTCTCAAGACCTGAAGACCTGCTGTTTTTGGTGGAGATCGGTTAAGGGAAAGGGGTAGTTTACCTGCAACGTTTTATGTTTTAACAAGGGTAATTTTTTTTACGAACGATAACTGCCGTAAATTAAAACAGAATCAAATACGTTTTTGCACTCCTTCCTGAATTACAGAGTACTCAAGGACTGTTGATTTTGGTCAAGATCGGTTAAGGGAAAGGGGTAGTTTACCAGCCACTTTCCATGTTTTAACAAGAGTAATTGTTTCTATGATGAACGATAACTGCCGCACATTCAAACAGAATCAAATAATGTTTTGCATGTATGCCTCAAATATAGAGAACATAAGGCCTGTTGATTTTGGTGAAGACCGGTTAATGGAAAGGGGTAGTTTACCTGCAACATTTTATGTTGTAACAAGAGAAATGTATTCATGACGAACGATAATTGCCGCACATTCAAACAGAATAAAATATTTTTTTGCATGCATCCTTGAATTGTAGAGGACTGAAGGCCTATTGATTTTGGTGAAGATCGGTTAAGAGAAAGGGATAATTTACCAGCAACGTTTTATGTTTTAACAAGAGTAAAGTACTTACTTTTGATAAATAAAGTATCCTGATAAGAAGCTCATAATAATCCATTGTAGAAACGTAGATGAAATATCTATAAATTAAGAGGGTAGGTGAACGGGGTGGAGGTAATTTTCTGTTAATGAAAATTATAGTTGAAGAGGGAGGGGAGACTTTTTTATATGTGTACTATGTTATCAGCAACAAAGAAGTAGTTTTTTGTTAAAATTCCTTCCCGGGCTGTTTAGCCGTAGTCCAATGTTTTCTGCAAAACCAGACGTTTCGGCAGTGCCATCGACTACCATCATCAGTGAAAATCGAGTGCAAAAACATGAGGTGGTATACGTCAGAGTTGTAGAGTACTCAAGACCTACTGTTTTTGGTGAAGATCGGTTAAGGGAAAGGGGTAGTTTACCTGCAACGTTTTATGTTTTAACAAAGGTAATTTTTTTTCTATGGCAAACAATAACAGCCAAAACTTCAAACAGAATGAAATAATGTTTCGCATACAGCCCTGAATTGTAGAGTTCTCAAGACCTATTGTTTTTGGTGAAGATCGGTTAAGGGAGTTTACCTGCCACATTTTATGTTTTAACAAGGATAATTTTTTCTATGACGAAAGATAACTGCCGCACATTCAAACAGAATCAAATAATGTTTCGCATACAGCCCAGAATTGTAGAGTTCTCAAGACCTGAAGACCTGTTGTTTTTGGTGGAGATCGGTTAAGGGAAAGGGGTAGTTCACCTGCAACGTTTTATGTTTTAAAAGGGTAATTTTATTTTTATGACGAATAATAACTACCGCATATTCAAAAAGAATCAAATAATTTTTTGCATACATTCCTGTAGTTTTAAGTACTCAAGGTCTGTTGATTTTGGTGAAGATTGGTTGACGGAATGGGGTAGTTTACCTGCAACATTTTGTGTTTTAACAAGGGTAATTTTTTATATGACGATCGATAACTGCTGTAAATTCAAAGAGAATCAAATAATTTTTTGCATACGTTCCTAAATTGTAAAGACCTGAAGGTCTATTGATGTTGGTGAAGATCGGTTAAGGGAAAGGGATAGTTTACCTTCCACCTTTAATGATTTAACAAGAGTAATAGTTTCTATGACGAACGATAACTGCCGCACATTCAAACAGAATCAAATAATGTTTTGCATGCATCCCTGAGTTGTAGAGGACTCAAGACCTATTGATTTTGGTGAAGATCAGTTGAGAGAAAGGGGTAGTTTACCTGCAACGTTTTATGTGATAACAAGGTTAATGTTTTCTATGACGAACGATAACTGCCGTAAATTCAAATTTAATCAAATAAGTTTTTGCATACATCATTAAATTGTAGAGAACTCAAGGCCTGTTTCACATTCCTACCTTTACCAAAACTGGACTCCAATCACCACCACTTTACTGTTTTCACCACAAGAGAAAAAAATATATACTTATACTAAGATCATAACATGTAAAACAATTTCTTAAGTTTTCAAAACAACAACAACTTATCTATATCTCTAATACATGGAATTCAAAACACAACTTTATTATGGCAAACACTTTATATATTCAAATTTTATTAATCAGCTTTCTGATACTATTACTTCTTTGAAATAGAATCAGAACTATTTTTATGTTCCATATCATTTTCAACATTATTTATTTAATACTTCATATTCGTTACCATTGCTACCCCTGTAGCAACCTCCTAACCACACACTCTATTACCATTTTTATGTTTCATCATTTACTATTCTCAAAAAAAAATCATTTAATTCCTTATTCATTTAAGTTTTATTTCCCCCCTTAATATAGAGATCTCTTTATTATTGATACATTTTAGTGGTCAATAAATGTCCGTGTATAATTGGTCTATATTGTTACTAGTTTTGAAGAGTACTCATCCTGCACGTGTGGTCCATTGTTGGGTCCCTGTTTTCACTTAAAAGTCTGGAAAATACCTTTAACTGTTCGTAATTTCAAAACTTTACTTCTGACTTTGCTGTTGCACTTTTATTAACACATTTTTTACAATTTTACTAAACTTTCGGCTAGCGAGCACTATTACATAGAACCGTGCGGTTCACTAACTGGGAGGCGACAGACGCTGTTTTTTGCGCACACAGCACTGAGGTATTTACTTATACGTGACCAAACGCCTGAGAACGTTGGCCGCCTGAGCGCGCTCCTGTGGGTCAATTCGCACCCTAGTGGCTAACTTCACATTCCTGTGCCGATGCGTATCAGCCGCGAAGATATAGTTCATTCACCAAATAACCTTTGTTGAATAAAATTGAAAATTATAATTGCAAATTCTCATGGATTTGTACCGTTACAATACCCCCCCAATGAGAGGTTTTCTGCCAAAACAGAAAAACTCTCATTGCTATCCCTAAGAGGATCAGTGAGGATATGGCGCCAACAACCCCCCTTTAACCTCTTAACACATCATGGGTAAACTACCCCCCTAGTTAGGTGACTATGGCGGCACCTGGACTTCTCTGTTCGAGATCCCAACACCGTAAAGTTGGACAGTTACTCACCACAGTACCACCTAACCTTGTAACATTCTGACTACAATTCCAAAACTGGCCTTATACCATACCAGATCCTCAACCGATATATCTCCCCTTATATACATACTGGGTTGCCTTTAGCAAGTACTGGGTGCGTACACATACTCATTATTATATTAAACACAACATCTACATCCTACTTCTGGATCTAAAATTCACAGAAATATTTTATATTTTAAAGTCAATTCCCTTTCTCAACTTTTAATAGTTTACCTTACGTTATTATTTCCAATCAAATTAATAAAGTGTTTAAATTTTGTTCAAATAATGCAATAAACCCAAGTCCCTTATTAAAAATTCCCTTTTATGATAATTCATATTATCTACTTCAAATAATTAATTTAATCATAATTCTTAAAATTCCAAAATCCTTCAAATGAATTTATTTTATATCTCCTCTTATCTAGATGCTAACAAACATAATAAACAAAATAAAAACAAACAACTTCTTTCTATTATAAATGCACCTATCACTACAGCTGTTTACAAACATATAATATGAATACTATGAATCACTTAATACATTATTATTACCCACAATTAGCAATATATCTTGAACAAAAAAACACCACACATTATATCTCAAACAAATCAATTTTTTTTTATGCAATAAATTGTAATAATATTTTATTAAACACACATTCTGATAATTAATAGAAAGAAAAGTTACAAAATAAAATTACATTGATTATTAAAAGAACATTATACCGTTCACACCAGTCATCAGCTGTCTTACTAACAGGTGAATGACCTTTCTTTAGGCACACTACATACAAATAATACAATGTAAAATGCATAACACATGTTTACCATTCTTACACTCTAACATAGTACATCATAAAACATAATAAATTCCTTCTCTCCTAGAATTAATCTTTTCAATCAGTAAAGTCATTTATAAAATATCATATAGAGCAAAACATATTTAAATCAACTACCTATGAACAAGTTATCTATTGGAAAACGTTAATCATCTGCCTTTAGCATAATATCTCTTGACTCAAAATAAAATCATTTAATTAGCTCATCAGCATAATTCATTTTAATATTTTAATTCGTTACTCCCCTAAATAACCTCCTTTCCACACACACTATGCCCCCCCCTGGACTGTAGCGCCCAGTTGCTTCCACAAGAACGGAAGTTTATTGGGGGTAGACGCTGCCTACCCCGTTCTTGCTTCGGCCTTACAAAACATTCGGTATTACTGATGTCCGAGGACACCAGTAATCCTACTACTAAACTTAGGTATATGCCCTTAAACGGTCTACCATCCCATTCGATGGATAGCCGCTGTTCCATAGTTCTGGTGATTCCCCTGATTTATCCCCCGGTTAATTTCTAAATTCACCTCTTACAACGATAACAACTATGACCAGTTTAGGCAGAACGTGACGCAATGAGCCCTGACCATAGCTGTCAAAGCTGAGCCAATTCCATGGTCAGGGTTCGGTGAGGCCGTGACAGCCCGAAAGTTGGGGAATCACTTTAGTTTATATTACACACAATATAATTACATGTTTAGATTTCTACACCCATACATAATCAACATAATAGACATTAACCTTGAACATTAACATTGCTACATTTAACTAAACAATTCACCTTTAAATAATTTGTATAGAAAATTATAAACATTACAACTTGAACTTTCTATTAACTCGTTTTATATCAACCTTTATTTACTTCTCCTTTATTGTACCATTAGATTCTCCAGAAATTCAAATTTATTATCAACATTCATTTTGCATAACAGTTTATACATTAAACATTATCACCTCAAAATAAACAATTCATCTTTAAATTGCCATATCAAATCATAGACATTACTCTTTACTTTCAATTGACCTTTTTTCTAATCAATTATCAATTATTTAGCGTTCACTACACCATTAAATTCTCCAAAAAAAAATTTTTAATTTGTTATTAACATTCATTATAACACATTTCAAATTCAGATTTTATCAAAACATGTACACAACTTGCAGCTTTATTTTAGCTCTAAATTCTATTAACTCTTTTTATATCAACTTTTAACTATTTATCATTTATTATACCATTAAATTCTCCACAATTTCAAATCTATTATCAACCTTCCTTTTGCATAACATTTCACAATAATATTTTACCTAAGTTAACTTCTTTCAAACTCATTTAGTGCCATTATAAGACTCTTTTACTTTACTTCAAGGTCATTATCAAATTCATACTTACATATGGTCAATCACTCCCTCTAATTAACACATGATTACTGTCATTAATTTCAAATATAAACAAATGATTACAACAAACATAGCGTACATAACTCCATGTATCTTCTGAAACATTATAACAATCATATGACTCCACAACTAAACACATTTTACATTTATTCATTTGTTATTTATTATCAATTTCAAATCATATAAAATCATCTAGTTAATTAATCAATTACTTCATCTACAATTTATTTTAATTCAATCAGTTATTTAAACACAACATTACTTTAATTACCTTATTCCAAAACAATTACAATTCAGTTGTTTTATAAACTTCCTTATTACTTTTATTTGCTTAGTTTGATAAAATATTATTATTAAAATCAATTACTACTGCATACATACATTGTTTATGTAGAATACATCTTACAACACAAACACAATTAATCTCCCTATAAGTTTATTTACAATTTTTCGTCATTATTTTATTGTTTACCACACCTCATTTTATAAAACAGTTCAATTAAAAACCATTAATCACATAATTAAACGTTCATAATTATTAAGTGCTTATCCCCCATCATCGTATAATAACCTGGTTTTACGTCTACACCACTCACTTACAATTACAGGCACATTTTTATTATTATAATTATAATAATCATTATCATTACTTTTTTCCATTGTATCGATATAGTAACTACAAATATTATTGCATACTATCAATTCAAAATTCCTGTCAACATTGGGTATAGTAAATTCTCCATTAATATTTTCCGTTAACATTAGGTAAGTTATAACATTATATTCACTTACTACATCAGTTATCTCATAAGGTACATAATCAATATCCCCAACCTTATCATCATTTGCTGTACTACCTATTTTGCAAGGTAAGTATTCAATATTATTAACTCTCGTAATATCTAACCTCTCTGCTAATTCGTTATAACCCCTGTTCAGCTTAAATAATTCTATCACTCTCTCTGTCTCTCTCTCATAATCACTTTGTATTTCCATCAAAATTCCATTGCTACTATTATTTATTTTATGTTCTAACATCACATTTTTAACTATATCATCATGATTACCACTAGTTTTAAATTCGTCACTTACCTTAGTACTTGTACCTTCATTATTTTTGTTTTCGTTATACTCACCTGTACTTGTATCATTTTCTACCTCCTCCTTCAGAGTTCTACTTTCGTTTAGTATTTTGTTTATATTTATCGTTATCTCACCTTTCATTCCCGCAATAATCTTATGCTGTTCTTCTAATTTATTGTCTATTTCTCTTAATTTTTTGTCTTGTTTGTTTATTTCCGTTTTCAGTTCTATGTTACTAGCATTTATCTCTGACTTGATTTCAATCTTAAATTCAAACAAGCTCATTTTTATATTATTATTTTCTGATTTCATTTCAATTTTAAATTCATTTAAACATGCGTTTAAATTATTATTTTCTGACTAACTCATCTAAACTCGTGTTTAATTTATTATTTTCTGATTTCATTTCAGTTTTAAGTTCATTTAAACTCATGTTTAAATTATTATTTTCCGATTTCATTTCAGTTCTCATTCCGGACATCATTTCCATCATCAACGCCAATTGGTTAAATATATTTACATTATCGCTTTTGCTATTCTTAGCGTCTACTATTTCAACTTCGTCTGTTGTATCGTCTACGCTCTCATTAATATTTGTCGATATTAAATCGTCTTGGGTAATGTTTAAAATTTCTCCCCCCTCTACACTCTCATATAAATTTGTACTCTTATTTTTCTCTGCCATTTCGACCAGGTTGTAAATTAATTTAATTTAATTACTTCCATATTCCTTAAGGAATGCAAGTATGGTGATGGCAAAAAAAATCGTGTTCAAGATTATTGCAGATTCTGATTCTACTACACTCAAAACATGAAAAAAAGTCGTTTTCCAAAATGTGTGTGTGTGTGTGTGTGTGTGTGTGTGTGTGTGTGTGTGTGTGTGTGTGTGTGTGTGTGTGTGTGTGTGTGTGTGTGTGTGTGTGTGTGTGTGTGTGTGTGTGTGTGTGTGTGTGTGTGTGTGTGTGTGTGTGTGTGTGTGTGTGTGTGTGTGTGTGTGTGTGTGTGATTTTTTTCTATGGCAAACGATAACTGCCGCAAATTCAAACAGAATCAAATAATTTTTTGCATACAGCCCTGATTTGTAGAGTACTCACGACCTATTGTTTTTGGTGAAGATCGGTTGAGGGAAAGGGGTAGTTTACCTGCAACGGTTTTTTTTTATCAAGGGAAATTTTTTTTTTTTTGCAAACGATAACAGCCGCAAATTCAAACAGAATTAAATAATGTTTCGTATACAGCCCTGAATTGTAGAGTTCTCAAGACCTATTGTTTTTGGTTAAGATCGGTTAAGGGAAAGGGGTAGTTTACCTGTAACGTTTTATGTCTTAACAAGGGTATTTCCTATGGCAAACGATAACAGCCGCAAATTCAAACAGAATCAAACAATTATTTGCATACAGCCCTAAATTGTAGAGTTCTCAAGACCTATTGTTTTTGGTGAAGATCGGTTGAGGGAAAGGGGTAGTTTACCTGCAACGTTTAACAAGGGCATTTTCTATGGCAAACGATAACAGCCGCAAATTCAAACAGAATCAAATAATGTTTTGCATACAGCCCTGATTTGTAGAGTACTCAAGACCTATTGTTTTTGGTGAAGATCGGTTAAGGGGAAGTGGTAGTTTACCTGCAACGTTTTTTTATCAAGCGTATTTTCTATGGCAAACGATAACAGCCGCAAATTCAAACAGAATCAAATAATTTTTTGCATACGTCCCTGAATTGTAGAGGTCTCAAGGACTTTCGATTTTGGTGAAGATCGGTTAAGGGGAAGGGGTAGTTTACCTGCAACCTTTTACGTTTTAACAAGAGTAAAGTACTTGAAAATTTATTTAAACGTTTTGAAACAATGGTAATTGTTAAAAATAAAATAATTTTGTTGCCAGGCAATAAAATTAAAATTTTTTCATTTTAATGTAAATTATGTTTGAGTTAATATCTTTATATATACAGTGGAACTTGGTTATTACGGCCTCGGCTGTTACGTCAACTCGGGTGTAGCGTTATTTTGTCATAAGTCCGGTCAAACTGATATCTTTAACATTATAAAAATTCCCGGTTTTAACGTCACTAAATATTGAACTACTCTGTTATAGCGTCAAATATTTCTCAGATATTTTACTCTAAATTTCATATAAACGTATATATGTGCGCGCGCGTGCTAGCCCATGGCTACAGACATACATTGTATGCAAGCGATAAGCACTGTAACAGGACTGCCGGCGCCAACCATTTTACGTGCTCCAACGGATGGCTAGATCGATTTAAGGCCTGACACTCGATTTCCTTTGCAAAAATTTGTGGTGAGGCAAAATGCGTAGATCTGAACGTTACAGGCGATTGGGTGCGTAACACTTGGCCAGAAATTAGACGATCATATAAAGATGAAGACATCTTTAATGGACATGAAGCCGGAATTTTTTATAAATTAACTCCAGATAAGACTTTCAAATTTAAAAAGGAAAAGTGCGTTGGTGGGAAGCTCTCTAAACAAAGAGTTACAGTTTTTGTTTGTGCAAACATGACGGGAACCGAAAAAAGGAAACTTTTAGTTATCGGGAAAAGTTTGCATCCTAGATGTTTTAAAAACATCAAAAAACTTCCTGTAAGTTACACTGCCAACATAAAAGCGTGGACGACTTCTAGTATTTTTGAAGATGACTGCTGTACGTGTGTATGTCACTGAACTCCTCCATGTATAAAATAATATATCGTTCGTGGCAGGTAAGCATATCTCAGTTATGTAATGTTTACGTTTCCATTTTATTATTATGCCTACAGCAATAAAAAGGCAGGTAAGACACACACACATAATTCACGTTATTTCTGGCCTCACTCATGTTTATTTTCTTACATTTGCACGCTTTTTAAATGGAAAGTGCTGAAACCCATACCAACATAACGCGTGCAAGCCGAAAAATGGACATCAATTTGCTTCCTGTGGATCGCTGGGCAATGTAACTGCACGTGTTTACAGAGGAACGATTCATAGAGACTTTTCGTCTTTAGGGAATGAACCCTCTGCAAGATGCTGAGGGTCCATGAGTGACTTCGGAGTGCTCCTTCTTTTTCGCGTGTTTGTTCTGTGAAACATACACTGTAGATTCGCAGCTTTACTCTAAGCAACGCTCAATAGGAAATGTTGAAAATTTTTGTCCACAGTGTACCCTCATTCACACTAAACCTGCTCTGATGTTTTAATTACGGACATCATAATATTAAAACTTTGGAAACTTGAGCACTACTTAATGGAGATCAATCATTAACTTATACAAGCCATTAATTTTATGCATATATTTTATATATATGTGTACAATGTTATCGGCAACAAAGAAGTAGTTTTTGTTAAAATTCCTTCCCGGGATATTTGGCCGTAGTCCAATGTTTTCTACAAAACCAGACGTTTCGGCAATGCCATTGACTTCCATCATCAGTGAAAATCGAGTGCGATAACGTGAGGTGGTATACGTTAGTGACCACAGTACTGTGGTTAAGGCTGAAGCAGTAAGTAGAAAGAAGTAGTTTCTATGGTAATATTTCATTTCAAAAATGATTTTAAATATAAATCTCAGAATATGGAAGTCATGTATGGTTCTCCATACCGATATTTTTAATTTACAACGTCGCTGTACAGGCGCCGATTGAAGTGCTACACGTGAATTAAATGATTAATAGTATTGAAAATTGTTTCACCTACCTTTATTTGACGTTAATTGAAATAAACTTAAACCTTGACGTTCTTCTTAAATTCACCAAAGTGTCGTCTGGTGTACTCGGCAGAGAAAAATAGGTCAATGCAAATAACAATTACATATTTATAAGTTCACTTAACACATTATTTCATTTCATCTTATTCTGTCATCAACTACCACAATAACTCCCACATCAACAATTTCGTCTGTCTCTACATTTGTATTCTCAAAATAGATTCTGAAATATATTTAACCCTATTTACTTAATTAGATTATATCTATTTTGTAAGGCGACCCAGCTTGCCCACTCTCTCATTCATTCCTTATACATTTAAGTTTTATTTCCCCCCTTAATATAGAGATCTCTTTATTATTGATACATTTTAGTGGTCAATAAATGTCTGTGTATAATTGGCCTATATTGTTACTAGTTTTGAAGAGTACTCATCCTGCACGTGTGGTCCGTTGTTGGGTCCCTGTTTTCACTTAAAAGTCTGGAAAATACCTTTAACTGTTCGTAATTTCGAAACTTTACTTCTGACTTTGCTGTTGCACTTTTATCAACACATTTTTTACAATTTTACTAAACTTTCGGCTAGCGAGCACTATTACATAGAACCGTGCGGTTCACTAACTGGGAGGCGACAGACGCTGTTTTTTGCGCACACAGCACTGAGGTATTTACTTATACGTGACCAAACGCCTGAGAACATTGGCCGCCTGAGCGCGCTCCTGTGGGTGAATTCGCACCCTAGTGGCTAACTTCACATTCCTGTGCCGATGCGTATCAGCCGCAAAGATATAGTTCATTCACCAAATAACCTTTGTTGAATAAAATTGAAAATTATAATTGCAAAATCTCATGGATTTGTACCGTTACAATCTTCAACAAATATCGGTATGGAGAACCATACATGACTTCCATATTCTAAGATTTATATTTAAAATCATTTTCAGCCAAACAGCCAGGCTGTGTCTTACCTGCCTTTTTATTGCTGTATTAAATGAAAAATATTATATTACATTAAAATGAAAAAATTATAATTTTATTGCCTGGCAACAAAATTATTTTATTTTTAACAATTACCATTGTTTCAAAAAGTTTAAATAAATTTTCAAGTACTTTACTCTTGTTAAAACGTAAAAGGTTGCAGGTAAACTACCCCTTCCCCTTAACCGATCTTCACCAAAATCGAAAGTCATTGAGACCTCTACAATTCAGGGACGTATGCAAAAAATTATTTGATTCTGTTTGATTTTGCGGCTGTTACCGTTTGCCATAGAAAATACGCTTGATAAAAAAACGTTGCAGGTAAACTACCCCTTCCCCTTAACCGATCTTCACCAAAAACAATAGGTCTTGAGTACTCTACAAATCAGGGCTGTATGCAAAACATTATTTGATTCTGTTTGAATTTGCGGCTGTTATCGTTTGCCATAGAAAATACCCTTGTTAAAAAAACGTTGCAGGTAAACTACCCATTTCCCTCAACCGATCTTCACCAAAAACAATAGGTCTTGAGAACTCTACAATTTAGGGCTGTATGCAAATAATCTTTTGATTCTGTTTGAATTTGCGGCTGTTATCGTTTGCCATTGGAAATACCCTTGTTAAAACATAAAACGTTACAGGTAAACTACCCCTTTCCCTTAACCGATCTTCACCAAAAACAATAGGTCTTGAGTACTCTGCAAATCAGGGCTGTATGCAAAACATTATTTGATTCTGTTTGAATTTGCGGCTGTTATCGTTTGCCATAGAAAATACCCTTGTTAAAAAAACGTTGCAGGTAAACTACCCCTTTCCCTCAACCGAACTTCACCAAAAACAATAGGTCTTGAGAACTCTACAATATAGGGCTGTATGCAAATAATCTTTTGATTCTGTTTGAATTTGCGGCTGTTATCGTTTGCCATAGGAAATACCCTTGTTAAAACATAAAACGTTACAGGTAAACTACCCCTTTCCCTTAACCGATCTTCACCAAAATCAACAGATCTTGAGAACTCTACAACTCAGGGCTGTATGCGAAACATTATTTGATTCTGTTTGAATTTGCGGCTGTTATCGTTTGCCAAACAAACAAAATTACCCTTGCTAAAAAAAAACTGTTGCAGGTAAACTACCCCTTTCCCTCAACCGATCTTCACCAAAAACAATAGGTCGCGAGTACTCTGCAAATCAGGGCTGCATGCAAAAAATTATTTGATTCTGTTTGAATTTGCGGCAGTTATCGTTTGCCATAGAAAAAAAATCTAAGACACACAGACAGACAGACAGACACACAGACACTTTTCGGAAAACGACTTTTTTTCATGTTTTGAGTGTAGTAGAATCAGAATCTGCAATAATCTCGAACACGATTTTTTTGCCATCACCATACTTCCATTCCTTAAGGAATATGGAAGTAAAAACAATAGGTCTTGAGAACTCTACAATTCAGGGCTGTATGCAAAACATTATTTGATTATGTTTGAATATGCGGCTGTTATTGTTTACCATAGAAAATACCTTTGTTAAAACAAAAAATGTTGCAGGTAAACTACCCTTTTCCCTTAACCGATCTTCACCAAAAACAATAGGTCTTGATAACTCTACAATTCAGGGCTGTATGCAAAACATTATTTGATTCTGTGTGAATTTCTGGCTGTTATCGTTTGCCATAGAAAAATATCGGTATGGAGAACCATACATGACTTCCATATTCTAAGATTTATATTTAAAATCATTTTCAGCCAAACAGACAGGCTGTGTCTTACCTGCCTTTTATTGCTGTATTAAATGAAAAATATTATATTATATTAAAATGAAAAAATTATAATTTTATTGCCTGGCAACAAAATTATTTTATTTTTAACAATTACCATTGTTTCAAAAAGTTTAAATAAATTTTCAAGTACTTTACTCTTGTTAAAACGTAAAAGGTTGCTGGTAAACTACCCCTTCCCCTTAACCGATCTTCACCAAAATTGAAAGTCATTGAGACCTCTACAATTCAGGGAAGTATGCAAAAAATTATTTGATTCTGTTTGAATTTGCGGCTGTTATCGTTTGCCATAGAAAATACGCTTGATAAAAAAATGTTGCAGGTAAACTACCCCTTCCCCTTAACCGATCTTCACCAAAAACAATAGGTCTTGAGTACACTACAAACCTGGGCTGTATGCAAAACATTATTTGATTCTGTTTGAATTTGCGGCTGTTATCGTTTGCCATAGAAAATACCCTTATTAAAAAAACGTTGCAGGTAAACTACCCCTTTCCCTCAACCGATCTTCACCAAAAACAATAGGTCTTGAGAACTATACAATTTAGGGCTGTATGCAAATAATCTTTTGATTCTGTTTGAATTTGCAGCTGTTATCGTTTGTTTCAAAAAGTTTAAATAAATTTTCAAGTACTTTACTCTTGTTAAAACGTAAAAGGTTGCTGGTAAACTACCCCTTCCCCTTAACTGATCTTCACCAAAAACAATAGGTCTTGAGAAAACTACAAATCAGGACTGTATGCAAAACATTATTTGATTCTGTTTGAATTTGCGGCTGTTATCGTTTGCCATAGAAAATACGCTTGATAAAAAAACGTTGCCGGTAAACTACCCCTTCCCCTTAACCCATCTTCACCAAAAACAATAGGTCTTGAGTACACTACAAATCAGGGCTGTATGCAAAACATTATTTGATTCTGTTTGAATTTGCGGCTGTTATCGTTTGCCATAGAAAATACCCTTGTTAAAAAAATGTTGCCGGTAAACTACCCCTTTCCCTCAACCGATCTTCACCAAAAACAATAGGTCTTGAGAACTCTACAATTTAGGGCTGTATGCAAATAATCTTTTGATTCTGTTTGAATTTGCGGCTGTTATCGTTTGTTTCAAAAAGTTTAAATAAAATTTTCAAGTACTTTACTCTTGTTAAAACGTAAAAGGTTGCTGGTAAACTACCCCTTCCCCTTAACCGATCTTCACCAAAAACAATAGGTCTTGAGAACACTACAAATCAGGACTGTATGCAAAACATTATTTGATTCTGTGTGAATTTGCGGCTGTTATCGTTTGCCATAGAAAATACGCTTGATAAAAAAACGTTGCCAGTAAACTACCCCTTCCCCTTAACCGATCTTCACCAAAAACAATAGGTCTTGAGTACACTACAAATCAGGGCTGTATGCAAAACATTATTTGATTCTGTTTGAATTTGCGGCTGTTATCGTTTGCCATAGAAAATACCCTTGTTAAAAAAACGTTGCAGGTAAACTACCCCTTTCCCTTAACCGATCTTCACCAAAAGCAACACGTCTTGAGAACTCTACAATTTAGGGCAGTATGCAAATAATCTTTTGATTCTGTTTGAATTTGCGGCTGTTATCGTTTGCCTTAGGAAATACCCTTGTTAAAACATAAAACGTTACAGGTAAACTACCCCTTTCCCTTACCCGATCTTCACCAAAATCAACAGATCTTGAGAACTCCACAATTCAGGGCTGTATGCGAAACATTATTTGATTCTGTTTGAATTTGTGGCTGTTATCGTTTGAAAAAAAAACAAAATTACCCTTGCTAAAAAAAACCGTTGCTGGTAAACTACCCCTTTCCCTCAACCGATCTTCACCAAAAACAATAGGTCGCGAGATCTCTGCAAATCAGGTCTGTATGCAAAAAATTATTTTATTCTGTTTGAATTTGCGGCAATTATCGTTTGCCATAGAAAAAAAATCTACAGACAGACAGACACACAGACAGACAGACAGACACACACACAGACACTTTTCGGAAAACGACTTTTTTTCATGTTTTGAGTGTAGTAGAATCAGAATCTGCAATAATCTCGAACACGATTTTTTTTGCCATCACCATACTTCCATTCCTTAAGGAATATGCAAGTAAAAATTACCCTGATTAAAAAATGTTGCAGGTAAACTACCCCTTTCCCTTAACCGATCTTCACCAAAAACAATAGGTCTTGAGAACTCTACAATTCAGAGGTGCATGCAAAACAATATTTGATTATGTTTGAATTTGCGGCTGTTGTCGTTTGCCATAGAAAATACCCTTGTTAAAACATAAAACGTTGCAGGTAAACTACCCCTTTCCCTTAACCGATCTTCACCAAAAACAATAGGTCTTGGGAACTCTACAATTCAGGGCTGTATGCAAAACATTATTTGATTCTGTGTGAATTTGCGGCTGTTATCGTTTGCCATAGAAAAAAAATAACCCCGATTAAAAAAAAAGTTGCAGGTAAACTACCCCTTTCCCTTAACCGATCTTCACCAAAAACAATAGGTCTTGAGTACTCTACAAATCATGGCTGTATGCAAAAAATTATTTGATTCTGTTTGAATTTGCGGCTGTTATCGTTTGCCATAGAAAAAAAATCTATAGACAGACACTTTTCGAAAAATGATTTTTTTTTTCATGTTTTGAGGGTAGTACAATCAGAATCTGCAATAATCTCGACCACGATTTTTTTGCCATCACCATACTTCAATTTTCTTATGGAACATGGAAGAAAAAAAATAATAATTAGGGAAAATTAAAAATATTAAGAAAACCTGGTAAGTTATGTAACTATAGTTTTTCATGCTTTCATGGTAACAAACAGTTCTTTTAGTTCAATCTCTTTGGGCTTTTAATTGACATTGAGTCAGTACAAGTCTTTCTTGATTCAATGAGAAATGAATATAAGTTTGTATACTTTTAAGTTTAGAAAAACTTCTCTCAGCACTTGCGACGGATATTGGTAGACTTAAAAGAATTCAGCTAACAGCAAATTCACCCATATGCATTGATGCTTCTTTAATAATTCTAAAAACAAACACTACTTAGAGACACATCACACCTGAGCTACCCATTCCTATAACTATCTGATATTTCTTTATCTTCTGATTTCTTAACTTATAAATGTTATAAATTATTTTCCGACTCTATGTATGACTTTAATTTGCACTGAAGTCGACGGCAATGCAGACATCACTCCACATTCACTCCCCACTTCATTTTGTTCCCCAAAACGGAAAATATAGCAAATAACTAAACACTATGCTTCTGATGAAAACTGGTGTTCTTTGGTAAGTACAAACACAATAAATCTCTACCATTTCTCAGAGAAAACAACTCAGTGAAATCATTTACTAGTAGTAAAAATGTTCATTTGTTTGTGAGAACATAGTAACTACTATGTTCTTACTATCTGTACGTATGTCGATTACAAAACTTGTTTTCCATATTTCTGGTCTGAGTGTTTAGTACGTAGTACATCTTTCCATTTGATGAAATCACTACATCGACTAAAATTCAAAAGTTTAATAGTGTCAAAACGAACAGCTTGAAAAATTAAAAAAAATATGAGCATACTGAGAGGAATTTACGTTAATGATATGTAACAGGGATTTTTCAAACGTTTAAGTAGTAGCAAATCACAGCAGGAATATTTCCAAAAGTTTCCAAAAACTTAAAAAAGCAAACAATGTTTTGATCATACTGTTATTTGCACTGGTATTATGATAAAACAATATTAATTTTCAAGGTAATTTCATAGCCTTCAATTTAGGTCATAGGCACTTTTCTCAAAGCCATAGTTTCTGAATTATCAAGAGTGAAACATTGTTTTTGACACAAAAGAAATCAAATGATTGTATATTTAAACAATCATACAAGCATTGAATCTAAAGTAATAAAAAACATCTCAACTTGTTTCAAATACAGTCCCTATAACTTTTTTTAATAGATTCCATATTTTGTGAGTTATTTAAAAAAGACTGTGCCGAGATAACGATTTTCAGGTGTGATAATCACAATTTTTAACTTCCAATACTCGAAAATCATTGGCTTCCAAACAAAAATTGCACAAACTTTCTTAGAATTTCAAAATTTATTGATTTGTATTTTTAACTTTTCATCTACTGAGAAAGGGTGGTTAACAACCCCCCTGAGGAAGAGCACTCAAAACTTTTTTTTAAACACTATGTAGATGATAATTCAAAAGGTTTCCTTAATGTTCTTATTGCAGAGAATTCCAAGGTAAAATGCTTCATTGACTCACGTAAATGTCACATTCACAGTTTAAATTATCTGTGTCTAGTATTTGATCACACTTAAAGGAAGCAGATTTTTTACATTCAACTTAATTATTTGGGATAAAATGTTAGGGGTATGAAACATGGCTTATAGCCATATCAAACGTTACATGTTACTAACATTGGGTAGGAAAACAATATACCCACTTTGACAGTACAAATGAAGTGGTTAACTAAAAACAAGAGAGCTAATAATGACCCTGAGTTCAATTACTGATTATTAACATTTGGAAACATAAATACCAGGACTATTTGTTTTTCAACCTCCGATAGACCAATAAACAGACACATGAATGACATCAATAATTTTATATTATACAGAAGTTTCATATATATGTAAACTACTTTTCTACATAGTCACCACCATTGTTGAGGCACTCATCATAGCGAGGCAACAACTTTTCTATGCCCATGTTGTAAAATGTTTGCTCCTGAGTAGTCAGCCAATATGCCACACTGGACTTTAACTCATCATTGGCATCAAACCGCAGCCCACCTAATCACTTTTTCAAGTCAGTGAACAAATGGTAGTCACTTGGTGCCAAGTCTGGGCTATAAGGTGGGTGATCAAGGACTTCCCAACCAAATTCATGAAGCACAGTGTTTCCTAAATGCAAGCTTCCGAGTAAGAATATCATAAAGAGCAGACCTAGAAATTTCAGGAAAATCAGCAGAAATTTCAGTAATTGTGAAACGACAGCGCTCTCGAACCATCCTGTCTACCCTTTCAACAACGTAATCAGTAGCCACAGACTTTCTTCCTTCCCCTCCTTCATCATGAACGTCAATTCGCCCTTCTTTAAATTTTCGACACCATTCCCGAACTGAACCATCCACTCATCACATTTTCTCCATACAAATTACACAACCTTCGATGAATTTCTGCAGCACTATGAGCTTCAGCTTGAAGAAAACTAATAATAGACCGAATCTCACACTTGGAGGCAATTTGAATTGTAGTTGCCATAATTAAACTCTCGTCACCACTGTAATAGACAAAATAACTATAATTACTCAAATATAATTAAAAGATAAATGCACTATTATTGTCTCAAAGGATACTATAGGACAACTGTGTGTTACTAACAAACATAACTTTAGTTTTTCAGCAAAACAATTCTGCACTCTAAAAATGCGTTCTGCAGAAAAATTATCAAACATATTCTGAGAACAGTGGAAGAAGATTCTGCTGAATACAAAAATTCTAAAGGTGAAACGGATGTAGCTGCTTTAATTCCAAAACAACCTCAATCTATAAGGTACCCTTCTTCATACACTGGTGCCAAACAAAATAAATTATCATGTTAACAAGACATCTAAACACTCAAGGAAGGATTGGTGAATTGAGCAAGGTCAGTGGTCATTAGTGTAAATGACTTCAATTATGTACCAAAAATACTGACTCTAGAAAAATCCCCGACTAAACTCGTCTCGAAACTTTGGAGCATGTTCTGCTAAAGTATGCTTCCCAAAATCCGGCCAGGGGGTCATTGATTGCACTGATGGGCAGGAATGGCAGCCTGGACGACGTGCTGAGAAGCAGGAGTCATTGGGCGCTTGCGGCGGCGGTGTACCATGGACATCAGGCCATCGGAGTTACTTGACTCTGGAAGCCCGATTCAAGAAGTAAGAAGTAACTCCTCTCTAAATTCCACCATGCCGTTAAGCCAATTTCTGATTAAAGTTGCTTTCGCTATGACAATAAAGTTTGCTTGATTAACATTATGAAAGCATGAATGTACCTGAACCTGTAATTTCACACTAACAATTTTTTTTTTAAGTGTAAATATTTTGCAAGTGTACATGAAAATCTATATCAGAAATGCTTGGAGAATTGACATTATTGTTACCCTATCTCATCATGGCAAGCCTCTTTTCTCAATCTCAAAGTCATTAGAAATGAAGATGTCAGAAGGCAAATTGACGGTACACAAAACAGTTTTCAGTTTCTCCTGTACAAGCACACATTTTGAATGGAATAAGCGATTCATTAACAGGCTGCAGCTAATCTCACTGCTTATGCTGTTACTTCCATGCAGCATTGTTTATGTATCAACTTTTCCATTACTTTCTTCTTTGTTTACCCTTAATGAGTCTGAACGTGCCCACAACTCCAAAATCCATGACTGGAATTCACTAGTATGGTAAAGAGAAAAGTAGTAATATCCGAAAGTAAAATAACGAAGTTTTCAGAGAATAATGAAGGTGCCATCATTCGTCAAAAGCATTAATTTGACTATCAGAATTATTACACAGGCTGAAGTGAGAATAACAAAAAACAGCACTCCAATGAAATCATAACTCATCCCATCTTACACTTACACTTTATATAGTCTTACAGGAGTTACACAAAGTTACACTAATGTAGTACATAAACAGGTTAAAAAAAGAGGTTAGTTTTTAGTGTACCAATAATCTTTCGTAATTCCTGAATTTTTACTGTTACCCCATCCCAAAATTCAGAAGGGAATAAGATATTTGGTGTAAAGCTCAATTTTTCTTATCAAGTAGTTCTGATTTCATAAAAGAACGTGTTTCTTTTGTAGCAACAGACTTTAGTTTTTGGCCTTCCAACCCACACGTTAGCTTGCTCCTATTGTCAAGCTCTATAACTGTTCCAAAACCTCTCATCCATTACTGGCCTTAATAGGATATTACTCATTTTCATTATCTTCACACTTTAATTCTGCTGGCCACAAAAACGCAATTACCACTTCAACGTTATTCCAGTAAATCACATGCAATTTCACAATATCAAAAATGTATACCTGCTGTCCATTAACATGGTGTTAGCTTGTTTATTTTTGAACAGAAACTATAACACTTTAATTCAGCGACTGCCCAATACCATATCATGCACCTTTTCAGTGTTGCTGTTTTTGAACATCGTTCAATGTGTCACCTTCCAGGCTGGTGCTACCACGTTTAAACTCTGCACCCCATTTTCTAATATTGTTGAAAATGAAGGATAAGAGTTCCAATAAATAACCTTGAATAAATTTCCCTTGGCGTTAAACCTTTCACAATGAACTTTATGACTGCACCATATTCAATTTTCTTCATTTTAAGGAATACACACATTTCTGTTTCAAACAGCTGTACAAAACAAATTACTTGGTCAGAAGACCAAGAATTTCACACGGATCCTTCCAATAGATGAGTACAAACATAAAAAAAATTGGCAACATTGTTGCCATCTATAGTTGAAACAATGCGACGACAGTTGTTCATAAAATGGGACCGTCGTATTGTAAGAGTAGTAGTTGACTTGTGTTACTCATGTTTGCGCATGTACTTAATTAGTGATGTGCATTATGCAATGGCATACTTACTATACTAGCACCCACAACAGCCAATGCATCGATCCCATGACTTGTTCACGATCACTGCCATTATTTTCACAATACCGTGCTAGATTACATAAAAGTTAATTAATCTAATGATTAAATGGCAAAAGTAACAATTCAAATCACTGCCATCTTGTTTGTTCATTGAGGATTTGACAGGATCAGTCAGGATTTGACCCAACAGTCAGTTGGGTACCACGATACTGAAACTACCAAGTATTCAAAACACTTAAAGTGTTGTATTTAACATTAACCAATATTAAATATAAATTCAAAATTTAATTCAGACTTTGAACACATTAATTGCTTTTTTTGTTTGTTTGAACACACTAACTGCCAAGAACTTTCAGACTGCCCTCATATTGTGTGTGTGTATGTACACACGCATTATTACACAATATGTATTACTAACGTATGTACAGCAATAGCAGCAGTTCTTTACTGGAAACCACTGTGCAGTTGTTCAGAACATCGTTTTACGAAGTCTGTGACTACCCATCCACTTACAGTTTTCCTTGCAAGTTTCAGACTGGCAAGTCTTGAGCAATTTCCTTGTCAAGTCTCGACCAATTTCTTTGCAAGCCTCGACAAGGATCCTTGTCAGTTTTTATAGTGGATGGGCACAACATGGCATGGCAAGACCAAGAAAATGCTTGCGACAAGGATCCTTGCGGCATTCAAACTGTTTGGAAGTTTTTACTGCGTCACGTCAGTTTTTTCCAGTGCACGTGCTGTACACTACAGACGGTCCGTCAAGGTCACATACGTTTGCGCTATTAACAACTCGTACAGTTGTGTTTGTTGGTGTTGGTTGTCTATTCTATGCAATTGTGCATTTATTTACTGTGAATTGTTTATTTATTATATAACCGACTTCATCCACAAGAAGGTAATTTCGGTAACTGTCTGCATCATTTAATCGGAGTTCATCTAATAAATTTACGTGACTGTATAAGTTCCTTTACAAAAACCAACTTTGCGACCAAAACCTGTCTTCTTTTTGCTTTCAAACACTTTGCTAAAATTACAGCAAAACATGCTATTTGACGGTTTTAAACGGGAAGCATATTGAAATAAACGATTGGATCACTGCAAAGTTTACTTGTAAATGGATGGGCAGTTTTGTAACGGGGCAAAAGGGAGGGGTTTTATTTTATTAAGTATTTGTAACAATTCATTTCATATGCGTGGCTAGTCACATGTTGAATCTAAATCGTAGCGAACAAAGAACGGTATGGTGAAGTCAGTACAATGGAATATGCATGTCGCACACAACTTCGTAATTCTCAGAATGGCAAAACAGTATAATGCGCCCAAACGCACTAACATCGGCGGAGCGCATAACCCACGCTAAGCAAAAGGCGCACAAGATGGCTTGAAGATGATTTTTTCCAACATGTGCTTTCAACATGACGGAAACATAACTGTAAGACGCCTTCCAGTGACGTAAACCAGTGGCAGTGTAATTTCGTCAACGTCCAGCACATGGGAGTTTGCACTTGTTAAATGTGCCACAGCTATGACTTTAACGCATAAGGCATTGCTTTCCGCCTTGTCCGAAAGAAATCTAGTTGGTGGGAACTTGGTGAACGCTCTTCCCAGTACCTCACTGACGCTCGCCTGCGCAGGCAGCCTGCCAAACAGGGCTCATTAATAAATTTTCAACATCAAGTAAAAGTGAGTGCAGTTAGTCAAAATGAAGAAGTGCGTATGGTTTTCGGCAGAAGAAAAGTAAATTATAACTGTTTCGGACCTACAACTAAATTTATAAGTGAGAAGCCACGAGTTCGGAGAAACCCCACGTTGCCGGCAAGGGTATTGCATAATGTATCCAATAATGTTCTAAATAAAATAAAGAGGGGGTTTTTGTTTTGTAATGGAATGAATGTGTGTGTGAGCAGGCTGGGCTGCCAATGTAAGGTAAGATGTTAAGTGTAATATTGTAATATATCCAATCATGTCATAAATATTATTAAAAAGTTTTATGTATTTTAAATTTTGGGCAAGAAGTAATCGCTTGACCTAAGAGGCAAAGAAATGAATAAATAACAATTTGAATTTTAAAAATTTTAAGAATAAAATAAAGTTCAATTTGTTTCTCTTTATAAATGCGAGTTGCGTCTGTTATTAGCACAACCTATAATCATACTTGCATCTCAACGTTCGTGTGACGAATTCTGGGCTAAAAGGGCAACACGAGGTAAGTTTGAAAGTAGTTATAAATATTTTTATGATGTTAAATATCTTAACAAAATAGTAAATAAAACATCACAGATGGCGCTTCCGAAGCAGGGACAGTTTTTATAAAGTAAAATTTAAATATAAAAACCACACCTACAAATAAAATGCAAGTATGGTTGAAAGGTTGAATAACGGTACGTAAAAAATTACGTAAAGTACGTAAAACAAGAAATTAAGGTTAGATCAAATATAAGATGTTGTATAGGTAAATTAAGAATTAGTTAAACAAAAACCAGTAAATTTACAACCTAAAAATGGCAGGAAATAATGAAAACAATATCAATGAAATAACTAGTGTTGACAATTTTGATGAGTCAGTTGTTATGCATAATATTGAGGTCCACTCGACTCCAAACGTGAGTCAGGACAATAAAATAAAAATAAATGTGACAGATGAAACAAATATAACAGAGGATTCGGGAGTACAGTTAACTCCCACCTCAACAAAATGTAATAAATTAGATGATGATATAATGAGTATATTAAGAACCATATCAATGGATATTCATGAACAGAAAAACGAAATCAAAGAAATTAAAAGTAGTTTTAATAATAAATGTGATGAACAGAATAGTCAGTTTAACGAACTTAAATGTGACATTAATGAGGTCAAAATTAAGTGTGAGAGTAGTTTTAACGAATTGAAATATGAATTAAACGAAAAGTTGAGTCATTCATTAAAAAGTATGAATAACAAAATTGACGAAATAGAGAGTAGTATGGTAGAAAAAAATCGATAAACAAATACAAGAGGTAACCGAAAATTTTGAATGCAAGATAAATGAATGTAATGCTGTTAGTGAATATAAGTTTAATTGTGTAGTTGATAAGATTGAAACATATGAAACTAATACTAATGTTAAAATAAATGAAATAGAAAGTAAGTGCAAGTCAGAGATACAAACTATGCAAGATACAGTAAATACTATAGATAAAAATAATAAACAATTTGAATGTCTAAATAATGATAAATTTGTATTAATGGAGCAGAGTATAGTCAATGTTAAAGACGAATTGAATGTAGCCATAAATAAAAAACTTAATAATGTTACTGAACAAATAGTGATTACTAAAGATATGAATAGCGATATTGATTTGGAGTTGTTTAACTGTGAAAATAGGGGGGTACACCCTATGCAGTTTTTAAATAGAGTCAAAGAATTCAATCAGTTTTGTCGAAGTAGTTGGGAAGTACAGTTGCTAAAAATAATGAAGTGTTTTAGAGGAAATTCCGCGGTATGGGCGGAGGTACATAAAGCAGAGTGGGTAAATTATCAGAGTTTCGAGACGGCATTTAGAAAAAAATATTGGTCGGAAGAAGAGCAAGAAATATTGCGGAGTAAAATTATGGGACCAGGTAATTTTGGGACCCAAGGGGGCAACATAACCATGTACATAATGCGATTATACAATGAGGCCAAATATTTAGAGCCACCATTACCGTTTCGGTCATTCGTCCGTCACATAAGTAAGCATTTGCCTAGAGAAATACAGATTACGCTAATGACCTGCGAGATTCTAGAGATTACGGAACTAGAGAAAATATTGGATATTTTTCAAAATATACGGGAACGTGATGTGAGTAGGCGAATAAACACACCAGTAACACATATGAATGGTAATTATAATCAATCCCGGGGAATACCAAATTTTCACCGAGGGGCACGTGGGGGAAATAATGATAATCGAGGTGAGGGTTGGAGATGTGCCGACTGTAATGTTGATAACTATTCAATAAGAACCACATGTTTTAGATGTCATAAACCGAGAGAATGTCAACGCAGTGAGAGAACGTATCAGCCACAAAATCAACCGCAGAGAGGAGGCGAGAACACTAGAGGAGCACCGAGGGGAAATGGAAGTGGAAGCAGAGGGAGAGGAGGATATAACCAGGCAGTAGCAGGTCCATCCACGGGAAACTAGAAGAGACAATGGGGAACCGGGCCCATCCATTGTCGGAGGAGAACCTGGGGGTCCAAGGGGAGTGTAACTACTGCAGCAACATAATTATCAAAGAAATGGCGGAGGAGTTACTGGAGGAGGACGCTGCAGAAATGACAGAAACCAAAACTGGACTGACGGAGGTATTTGTAACCATAGAAGGTAAGGATTATAAAACATTGATTGACACAGGTAGCGAGATATCAGTAGTTTCAGAGAATGTACTGGGTGAATTACAAAGGGTAAATAAAAATATTCCATCATTACCAGTTGCGGGCGTCACAGTAGTGGGAGTTACGGGAGTACGAAGTAAAAGAGTTACTAAACAAGTACAATTAAACATATACATTAATGAAATAGAATTTGAGAATACTTTTATAGTAGTTAAGGGTTTGAATTTAGATATAATTCTGGGAAATGATTTTTTGGAGAGAAATAAAGCAGTAATTGATTTTAACCAGAGAATAGTAGAATTTAATAAGGGGCTTGAACCAGTCAGGGTAGATTTTAAGCGGGTGTTAGAGAAAATTAGAGTTACGGGTGTAAAAATGATACAGAATCGAGTAGACGAGGGAATTATAGAAACAAGAGTGAATGTTGTGTCAAGAGAGTGAGAGCATGGAGAATGATGAGAAAGTATGGAAAAATAGGGCAGATAAATTTTTTAATCAGGGTGGAGTTGTAGGGAGTCCCCAACGACAGGAGTTGTGGGCAGTTATTGAACGTTTTAGAGATGTGTTTGCTGAGTTGCCTGGAAAAGCCAGGGACTATGTATGCGAGTTGAAGATTCGGGAGCACTCACCCTACATGCAGAGAAGTTATCCAGTGCCATTTTCGAAGAGGAGGGCCGTTCAAGAAGAATTGGACCGCATGATGGAAGGGGACATCATTGAAAGATCCATATCGCCTTACTCTAATCCATTGGTAGTGGTCATCAAAAAGGATGGAAAGGTAAGATTGTGTTTAGATGCCAGAAAAATTAATCAGATTATAATACCTGACCGGGAATCACCGGAAGCCATGAATGAATTTTTCAAAAGTTTAGTGGAGTCAGATATATGACGTCCTTAGATTTAACAGCAGGCTACTGGCAAGTTCCATTAGCGCCAGAGAGCCGTAAATTTACTGCATTTCTTTTCAACGGTAAGAACTATCAATTTAAACGTCTGCCATTCGGACTAAACACTAGCATAGCCAGTTTTATAAAATGTTTAGATATGATTTTACAACCCAAGGATCTAGATTTTTTAACTGTATATGTTGATGACATACTAATAGCATCAAGAACATTCTCTGAACACATAGAATATGTTTCAAATAAATTGCAACAAGGGGGATTAACTGTTAATTGGGAGAAATCAAAATTTCTACAAACTGAGATACACTTTTTAGGTTTTATTATCACTCCCGAGGGTATTTTAGCAAACCCAGACAAAGTAGAAGCTATCATAAGTTTTCCAGAACCAAAAAATATTAAACAGTTGCAGAGATTTTTAGGATTATGCAATTTTTATAGAAAATTTCAGAGAAACTATGCGCATATTACCTCTAAATTAAGTGAGGTTTTACAAAAGAATAAACAATGGAAATGGGGAGAGGAGAGAATTGTTTTCAATGAAATTAAAGAGAAATTTATAGACATGATAATGATGAATCACCCCGATTTTCAGAAAAGGTTTTATTTACACACGGATGCCAGAAACATAGCCCTCGGCGCAGAACTTTACCAGGAGGGTGAGGATCAGGAGCACAGGACCATCGCTTTTGCCAGCAGAAAAGAACTACACCACGACAGAGAAAGAATTGCTGAGCATCGTCTTCACGGTGAAGAAATTCCGCACTTACCTGCTGGGAAACCAAACCGTCATCAGGACCGATCATAAGGCCTTATCATTTCTAAACACATGTAAGCTGACGCATAGCAGATTAACCAGGTGGGTGCTAGCATTACAAGAATATCATTTTTCTTGGGAATATATTAAGGGAACAGATAACAAAGTACCGGACACTGTCCAGGGTAGATACAATAGATAATAAGACAGGTAGAGATCTGAAAGAAATAGAAATTTTCCGATTAACGAGGGAAGATAGAATTTTTGGGGAAGAATTAAGGGAAATTAAAGATATACAAAGATCAGAAAATAAATTAGGTAAGATAATAACTAGTTTAGAAGCAGATATAAATGGTTCAGAGTATAATACACATTTCCAGATACATAAGGGAATTCTGTTTAAGAAAATAGAAGGGGGTGAACGGGATTGGAGGTTAATGCTACCTGATGAATTAGTAGATAGAATTATTTGGGATTGCCACATAAGATATGGTCATTTTGGTGCGAAAAAATGTACAAATGTATTAAAAGAATCTTGTGTTTTTAAAAATATGGAGAAGAGTTAGAAGAGTAATAAGAGTTTGCGATTTGTGTCAAAAGTAGTAAATTACAGGGTTGAAGGGGAAATGAATTATATTAAAGTAGAAAGACCTTTCGATTTAGTTGCAATAGATTTATATGGGCCATTGCCTAAAGGTAGAGGAGTGGTATATATTTTTGTTGTTTTAGACACTTTTACCAAGTTTGCTAGGTTATACAGTGTAAAGAGAGCTACTACCAAAGTGCTCAGCGAAAAGATCACCACGGACTACATGATCAACGTAGGGAAGCCGAAGGTAATTTTATCTGATCATGGACCGCAGTTCATCAGCGGCAAGTGGAGACAGACTCTTGGCTGGGAAGGCATCATACCCAAACATACGGCAGTTTACCATCCACAGTCGAACCAGGCAGAGCGGGTGATGCGAGAAATTGGCAGGATATTCAGGGCGTATTGTCACTCCAAACGGCCCTTGTACGTAAAGAAGGTGGAGGATTGGTTGAATAGCACAACCCACGATTCGACAGGATTTACACCGTACGAGCTAATCAAGGGAAACCGTCCACCCAGAATATTAGAACAACTTTTTGAATATCCACCGGAAGAAAGAATTCTAGACAGAGATGTAAAAATACAACTTGCAAACGAGAGTCTACTCACCAAGGGAGAGAGGAGAAAGCAGAAACATGATGAAAAGTGTAAGTGGGTTAAATATGAGATAGGGCAGTTGGTATTGGTAAGAAGGCATGACTTGTCTAGTGCTCAAGATAAAGAAATAAAAATGTTTTTCCTCTTATATGAAGGACACCTTATGAGATTGTAGAAATAAAAATGAATAATGCATATGTACTACGTAATCAGGTAACACAGGAGATAGTGGACACACAGAATGCTACGAATTTAAAATTATATTGATCTAGGTAAAAAATTTTTTTTGTTGAATGCTGACATGTTATTTGCGTTTTCAGAACGGACTCTCCCCCATTTTCGGGCGGTCACGACCTTACCAGTCCTGGCCGTGGTTTTCGGCTATTGGAGGCGGGCCATGGTTGGAGGAGCTTCCTTCGGATGGTGAAACAACGATGGTCCGGCTCCACCAAAATTGGTAGAGATTTGAAATTTACACCACATTTGAACGGGGAGGGGGACCCTAAAGGTACGTGACATAAATTATTTTTTATACACTCAAGGTGCAGCGGTCAGGTGTACCTGTCACGTACCTGCACTGCCTTCGAGTGTTTGTATATAATGGAGGCTATATATATATATATATATATATATATATATAAGAATGGCAGTGCATGCAAATTAAAATATCAGTGTCAATGGCGAAACTAAATTTAGCCATTGACAGCAATTACAGTGTAGTCTGAAAAGACGAATTTTGTGGCAAGGGGTTGGAGAATAGATTGGCGGCGGGTTTGGATGAATGGTAGGAGAGGGGGAGTAGGTTTGGTTTAGAGGGGGAACGTGAATTCACGTAGTGGATCTATCTTATCTCCAACTTTCCCTTGCAGCAAGACGTCTTTCAGGACGATGACTGCCTTACCACCGGTTATAGTAGTAAGAATAGACAGCCTCCAATGTAAATAGATATCAAAATATAATTTGGAATGTTTATAGTTTTAAATTTATATCAATTTTAGTAAGTAAGTGACCAAATAATTGTAAAGTTCATAGTATCAGTGAGAGTTGGAACGTGTCGAAGTGTGTAGAATAAATTAGAACTTGTTGTCATACAAGGTATGTGGGTAATTTTGGGGGGTTGTGTGGTGTTAATAGAAGTGCTATACTTAGGGAGTGTAGAAACTGCAAGTGTAGAAGGATTAATTTAGTTATTAGTAAGCTATTGCCGTGGTGGCATGTGCCACGGTAGATAGTGGTAAGTGTTGGGGGTAACAGGGAGTGTTACCTCCATCGGAGGCCAACATGGCGCAAAATACACGGCACACCTTTTATATAATTTTATATTATATGCTGATAGATTGCCGTGCCGTGTATCCTAATGACGAATAGAACATGCCTGAATTTAGAGTTGATTTCCCCGCTTTTCGGGCGATTACTGCCTTACCAGCTCTAATCGTGGTTTTGGATAGCGGTCAGCTATGGCCATAAAGTAAGAACCTTGACCATAGCTGGCTTGAAATTGGTGTATATTTGAAATTAATGGGGGTGACTTTAGGGGAATCCCCAGAACTATGGAACAGCGGCTGCCACTCTGTTTGAGTAGGAACAGTAAACCAGGTGGTAGACCCGTTTTAAGGGCTTATTAATATGTAACAAAAGATATGATATCTAAATAATTTTCAAATGTAACGCTGAAGCAAGGACACGGAGATGATAAATTCCTCCACCAATGCCGTCCTTGTGGATGCAAATGGGCGCAACAGTCCACCACCAGAAAACAATAGTGTGTGTGGCAGGGTGGTTGCTCAGGGGAGCAACGGATTAAAATTTTGTAACTTAAGGATGATGACTCGCTCTTGAAGTAATTAAAGAATTGTCTCTTGATTTGATAAATAGGTGTTAGTATGTTTATTATACTGTGTTTATTCTGTCTTATAAATGTATTAGTTTATTGTGTCAGAGGTAAGGGTTGATAAAATGTGTAATTTATATAATTTTGAAATGTGTTTATAGTAAGGTCATTCACCTTGCTAAGAAAATCAGCTGATCAGCTGTAAAATGTCACTTATAAATGGTTTGCAAATTTCCAATGTAACTAATGTTTGAATATAATGATTTTAATGCGTTAAAAGATTTTAATTTAAATGATGGAAATAATTTAAGATAGTTGAGAATTTTAAATGATTTGTAAAAGATAGATTTTGGGTGATTATTCTTTTGTTAGGACATTTAGATCAGTCCATGTTGAATTTAAAGGGGTACTAGAGATGAATAATATTGTTGTGAATTAATGTAATGTAATGTAGAATTTGAGAGGTATTAATAGTGACACAGTAGATGTGGGGAAAATATGTAGAGTATTGATTGATATATTGATGTAATAAATAAGTGGAGATATTTTGTAGTAGTTGAAAGTGGTATATTGGGAGAGTAATTAGTTGATGGGAATTTTGTAAGGGGGGTGGTGTGATAAGGAGTCCGCAACGAAAGGGGTTGGGACAGGAAGGGACTGTTTAGCGCCGGAAAGGGTTGCCTAGGATAAGTCCAGGGACCAGATAAGGGAATGAGCTTTGGGAGGGGAACACACATCCCGAGTACAAAGGGGTAGAGTATTTTTTTTATATAAGGGTAGAATGATACGAAATGAGTTGAGTAGTAAGTTGGGTTTAGAGAATGTTTGATAGATGTTTTTGATAGAGATGGGTGTCATATTAGTTAAAGCTGTTAGTGATGTTAGAGTCAGAGGGGTAAAGATTATAAATATATAAATGCCAAGTTGTAAATCAAGTTATTATGAATAATTAAATCACCCAAACTAATGGAGATTGAGAATGTTAAAGAAAGTAAATCATAGTTGAAATGAAAAAATTAATGGAAATAAGTGACAAATTTTAATAGAATTGGAGAATAATGTAAAGCTATAAAATGGGTAATTTAAGGTAAGATGTTAAGTGTAATATTGTAATATATCCAATCATATCATAAATATTATTAAAAAGTTTTATGTATTTTAAATTTTGGGCAAGAAGTAATCGCTTGACCTAAGAGGCAAAGAAATGAATAAATAACAATTTGAAGTTTAAAAATTTTAAGAATAAAATAAAGTTCAATTTGTTTCTCTTTATAAATGCGAGTTGCGTCTGTTATTAACACAACCTATAATCATACTTGCATCTCAACGTTCGTGTGACGAATTCTGGGCTAAGAGGGCAACACGAGGTAAGTTTGAAAGTAGTTATAAATACTTTTATGATGTTAAATATCTTAACAAAATGGTAAATAAAACATCACAGTTTCAAGGAAACTTGCAAGAAAATGTGCCGAGCCTGTTCGAGACTTGTCAAGGCTGTAGCAGCTTGTTCAAGGCTTGGCAAGTCTTCACACATTTCCTTGTCAGTTTTACTTATTAATGGATTAATGGATGGGCCGCTTAAGTATACTACTGGACGTTTTAACATTATTTTGAATCACTTTTCTTTTTGCATGTCACTGTGGTTTTTTGATCTGAATTACTTTTGCCCAGCATTAAATATTTCTGTAATACAGACTGTCCAGAACAACTGGATATTTATGTAGCATGCTATTTACAAATTAAAGAGAAACTAGCATTAGGACATTGTATATAAGACACTAGTAAAATCAGTGAGAATCTACATGTTTTTCCAAAACTGGATACTGACTGTTCACAGAGAACATGTTGAAGACCTTTGAAAGATAAATAATAAAAATACAATGGAACCAGTAAGAGAGCATGACTGTTGCATAATGTTGTACAGGTAACAGGAATTTGTAAACAATTAACTTCATAGCTGGTTTTGTCAAATCTCAAAGACTTTGGCATGGCTGGATCATGATGAAATGTCAGGTACAAAACCAGTCACAAGTATCATTCAGGAAAATGTTCACCAAAAGACATAAAAGTATATCAAGAAAAAGATAGTTACAAGATGCACACGAGGATTTCAGAATTTGATGTTCGGAAAAATGGAATATACGGTAAACCACTTTTTATAGAAAAATGTATCCAGTTCTGGAAAAATGGAATATAAACCACTTTCATACAATGGAAAAATGTATGAAGCCACTTTTTTAAGATATAGAACTGGAGAATGAGTAGGTAAGGATACAAAGATTAAAAAAAACACAAGTCTGTGTGAACTAAAATTTATTTTGATTTGGTATCTATCAATTTGTAATCACTACCAGCACGAAACAGACCTTTTTATATCAACTCTTAAAAGCACAAAATTACATTTTTACTTGAAAAATATGAAAAATACACTTGGTATAATAACAAGCTAACATCGCAAAATATGTACTTTTCCTTAATTTTCATTTTAGAAAATATACAATTATATAAGTAAGACAAGGCATAACAAAGTATCATATTTCACTAAAAGCACTACTTAAATATGCAACAGAGACAGGAGTTCAAGGCAGTTTTTCTCATATATTTATATATATATAATATCTATAAGCGAACAAACAACATATACACAATTGGTCGTTGTAATTATTAATAAGAAACATTGGGTTAGTGAGCACTAATAAGCACAAAACGATAAAACAAATTTTACAAGAAAGAACATCAAGTACGTACACAGTAGTACAAATTGTTAACGTGTGATATGCCCAGGCCTCCAAGAACTCTTGTCATTACTTATACATGTTTTGCATAATGGCACTTCATTGTAAAATAGACAACTCTATATAGACATTGGAAAAAACAAATTTTTTAATTATCTAAATCGTTATCAGATAATTCATATCTCAATTAATGACAGGGCATTTTCCATATTTTCTTCTTTTCTAACTACTTAGTAATTTTATTATATCAACACACTTTAAAAATTACATTGAAAATCTTTCTTAACTTCACATATATATATATAACAAACAAGAATGTGCAAAGCAAAACATTTTATCAAAAAAATTTTATTAACTAAAAAATTGACAAAAAAATTAAAAATTGTTAACTTCCATAATTAATGTGATTGTATAAAATACCCCTATAAAAATCTACTGCAGGGAGTGAATACAAAATTATAAACAAATACTATAGGAACGATTTGGTATATATATAATAAACAAGGCATGACAATCTGCTACTGTTTTCAAAACTACAGTTCTCAAAAAATACATTATTATGTTTTTAATATCACATACACTGCCAAAGCTTCTTCTCTCGTAATTAAGCACAAAATTTTGAATTCCAATTATGTTTCCTCAACAATACAACAAAAAAACTGATGGCTCCAAGTGATCCCTCATGACCCATTATGGTATTCGACACATGTGGCCCCAATTCAGTTAAAAACACAAGGCAGTGAAATTTATTTATAATGTACAGTGTTGTGTATATATATATATATACCATGTGTATGTATGGATGTGTCACATGTGCTATGCAGTAAAACAAAGCAAGTTTTACTACAAAATGTCTGAAAATTTCATGAAGAAAGTCATCACTAAGTATTATCATCATAAACATCATTTATAAATTTATCAGTCACTGGGAACAGCACATGAAGCCCAAAAAAATGTTTGCTACTTTTTAACAATTTTACAAATCTGACCACACTACAAAATACTTTTTATTATATGTATACATAGGCATTTATTGATTCAAATCTGTTGCGGAGTAGATTTAAACCATTCATCAAATATCACGAGAATATACAATCCAATAAATTTTTATGATTAACTTGGTTTAAAAAAAAATTTCTTTCCTTCGCTGAATACGATTTGTGATATAAGAAGCTGCATGATTATTTTATTGTGTTGAGCGAAGGGGTAGGATTTAACCAGAGGAAGCAGTTTCCTGTTGTTCTTGCTGGCTGAGCTTCTCTTTGTTCTGGCGTACCATCTCCGCCCTTCGTTCCTGTAAAAAAATCAGTGAAAATCAGCCTCAATGTGTTATAAATGTAACAATAAATCTTTACAAATAAGGTATTACGTACTAATAGTCACTAATAACAACCGATGTTGATGTTAACGTTAAACATTCTTCAGCAACCAGCTGCGATTCAGGCTGGGCACACGAGGCAGCGGAAATACATTTTACTGAACATCACCACAGTTTATTTAAATTGTGTGCCCAGTTAATTGGCTGAACCTGGCAACAAATTCTATCATCAGTTATTAACTTAAGGCTATCACTAAAGGGAGACTTTGTGATACACGTGTTCAATTACTGTTGAATATTTCATATTTTTAATCTGTATACAAACTTCATAAACTGGGCAGATACAAAAGATTAAAAATATAAAAACACTGTAGCAAAATGTGTTTGAGAAAATACCAGGGTGTCCACAGAAATTCTGTTTTAATTTTCCCTGACTTTCCCTGACCTACTTACAGAAATTTCCCTGACTCACTAAAATGCATAGTACGTTGTTAATTCTTTGAGCATTATATTTTACAAGGAAGAAAAAAGAAAACCCAGCCTCCACCTTCCCCATAGCTGGCCTAATTCTCTCTCCACTTTCTTTTTTCTTCCTCTTTTATTTTATTTATTTTTTATTATTTATTTATTGAAAAATACAAATACATTGATGGCATTTTAAAAATAAATATTCCATTATTACCTTAGGTAACGTAAGAATGAGAGTATTTTCACTAGAACTTAATAAAATAATATATGAACAAGATAAAATGGACTAATTAATAGAACAACTTGCATGGTAACAAATAATTATAATAATCAGCTATAGCTTTCAAAATTGAAAATGAACCAGTCCGACAGGATGAGAATGAAAAAGAAAAATATGCACTCCTTCAAAATTTACTAGTGTGATCTCTTCATGTTCTCCAGCAGTTTTTTCTTTTCCCCAATTTCTACAGCCTCCATTTCTCTTTCAAGTTTCAACTTTTTTCTTTTTTCTTCCAACTCTTTCAACTGTAATTCAATTTTCCTTTTCTGTATTTTCTTTTTTTCCTCTTCTGACTGCATTTCTTTTTTCTTTTCCAAATATGATTGATACCTTCTTCTTGAAGATCTGACCGAGGTAAGCATACTTCTGTTGATAGTCACATTCCTCAAACCACCTAGATGCTTTATGCTATCACAAATAACTCTTTGGGACACAAGGGATTCTTCTAGATTTTCAACTAGTAAATGCTTATTGACAGAAAAGCCAGATTCAACTGATGCATTACCATGGGATAAAATGAAACACAGCTTCATTACAGACCAGAGATCTTCATATTTCTTATCTTCTCCTAAAAGGCCGTAGTAAAATTCGTCCAATCCCATGTCATCAGATGTTTTGGAAATAAAATCGTTAGCTTCTTCAGTTAGCAAAGAAAACTGTCGTTTGGCCTTTTCAGCACTTTTATCACATATTCTTCTATGGCTGTGCAGGTTTTCTAGAACAACATCAATCCTTTTTATTGCCAAACTGGGTTTGAGCATTATCATTTTAGGGTCTAAGGCAGTGAGGCATCGTGCTAAATGTGATTTCAAAGGACTTTTCTCTCTGAGTTTTTCTATCATGGTGGTAAGGAGATTTTTGAACTCATTTTTAAAAACAAGTTTCTCTTTTTCTGAGCATTTAATTTGTTTCATTAAGCTTTCTGCAGCATAACCAACGTCCACCTTTTCTACTGAAACCAGATTGGCACTGTCTTGCAAGTCTAAGTTCATTAATTTTTGAGTAGTACTTGCTTCAGCTATTTTTTCATATTTTACAAATCTCATCACTAGGTTTTTCATAAGTTGTTCAAGTGAAGTAAAGAGATAAGGGACCATAGGCTTCTGACTTTGGAACCTTCTCAGGAATGGCTCAACGTCCGACAATATGCTTCTGAAAGCACTTAGTTTTGCCTTAAAAAATGGATTTTTCATAGCTTCTCTAAGGTATTGCAGGTTTTTGTTGTCTTTTTCGTTGTATTCTTTTACAAATTTATCGACATGATCAAATATTTTGAGAGCTTGATCTACACAGCGACCATTTTCCAGCCATCTTACTGCTGTGAACTTAAAAGGGAAAGAGGTGCTGGTTGTAATATCTGAGTATTTTGCTCGCCGAGCTGGGCTATCTTTGAAAAGACTGTAGAGAGATCTAAAAAAGTGAAAAAGTTCCCAACCAGTTTTGGAGATCCCAGTCTTCAGGGCTCCATTAACTGTATGCAAACTGCATATGCCAATATCAAGAAGGGACTTTCCCTCTGGATTTAAGACTTGCAAATGGCTCTAGAGTTTTTTCATAAAACTGAGGTTAACATTCGGCCCGTCCATTGAGATTTGCAAAATATTTCCTAAAGGTAAGGAGAGCCCTTGAATAAACCCATCTAACAAGTGATCTGCAGTTGCCCTGCCTAAAAATACACTATTCCAATATCGTGTTGAAACTTTCTGAAGGTTTACTTCCCAAAACCTTACACACAAGTCCATTTGTCCTCTTTGAACAAATTTGTTCAGAGATTCATCAAAACAAACAACATAGTCAGAGCACTGTTTCATGTTATTTTGCAACATTTCTTGAAAATATGGGGCTAACCCATGATTTATTACATAGGAAGCCTTAGTCTTGCCCATAGAAAAGCTCCGAGTGATTTTACTGTCTGGAAACATATTGTTGAAGGCTGCAGAGGTTTCATCACAAGAGTTGAGAGACGTTTTCCCAGTGATGACATGGAGAGCCCATATTGCTTCGGCTGACGTAACATCATCTTCATTCACACTGAAACTCTTTAAACTTGTTTGACTTGTTCCTGGCACTACTAATAATTCTTTTGTAGCTGAAGTTGAAGGTGTTGGCTGCACATCTTTTAATGGAGATGGAGTAGTAAAAAAAGAAATTGCTGGCTGGGAAGCCTTTGCTCTCATGTTTTTTACATGAGTTGGTCCCTTAGCATGAGAAACAATTGCTTGTTTCCCCATATTGCTTAGTTTAAAAGATTTGAGACACACTTGACAATAAGCCGAATTTGCATCACTAACCACCAAGTCCAACCAACCATTAAATTCTGGAAACACTTTACTGTCCAGCCAAAGTTTATTAAACAAACATTTCTTGTTAGCCATTGTAATGAGTTTGTCAGCAGCCTAAAAAAACTTAAAATAGAAAAAGAATTAGCTAAATCGGTTGAAAAAAGGACACAAGGGCACAACAAAAAATATACAATTGTTGTGCACTTCTTGTGAAAAATACCTGGAAAAATGCTACAATAGTCTGGGTTACGGCAGACTAGAGCATTCAAAATTCCCCTCAAATCCATCATCAGGGAAGATTTCCCTGACTTTTCAGATTTTTCACGTGTTGCGGCAGACTAGAGTAAAAAATTATCCTCAAGTCTGTCATCGGGGAAGATTTCCCTGATTTTCCAGATTTTTTGTTTATTTCCCTGACTTTCCCTGACCAACTTTTTTTCCCTGACTTTCCAGAATGTGGACACCCTGAATACACACGCGCGCGCACACAACAAAACTGCAAGTAATTCTGCAGATAGTTTTAGTTTTTATTATATAAAATAACTGCAACGGACATCAATTCTGTGATCCCTGATTTTATATATCTTCAGTATGTAGATTGCCAGACACACTCACAGGAAGTACTTTCTTTATAGGATAAGATAAGTAAAATAAACACTGAATAGAATGAGATTAGACAGATCCTGCCATTTATTAGACATATAACTTGGCATTATATCTGACCTATTCTCGGAAAGAAACTCGTTGGATTGTGCAAAGCAAATAGTTTATCACGAAGTTAGTAATTTTTTTACTTTGTTTACAGATTCAAAGTGTATGTCAATATTTCCATACCGATCTATCTATGTCTCAAATAACTGCTATTATTGTGTCCTTTTCATAGGTTCATCTTCAAAACTGCAATTGTCAGTATTAGATGGGTTGATAATAAAACTATCACTAACCTTGTCTGAAATGTAATCAAAATTCAACAGTTCATCTTTATCTTTTGGCAAAGCTCACATGCTCAGAAGGTTTACATGTGGAGCGCTCTGATGTGACTGTTCTTAAAACTGTGATACTGTCCTTATACGCAGATCAGATTCTTCCATTAGTAACATGACAGGAGGACATCTTGTCAGCATGGCTCCATGTTGTCACAATTAGTATTCAGCAATAGCAGATTATCATCTTAAATGATGCCAAACCGTCATGTCATCTTCTTTTGGTTGTCTTTGTAGGACTTTGTTTAAATAATAACAGGAACATGTCAACAACGGGACTATACGGGTGGAGCTAAAAAATAATTACGACTTATAAAGAGCTGGTTCAATAGCCAACGAAAATTGTTTGAATGAGGGAGTAATACCTTTTGAACACAATGAAAACACTTGTTTCACGCCTAGCACTTCTGGCATCACTGACTTCATGAGTATCTCTTGTTAACTGACAACTTATCTTGTAATTTTTAATAAGTCCAAGTTGAAAGTTTCTTTGCTATTTGTAACACTGTATTTTGCTGCTGACATTTGTTATTCATTTTCTCTGATTTCCTTTGTTTATTTTTCTTACTGAGTAAGTGCAGCACCTGTTGCACACCCCTAAAGACACTTCTCTATTAGTGACATTTCTGAGTATTTTTATACACTTAATGTTCATCAATAAAGTCATAGCCAATGTAATCATCTGATGTTAAAATTTCCAAGTCATCAAGTTGCAATTCCAGATATTTTCAGTTGAGATGTGGAAGTCATCTTCAGTGGCATGCTCTCTATCTTGATTAGCCAGTACACACAAGATGAGGGTACCAGACACCAATGAAATAGCGGACCAGTCAAGCCTGCAGGAGAGCCAAAACATCTGGCAATTTTTAATGTCTCTCATACTGTATATATTTTTCATCAGATAGCAGCAATGTTTTCTTCTGCACACTTATCCTGCTAAGTAAACTTCATCTCACATCTGACCTTCAGTTTGGCAGATGTCTGCTTTTAGTTGAATCAAAAGTTGTTGCCGTTTTTGTAAAACTTACACAATCTGTTAAATTGACATTATTTTCTGTGCATTATTTCCATGTAACAGGTCAGATGTCAAGAAATTAAATTCATAAGATCTCTACTCAATCATGAAAAATGTTGAAATCCCACTACTAAATGAATCTGACAATAGTGATGATTATCTCTCTGACTACTTGTATGAACCTTCTGATAACCACTTATCACAAACTACTTAAATACTGGATCAGAAATAGATTTGGAAGATGTTCACCTGGTATCTGAAAAAAGATCATCAACAAAAGTTCCAGTTAGAAGAAGACGATGGCGAAAGTAACAACAAATCACAATAAAAATAATATATTATTGAATGAAGGAATGAACAGCTTGGAATTCTGAAATACAAAAACACTAAATCGATAAACAATTAAAATAAATAATTGTTTTATTGAGTGAGGCAAATCAGTTGAATAAAGATCCTCAGCCAGACGAAGTTTGTGACCGTTTTTCACCTATTTCATTACAAATGAAGTTATGTTTTAATTAGTTGTATTATTAGGTAACAATAAACATCCCTGAAAGAATATAATTATGTACGTTTTTTACATAATTATATTTTTTTAATACTTTTTATTTAATAAAAAAACAAATTTATCTCAATGAAAACTTACATTTGAACTGAATAAAAAACAAAAAGCCATAAGAAACAATACAAAAAATGAACTTAAGTGTTTAGGTTTGTTCATCTGCAAAATTACCATTAACACGTAAAATGCAGATGTTACCAATAAGAGTTACAGATGGCCCCACCCCAGCCAGTATGTTTAATATTAATGCGTTTAATATTTAAGACTAGGCTGAAGGCCTAGAAGGAAGCATAAAGTGTGCTGGGTCCAATGAGACGGAACTTGCAATTAATACTCTCTGTTAACAAGCAAGATAACAACCTTCAACCTTTATTGGGTCCTAAACGATTACACATAATTTAACATACACGATACATATAAATCACAGCTACAATTACATATATATATATATATATATATATTTATTTACAGGGCCTATGGGCAACCTGTATAGTTTCATCAAAATTCAATAACCCCCAAAAATTACTCAAAAGGCAATTGGCCATCATAATAAGAAAATACAATTTATAAATTTCAAATGCCTGTAAACAGCCTGTATAGTTTTATCAAAATACAATAAGCACCAAAATTACTTGAAGACAATTGGCCATAATAATAAGAAAATACAATTTATAAATTTCAAATGCCTGTAAACAGCCTGTATAGTTTTATTAAAATACAATAACCACCGAAATTACTTAAAAGGCAATTGGCCATAATAATAAGAAAATACAATTTATAAATTTAAAGAAAATAACCTGGATTGGCCCGACCGCTGACATGTTCCACACGGCATCCGAAAAGGCAATTAACCATTACAAAATTTAGGAAACCCCCCCCCCAAGCCAGACAGGGTAGTAGAAAGCTGGACAAGGAGCCAGACCCGACATAAGGTAACATGTCCGGGAGCTTGCATAGATTTGCACAAACAGGTGACTACCCCTGATTTTAAAATGTAACCTGACCTAATTGCAGACTAAGGAAAACTCCCAACCCTTTTATGAAATACGAAGAAGATATAGTGCAAAAAACCCGAGATTATAATCAATGCTAGACCAGCCGGTCCAGATCTGCATGTTACATAGTGCACCTACCTACTTAACTAACATACCAGCCCCCCCCCAAACTTCTACAAACCCATTCAGTACCAAGGTAAAAAAAGTACAGCATTTAAAAAAAAAAATTAATGAGCGCTGGACACATGCCAGCGAACGGGCTTACAATTGCTCTCGAGACTAATTACATTATCAAAGCAAGGTTACATGAAAGTTTGCATGCAAAATTATGTCCAGCAGGGCACGCGCACAGTTAAAATGGTTTTAAGCTGTAGTAAGTCAATTAAGTAGAACTTGAGTTTTTGTAGATGGTTAACCCACGATATCTGTTGTTTTATACAGAGGCCAAATTTATTTAAACATTGGATGAATATCACCTGGTTTATGCAGATGATCATCAGGTGGAGTTCTGCCTTGCTGTACTGTCAGTCGGTCATGATGAGGGTGGTTACAGTCGTATCCTTACTGTTTTTACTCCTCCGGCAGGCGAGAAACGAGAGTCTGTGTGTGTGTCGTCAGTTCAGGACATGGTAGAGGATGGAATTTCTACCATGCTAGGATCAAGTCTCCGTCGCTCCGGGAGCCCGGAGGTCTGTAAAAGTCTACCTACTCATGATAGGATAGAAAATACAAGAATTAACCAAACTCTGTCTTCCGAAGGAATAGGCTGTTTACGCTGCGGTGGACGCTGGCCGACTGGTCAAATTTTGCCAACAGGTGCTGGTGTCGGGGAACACAATTGCCTGCTTCCGCTAACAGATGGCGCGAGCGTGCAGCAACGCAAAAACCGGCTGAACATCGCGGAATAATAAATTTGCAATTTATATTAATAAATTATATTTTTATACTGTCGCCCGGTTTCTCTAAGAAACCGCGGCACACAGCTTTAATTGAAAGAACTGTTAACATGTGTGAAACTTGAAAATACAAGAAGTTCATATTACTTATACACAATTATAGTACCGTATTTTCTAGCATAATTAACGCCCCCGCATAATTTACGCATCCCATTTCTGGGGGGTTCAAAGTGGGAAAAAAGAAATATTCGCTTATTTGACGCACCCACTTTCTCGATGATTTCATCACGCAGTTCCGGATGCGTTTCGAAATAAAGATGTCAAGTAGTAGCTTTCCTATTGCACAACCTAGCATTTCAAACCCTCGTGCAACTTCGTGTTATTACTCACTGCGGTATTCAGTCCGGTGAGTGAATCAGCGAAGACGTGATTAGTGACGATTTATTCCAGTCTGGTAGAAACTCATTTTACGAGTGTTTCGGGTACACTTGCTACCCGCAGTCTGTGTTTGCGTGTCTTTTTAAAGAGTACAGTGTACAAATACAAATGCTAAACCAATAGAAACGTCTAAAAAAACACGTTCTTCTGTGTATCTTCTGTAATTGATAATTATATTAATTGAGATTTTGGCTACTTATAGAGCTTTAATTACTGAACACAATGCAGTTTTCAGAATTGCTGTATATTTATTGGTTTTGAAGTTATCGCAGGTTGAACTGCAAAAATGAATTGAGTAAAATTCACGTCTGATCCGTCCGCGTGCTTCACTGTGACGAAGTTAGAGTGAGATAGTTGCATATTATACGCTCTCTGTCTTGCTTACGGCCACAGCCTGACCCTTTCATAAAATGCTCAAATATGACGACATATTATGAATCGTTATATATACTCCTCCTCGGTATAAAAAAAATTGATTATTTATTAGTTTTCTCTATCTTATTATTAACATCATTAACTCCAACTTGCCTAATGTACTCTATTTGATTGTTCAGAAGAAAACTCAACCGTAATTTTACGCCAAATGACGATAAGTTCAATGAGTTGAACTGATTTTGTGTATAATACAGTACAGTATATTTAATGTATCTTTTAAATGTCAATAAATTTCAAATGAAATTTGGGTATATCTGAAATCCTCGAATAATTTACGCACCCGAAATTTTCGCCGGTATTTTTCGTCAAAAAAGTGCGTTAATTATGCGAGAAAATACGGTAATTTACAGATAATGAACAACACTTTTACTAACAAAATTCCTTAAGAATGCAATCCAGAGTTTATATTAATACAGATGGTGTACAACACATGATTTACAATATTGTTACGACATTACAGAACAGTCTACGTGTTTGTCCAATATGCCAGAACAATCTTGCTCTAATGTGTGTGGCATACGTGACTCTAGACACATTCGCAAGAGTTTTGTCGAAGCCGCCAGCCACGCAGACTGTGTCAAGTAGGCCGTCGTAACAATATATTATACTTTATACAAGTTTTTACTTACGCATTACTGTATATATACATTTTGCACACTACATTAATAGTTTTACATCTTCAGAGTAAGGAAAAAAGTAAAATTTTATCGTTTTATATTGTACAGGCTGTAGGAACAACCGTGATTATTGTGGTTTGGATTTCTCATGTCAAATTAGTTTATTTACATGCTGTGTTTTATGAATCTTTTAATTTTAGTACAGCATTCATTTTAAAATTTTAAGGAAATTATCATGCTTTGTACCGTATTTTCTCGCATAATTAACGCCCCCGCATAATTTACGCATCCCATTTCTGGGGGGTTCAAAGTGGGAAAAAAGAAATATTCGCGTATTTGACGCACCCACTTTCTCGATGATTTCATCACGCAGTTCCGGATGCGTTTCGAAATAAAGATGTCAAGTAGTAGCTTTCCTATTGCGCAACCTAGCATTTCAAACCCTCGTGCAACTTCCTGTTATTACTCACTGCGGTATTCAGTCCGGTGAGTGAATCAGCGAAGACGTGATTAGTGACGATTTATTCCAGTCTGGTAGAAACTCATTTTACGAGTGTTTCGGGTACACGGATGTTTTGTGATCTCAAAGTCGTTCATTAATCCACAATGAGCAAGTATTCGAGTAATACTGCGTCATATAAACTTGCGGTGATCGCTTACGCCGAAACACACGGGAATAGGGCAGCAGGCCGCAAATATTCTGTGTCCGAGTGTAACGTGCGGTACTGACGAAAACAGAAAATTGCCCTTCAAGAGACCAACAAGTCTCGTAAAGCATTTCGCGGTCCAAAAAGTGGCAAGTTTCCGCAAGTAGAGGAGCATCTTCTGAAATATGTGATTTCGTTACGCAATGATGGATATGCCGTTTCTTACGAAATGCTGTATTTTAAAGGACGAGAAATAGCTGCAGCACATGGGATCAGTGTCTCGAATTTTAAGGTTAGCCGAGGCTGGGTGATTAAATTTATGAAGAGAAATGGACTCTCTCTTCGAAGAAGAACATCCTTATGTCAAAGAATGCCGAATGATTTCGACCAAAAAGTCATTGATTTTCATCGCTTCATGATTAGGAAACGGAAAGCGAAGAAATATTTGCTTTCCCAGATAGGAAACGCAGATCAGACGCCCATCAGTTTCGATATGCCACAAAGTCGAACAATCGATACGAAAGGAACATCGAGTGTTATTGTGCGCACTACTGGAAGTGAAAAACAACGGTGTACAGTAATGCTTGCTGTAACAGCTGATGGCAGAAAGCTTGCACCGTACGTTGTCCTGAAGCGAAAAACAATGCCGAGAGTAAAATTTCCACGTGGGATCCACGTTCGTGTCCAAGAAAAAGGGTGGATGGACACGTCACTCGTAGAAGACTGGATACGAACGGTTTGGGGAAATAGAGCGGGGTCTCTCCTTCGGTGCCCGGCTCTTCTCGTGTTGGACAGTTTTCGTGGCCATCTGACGGAAAACACTAAAAAATTATTGGAAACCATGAAAACCGATTTGGCTGATTCCTGGTGGACTGACATCAGTACTTCAACCCTTGGACGTTTCAATAAATAAACCATTCAAGGACAATGTGCGAAAACTCTATCAGTGCTGGATGGCAGAAAATGTGCACGAACTTACTCCAACAGGCAAAATTCGGAAACCATCTGTGGAACTCCTTTGTGAGTGGATATTGCGCGCTTGGGACATGATTTCTTCGAAGGTGATTGAAAAGAGCTTCAAAAAGACGGGAATCTCGAATGCGTTAGACGGGACTGAAGATGACTTCTTATGGAGAGATGTGAGCAGTGATAGCAGCACCAATTCTTCCTGCAGTTCCAGTGGCGACGACCAACTCGGTAGCCTATAAAAGGTAAGATTATTTTTCTTCCTTTTTAGCAGGTATGTCATTATTACTTACGTCGTTAGTACTTTCGTTAATTCATATTTATTTTGCTTCAGGCCGTACTATCAGCTCGTGACGGGAAGAATATTTTCCGGTGTCCGTACTTGAAACTGTGTGTCCTGTCAAATATATCATATGTACAATTTAAATATGGTTAAACAATGTATGTACAATACGCATGCGCGTATTATTATTGTTATAACGGATGTATGTATTCTATAAAGGTTAGTTCTAGTGAATAAAGTCTTTTCTAATCAACGTGTTGTCTAACTGTATTTGGCAATATAATTCCAATATTAAATAATATCTCTCACATGTCCAACTTGCCTAATGTACTCTATTTGATTGTTCAGAAGAAAACTCAACTGTAATTTTATGCCAAATGACGATTAACTTCAATGAGTTGAACTGATTTTGTGTATAATATATTTAATGTATCTTTTAAATGTCAATAAATTTCAAATGAAATTTGGGTATACAGTACAACCTGTCACATCCGGACCTGTGATATCCGGACGTATCTCCAAACTACGTAATTTTTCAATTTTGGTTAGCGAAATGGTTAGGGATGGAAAAGTGAAAGTTGCAGCTGGAATGTTGTTTACGCGCCTAGTCTATTCCGAGCGGGGCTGTGGCCTTGACTCAGTCAATGGCTCTTTCCCGGAAACCCATTCCTTTATTCTCAACCTCGGTTGCCGTCTGCCTGCCACTTGCTACCCGCAGTCTGTGTTTGCGTGTCTTTTTAAAGAGTACAGTGTACAAATACAAATGATAAACCAATAGAAACGTCTAAAAAACACGTTCTTCTGTGTATCTTCTGTAATTGTTAATTATATTAATTGAGATTTTGGCTACTTATAGAGCTTTTATTACTGAACACAATGCAGTTTTCAGAATTGCTGTATATGTATTGGTTTTGAAGTTATCGCAGGTTGAACTGCAAAAATGAATTGAGTAAAATTCACGTCTGATCCGACCGACCGCGTGCTTCACTGTGACAAAGAGTGAGATAGTTGCATATTATACGCTCTCTGTCTAGCTTACGGCACACAGCCTGTCCCTTTCATAAAATGCTCAAATATGACGACATATTATGAATCGTTATATATACCCCTCCTCGGTATAAAAAAAATTGATTATTTATTAGTTTGCTCTATCTTATTATTAACATCATTAACTCCAACTTGCCTAATGTACTCTATTTGATTGTTCAGAAGAAAACTCAACCGTAATTTTATGCCAAATGACGATAACTTCAATGAGTTGAACTGATTTTGTGTATAATACAGTACAGTATATTTAATGTATCTTTTAAAAGTCAATAAATTTCAAATGAAATTTGGGTATATCTGAAATCCTCGAATAATTTACGCACCCGAAATTTTCGCCGGTATTTTTCGTCAAAAAAGTGCGTTAATTATGCGAGAAAATACGGTATTAATCTCTTTTTGTGCAATTTCTAAAACTGTTAATCTATAATTAAAATACAAAAATTTTACCAAATACCCGTTTTTGCTTTAGATACTGTTCGATGATTTATATACACATCTGGTTGGTCTAAACAATTATATGTAATTAGACTAATACAAAAATGTCAACATTATGATCTCCAGTTGAAAACTCACAGAGTACTGTAACTTACCTTCAAATATGGCGGCCTACTTTGTCATGTAAATAAAGTAGACTACTGCTATGTTCTAGCGGTAATTTAATGTTTTTCAATGAAACAATACAATATAGTACCATGCTGCAAGAATTCAATAACACAATTCTATTTATATAATTTTATCATTCACAGTCTGTGATAATCTACCTATAATTCAGTCGGTACGTACCTGTTCTTTAAATTTTTCATTCTGTTCCTTCTCAATATTTTGTCTGCGTGCCTCAGCTAAATCTAGTTTAGTCTGAATCTGTGTTTCAAGCTGGTTAACCTTTTCTTGCCAAGAAGAACGGACGCGTTTCACCTGTTCCTCCTGTTGTTTTTCATTTAACAAAACCATGCAACACAACATTTATTGTAAAAACGCAAAGCAAATAAAAAAGTGCACAGCAACATAAACATAACAGACAAAATATAAAATAATAAAAAAACAAAGACTTGTGAAACACAAAATAAAATACAGTACTGTTCATTATAAGAGGGTAAATCGAAAAGTAAGTTACACCCTAGCCGCGTTCCTGTACTAAAAGATAAAAAAATTTCCCTTGGTGGTAACACTGTCCATATTGTTGTCTCTCCACTCCCCAAGCGGCAGCGCTGTAGCTGGTTTAGTATGCGAGTAGTCACCGTGTGAGTATGGCGCGTCGTATAGAGGTGTCGTCCAACGTTGAAGTGCGCTCCGTCGTCCGATTTTTGTGGGCAAAACATTATAATCGGAGTGAAATTCATCGGCAAATTGTTGAGGTTTATGGTGAGAATGCGATGTCTCGGCCCATGATCGCGAAATGGTGCCAGATGTTCGAAGATGGAAGAACGAACGTGACCGACGGTCCGCGCGTCGGGCGGCCTTCAACTGTGAACACTAGCGACAACGTGGGACGTGTGAATGAAATCATTCTTGCCAACCGCTGCGTTAAAATTAAAGAGATTGCAAGTGAACTGAACATCGCCTACGGTAGTGCATCTGTGCTTATTCACGATCTGCTGGGTTATTGTAAGATATGCGCGCGCAGGGTGCCGCGCGTGTTAAGCGACACGCACAAAAATCAACGTTTGGAGGCTGCGCTGTCGTTTCTCCAGCGTTATTCGATGGATGGTCCACAGTTTTTGAGCAGAATCATCACAGGAGATGAGAGCTGGGTGCACCATTACACTCCCGAGAAAAAACGGACAACAAACGAATGGAGACACAAGAATTCGCCACAGCCAAAAAATCCAAAACAATTCCAGCGGTTCGAAAGGTTATGCTAACGGTCTTTTTCGATTCCGAAGGCGTTGTGTACAGTGAGTTTATGCCCCAAGGAACAACAATCAATGCCGCATCGTACTGTGATACGTTAAAAAAATTACGAAAAGCGATTAAAGATCGAAGACCTGGAAGCTTGAGTGATGTTGTTTTTCTTCAAGACAACGCTACCCCCCATACAGCTGGTGTGACGCAAGAGTTGCTGCGAAAATTCAAGTGGGAAGTGTGGCACCATCCCCCTTACAGCCCCGACCTGGCACCCTGCGACTATCACCTTTTTGGTCCTCTTAAACAAGACCTGGGGGGGGGGCAGCGTTTCGCTACAGACGATGAAGTGCAAGAAGCAGTCTCAAAGTGGTTAAAACAAATTGGACGAAATTTTTACGAACGTGGAATCGAGAAACTGGTCACACGATATGAAAAGTGTTTGGAAAAACTTGGCGGCTATGTCGAAAAATAGATAAATGTTCCTACTTATTTGTTCAATAAAAAATTTTTTTTTAATGTATGTATTTTTTTATAGATGGGGGGTGTAACTTACTTTTCGATTTGCCCTCGTACAACTTTCCATAGTACGGTATGCGTGAATGGATTTTGGACAAAATTTACAAGTTTTATATCTTTACAGTACTTATTAGATTCAGCATATATGATGGAGTTAACTATACTTTCATTTTCATTTAATATGCTTTCTCCATGAATATGTTGGATTGATATAGTTTAAACAATGTGCACTATTTATATTATATTCATAAATGCTCAAATTTGTCTTGTTATATACTTTATATTATTATTAATAATAGATTTTATATTAATAACAACTTTGTTTCAGTTAAAAAAAGCTGTTTTCGACACCAAACGTTTAAGTCATTCTACAATGAACCATTCGTTATCAGTGAATTGTCTGAGACACAACTGACTCAAGATACCTCATCACGAATGGGCAAAACTTTTAAGCTGAGAAACATAACAGTCTTAAAACAGAAAAACAGAGTTATCATTAACAGTGATAAATACACAGTTTGTGAGCAAGGTTACTTTCTATGGCCTGTTTTTGTAACAACCATTCATATGACAACCTTCATTCCACAATTTTGTTTTTATTAATTACTACTATAAACTACTTTTCATATACGAGGGTAGGCTGAAAAGTAATGCACACATGCTTGTAGAACACGAACAAAATTACCTACAGAAGCGCACCTGGTGGCATTCGGGAGTAACATTTCCCCTCCAAACACATGCGCAGTTTGAAGGAGTTTTGTACAACAATACGCTTTAAGTAGCAGAAGTATGGAGACGTGTTGTAGTGCTATGTCAATGTGAGTTAAACAGCATGCGGTTATCGAATTTTTAACTGCTGAAAATGTGATTCCTAATGAGATTCATCGTCGTTTAAAGGCTGTTTATGGTGACGATGCTGTTGATAGGTCTACTGTGAATTGATGGGTAATAAAATTTCGTGGTTGCGAGTCTGGAAAAGCCGTAATTGATGACAAAAAACGCAGCGGACATCCGATCACTGCCACAGACGATGAACATCGCAAACTTGTCGACGATTTGATTCAAAATGACCAGCGAATCACTACGACGTCGAGTTTGTCGGGTTAGAGGCAGCCTGGCGCCAATAATCTTGCAACATGGCAACGCTCGTCCACACACCTCGCGCGTAACCCAAGAGGCTCTGCGAAACCTGAAGTTTGAACCGATTCCACACCCTCCCTACTCCCCTGATCTCGTGCCTTGCGATTTCTATTTTTTTCCTCTACTCAAGAGAGACCTCAAGGGTAATCATTGCACCTCGGACGATGAGGTGAAGGCAGCTGTCGCGTCATGGATTCGAGAAAAGTCGGAAGAATATTTCAGTGACGGGATAAAAAAACTTGTTACGCGTTGGGAGAAATGTGTTAGACTTAACGGCGACTTTGTTGAAAAATAAATATATAATTTTGAAGCTAAGGAAATGTACTTTTATTTATTTTTTGCCCCATCTTGCTATTTCTTTTCGTTCGTGTTCTACAAGCATGTGTGCATTACTTTTCAGCCTACCCTCGTACTATTTTCACAATGTAAAGTATCTGTAGTGTTTTAAGTATAATAAAGTTCACTTAAATTCAGAATGATGGTAGACGAATGAATGAAGAATCAGTGATAATTTGACACTATGCAGTGATTGTGTTGCTGATATGATATATCTGTTGCATTTTCATTTCACTGTTGTTTTCGAGTTATTTTACTTTTATCTCAACCTTTTTTCTGCTTACTGCTATATTATAATGGTTACTTTATTATAGTTTATTTTATGCAAAGTAAACATTGATAGTTACAAAAATATCCAGTTTTAAAATTTATGATGACAAAATCAGCTTCAGGAATAACACGGCTAATCAAAAATGTTTTTTAAACTGAATTACTCCAGCAACTGGAGTTATTAACTCGCATGTTACCATCTGCAACAAAAGAACAAGAAAAACAGACCTAGTTCAAGACACCTAGCTAGGCCCTAGGTCTTTGGATTAATCTGAACCTCAAAACATGTTTCAAAAAATAAATCAAGTCATCTGCCAACACCATCAATCATTTTACAGGGGACAGGTAGCTTGCTTCTACTAAAACAAGTTGTAGGACAAGGGAAAACCCACAACAGACAATTATGTTAGCACAGAAAACAGTTTCACACTATACAAAGGAGTAATGCAACACTGTCTTGTGTTGAGCTTACAGACAAACTAAAAATATAAAAATTAATAAATTACCTTAGATCCGTTATGTGAAACACTTCAGTATGGGTGCGTACCCTACGAAGGCTGACCAGATACTGAAGTTGTCTACGAATGTTTTTGCAAGTTCAAGGCTGTATCGTAAAGCGGGTTCGATTTAAAGTTCAGATGGTCGTTCAATATGAAATCCCGACTGTGTTATTGTATACTTTGTAAATTTCGAACTCCTCTAAAGCGGTTATGTACTGGCCTTTATTACAAATGTGTAAGGGTTTTAAATTAAATGTGAAGTATGTGTACGTACGATTGCTTGAAACTGAATGTCCTGCGTAGTCGGATTTTATGTTAGTATGTGAAGTCCGATTTTTTTAATTATGTTTTGGTGAGTGTTCCTTGAATCTCTTTAGGAAACCCCTCCCAGTTTGGCCAATATAAAAACAATTACAATCATCACACAACAATTTATATACAGCTGTTTTCTTTTCTAATGGTATGATACTATTATTATGGCGGAGCATATTCAGTATATTATTTGTCTTGAAAATTGTCGTATGTTAATTTTACTTAACATAAGAGGTTAAAATTATTGGCAATAAAAAAAGTAGGAGGAGGTTTGACTATTAATTCTTGTTAAACATTTGTACAGCCAGCTTTCTGTCTAGTATGGGAAAACCCAATGACTTATAATATTCTGTCCAACAAACACAAATTGCACCACTCTTTCTTGTATGTGAGCTCAGTAGCTAAAGAGATATTTTTAAAACCAGTTGAGTTAAATTATGTAAACTGTGAACTTCCAAAATTACTCTATTTACAATCTTTATAAAATAAAACTGGAATTTATCAAATGTTATATCAATTTTCTTTGTAAGAAACAAACTACAAAATGTATGAATTAAATTTACTGTTAACTAGCTATTACCTACACACAGTACAGAAACACACACAAAATAAATATAATGGCGCATAACTGTGAAAAAACTGCAGTGCAAGCAAGAACTTACATGTTCTTTCAGCCTATCAAGCATTTTCTTTGTGTTTTCATCCCTCTGGGCTGCTGCGGTTTTCAGTTTCTCTTCTACAGCCAGGCGCACTTCATTAGTCTGCTGTTCTAACTGCTGACGTGTCTTTTCTACAGACTCCAACTGTAGTGTATTGAAATAATATAAAGCATAAGCATGTCAAAGTGAAAAGCAAAATAAAAAAAATCTTTGCACGAAATACAACATTCAAAAGAAATAAAAACTTTTAGTTATTTGCACACAAAAAATATATATATATATATTTAGAGTTAATTTGTAACTCTCTACTTGACGAAACTTTATTGCAAAATATAAATCTGAATGTAATGTACATTAGTAGCAACGTTCTACACAAATACTGATGAAAGTTTTTTTTTGTGAAAACAGTCATACTGAACTACACAAACACTACTGAAATTAAACATATTTACCTGTGTAAAATATTCATATTATTATTATTATTACTATTTACCTCCTTCTGTGCATTTACATTACACTAATCCTGATGGCGTTTCTTGACAGTGCTAGAAATTACAAATAAGAATCTACTGATACCCTACACAGGAGTCTACTATACACGGTCCAGCATGTAATATAGGCCTATACAACATTTTTTGTTTACAAAAACACGAGACAACTACTTGGTAAGACACAGAAAGCTGCAAACCTATATCCAAAGTGAATTATCTAGTGGACAGTTAAAATTAGTTATGTTGATCTCAGAATGCAAGTTATGTAAGACATAGCATCCTATAACATGTAACTAAAATTACTTTGGGTTTTGTATGACAGTAAAAACATGTTTAAAGCCAAAAGCAACAGTTCCTTTTCCAGTATTTTTATAAATACATTTACCTTAAAGTTCAAGCTGTGTTTATGTTCTTTTATTCTTGACAAATGTACTCATATAAAATGTCATCAACTTATCATTTCTTTAATGGCTTCACTATTTGCAGCTGCATGATCAACAGTGTCAATATCCCTTCAATTACTCTACCTCTCGTATTTTTTTTATACACTACAAACTAATGGAGTATTATCTTTCAGTACAATATTTCAAAATGCTTCTGATTCCTTTTCTTGTCCAATACAGTGTTTTATTTTAATATGAAATATTGTATCTCTTGAATTTCTCACGAGGAAACAATTTCACTGATGTTTTTAAAAAAACTACCCTTTCAAATATCACATTCTTTTCTACTTTTAAAAGTCTTAATTCTTCCAAGCACTAAAAAGGAAAACATTTCACTCTATAACAAAAATAAATAAACATTTTTATGTCTATTGAACATCTGTTTTATAATAGAAACCCTTGCATATAAACACAAAAACAAAAGTGAAAATGCTGCAGTATTAAGTAGATAGGACACACAGTGCCTCGCAAGAAAGACGGTGGATGAGGACTCAAATCAATACAAGTCAAGGTCCATCACAGATTTTCACACTAAGAGATACTATGTTTTGACTAGAATATTCAAATTATAAGTAAACTAGGAATAAGAATGAATAGACTGTAGCAGAAAACATGGACAAAACTTTAGAAAATCTGACTAAAACATTAAGTTAGCATCCGCCTAAAATCATCCTAACTGACATATGCTGCGGGGTCAATTATAAAACAAATCTACACAATGCCACTGGCACAACTTTCTACAATAAGGAATATCAATTACAAAAAAAAAGTACCAATAGGAAATCTACCACTCAACAGCATATCACTAAATTGGTGATAACATGAATATTAGTTTGATTGTTTACATTGGTTACTGCCTTGCAAAACTCGCTATTTATTATTCAATCAGATTTAATTAAGTTGACTATGTGGTATACAAGTATACCTTAGCTTGACCTGTAAACCTGCCATGTAACAAACTTTCACTTTTGATTGTTGTTGACCCCCCCCCCCAAATTGTCAGTTCTCATTGCAAAAGTTTAACACGTTCAATCAACAGTGCACCAGCTTTCTTGAATGAGCAAAATAAGATCTATTTCCTAAGAAAAAAAGAAATAAGATTATGACATAAGATAAAACAGAAATAAGATAATGAGACTACAAGGCATATATTTCAAACAAAACCCTGACACATGCATTACTAAAATTTAATGGAAATGGAATAAACTCGGATTTTTCCATTTCATCAACAATGAGGAGATAATAATTAGGTAATCATTGCAGAGCATAAGTAACTTTAAAAACGGGCACATTAACCTAGCAATATACAAAACACTACTTTTTATAATATTACACTACTGTCTATATTTCTGTGTTGTTATATAACTTTTCTGTTTAAATTAAACACAATTTGTGTTCCGAATCCCACTGAAACTGTTCTAACATCGTAACAAATCGAGACTTCAGCACAAGACATTTCAATTATTAGCTTCCTCCCTATACTATGTCTTATTATACCTTCTGTTTATTATACTCTAATACAAATTGTGAGTGTTGAAAATAAACATTCATCACATTAACTACAGAATTATATTTCCATTCATCTCCATTAAACAATCAGTATGACAATGCTTTAATTTGGTCGTTGTCTGTAGTAGTTCATTTTCTTACTACTAGATAGCACTCAATTCCAGTATTCCTTCATGTGACAAAACTTTTATCCAGTTCCTTTATAAAGCAGCAGACCTAATTGAGGTTTTGGATAAGCTCTGGTAAAGTAAAAGTCATAGTATCAACAATACATGTCATTATTTATCACACCAGTAGGGATTTATTTCACTATATTATGTAATGAAGTTACATCTGATGCATTAAGAAAGAGTATTAGATTTGCATTATAATTAATGGGATATACGAAAGAGAAAATAGGAAATACATAACAACTGCTAAAAATGGAAGCCAAAGAAACAAAACAAACTTATCATCTTTACATAAAGTAACAAATAATTCAGTATTCAACAAATATTTTTTTTCTGTTTGAAATTTGTGAAAACACGAATTTTCCTAATGAAACAAAGATTTAACTACCTGGTATTCAAATGTTACACTTTCAATCCGATGTTGATCAAACCACTGGATAAAGTTATGTGTTAAGTAACACTTCTTCGTATACTTTCAATCCAGTTGATAACTGATCTTTCTATTTTCAGCCTGCTCCATTACTATGTGCTAAGGTTTTCCCTTACTGAACTACACAAACTGACAAATTGTACTAAAGTACACAAACATATTGAATTACAGTATGTTTATGTAATTTTTTGTATTCATTGTTTTGGAGTAATAACAAATAATGTGTAACAGTTAACAATCATAATGAGTCATTATTACACTATTTACAATAAAGGAAACAATTTAGCATTCTATTGCATCTGTATGAGCTTTGAATATAATAAGCTTTACTTTTTTAGATGTTTCTTAATAGACTTGGCTTTTTTTAGATGGTATGCTCCTATTTTTGTCACACTACTGATTAGATTTTGTCTCTGATTTTTAACATTGCACATTCATCTATGATGTGATTCACATCATATGTGCATTAAATCTGCACATAGGACCATTTGTTATTTTGAAATGGTTGGGGTAAGAGCTAATTTTGACATGTCCAGTATCTAATCCTATAAACAGTCATTTACGACTTCATTTTTAACAAGCACTTACTATCAGGAAAGAATCTTTTGGCCACTGAACTTTCACTGTTTCCTTCCGTTCTTTTCCTATTTCTGTCTGGTTCTTCAGGTTGTTTTTTTATAAAAAGAGACTTCCAATTCATTATTTCATGCTGCTGTTTTTGCTAACCAGTCTGTCAGTTCGTTTCTGTTAAGTCCTACATGAGCCTTGATCTATTTGAAGTCTATTCTCCAGTTATTACTTTTTTAGCATTGTTGTGACATTCCTTACTTCTTCAAGACAGTTATGGTTGCTACGATTCTTAATATAGGTTTCTGTTATTTTGCTGTTCATGTATATTGTCACTTTCTTTGGGTTGTTCTACTTCTTTTATATGTTCTGAGTTGCTGGTGAATATCTTCAGCGTATCTAGCTGCTCAGTCTGATTATTTGAGCCCCTGTTACTGAGATTAAACATTTGTTTCTATTAATTCTTTTCCAATGATCATTTCCACTGTGTCATAATTCTCCTCACTGGTGTCCTTTAACATGTTTAAATTCTTGCGCTCTACATTACAGTCGAGCTGTGTTCGCTTTCCTTTCCCTTTTGTTATTTGGTACAGTTTGCCTGCTTCCTCTGCCTGTAATATGATGAGAGTCAAACCACTAAGGGTAAGGCTTGAAGTTGTGTTAAGGCTTTTTGCAAGTTTAATGTTAATCAGCAAAAAAGTGGATTGCTTCACAGTCACACCCGTTTCCTGCTGCCAGTCACACTTTAATTTCCATCAGCACTTCATTGTTCACAGTTACACCTACAACATATTTAAACTGCTCCACGCATTTGTATCCTTCCAACTGTCTCACATTCCTCCATCCTATCTTATTCCTTGAACCTTGAAGTTCATGTGTTTAGTTTTATCTTTATTTATAAAAAGCATCACATTAGCTGCTTCCTTTTCTAGTACTTCTTTCTTGGTAAGATAGTTGGTGCTGGTTACTATAGAACCACCTACACTAAAAAATCCTAACAGAATTTCTTTTTTTTTTAATACATATCAGAGCATAGAGCTTAATTAAATGCAAATAATCAGATAGATGATAGTAGATACTCATATGAGTGCAAGTTTGGTCACAGTGAATGGGCTTGTAGACACAACAGACTGCTTTGAAGCTGATAAAAAAGGCCTCCTACGGCCTTTGAAGCTGTAACTGTAATTCTATTGCAAATAATCAGACAGATGGTAGTTGGTATTTATATGTACACAAGCTTGGTTACAGAAACTGGAATTATTGTAGACAGAACAGACTGTGCTTTGAAGCTGTTAGTGACCTTTCTTATTTACAGATTGCTATTGCTCAATTTCCTATCTCTCAAAATACATACAGTAATTAAGTATAACTATTTGAATAATTTACATAAAAATGACAATATCAGTTTGAACTCAATTTGAAGAAAATAGCCTGAAGATCCCAAAGTCTCATCTAGACCATCACTACATCAAATACTTAACAAACATGTTTTTAAGCACTTATCAATCATACCTAAGTGCATCTGTATAGGTTTTATACACATAAACGTATTTTTGAGTAAGGAATAAGTTTATGCATCTGTGTATAAAACCTACACAGATGCATAGGTACCTATCATGCATGTGTTTTATCCCATGAGCAACACAGGATCATGCTACCACAACATAAATTTTTGCAAAATACTGAACATAACCAGGTAAATTCAAAAGATATTGCAATCTAGAGGTTTCCTGCCATTCACTGGAAAAAGGTTAAGCACTGCTGAATTAGTAACGGTATGCATACAAAATTGATTAAACAGTTCAGTTGAGTACTTTTTAATTTCTGACATCAACAGTGGACAGTTCAATAATTCTAAACATTAATTCTCTTTAGCACAAGTACATATTACACATGCAAGTTTGTGTAAAACATCTTCTTCTCATCTCCCAACACAGGTTGGCAATGATCTTTGATACAGCCGTGTTAAGTAACTCTACTGATGTGTAATATATTAGAACATGCTAAAAATACATTCGAAAATTACTAGTGATTTTAATTACCATGATTCTCCTTGTCATACTTGTAAACAGATAATTTAATTGACTAATGCAGTTAATGTTTCTTTATAAAATAGGTGTAGATGAGTTGTAATTTAACAATGTATGTAATCTTAAGTGTTATTAGTACATACATGATCCTTGAGCTTAGTCTTGAGATCACTAATGTAGGCTTCTCTCTTCTCAATATGATTCTCCATTTTTTGGTCCAAGGCCTCCTTGGTCTGTGTAATAAAGACGTTGTTCTGTTCATCCTTTTTCTTGGACGCTTCTTCAATTTTGGAAAGCTTAGCGGCAAGTGTGGCCATCTTGTTGGCTTCTAAGGACTACAAAACAAAACAAAGTTTTATAAACAAGTGAAGTTTTTGTGAATAGTAAATAATCAAACATTTCAATATGTTACAATTATCACACTTGCTCAATACTTTAACAAGTTTTCAATTTTTTTACTTCTATGTTCCATAAGGAAATGGAAGTATGGTGATGGCAAAAAAATCGTGTTCGGGATAAGGGCTGATTCTGATGGTACTACCCTCAAAACATGAAGAAAAGTCATCGAAAAGTGTCTCTGTGTGTAGAATTTTTCTATGCCAAACGATAACAACCGCAAATTCAAACAGATCAAACAATTTTTTTCATACCTCCCTGAATTTTAGAGAGCTATGTTGATTTTGGGGAAGATCGGTTAAGAGGAAGGGGTAGTTTACCTGCAACGTTTTATGTTTTAACAAGGGTAATTTTTTCTAAGACAAACGATAACTGCCACACATTCGAACAGAATCATATAATTTTTTGCATACATTCCTGAATTGTAGAGGACTCAAGGCCTATTGATTTTGGTGAAGATTGGTTAAGTGGAAAGGGTAGTTTACCTGCAATGTTTTATGTTTTAACAACAGAAAAGTACTTAATTTTGATAAATAAAGTATCTTAAAAAGAAGGTCATAATAATCCACTGTAGAAACATAGATGAAATATCTACAAATGAAGAGGCTAGTTGAAGGGGGTGGGGATAATTTTTATATGTGTACTACTTTATTTCTTTTATGAATTTGCTAACTGCTATAATTTTTTTATTGTTCGACTAAGCTTTTCGTCATTACTGACATCTTCAGGTCTTAAACAACGGCCTGAAGATGTCAGTAATGACGAAAAGCTTAGTCGAACAATAAAAAAATTATAGCAGTTAGCAAATTCATAAAAGAAGGTTGTTTAAGACCTGAAGATGTCAGTAATGACGAAAAGCTTAGTCGAACAATAAAAAAATTATAGCAGTTAGCAAATTCATAAAAGAAATAGTAAGGATGGCTGCTAATTTAAACAATACGAAGTGTACTACATTGTCGGCAACAAAGAAGTAGTTTGTTGTTAAAATTCCTTCCCGGGCCTGTTTGGCGTGGTCCAATGTTTTCTACAAAACCAGACGTTTCAGCAGTGCTATCGACTGCCATCATCAGTGAAAATCGAGTACGCTAACGTGAGGTGGTATACGTTGGTGACCACAGTACTGTGGTTAAGGCTGAAGAAATAAGTAGTTTCTATGGAAATATTTCATTTCAAACAAGATTTTAAATATAAAACTTAGAACATGGAAGTCATATATGGTTCTCCATACAGATATTTTGTTGTTGTAATGAAACAAACACTGTGGCATAAACACACACGTGTATAATTATGTATGCATTCACCTGATTGCATTTATTCTTTATGCCTTTCTGGTAACATACTACAACAAAACTCAAGCACACATGTCACAAACAAAAATAATTATTTCTGATACAAGAATCCTAAGCATAAAAAACCAATATACATTGTTATCATTACAAAAATAAGATAATTGCACAATTTTTCACTACAATAAATTAATAGGCCTATAGTAGATTTTAAAAAGTGAACAATTTTGAAAACCTCACTAAATTTATGATAGCTTACCCCATATGGTTTATGGTTTATTATTAAATTACTACTTTAATTATTACAAATAAGAAATCAAATTTAAAAATGCTAATTATTTAAAAAAGAGCATTCATTTGTATCACTCATAAACCTTAAATTACAGAACACTTACAAAATAATTAAGCTAACCATTTCTCGTAACAGAATGAGTCAATGATAGTGAAAAACTGGCAAAATTGACTTCCACTGACAGCAGGAGTTTACCCTATCATACAATCCTAGCAGGAACTCATAATTTTTATATACACAATTTCTGGCCTTTTTGGTTTCCAATTTACATAAGTTTAAAATTCGAAAATTTTAGAGGTGAGCACTATCCACAACACAGTATTGAAAAGTCTTGTATTTGGGGAGAGGAGCACAATTTCATCAGGGCAATAGTATACCTTCTTTACAATTTAAAATTGTGTGTGTGTGTGGGGGGGGGGGCAGAGATCGGGAAAAAAATATCTTGAAACAATCAGTTTACTGCATGTATAAAAAAAATGTTTTCCAAAGTATTCCATGAAAATTTCACTTTTACAAAAACACATTTGTATGTAGCTACTATTACCTCATCATCGACTTCTGATGTCATATCACCCAAACTTACTGAACTGCTATGAGAGACCTTTCTAAATTTTAATGTAACATACAATTTTCAAGTTGCAAAGGCATGGATTTTGCAGCCTATAAAGCACATTTTTTTTTTTTACAAATTAACATGCACTCAGTATTACCAGTCTTCTTTCTTCAGCAGCTTTAAGTTTTTCTTCAATATTTTCTACTGACTTAGTCCTAGTGGGAGATTGGTTCCTCTTTGGTGGAGTAGCTGCTGGATCTGCTAGGATCACGTCATACTTGAGCCCTCCCTTTGCCTGTTCTTGGCATCGGATTTCAGTTGCTGTAACAAAGAAAAACACCAGATTATAGCATTAACCTGATTCTTTTATTTACAAAACCAGTTTCTACCAAGACAGATATTTTTTTCAGAAAAGACTTCTCTACGAAACGTATAAATACAAAATCCTAGATTTAATATACAGGGGTTCACAAAATATTTTTGCTGGTGACCCCCTATTTTTAATATTTTTGTAGAAAATTCAAATTATATTAATTAAGAATATTAATTAAGTTTTCCTTGCAGCATCACTTTAAAGATTCGACAGCTTCCAGCCTATGCAGAAAAATGTTTAACTCTTTTCAACATTAATAATTACACTCGCAACAATTAAAAAAAAAAAACTTTCCTTATTATACTTATCAAACAATATAGTTCACAAAATATGATGGGCCTTAAAGCAAACCAAGCAGCACTCGGTTTACAATCATAGTAATGTTTAGAAGAATAAAATAACAGAATTTTCAAAACCGAACAGCAAGGTTATAAATCATTTGAACTTTTGTATACTGCAGTTTGTTTATAAGGTTTCTGAATGAATGAATTATCTGTTCCATATTATTTCATTACACTAATTTTATGATTCATTTGAAAACACTGACTCCAATGAATGGCCAACTTGCTCCCATATCATTACAATAGGATTTGGCATGTAACGCCACCACTCTCATTCCTTGGGACACAGGAAACGTGCAGGAATTCTGTGAATCTTTTCAATAATTATAACAAATGAAGAATGTTTTTGTGTAGGCAGTATTTTTAATAGACAGATCAACTGGGGGCACAGTTTTCAATAGTAAACTCTCAACTGTTTACCTTCCTTTTTACAGTAAATTAAAAATAACCCACAAATAAAATAGAAACCTGCAAGGTAATAGCTAACCCTCAAACAAAATGAATGAAAATGATTAGAATTGTTTAGAATCAATTTCACCAATCTCATGGTTGTCTAGACAGAATCATACATAATCACTGGATTTACCCAAGTCAACACATCTTCAAATGTTTTGATACATAGTTGCCACTGATAATGATAGAGACACCAAAAGCGAAGAAAATAGCATTTCAGCAATTATCTATGGCAATTTTAGTATAATACAGACACCTAATAACATAAAACTCTGATAAAACTACATTTTTCTCCAGACAATCAATTCCCCAAAACGGACTATACCACATCTCCACAATTCATCATATTCTATACTCACCAGAGGCTACAGATGGTTAACACACGCGTCTGTATATCAGTTTAGCCATACATTTAATATTCCGTTTTCAATTTTGTATTATAATACCTTTATTTTAAACAGAGAGCATGCTGACTTTTCAGTAGGTTTTAAAATAAAATTCATGAAACTTACCACTACATTACTGTTGACATACTTTTGGCCTACTTTGGTTTTCAACTGGTGAAGAAAAAAAAAACCTATACCTAACCTTACTGAATCGGGAAAACATCAACTATGAAAATCGGACTTGTAAAATCCGTTATTAACGAAAAACCTTCAACTCTGATTAATGCGATAACCGTTGGAAACGGAGAGAACATCGATCGGATTTGCCGGTATGAAGGTTGCACAGCAGCCAATTGCGTCGCGGTCGATGAGCGTCCCTGTCTGTCTACAAACGTTTATTACAGCCGGGTACAAAAATTTAATAACGTCAAGCAAACTGTAATCCAGCGCTCAGTCGAGTAGGTCAATTTCGGAAGAATGTAACGTCTGATGTTGGCGCCTGCTTTATTATGTGACTTCTATCTCTGTTGTTGGACCCAGCAAATAAGCTACGAAAATGAACAGCTTAGTCGTTACAATAAGACAGAACGGCGATCGCTGATCATGTAACAATGACATCGTTTTTCTTAATCATTAATAATAGTTTATTGTTAATATTATACAAACACTTACAAAAAAAACTTATTATCAGACAGCAAACGATTCCTACAGCAGACAAAAATTATCACGCTGTTATCCTTGCCAGTCACTATTCTGTTAACATTTGCCATTCACTTTACTATATATATACAAACACTCAAAGTCTGAGGATTTCTTTGTACCGAATACAAATCTACACCGTTTACACCGATTCCCACATTTTCCACAGGTAGCCTTTGAAACAAGGCGAAAACCCCGGTCTAATTTGGAATTTCATATTTTGCCCCGTTTGCACGATTTAGGCCCTTTTAATTATGCCCTTTTGTTTATGCGTATAAGGATGTCAACAAAGACCAGAAATAATTACCATAGTAACAAGTAAATAAACAAATGCTATTTAGGGGGATATTTGAACAGTCCGAGTGACAACCCTCGTGCGTGTTACAAACGTAACTAAAACGCAGCAGGTTGCGTTTCGAGGCGGGAGCCCTTGAAAACGCAGCAAAATTGACGAACGTGCATTTTTCCATTTTCCACGTCCGTGTGACCAATTTCATTGCTGCCTGTGTGTTAAATTCAATGCGTTTCCCACCTCTCAGAAAATCTCAATCCCTAACGACCCATGACAATAAACGAGCAAGTAATAACGCGGTTAAAAAAAACCTTTATATAGAAACAAAACAACGCAGAAAACACAAAAATACAGATAATTTAACGAATGATGATTTTTAAAAATTGTCTTTTAAAAAACTGTAATTAAAAGATTCTCATTTTATTCTTTACCGGGCTGTACTCCATTACCCGTCCACCGATAAGCCGATGTGCACCACCAACGTATTGAAGAGCATATCGTACAATAGACAGTGAGTAAAAACAGCGTCTGCATTGAGATCAATAAACGACTGAGACACCCCGCCAAGTTCCATTTATACCCGATCATATTCAACAGTCATTGCAGGTACAACTGCTCATACAATAAAACAAAACGCGGTTATTGGTTTTACTAAAACGACCAGAACGATTTGCTTTCTTAAACAGCGGTTGTTGACTCCGTATTAGCGTTCCATCCCATAAACTGTGATGTCATATCGCTACGCCCCAGACCAATGGTCTCTTGGCGCGGTTACACAAACTAAATGGCGTAGACAGAACGTCTTGACTGGAAACAAAAATACTGACGGTGACACGACGTTCGCTACCAATTTTTTTGTTCAATTACTTGATACAATTCAACGACTGCTTTTAACACACCACTTTGCTTTATCGGACTTCTGTTTCGTTAAATTTTATTAGAAGTTAGATTTACGTTCTGTAATACATCTTGTCTACACCCAAGTCTGGGACCTATCTGCAACTGGCGCGCGCACGCACGTTTTGATACAAAAAATCGTATAAATTCGATTAACCAACGACGAAATAAATATTGTAATAATTGGTATGCAACGTATTTCCTTAAACTACGGCCAACCGACAGTCAATACTATCAATGTCACACCAACGTTACTGTAGAGACTCTCGGACGCCGAATTTTGTTTTGATACTCTGTACTAATCAGGTCTATATACCGAGCATTCGTACTGCCAGCAGAGTTGCGGCTAATCCCTGTCAACAGGCAGCACTACAAAACTCCAACGCCTCTGTACAGACTAACATTAAACAATATTTAAATATTAAATGCATTAAACATTCAAGGACACTCATCAGGCCCGGCTAAGGTGTGCGAAGTGGGAAGCAGCTAATGGTTTCCAGATGGGACACAAAAATCGACGCCAGCTATGTTTCTTGAAACCACCTGTAGTCTGCGTTCTGTACCTGTGATAGAACCTTTGACGGACGGAGCTTTTTAGGTTTAGGCCTAACACACGTCTTAATATCCTTCTAGCACGAAACATTTCACCCCCGTCACTGAGGCAGATAGGTCCTCAGTGGTTCTTGGCATAGACTAGGATGATGCCTTATCCTAGAATAAGGCTAAAGCCTGGTGCTAACAAACAATTAAAAATTACGCGTGTTACACATAAAAACGATGTTTTTCTCAAATAGCGGAAACCACCGAATTAACGAGCGAGAAAACAAGCCAACATTCGGACTGAAACATCTTTCAGGAGGCGCCAAAGATGGAATTTAAGACCACGCCTAGAATACCAAAACGACAAACTCGATCTGAGACAAAAACGAAGATGGGAAATGAATCGAATAATGTTTCGTATTAACCATTATTTTACAATGTGTACCGAATCACATACAAGCCAGTGGCAACAGCATTAGGCGAAGCCTACGTAAAATTAATAACAAAATACCTTTCAAAATCATACTGTACGACTTCAAAGCAGAACAGAAATATGAATTCATGACTAGTACAAATATACTGTTATCTGTCATACACATGGGCAAGTGTGCCCAGTTAATTCACAGTACTGCGTTTCCCTCTTAAACAAGTCTTATTGTAAAGCTCGATCTATTTAATTTAGTTGCAGAATTTGTCTCAGAGAAATATACTCATTCGATGTGCATTTCATTAGCCAGATTGGATTTTTATATGCCTGTTTCTTGTATCTTGTATTATTATTTTATTGTTTTCCCAAGGTATTGTATTTTCTTCTACGAAAGTTTGTCTTGTTTTTTGGAATGAAAGCAGATGGGCACGGCATATGTGTACACAAGATGACATGTAGCCACAAACGCTGCTAGACTGGAAGCCAAGAACTTAAAAACAATTGAATGGAGGAGGGCCTTTATGGCAGTGAGACTTGGACACTACACGCAAAGACCGAACACCGGATACAGGCTAGTGAAATGAGATTTTTACGATCAGTACTAGGAATATCACGGAGGGACAGGCTATGAAATGATGATATAAAGAATATTCTTGGAATTGGACAGACCATGTTAAAAGGACGCATAAGAATAGGATACCAAAACTAATTTTGGTTTATAATACGAAAGGACGGCGGAATATTGGAAGACCAAAGAAAAGACGGTCGGACCAAGGAATGCGAACGGACCTTAAGGCCCGCAGCTGAAGAAGGAGAAGAAGAAGTAGTGGAGTCGGCGAGACGATGGTAGGTGACGACGAAAGTTACTAGTTTGAGTAGTAAGACGCAAAGAGGCCACGACAACCTTTTGCAAGATAAAAAAGGGATGCCTCGGAAGTAACGCGGTCCCGTGAACTCTATAATACACTGCACTCTCGTTTATCCGGAATTCCGGCTTATATTATAACCATTTTGAAGAAAATTAACATAAAAGATATAATTTATGTCTGCTGCAGTGTGGGAAGATGTTTCTCAAAAAACATTAAGAAATTTCTTGGAAAAAGCTGTGGCCAGAAATGGCGGAAAATTGCGACGCTGAAACTAAAGAAAGTGCCGAAAATGGTCTTTCTGGAAATAAAGAGCGTACATTGAATTGTTAAAAGATAAAAATGTTCATGAGGAAAAGTATCCGAGTGGTTAAATGTAGGTGTAGACCAATATGATCCCGGGCATCAATTCCTTTCTGAGGACGAGATCGTCGCTGAGTGTTCTAAAAAATCAAACAACGAAGATTCAAGTTCCGATGATGATGATGCGGACGACGTAGCAATGGCAATCAACCATTCAGAGGCTACTTCAATGCTGGACAAATTAAATTATTTTGAGCGCCAAAGCAAGACAAACGCAGCAGAACTGTTACTTCTGAAAAGACTCCGTGACCGTACAGCTAAGAAGAGAGAAACATCGCTAAGCAGAAAAAATAATGGACTTTTTTAAAAAGTAAAGACTTTGATCATTCATGTATGTGTGTCTATTGTTGGTTTTTCTCGCTAAATTAAACTTGTTAATTTTTAGAAATGCTACTACTGTACTGTACTGAATTTAATATAATGTATGTATAATGTCTAATGCTAAATACATTTTTTTCTTGTTTATACAGTATAATATTCTGAAATAGATTTTGTTTTTCATTAAAATTTACTCGTAAAATAAAGTACAGTAGGCTATTACAATTTGAATAGTCTTCAAAATAAACAAAAACGAAACTTTTCTGTATAGCGGTAGGTAAACATCGCTAATATCGGCATTTTCGCCATTAGTTTGGTTTATCCGGAAAGGGTCCAGTCCCATTAATTCCGGATAAACGAAAGTGTAGTGTAATTGTTCTGGACAGAAATGGCAGAGGCAATCGCTCACTACGAACATATTTTTGTGTGTGGATTTATATGATAGAAAGCCGAGCTATTTGAGTGACCGGTACAGTAACTGGATTCGATTTGTGTATACGATATGCAGCCGGCATTAAAAATATTTTTCCAAAAAATATACAATGTATTCATTGTAATAAAACGCTTCGATTGGGAAGGAAACAAATCGATTATCGTGCCGCAGAAAATTATACAATGATCAAATTCCTGTGAGCCACAACCGATCAGAAGACTTTAAGGATGGCCCATTATAGTAAAACTGTACACCTAGAATCAAGTTTGCTAAACGAACAATTCGTACCAGGAAAAATTTTAATCCTTACAATTAATCCTTTATAAGTAACTCGTTGAATTTCCTGCAGGTCTGCCATGTAATATCTTCAAATAAATACACTGCAAATAGGTTTATTTTCACCTGATGCACGTTTCGCAAAAATTATTCTGTATCTTCAGAGGCTTTTTTGAATTGTAATTGAATGTTTCGCTTACAACATATCATTGTAATATATACTATATCAGTGTACGAACTTGTTAACTGCAAGTACCGATTCAAAACAAACAAATTCTTAAAATCTGTTACAGAATGTTATTAGCGTAGACACAACAAAACGCGGTCCGTCGAACGTAACATACAAAAATATCGGTATGGACAACCATACATGACTTCCATGTTCTAAGATTTATATTTAAAATAATTTTCGAAATGAAATATTTCCATAGAAATTACTTCTTTCTAATTACTGCTTCAGCCTTAACCACAGTACTGTGGTCACTAACGTATACCACCTCACGTTATCGCACTCGATTTTCACTGATGATGGAAGTCGATGGCATTGCCGAAACGTCTGGTTTTGCAGAAAACATTGGTCTACGGCCAAACAGGCTGGGAAGGAATTTTAACAACAAACCACTTCTTTGTTGCCGATAACGTAGTACATATATATAAAAAATTATCCCCTCCACCTTCAACTATAATTTTCGTTTATAGAAAATTAACCCCATACCATTCAACTAACCTCTTTATTTATAGATATTTCATCTACATTTCTACCGTGGGTTATTAAGATCTTCTTATCAGGATACTTTATTTATCAAAATTAAGTATTTTACTCTTGTTACAACAAAAAATGTTTCAGGTAACCTACCCTGTCCCCGTAACCGATCTTCACCAAAATCAAAGGCCTTTGAGTCCTCTACAACTCAGGCACATATGTAAAAAATTATTTGATTCTGTTTGAATTTACGGCAGTTATCGTTCGTCATGAAAAAATTTCTCTTGTTACAACATGAAATGTTGCAGGTAAACTACCCCTTTCCATTAACCGATCTTCACCAAAATCAATAGACCTTCATTCCTTTACAATTCAGGACCGTACACAAAAAAATATTTGATTGTTTGAATGTGCGGCAGTTATCGTTCGTCATAGAAAAAATTACCGTTGTTAAAACATAAAATGTTGCAGGTAAACTACCCCTTTCCATTAACCGATCTTTACCAAAATCAAAAGACCTTGAGTTCTCTATAATTCAGGGAGGTATGACACAAATTGTTTGATTCTGTTTGAATTTACGGCAGTTATCATTCGTCATGGAAAAAATTACCCTTGTTAAAACATAAAACGTTGCAGGTAAACTGCCCCTTTCCCTTATCCGATCTTCACCAAAAAACAATAGGCCTTAAAAACTCTACACTTCAGGGCTGTATGCGAAACATTATTTGATTCTGTTTGAATTTGCGGCTATCGTTTGCCACAGAACAAAATTACCCTTGATAAAAAAAATGTTGCAGGTAAACTACCCCTTTTCCTTAACCGATCTTCACCAAAAACAATAGGTCTTGAGTACTCTACAATTCAGGACTGTATGCAAAAAAAGTATTTGATTCTGTTTGAATTTGTGGCTGTTATCGTTTCCCATAGAAAAAAATTCTACACACAGACACACACACACTTTTCGAAAAATTACTTTTTTTCATGTTTTGATGGTAGTACAATCAGAATCTGCCGTTATCTCGAACACGATATTTTTGCCATCACCAAACTTCCATTTCGTTATGGAACATGGAAGTAAAACTACAAAGGAAAGTGAAGACATGGTTATGGTTTAATAATTAGTTAGCTTCAGACGAAGAAACATTGTTAAGAGAGAAAAACACTGTGAGTAGTAGTGAACGCGGTACAAAAACCAGGGAGAGGAGGAGGAGAACCAGCCAGCTGCAGAGATGAAAACAATAGAACGCTGCAGGGCAAACTATCCGAGCTGCTGCTAATAATTTATCTCGGAGACGACGACAAATGCAGTTGTGTATGCAACAAAACGTCCGAACAACAGCTCGCATTTCTACAATGTGAGCAACCGAATTCTGCCCTGCCAACGGAATAATTAATGTCATTATCTCGAACACCGTTCTCTCGACAATCTTGATAATTCGCTCCCTGGACGCATATTTACTGACGCTGTACACGGCACTTCCAAATACGATTACATCCTTTCTTTTTCTGGCGGTTTACACAGTCTTACGTTTTGCGTGATCCAAAACGCTGTTTTCTGGATAATCATATTTGATTACAAATAGTCACAAAAAATGTTATGTTGTAAACAGTGTAAATGACCTTGACAGAAGATCGATCGCGTTCTTCTTCTTTAATATCGATGCATCGCTCATATCTTTCAAATCACCCCTACAAAAGTCACAACACAAAAAGTTTCTCTTTCTCTAGCAGACGTTACACTTTAAACGACCTTCACAAGTCGCGACTTTATACGATCGATTACGTCGGCTGGCCCAGTAAAATTTTATACACATCGTGTTACGAATCAAAATACAAGTAGATTTTCCTTTGTGAAATTATCAAAAACTGCAAAAAAACTTTCTTGTCCTGTGTTAAACAACAAAGTAATTCGTTTTCCTCTATTGTGTTGGTTAAGCATTACACTCCCTCCGTTTTTACGTGTTTTCTTCCTCACACACGGAGTTCTTACTTATCCAAATTCCTCCAACACTTTGTTACTGCGTAATTATGCACGGCGACATTTTCACGAAACACCGTCGACCGACTTCGACTTCATGTAATAATTTAACAACCATGGACAGATCATTCAAAGAAAAATGTGGAAAAATTAAAATCCGCTTTTCAGTTCAATATAGCCAACAAAAATTGTATGAAGCTCAAACAAAAACTGAGAAAAATAAAATTTCAAAGTATAGAAAATATAACAGAAAAAATGAGAAAAAGAAGACTTATTATTTTTTGGACATTTATATAGAATGGACGACAATAGGTTGACAAAGCAAATCTTCAGATATCTGTGGGGGAAGAAGTCAACATCAAGTTGGATTAAAGAAGTCCAAAAAGATATTAGAATAAAAATAATATACACGCAGAAGAAGCAATTGACAGAGAAGTTTTTCAGGCAAAAGTGTTGAAAATGGAGGGAGTCCAGGGTAGGAGAGATAAAAACGCAGGTTCGAAGTGGACTGAAGACAGGAAGACACAGTGAGAAGATGAAAGAATATTGGAAAAAAAGAAAAAACAAGAGTAAAGAATTGAAATTGGCATGTGGTCCTTAGATGGCCGATATGATAAAAAAAATTTCAACTAACCTATTTATAAAACGACGCAAGTCACGTGAATGTATAACTACACTATCGGTTACCAAAATAACTTGGGGCAAAGTAAAATAGCTGAAGTTCGATTGATTTATTTATGAAACCGCCTCAACAACGCGGTATGCGGTAAATGCATAACGTACATCTCTGATGTATACAGCACATTACATTACAGTCAAGGTCGCAAAGGCGCCGTCACACCGCCAGACGTAATTACCCTGCATAGTGCAGCATAATGCAAGACGCTGTATTTATTCAGCCAGGGAACACAATACCCAGTTTGAATATGTCGGGAAAACTAGCTACCATCTGAATCCTCTTTTGAGGATGGCCTTACACAGCGTCCTTTTCCGAATTAATATATTAACCCGCAATCTGCCTATTTTAAAGATGGCCTTACACACCATCATACTCCATATTATTAACCATAGGAAAAACAGTTTCGACTCCAGTAGTCCGATTTAGGAACGTGGCTCCCAAATGTTTCGTATTTCTTTACGCGTATGTTCACGCGTCTTCCTGACGCGTTTATATCTCCTATATTTATTCTACTCTAAAAGTAAACAATGTTTTTAATAAATCAACAGCAATATTTTTGCAAAGTCGCCTGAACGGTAGACTAAATAACATTACAAAGAAATAAATCAATTCTACGAGAGGAAAAACATTCAACTATACGAGTGACACAAATAGCGACTTCCCGATGCTGCTGTAAAGCAAGTAAGTGGGTTATCAACTTTCACCATACGAAAGGACTGAAGACGGAACGGAATCGTATTAAAATCAACGATGCTTTCCAGGCGCGTCGATGTTGCCAAAGACATATAACCCTTTATTCAAACCTATTTAAACAGTAACGCTCGAATCATACGAATGTATTACCTCAAAACTTTTCAAAAATAAATAAAATCAATCGATAATCAAATCCCTCTACATCACAAACGTTTCGGCGCTTATCATATTTTCAAAGGCAAATCAAATGCTTTAAATATCGCCTCATAGACGAACAATAAAAAATGTGTTGAAATCTCTAAAAGACCGGGCTGTGGGCTTCAAGATCACAGTCTACAACAAAAGAAATGAAATTTTCAAACCAATTGAAATGTTAAAAAACTATACAATAACACAAATTAATATTACATTAGCATAAACTGTCGCTAAAGAATCAGAATGTTCGCCAACAGATATCAGAATCAGAATGTCTAACTCTTTATCACTACCACTTTCTCGCCCTTTATCGTGTCTATCTTTTCTACAAATGTTTACGGTCTACTACAATGAAATTAAATGTTGCAATAAACTTTAAATAACTCTACTTATGTGTACGGATGAATTCGCCCAAATGAATGCACATGTTAGTAATGCAACTATCAAGAAATAAAATGTGCTTTCGATAAACGAAATACGTCTGAGTGAAAAGGCGAGAACTGGTGAGATGAGGGGAAAGACGTGGGTAATGCAAATTTAATATTGGTACTCAGTTGTTTGCATTCCACTGAAACGTCAAGCGAACACTGTGTAAACCGTCACCGCCGTATGCACGTTCTTCTTCGCCATATGGTACATCACCAATACTAAAACATCAAACCACTCTTCTTGAAGATTTCTGGGCCAAGCGTCGATTCTTACGTTCAATAAAATCGAATCTTGGAACGGATGTTTCAGAGGAATCGTTCCGGCGCTCGAATCTCGCGTTACAGACGGAATCGATAAGTCGATCGAAAACGTCCTACCTTGAAGAATAATTGTACTGCAAACTAGAAATCCGTCTCACGCGACTACTGCCACTTGAGAAAAGCTTTTTTTTTAAATACCGGCGCATGAAGAAAACTGCATGAACAGAGGAAATAAGATATCATCGACTTTGCCTGCCTGCGATGTACATGAACGAAACGCGAGAAATCGGAGGAAAGGGTAACATACGGATCAAATGGAGAGTGTTGGAAGCAGCTAGACGTTAAAACTCGTACACTGGGTTAACTTCACCTGGTAAAAACTTCTTCTACCGGCTTATCTTCATAGGCCGGTAACTTTACTTCGTAGTAACTTTCACTTAAACACTTCGACTCCAAAATCTGTAGTCGGCCTCAGGGGGATGAAGTGACGGTTTGAGGATCTTAGTGTCAACACTATCAAAAGCTCGATCAACCATCGCTCTCAGCTTCTGAGGATGATCATTGAGATGTTAAGAAAAATTTACTGATGGAGTCAGTGTCCGCTGAAGGTTTTATCAGGAAGAACGTACGAGACATTGTTTACTTTTCTAGCGGCAAAGTGACGGATTACCGCAATCGTATGATACAAAATCGTCCCAACTGGAATGGAACACCTGCACCTACCGAGACTAATAGTAGACTGCAGACACCCAGGAAGCCTGTTTGTCAACGACCTTAGGAACAACGAAAAGCTTGTTATTAAAATTCATTCCCGGGCTGTTTGGCCGTGGTCCATTTTTTCTTAAAAACAGACGTTTCGCCATCGATTGCCACTGCCGAAACGTCTGTTTTTTGTAGAAAACAATGGACCACGGCCAAAGAGCTCGGGAATGAATTTTAACAACATCGACTCCGGCCGTGTAGGCATACGAAATACATAACGAAAAGCTTATCCGGACAGACCCAATCTGTGAAGAGACTGCATATACAACATCTGTCAACCACTACTGACTGACCTGACTAAACATATGATAACTGACTATAACGTAGTCATCTAAATGAACTACACATTACAGTACAGTTTTGCTACATTTAATACGAGCCAAACTATGAGGATATACCATTACGACACCGAGAGTGAAGAAGCGAAAAGAGAAAGCTTACGTTCTTCTTCCGCTACGTTCTTCTCTTGTCGTCCGGGATTCTTTATGTTCAGAAACTTCTTCCATATTGTACTTTGTCACGCAGTGACAGTTTCCGTTACAAATCGACGACCATTCTTTTTAGAAAACTGCCTTTACTGAAGACGCCTTCAGTTTTTACGAACCAACTAAACATAGTTGCCTAGCGAATCAGCTGTCAAAATAAGTAACTATCATTCCTGTTCAGTAATTTTAGTAAAAGTAAGCATGCGATTTAGTCGATCTGTCAAAAAATTAACAATCATTGAATTCGTATGGTTTTTGTCTCGTAACCGGAAGACCCGCGATCGAATCCGGTAGCCGATAGAATATGACTAACATTCTCTTGTAGTTTTGTTAACGTTACGTACGTCCGTCCCTGGAGTTACGCACTAAAACGCGATGGAATTACCAGCATTACCTTTGACCAGAGTTGTCAATCTGTTCCTCGCTGAAAACCCTATGTAAAGTACAAAACAAATGGCAGTAAAATTGAAAAAAAAATCTGTCCGTTTATCTTATAAACAGTAAAACTGTTAACTTAATTTAAAGATTAAAAAACTAATAACACACTGCTAGGGTTTGTAAAGTAAGAAGAGACAAAGGGCGTTGCAGACTGTTAGGGCGGAAGGGGCAAGAGTCGTATCGACCGGGTTGGCGCCGGCTAAGGCGACACAGCGTCTATACGCGAAGTGACGTCATCGAACAGACTCCAATCGTAAAAGAAATAAATTATAAATTACACCGACAAAAGCTCTGACTATGTGTACGTTGCTTTTACTTACCGATGAATTTCACCTTTTTCGGCTGTTTCGTTCGTGGCTTTGTCTTGTCCTTTTTTAGTGGTGCCGCGTTGCGACGATTTGCTAGAAAACAAGTTTCAACATGAGAGCAAGAGAACAATAAACCAAACGACTCCTGACAACGCTACAAAAACAACAGTCCCCTCCCCACACGAGTTACCTGCAATCTTATAATAATGAAAAAACGTTTGCGAAAAAACTGAGGCGGAATGTGGAAAAACTTTGTCATCACCCCACACATACCATTGTTTCCGAAGTTATTGGCCGCGCGCGATTGTCACGCTCATACACAAAAAACGCTCGTTATAATAAACTGTACTATTGAACATTCACACTTATAACGCAAGATTTTTTTTTCTAAAATGTGCACACAAACTTGATTTGTAATTAAATTATTAATTAATTTTTAATTAACCGGATAGTTATGATCCGAACCCAAAAAAGTTATGACGAACTCTCGCGTGAATGAAACTTGTTCACAAATTTTACACACGCCCACATGAACCCGTCTCAATTTCATAAAAATTTGTTTAAAAAAAAAACACTTTAAAAACTTCAAAAATAATCTGCTTTTTAAAACACAAAATCAAGCCCACGGTAATATAAATGTAATACGTAAAATTCGTATAAAATTTCATACTGCACGAACATTATTTAACCAATCTTCATTAATTCATTTATTATTGATATTAACGACGAATCCCAACGCCAACCTACGACAAACAAACCCCGGAAAACATTAACCACACACATGCAATTAATCTGAATGAGTCACTAAACAAGTATCCTCAGCACTAACAAAGCATGAATACATTCCGTTTTCAGTCCTGCTTCATTTGGGGTAAAACCTTATTCGCACTCACGAAACTCTTATATACAGAATTTTTTCAACCTGTTATTCTCAGTCACCTTCCAAGGAGAGATACAACACAAAAAATTAGAGAAATGTTTCCAGTAATAGAAAACAATAGCAGCTTGGCTCATTACTATTGAAAAATTTTGTGAGATAAATAAATCGTACTTTATAATAAGTAATGGCAGGCGACTTTTTACAAGTTCGTCTTACAGAAAAGAGGCCAAGGTTATTTAAAATAGAAACCGCCGTATATGTGCGGTAAAATGAACAATTTCTATAATTCAGCATGACTTTAATACAAAGTATGTTTCATGTAAGAATTCTGTTCAATATCACGCAAAATTAGAATTATTTTTGTCCAGTTTCATTAAAGTTTATAATACGCTTTTCATTGTGATACTAAAACGTTTGTATATTAATATTCTGCAGGAAGGAAAACGAAACGCAGTGCTGAGGAATACCTGTGGCAGACAGAGGGGCGCTACACGTCCGGCAGAAGCACTGGAGTACGGAATCGGTAACTAGTCCTATCAACATGATGAGATGCCGGCGGCTCCTGAGACTGATACTACTACACGTGGACACGACGCCTGGACTACTGGAGAGGTGCCGACAACGACGCTGCAACGGCCCGGCGCTTCCGCCACAATCAATACCCGATACCACTACGCCGTCTCCGGCCCCACCACCGCCACCGCCACCTCCACCCTCCACCCGCCTCCGTCATCTTGGCATTTCCCAATTTGTTTTATTTTTATTTTTATTTTTGACGAAAGAAAGCTAATTTGTTTAACGAGCTATAGGCCTATTGATTTAAGAGCGCGACAGTGCATACAAACGATACAGATGCATGTGCATATCCACGATGGGGCCCCGTTTAGCAAAACTTTTCACGGAAACGATGTGCAAAACGAAAACGAATATAAAAATTCGCGCCGCGATACCATAGACGAGCGAGTGAAGACATAAAGGCAATCTGTTACCCAAGGCAGCTTACGGTAATATCTCGAACCTGACATTTTCACGGAGTCGTCTTAGCGTATAGCCTATAATGGACGGCGCGGCGCCTAGATTCACAACACGAGTAAGGGCGTATGTTACGGCTTTCCATAAAGTAATATTGTTTAATTGTCTTTAAATGTGATTAAACCTTTTTCAATAATCCCTTCACGCCCTTAAATAGAACACAATGTCGAGTTCTTCCGAAGCACTCTCATTTTTAACGGTAATCTGACGTTAAATGTTATTCTCATTCAACATATTTAAAGGCTTAGTACACAATAACTAAAATAATTTTCTTTCGTGTCCAAAGTCTAGGGTGTCAAGCAATGGAAACGCAAAACAAGGGGACAGACGCTTGACCAGAAAACGAGGTATAAACGAAAAATTATATTATAATTAATATTAAATTTAACTCCTACTGATGGTAACACTATATGGTTTGTTTCAGCGCAAATTCAAACCGAGAGCGCGCTCGAAGCCTTCGGTCGTCTCCACGAAGAGGCGCTGCAGAGAGTAAGCTTTTTAAAAAATGAATTATTCCTCTCACCTTCAGTTATTAAAAATGTCGTCCGAATTACTTTTTGACTGGGATTTTACAAATGGGCAAGCACATAAAATTTCTGCAAACCAATGCGGAAGGGGAATCGGGTAGCTGGACTCGAACTTGCATCGATGTAGGAGGCTGGGCTGAATATCGTATATTAAGAAGATAGTTCTACTTTTAAAATTAAAAATTATTAACACATATAACAAACTATTTATTATTTTAAAGCGGTCAACAATAAAAAAAAACAGTATATAGTACAAATAAAATAACATATGTCATTCAATGGACATTAACAGAAACAAAAACGCCTTGCGGTTCTATATTTCAATGCTTTCGTTTACTTATAAACTTTTAAATAAGTGTTATCCGAACAGATCAATGCTGTACTCAAAACGCACCACAGTTTGAAGATGTATGTAATGGTCTTATTGCATAAACATGACGTGTGGACAGTCCGAGGAATTGATCCGTTGACAGTGTAGACTGATGAAACAATAAGTAAGCGACAGACCGAGGGGCAATCAGAGTAATTACAGGGTAATTTGATTCCGTTAATGGACAAACGATGTAAACAAATATTTACGATGGAATCGCACCGACTTAATGTGGATCTCAATCAACGGCGAGACAATAACAGTATAACCACACAAAGCGTTTGTCAATTATCAGTAATTACCCGACAGCTTTTATCGTTCTGCTGATTCATCGATGTGAAAATATTACACTAAAAACTCGTTTATCCGAATCCCGTTTATCCGAAAATCCGGGTTATCCGAAAGTTTTTAGTAAATTTTAAAAATACACAAAAGCATTTTCCTGTCGCTATAATCTATATTTAATAGTGTAGACAAGCGATTCCACGTGATAGAAAGTAGAAAGTCAATAATCAGAACTAACTGGGATAAGGGGTACTCCGATTATCGATTATCGGACATAAAGTATAGTGTTCATATATTGTACACATAAAGTAACATAAACATAAATGTAAACATTGAAACTTCCCATGCAGAACAATGAAACGACTTCGAGATCGGGCAGCCAGCAAACTAGGTTCAAAGCTTAGGGAAAAAACTATGATTTATTACTGTACGAACAAGCAATAGGACTGTTCCAGTAATGTAGAAACTATAATTTACAGTGCGGTACTGTTTTATAGTGTACTGTATTGTGTCATATTCACTGTAAGTAACTTTTAAATTATTATTATTAAATAAAGTTACTGTACTTACATATGTATTATTATTTAAATAAGTTTCGGTTTATCCGAAATTTCGTTTATTCTAAACAGGCGCGGTCCCATCAAATTCGAATAAACGAGTTTTTAGTGTACTTTTGTGTAACTGTTAATTGCCTAAACGATTGTTTCTGATACCACACGTCTCTCAGAACATCGGTTTTAAAAACCTCCCGCAACGCCTTGTTTGCCTTACGTACAAGATTCTTATACGAACACTAGAGGGAAGAAAACCCGCATACTCGAAAACAAATCTTTATATATCTCAATTAAATACACGCCACAACGAAGAGTTAATAATTAAATGATACAAATATTTCGTGTGAGAGGGAAGCGAGCCTGTGGCTGTGGAGAAGGGGTGAGGGGTGGCTGCACATAAACGAGAGGGTTTCCCCCGGGGTTGGCGCCAGCGGGATGTGCGTACGTACGTACACATACATATACTACATGACGACTGTTGCGCTGTTACACCGTCCACGGTTTCATTTGTTCTGAGACGGAATCGATACACGTCACCACACACGTCGAGTGACGACTTGCCTACAGCTAACTGCAATAAGCCCGGCGTAGTTCGCTGCACTAATGACGTCTTCACAAAGTATGAATGAGCACGACTGTGTAACAGAAATATGTATTCTCTGAAACTGAAAATTATATACATGCTTCTCACGTAAGTTAAACGGGAACGTATGAAGGCAGCGCTTTATGTGAAGTCTGGGCAATATCCGATATACGGGCAGATTTTCGAAAGTTTTGTTAACGAAGAGTAACTTACAACGGGCGATTTCAGGTAGCTGTGCGCAACAATGTCGTGGACGGAATTAAGGAAAACAAGTAAATGGATGCAAACAAGTATCCATGTTTTGTGTATCCAAGTAGGCCTATCCAAATGTGAAATTATATGGAGGACGATTGAGGTATAAAAGACAAACCGGTCATGATGACAACCTTTCGCAAAGTAAAAAAAGGACGCTTCGTAGGTAACGTGGTCCGGCGAACTATACAAAATACCACGTAAGAATGACAGAATATAGACAGAAATGGGAGAGGTAATCGCTCACCTACGCGATAATGATTATATATACTAAAGTGTGTGTGCGTGTGCGTGTGCGATCAAATGACAGAAGACCGAGTTTTTTTTCTTTGATCGGTACTAATTTCCTGATTGTATCCGTTGTTTATACAATATGCAGCCGGTACTGAAAATTTAAAATATATATATATATAGCAACAGAACACAGGATGATAAGCTATGCTGTTTATATCAGAGCACATGGATGACGAGCATTTTCTTGTTTTAATTTTTGTTTTATGTAATATTTTGTCTTTTGGTCGTAAGTTTTGTATTTAGAAATGGATAAGCATGTAGGGTATACCAAACTCTTCATAAAAAGATGTTCTATATTGTCATGTATTTTTTGTGTGTATTTGTGCGGGTGTGATAATCTGTTATCGCTATAGCTTCAGTGGTAGTTAACCGATTGACGTGAAACTTTGACAAGGAATTATTTAGGTAAATAGCTTCAATTTGTGTATACTCTGAGGTTCATAACTATTTTAGAAATACGGTTTTTTAAGGGAAGAAAAACTCAATTGTAACTCTTATCAATTATAGGGTAATAAAATTTGTAGATAATTTCCATGCAGGACTTTGCTAAATTATACAAAGTTTTTCATGAAATTTGTATATGTTTTTTCCATCAATCATGTGACTTGGGCTTAGCCTATCAGAATACACTAAATTCAGTGAGATTCATACGTTTTGAGCTAGGATGGACACACTCTGTCTGTAGACGTTGCAAGGGGAAGTTGTGCCCGGTGAAGAGAGTGTTCTCTTACCAACGTAGATATATCATTTATAAAATAAACCTTGGAAATTCTTAACAAAGTTTTGCGTTAAGAACCGAGTGGGTAAAATATTTAGATAAAATTTAAAATATAATACAGTGCTGTTTTCTTGTAAGTTAAGATATCCGCTTAGGGAATATAAAGACACTTCAGTATATCGTGGAAGGTGTACATAAAACGTACCGCATTTAGTAATACCCAGATTAATCCTGAGATTAAGAAAATATAAGATATAAATTAATAATAAACTACGAGGGGAATTTATAAGCATTGTGAGTGAACAATTTATGAAGAAACTAATTAATGTTAGCGATCAAACATAACAACGAGACTCATTGAAATATCGCCGCTGGAGTCGCCTGCCGTAGAAGAGGACGACAAGACGAAGAGGACGCCAGGACGAAGAGGACACCAGGAAGGAGTGACGCTGTAGAAGAGGACACCAGGAAGAAGTGACGCGGAAGAAGAGCACGCCAGGACGGGAGCGACGAGAGGAGAGGAGGACGACGAGAGGAGAGGAGGACGTTGCAGCAAACAAGTACAGTACAGCTAACAGAGAACGAAACTGCACTCGGCCTTGTGTGCGCGGTGACAAATGTTTAGAGCTAGAGTGTGGGAAACATGAACCGCACTTGAGTTGTGTTGCCGTGGTGTGTTTCAGTGGATGTATAGTCGTATCAAAATTTAAGTGGGCGTTAGAAATATAATTTGCATAGTTTTCTTCCTTATTGTGTTATATATTTACTTACTTACTTACACTTACTCGTAAGTGTTTAGATACTGTATATGTTTGAGATACTGTATATCTGAAGTATATCGTTATTTATTTCATAGATAACGTATAAAATGGACGCTAACGTGGAATTCAGAAGTAAAGTGAAACACAAAACGTTGAGTGGACAAAGCCGGAAAATTATTAGTTGTGTATTGCAGTTTATGCAAAACGAGGCAAAAAAAGGTGTGCCAGTTATACCTTTGGCTAAAGTGCAGGAACGCGTTGCAGCAGCTACTGGTGTAAGTTTACGAACTGTGAAAACGATTGCCGGTGAGTCGCGAAAAATTGAGTGCGGTGGGTCGACATATTTTTCAACACCTAAAAAGAAATTGAAAAATAGAAATAAAAAAATTGTGCTGGATGACTTCGATCGATGTGTTTTACGTAGACTAGTTTTAAATTTTCATATAAATGAAAAGAGGGTGCCAACGATGAAGGCAATCCACAAAAAAGTTTGCAGTGATACGGAATATAGAGGTTGTGTAGACACATTATGAAAAGAATTACACACAATGGGATTTAAGTGGGTGAAAACAAAATCAGACCGGAAGCTTCTCATGGAACGACATGACATAAGACAGATGAGACTGAACTATTTACGCACAATACTGAGGTACAGAGAGGAAAACAGCAACATTGTTTATATGGACGAGACATATTTACATTCTACGTATACACAAGTAAAGAGCTGGACCGACGATTCAAATGAAGGACTAAAGAAGAAAGTTACAAAAGGCCAGAAACTAATAATAATCCATGCTGGCGGAGAAAATGGTTTTGTTATTGGTGCTAATTTAACTTGGAAGTCGACATTATCAACAGGAGATTATCATGATGAGATGAATTATTCTAATTTCAGGAAGTGGGTAGAACAAAAGCTACTAAATGGATTGCCACCAAACAGTGTTCTTGTCATGGATAACGCTCCCTACCACAACAAACAAACTGAAAAATGTCCGACTTCTAATTCCAGGAAAGACGACATGAAAGGCTGGCTTACAAAGAAAAACATACAATTTGAATATTCAATGTTGAAACCCGATTTGTACACATTAATCAAATTATATAAACCAAAATATAAAACGTATGAAATCGACGAGTTATTACACAATCATGGACATTCTGTTCTACGTTTGCCTCCTTACCATCCAGATCTAAACCCATTGAACTCGTATGGGCTTCTTTAAAAGAATATGTTGCAAACAGAAATGTTACTTTGAATTTTAATGTTAATAATTACTGTAATGATTTTTTCGAAAGTTTTTCAAAATACGATTGGCTATCTAGGTGCAGGCACGTAATTAAAATAGAAAGAGAATACTGGGGAAAAGAACAACTCTTCGATACTGTAGTGGACGATATTATAATAAATCTAGGTGAAGACAGTGAAGAAGAATCGGAAGAGAATTCAGATACTGACAGTGATATTTCGGGAGTTCATCCAATGAACGAGTAATTGTCAAGTTTATTTTTAATACTTAAAATTGGTGTATTAATTGATTATTAATTATTAATATTATTATTAATGAAAAAGTGAGTTGAACTATAACTTCTTTTTTTTATTTAGTAATGTGGACATATGAAACGGTTTATAGTGTTTAAAATTTTTAATTGTTTGATATGGCGAAAGAAAAACAATACACTTCAGCTGGAGATAAGAACATTTTTATTTTCCTCATGTTGAGTAATATTTACTTAGGTTTCACTTCCTAAATTAGAAATTGTATTTCGCTGTATAATTTCCTAAAACTTTACAAGCTCTTACACTATAGACATTACGTTCAGCACGGGATAAATAAACTCTGAACAGAGTAAATTTTGTACACTGTCAACATGAAAGGAGTGTACGTAGATGACGTAGTTCGTAAACTTCGTCCGCCTCACTCACATACTACTACCGTCTCACTCACTCCCATCTGCGCAGCTCACGGGCAATTTCGATTCAGTTTAGTTGTAAAATCGATTTATATTATCGAACAATACAAACAATTATTTCTATTATCAATACATGACAATTTAAAATACAGTATACATTTTTTAAAAACATTATTTATGTGTATAATAAATAATTTTTCATCTCCTCCATAATAGACGTGTGTGTGATTTTACACACTCGCTATATCCTTATTAGAAGAATAAAATTTGATCTGTTGCATAAGGATATTTGGCCCCACGTTGGGCGCCAAATATCCTTATGCAACTGATCAAATTTTATTATTCTAATAAGAATATAGTGAGTGTGTAAAATCACAAACAAGTCTATTATGGAGGAGATGAAAAATTATTTATTATACACATAAATATTGTTTTTAAAAAATGTATACTGTATTTTAAATTGTCATGTATTGATAATAGAAATAATTGTTTGTATTGTTCGATAATATAAATCGATTTTACTTGTTTGCTGCAACGTCCTCTCTCCTCTCGTCGCTCCCGTCCTGGCGTCCTTTTCTTCCGCGTCACTCCTTCCTGGTGTCCTCTTCGTCCTGGCGTCCTCTTCGTCTTGTCGTCCTCTTCTACGGCAGGCGACTCCAGCGGCGATATTTCAATGAGTCTCGTTGTTGTTTGACTGCTAACATTAATTAGTTTCTTCATAAATTGTTCACTCACAATGCTTATAAATTCCCCTCGTACAGTTTATTATTAATTTATATCTTATATTTTCTTAATCTCAGGATTAATCTGGGTATTACTAAATGCGGTACGTTTTATGTACACCTTCCACGATATACTGAAGTGTCTTTATATTCCCTAAGCGGATATCTTAACTTACAAGAAAACAGCACTGTATTATATTTTAAATTTTATCTAAATATTTTACCCACTCGGTTCTTAACGCAAAACTTTGTTAAGAATTTCCAAGGTTTATTTTATAAATGATATATCTACGTTGGTAAGAGAACACTCTCTTCACCGGGCACAACTTCCCCTTGCAACGTCTACAGACAGTGTGTGTCCATCCTAGCTCAAAACGTATGAATCTCACTGAATTTAGTGTATTCTGATAGGCTAAGCCCAAGTCACATGATTGATGGAAAAAACAGATATACAAATTTCATGAAAAACTTTGTATAATTTAGCAAAGTCCTGCATGGAAATTATCTACAAATTTTATTACCCTATAATTGATAAGAGTTACAATTGAGTTTTTCTTCCCTTAAAAAACCATATTTCTAAAATAGTTATGAACCTCAGAGTATACACAAATTGAAGCTATTTACCTAAATAATTCCTTGTCAAAGTTTCACGTCAATCGGTTAACTACCACTGAAGCTATAGCGATCACAGATTATCACACCCGCACAAATACACACAAAAAATACATGACAATATAGAACATCGTTGTATGAAGAGTTTGGTATACCCTACATGCTTATCCATTTCTAAATACAAAACTTACGACCAAAAGACAAAATATTACATAAAACAAAAATTAAAACAAGAAAATGCTCGTCATCCATGTGCTCTGATATAAACAGCATAGCTTATCATCCTGTGTTCTGTTGCAATATTCACACTCACACACACACACACACACACACACAGAGTCTTGATATAGACCTACGTACAAAGACAAATTTGGGAAAGAACTAAATAAGGTGCTGCGAAAAGCATAAGGGCAGATTCACGGTAATGCCGTGGGACCGTAATCAAATCAGCTTTACGGAAGGTCCTGATAATGTCGGTGACTTATAAAGGCAGATTTACTGAAGGTCTTGAGTTATACTGAGGAGCGTGTAAAGGCAGATTTCATAAGCTCATTCGAAACTTATGTTGATACTCTGTTAATAACGCACGTTTTAGAATCTGGAATCCACTTACAACTGACATCTATTGGAAAACTGGACCAAAGAGAATACACTCACGTTATAAATTATGCTAAAATAGATACAGTAGATATCTATTCTTCTTCTTGCTTAAAGAGAAATGAATAAACATGTTTTCCACAACTGACACCGAAAAAAGGAAAGGTGGTTTAACGAAGACAAACTATTTTCCAGTGCAACCTTTTAACTATTACCATCACGTAGGCCTACGTTTCCTTTGCAGAACACTCGTCAGTTATCCACAGATCAGATTCCAAAAAAAGCGCAGTCAGAGTATACGGCGTGTTACAAAGTGCTCTGTATTTACATTATTCAAAGCGGTAATAAGTTGAGATGGGTTTCAAAAATAATTTTGATGTTTTTGAACAAATCTCTCGCTTACACCATGCAGCTACCACCAACAATAAAAAAGTTCCTCGTTGATCGACTTTTTGCCCTCAATACTGAAAAAAAAAACTGAGCATGTAACAAAATATTTCTTCTTTGCTTCAGTCAATACATAAATGCAATTTAATGGCACCGTAGTTTCAAGGTTACACAGACCTGCAACCACACAAAAAATAATTTCGCGTTTAATGTATGGCATCCGAGTAATGGGGAGTTTGAGTTCCTAAACTAAAACTCCTGTTTTCCTTAGTATAGCAATTATTTCTGTTATAGTTATGTTTATAATTGTAATTTTTTTAAAGTAACCCAAAAGACGTATGATTATTTTTAAGTTAATTTCAAGATGACAAAATTTACAAGTTAGCCAGTTTGTAGGCGAGCGGTTTCTCCATAAGAAAAATGTATTTTCCCAATACAATGTAAAATGTAAGAAAAATGTATTCTCCCATTCTGCGGGAATGTAATGCGCCCATGGTCTCGTGTGACTGTTGGACAAGGTATTCGATGCTGCCACGTCTTCAAGGCGCATTACATTCCCGCAGATTAATGTTGCCGTTCTTCTACGGTTATGTACAAATGAAGTTACATTAATATGTCGTTTTAATAGATGTAAAGCTACCTCTCGCCTGTCAGAGTGGCTGATTACGTACCTAAAGCGAACTACTGAGCTTACTGTCATCCGAACCACTGTTGGAAACGGTTACAAGAAAGCGCTATGAAAAACTGTCAGAAGACTGAGCGAAAAGGCCCTGAATTTATCATGTGAGCGAATAATATCGACCAGACCATATCGTGTACACCTCGCATACCAGATACAAGAATATGGGTTGCCATCGGAAGTTCAGGCTGCAAGAAGATCAAGCGGAAAAAGAGAAAAGACCTGAGGGCAGACTTAGGAAATGAAAGCAGACATTCAAACGTTTACCTACAGAACAGAGGTGCACGGTGGCACTAAAGCGATTCGCAACGCACTGAATGCAGTTTCTCTGTAACCAATCTACACACCGTCGGCAATGAAGCGATGCACGTGAAAGCAAAACACACGTACACAAGGGCGTACTTAACTCTCGTACTTGTTCCATATTTTCTCTACGGGTACGTCCCACACTTCTCTACGGGTCCGAGAATTGGACTTTAACGAAATCATCCCAGACCAGTCGTATTCAAGCGCATGTGGCAGGATATACTCTTCAAGTACGCAAAAGAAATATCGACGAACATAATCCTATCAATTATGAATATACTTGATAGGACTGGCCCGTATCGGCTAAAATGGTTGGAACATCTAAACTGAATGGATGACTGCCGCCGCATCCCCAAACAATGCAATTTATATACGCCGATAGGACGGAGAGGTGTGGGGTGTCCGATAAAGCGTTGAAGTGACCGGCTCTCGTCTATCTGCTTGAGACCGGAACAAAACAACTTTCAGTTAGTAATCCATTTAGCAAATTGGTGGCTCCAAGTACTTCCCCCGTGATATCAGCTTCCCGTATCAGATATGTGAACAGTAATCTGATTGTTACCTTTCAATGAATTTTAAAATACAAGTTAAGTATCGCACGCGTACCGGAAGAAAAATAAGAAGCAGAGAAGTGACGACTATGGAAATGTATACAAGACAATGAAAGACACAATGTGATTTGACGTTACAATCAAATTCAAGAAAGTTGAAAATCTTGGCACTGAAGTTATCCGATTCATAAGTATGACAATGAATGAATTCCTGCCAAACACCGAGACAAGACGTTACAACGAACACAATTTTCAACAAAGTATTGTACTGTGTTCAGTGAAAATAGCGAACCCGATAAAACTCTTGTTCATACACATCACGGAACAAATTTTAAACACAAACGTACCACAATTAAAGAAAACTGAAACATATTACTTTTAAATTTCGTAAAAATCGTATTCCTTACTGGATTTTGGGCATTCGTGAAATCGCCATTTTCCTCTTATAGTAAGAAGCTCTGTGTAGTAGGCTATCTTGCAAAGGAGTTGTTTTGGGGTTGTTTTAACAGAAGCGTGGTGACTGCAGGATCATCCTATAAAAAAAATTACTTGTTAATACACCGTATTGACGCTACTCTTGATTACCGCTACGGTGTGATTAACTTGAGAAAGTTATCGTGGTGGGAGCTTCTATCCTAGAATTATTACCATCGTAAAGTGACCGTTTTGTTAGTTAACTATTCAGTCTGCTCATTATGTTCTAAATATATTCCTGTAGTTAGTTTTTGTTAGTTAACTATTCAGTCTGCTCATTTTGTTCTAAATATATTCTGTAGTTAGTTTCGTATTTTTAAAAACTGTGACTAAATCTCATTTTAATATTTTAATTACAAATTATTATTTCGGTGATTACTGAGGAGGGAAGACAAATTTTGGCGCTTCCCTCCGCCCTAGGTATCACACCAATGGCACTGCACGTATTAACACAAGCAGTTAGTACTAGTAGCCTGAACATGGATTTCACAAAAAAGGGGAGGTCTTCGTTATATGAACTGGTCCACCAGGTTTACAGACTATTTCGTACGCTGCGGTGTATCAGTAACGCGGATACGAGCAATGAAAACTCTAATCTGTGATGTTAAAAAATAGAAATATGACGCCTTAAACAGTTAGTTTTGTCCAGATCGAAACACATATCCAGCGAATCAACAGAATGCGGACACAAAAATACGAAAACAAACAATGAGAATGGTCATTGCGTTGGTAGTAGTAGTCTTGAGAGATCTTGTAGAAGAAACGTAATCCTAATTGACCGATATTTACTGTAAGAGTATCTAATATATCTTACTGTAATAGTTCAAGGACTTCTTCTTTTTTAGCATTACAGCCGACGAGAGCCCTGGCTTTCAACACCAATCTTCTCCAATGTCTCCTATACATTGCCATCTCAGTATGACCCCTCACATCCATTGTTCTTGGATCTTCTAGAACATCATCCAACCATCTTATCCTAGGTCGGCCCCTCTTCTCCTATTATAGACTTGCGCCCAACGCTGACCATCCATCCGGTCTAGGTGACCTAGCCTCTGTATCCGTTGGACCTTTACGAATCTTGCTATGTTGTGGATTTCATGACCATCTTCGTTAACTTTATAAGTTCCAAAGGAAGTCTTATATCTCGCATGGCTTCTTAGTTTTAGCCTCCGCACACTATCAAATGTCTGTCTGAAGTCCACAAACAGCAAATTAAGATCTATATCATGCCGTAGCACTTTTCTTAATCTGCCTGATAACAAACAAATGATCAGAAGTACGTCTTTTTGGTCGGAAACCACAATGGTGGTCCCCTAGACTTGTTTGCTGCCCATTGTTTAAGCCTTTCATTAAATATTTATCGAGGTCAGTACTTTGTATGCAGCGCTGAGTAACGTTGTCTCTATAATTGTTACAATCCAGTTTATTTCCCTTCTTATAAAGTGGGCATATTATTCCAGTATTCCAATCTTCAGACAATTTTGAGAACTACAACAGCCTCGAATTAGTTCTAGTGTATGTTATACCTCCCGCGCATAGAACGTTTATGCGATAATACGTTCTTAGAGTGATACTGACCGTGTACGCCAATGAGAATGCCTCGCTAGTATAGTGACAGGAAGATGTCTACGTGGACTTCGCGTTGCCCCAATCAACATTCAGCAACTGCAGCTTATCACCTCCAATGAAGCAGACCCGTCGTGTTGTTAATCTGCTCTCGATGTAGGGCCTTCGTTGAAGTGATACAGAAACCTGTCAACAACATGACTATACGGGCGAGCTACGGCTAAAATTACAACTGATAACAGTTGCTTTAATGCCGAATGCTGTCTTTCTGACCGAGGAAGTTATAACTGACAAGCGTGGTACTATTCAAAGTTTGAAAGTTAGTGTGACACGCGATACAAGCAGGACACGTCCAAGTTCTTATAAATTCAATTATAGATACCTCGGAGATGAATTTTACGCGTATCGTTGGCGAGAGACAGCGCTCTCGAGGGAACGAACGCTGGGGGGGGGGGGGGGGGCAATAAATAAGCCGGGCGTTCGATCGAGTGGAACTAACAACCCGCCGCCTAAAGCCAGATGTATGGGTCGAAGTGATACTCCGACTACGAGATAAGTAGCATAACGGTAAACAAACATGTGGCGTGGAGAAACGCAGCACACCCCGGAAACAAAAACACCGCGTGCGATAACTCAACCCTTTCCCTCGACCTATAAATAAACGCGGTTAAGTTACAACAGCCGAATGAAGCGAAAACTCCGAAGACACGATACACGATAAACGTGTGACCACAGTAAGCGTTTCAGTGGCGTATCTATAATCTGGCCTGGGGGGGGATGGTAATAACACGACAAAAATACACGTTATTGAAAAATCGTTTACACGATACTTATCGATAGAATTGATCTTCCTGTTCCATATTTCAAACGTATGCGCAAAAAAGACTTACTACTATATTGGCGTATACAGTTGATAAAATAATAAAACCCCCTACAAATTAAAAGGTTAACAAAATTACTCGTTCACTTTTTTCAGCCCTCTGGGAGTGCGGCCGGGTCCCCTTCGTCCCCCTCCCCGTAAATACGGTCCTGAGGCATTTGCAACAAGGAGCCCGTCGGCAACAAAGCAACTGTTTTAGTCGTAATTAATATTTTATCCCGCATCAGTCTCGTTACGTTGTTGACAGCAGAATGACGACGACGCAATGAAGGTGATGCGGTCGATGAATAGATGTGCAAAACGGCCACCTCGTCTTCTGATCAACAGGACAGTGTCGGGAAGTGCCGCACTATTTTGTAAGACACGTTATCACAGTCGGTGCAAATACTTGGCTGCCTGCGAACCACAACAGCGCTTTTTAGAATCACATCTCGACGGTTTGTTGATGCGCATGGAACAATGTTTCGGAATCCGTTCATCACTGAAGCTTTACAAAATAACAAGCCGCTAAAATGTGCAACCGTTTTCAGGCTACGAATAAATTTACATCTAATGCTACAACACAAGTTAGTAATACTCTTCCACAGTCTTGTCGCGGTGCGATAGTATTGTGCTATCATCGCACCTGCGATAAAGTCATGCATTACAACAAGAAAATTGGAGTGTCATTTCTCCAAAAAACACACAGTAAAAGATGAGATAAACAAAAAACAATCGACTGAAACAGAAAATAAGTCAACAGTAAGATACTTACATATCGAGACAGACAGTACTCTGATTATAGTCTTACTAGCGTGTAGCGTATTATCAGATGTAATATAATCGAAGCCTGAACGACTAAAATTTTAGCAGCCGAAACGTTGCTTAGTTTATAAAGCTTCAAAGAATAGATTCGCTCGATGGGTGGATGGATGATTGGATTTCTGAGACGCTGTTCGACGTAGAGCAATTCAGTTACTACTTTTCCGTCAGTTTTCCCGGAAACCGGACGTCTCCGACTCTTTCCGATTGCGATTCGTGTCTTGACAATCGCACCGCGTCTCCGATTCATTGTTAAGTTATCCTCGTCATCCCATCGCCACTATACAAAATCTTACTTTTCTTCTTTTCAGTCTTCGTGACGCCTTCTTTCCTGAAACGTTTAAACAAACGACCAAGAAAAAAGTTGAAAAAAGTTTACATACTAACCTACTCATCATGTAGAAAGCCGAATTTCAAAAAATAAATAAATAAATTCAACTCGACAATTGCATTAAACGCAAAGTGTGCGTTAATAACAATAAATTCTTAAAACTCTGCAAATAATAAGCACTCAACACAAATTTCGCGGTGGACAATAATGGTTTCTTTAGCGATGAAGACGATTACTGGAAATTTATTTATTATAGACAGCAAAAGCAGAGGAAATGACTAGTCTGCAGGTCATCGGGTTATCGATAATAATCGTTTGCGACTTACTGGAATCTGCTGGAGATTCAGAGAAGCGACACAGATCGATATGAAGTAATTCGATAAATCGTAAACATCAATTTTTCCTCTTCGCACAGAGAAAGAACGTTAAAAAAAGTCATGAATGCTTAACAATTTCCTGTTAAGCAAATCCCACCACACAATATTCACTCACGTTACAGAGATTAATTGAGAGTAACCATAAGAGTGTAGAAACCACTTTGAAAATGAGTCCCGAAAATGAGGCAAGATTGGTCATGTGTAGGCTTGAAATACGGTTAGCGGACTACTCAACACTTGAGAAACAATCATGCTACAATGCCAGAAACGATAGCTTTCTGTTCTTTATATGAGTTCGGATCGTATGGTAGTTACTTTATCTGAAAAAACCATCTGAGGGCACTCTTGTGAGTACTACAAGACTGATCGGTAATACTTATTATACAAACGTTACGTATGGCAAATTCCCCAGGCTTAGACAATACATTACAACGTATTAGACACAAATCATTCCCCACATCGGCGTGCACGATACATTCAAGGGGTCAAGGAAGTGGCTATAAAATATCATAAATATATTCTATGCTCGGCAATAGAACATTTGCAAGCTATCGTCCTCTACAGAATATGCAAAATATCGTTCCGTTCGGAAGGGTGATACAACTACAAATCATACTAACTTGGATACGTGGCAAGAGAGAGTCATGGATAGGAGGATCAATAGAAATTGAAACAGATGCACACAAAGTGGTTTCTAAAACTCAAAATCTGAATACATGAACATCTACGGGGATTGAACATTAACAGCCAAGATTTAAAGAAACCTATCAAGGCCAGAAGTTTGGACAACCGGAACCAACAACGCTGCAGACGTAGTAACACCACTGTGCCAGACTGAGACAGCACCTAGCAAAGGTGGAAGATCTCCGAGAAAGCTGTTACCTGTTGTTTACGTTACGTATGTTAATGCCGAGGCCGAGCAGAAATAAGATACACAGTAACCATTAAGCCAATCACATTCCTGGTCTTCAGAATCTCTCTGTTATAATCCAATCAAGTGCAAGTTCACAAACTTGTTCTTAACACACCATGAATAAACATATTCAAAAAATGTTACCAATACCATCGAAACATGCAAACAACACATTATTTTGCATGACAATGTACAATCCATGACAGCTGGCAATGCCCAAATATAATAGACATGCGGTTAAACGTTCTAATATATTCCCGTTCTTATAACCTATTAAAAACGTATAAGCTGTAATATTCCCATCCTTATAACAAATAAAATTACGAAATGAATAAAACCAATATTTGGAAAGTAATTTTAAGAGAAGGGGCTGGTAATGTTATTTTACTTTTTACTTTATTTACGAGGTTCTGAGGGGTCTGAATAAAAAATCTGAACACACGTTAAATTCAAAGACATACAAAATCTATTAAAATTAATCTATTAAATGTATTAAATCTACTCACAAAAGCAGGTCTATAGATACAATATAAGAGACGCAGAAGAAGATGGAGCCTCATTTCCAACAGTAAATACAAAAACACTGTTGAATCATTTAGCCAATTAACAAAATTCCATTTTGTTACAATTTGTCACAAATTGAGGAAATACCGTAGATACAGTACACATAAAGTGTTTAGAATACTTCGTAAAGTTATCAGATTATCTACCTAAAGCTTGTTGTAATTTTCTACGGTAAAACGTAAGGTGGTAACCTTCTATTCTGCGACACACGATTTAATGCACTGTTATAAGAAGTCTACCACGCATTACACATTAACTTATTTCACTATAACCCTCATTTTATTAATAAGAAACTTAATTGGTATAATGGGTATGACGTAATGGGTTGGAAATTTAGCACTAGTTGGTTCCGAACCTGGCACCTGTGAATAGAATTTAAAGATCAAGTCAGCACGCATGTTTTGCTTAATAAATGGCAGACAAATGATAACAATACATAACTCCGCAACATAATAAATATGCCCAGAAAGCGATATATTAAATGCACGGTTACCCACCAGGCAATATGCCGTGTTCTCGACCCCGACAACCGGTCTACAATTCGTTGTGTAGTCTGGCATATCGAAGAACAGTATACATTTACCGACGACAGAGAGCCGGTTTTGTTACTTTTAGTAACGTCGACAAAGCCGTCGGTTCTCGGCATTCGGTGGTGGGCAGACTACAACCGTAGGCTGCCTATATTACCAATGCTTTCGTCTCGAATATTTTACCAGTACAAGCTATTATTGTACGCCTATGTTTTGTTATCAGTAGGCGAAGACGCTTCCTCTTCAAATACCACCACACCACACAACAAAACCTGTTTCTCGTGTTAACTATAAAGCTTAATTACACACACAGTCGAGTTTTAAAACACACAAAAGCGTAGCTTCGAGTTTAATATTATGTACACTTTTAATACAAATAGGCCCACTATTACACTTTTTTATTTGTTCGTTGTCTGATCGCTTGTTTTGAAGACAACTTTGTCCCGCTACCTTCTACAGCTGCTTCCAGCTTCATTCGGCATTACAACGTATTCACAACTCTCTGAATTATGTTTGTTACATTCCATTGGCAGATCTATTCGACTGTTCTCCCCAAATATTCAGTGCAAAGTAATATAACGATGTAAGCAATGGCAATAAATTGAGCTCCATCAATGTTTCAAATAATGGTAACCTGGGCTGTGCGAGTTGTACATGCACAGAAACCGTATGGATGTCGACTTCCAGTCTTGATTCGTGTCTGTACAAGTAGGATTTTTGTTCACTTAGCCTGCAACCGCTTGTCATGCTAAATTATTTTAGCGCGTTATATGCCGAAGTCGTTTCCAAGAATCACAAGTATACTTGCCGCCTCCGTCTACGAAGGGGATGTTTGGGGCCCTCGCTGCTCCTACTAAAACTTGTAAACGCACCTTACCGTCGTCCAAAAATGGAACACCGACTCTACTTCTCCACAATCAGGACAGAAACGAAGGGGATTTCGGCCGCTGTATTTAATCCTCCGCTCAGTACGCTCTGCGCCCCCAAACCGCGACAACTAGGTGACGACCGGTAACAAATGCGTAGTAACAGGCATCTTATCTAGTTTTCAGGTCAAAATATTAGTAACAGCTGAGCCAGACGGGGAAGTCGCAGGGTGCAGCAACCACGTCTGCTTTGTAGTACCGAAAACTAGCTCGAAGAATGGCACAAAAACCTGCTGTCTAATCGCACGAGTGAGCGAGTGGGAAAGTTAACACGTTTTATATGTGTATGTGAGTGAGAACGGCATACACTTAGCATTACAGGTTCAACAAGTAGAGAGCATAATTCAGTTAGTGCAGTAACATAAACATACGGATTACCTGTTGTCCCACAAGCTTAGAGCGCTTTACAAGGCTTCGTACAGCACACACATCAAACTAATGTTTACAAACGTCATGGAACAATCGTAACGGTCTGCTCCGTCTGAGTGATAAACTATAACAGTCTTTATTAGCATACAAAATACGATATACAAACAACGCGTTTAGAAAGCGAATCTTCGGTAGTGAAAAATAAAATGATACTTAAATACTATAGATCAGACGTCTGGAACAAGTAGTGATTCCAACTGTATGCCTTGACTCCTGGGGATGCTGAGAAATTCTAATGTTAAGGTATTACAACATGGAAATACTGGTACGTAAGAATAATCAGGCCAATAATAAACATTTTTTGTAATATACGAAGTGCAGACTGAATTTACACCTTACAGTTTATGGTCGTAGATGTCTCAGACTTCAGTGGTGCCGTTCTTATTTTAGGCGACTATAGAAGGATATGGAAAGCCAAAAGATTGTGGAATCTGTAACAAGTGAATCAAAATCCATAGCCACGAAGTCAGAACGGCGACGAAACCCAAGAATTTGGTTCATTTGTTGTTGAAAACAACGGAGCAATCCTTATACCCTTGCGCCGCAGCACGTCCTTTGCGTGTTACAATGAATATAAATACTCTCACCTAACATACTAATTAAGAATACCCAACGACCGCCCATACAGATGCTGAGACTTCGGATAATTTACGACTTTAAAGTGTCACGACGAACCACAGTACTTTAAAATTTGGCGGAGTGGGAAAAATACCACTTAACAAATAAATTCCTAAGCGTCACTACTAAATCGACCTTCCTGTCCCACATATTCAATTGTTTAGCATCAGATGTGCACTACTGTTTATTCACAACTATTATTATAAACCAAATGGTACCTCAAACACTGTGCAGGCAAATTGCTCAGCATGTGCTGTATTATTCTCTCCTCGTATAAAAAACTACCCTGTAGACTGAAGAGACGTCTGCAGTTAATACACACGGCTGTCAGACGTGACCGTGCATTCCCAATGGGACGGTTACGCTCGTCGAGTCTGCTCCCGTCCCACGTCCGTAGCTACACGTACCAATACCATCCAAACTTGCGGCCTTTAACGCCACGCGACTATACAACTAACGCTACGAAAAGCTTGTCCGTATGGCGGCAGTACGGCGTGCGTGAATATTCACTGTTGCTCTCTGAACGCTAACTTTTGGAATCTCGGTGTCTTATGGACCTCTATTTATGACCCGATGAAACTGCTGCTGAATTTCTATACACGTTCCAGACTGCGCCAGGATTCTACGTGATGTTCGCTCTAATTTGGCTTCTCTGGTCTTGTCTATCTCCTGTATCATCTTTCTATACAAGTAAAGTCTGTCTAAGACTATTTGACACGAAACCGATGATCCATGTTTGTACAATTCCTGCGTTACACGAGTATGTACAGTTGATTGTACGTCCTACGTCTGGGAGGAAACTGTAAGTAAATCGTAAGTGTATGGGACATATAAAGGTCGACTGAAGAGTTTCTGAGCCAAGTTTCATAATCTATACGGATCTTATATCTGAATGGAAGACGTGACAGACGAGTGGAATTCGGAAAAAAAAAATGTTTTGATGAGTTTGGTTCTAGTGTCATAACCAAGTAAGCGCTTTCATTTATTGTCGGTAATGTAGTTGTATAATACAGAAATATGTAACACGTACACAAATGTCTCTGAAATATTCTTCTACGCAGCCCTGAGACCAGGCCAGAGATTTTGACTGGAAATTAACCCTACGCGGACAAAATTTAAACCTGGAATTTGTACTTCCATCGTCAGGTAAATAATATAATCCCAGGACTGATGTTTGTCTGTTGGTGAATACATTCTTCTTATTTACTTCTTGTCAACCATTACTAATCTAACGCTGAACTTAATCGGCGCTCCAACAAAAAACAACAGTTAACAGTGTGCAAATTGTTACTGAAATTCAATTGACAAACGTGGCCAAATTATATTTTGCCAGTTTAACAAGTACCTACTGTACAAAAAGATATTGGATATCGCTACTTTATAGTATTTAATTCCGTTTCAAAATTAATTACAGGTTAACATATTTTCTCTAACATATCTTGAAAAATAAATAAGTTTTATTTCTTATTATAAATAACAGGAAGTACCTCCCCTCGGCTACCCAACCAACATACTGACACCGTTACGTGTAGCCTATATCTGGGTTTTGTATTCATGTAAAAATTGGTGGTCGACAACTACAAATGTCACAGAGCAACCTAATTACACGACAAATCATCTCACGACCATACTCCAAGGTTAGTACGTCCTATATAGTTGTATAAACATTTTACAGAGTGTTTTCCTAGACGCGTCTATCCTTGGTCTGCTCTACTTCGTCCATAATGTAGCCGTTTGCCTACATGTAATCGACATTAGACCAAGTTGGGGACTGGTGTCAACTCCAATAAAACGCCTACAGCACCAATAAAACCAATAGAGTTCTTGTATGTCAGACACAGGAAAAATTATATCCACGATTATCAGACATATACAATATGATAAACAATTTCCATTTCATCATAACAGGTTCTGTCATCTAACTCCGTCTTTTGTGTGAAGACTTCACAAAATTCACAACTTCCCGTAGCTCGCCTAACGGTTCCTACCAATTAGATAAATTTATTTTTCTTACCGAATCGTCAAATAGATTCTTCGAATTCTAACCGTTCAATGACTTAATTCTGGTTGTCAAGACTCACTATGAAAACTATCCTCCTTCACAGTTCTTTACGCCATAAGGTTCCAGTGGTAGATTCACGGGGAATCTGCATCAGGATGTCTTTTAACAAACACACGACTAGGAGAACGTTATAAGTTGGTATGTACTCTCACGTTGCATATATTTACACCGTTTACGTAGAGCGAAATGGTCAGCCCATCACACTTTTGACGATAATCCTCGGTCATGAAACGTATCCTCGTTACGAACAACCGTATCAAACCAGCCTCGTTAACGCAAACGTCCAGTGTTTGGGAACAAGGTTAATTTCTCGCTAGTGACCAGCTGAGAATCAGTTCACGACCGTCTTATGCCGTAGATAAATGTTATTGTCTGCGTCTATATACAACCTGTGCAGACGCAGTATCGCTAGTGACCATTGGCATTTCAAAGTCTCATTGTTTGCCGTCTACAAGTTCACGACTACCGTCAAACTGACAGCAGTCTGCAATCGTTCCTACTATAGAGTTCCTAAGGCTTTCACGGCCGACATCCACCAAGTTGGAAAATTATTTGCCGGACATCGGAGACCGTCATCCGTGTCGGAAATAATTGGCACGGTGTCCGCCAATTCATCCCAGTGATAAGGTAGAAACTATTTATACTGATATAATCATCAATAACTGATGATGACCTCCGACGGTGAGAACGAAACGTCTGTCGACACAAACTATAGACGACGGCCTAACAGCCAGGCAAATAATGTTTCCAACTATGTGTTCGACAAGCTTACAAATTTTATTTCAGGAATTTTCAACACCAAAAGTACGACATGTTAAGATCAAATCACCAAAATGCAGAAGCATAGTGCTATTCAAACATCATGTTGTAAAGTAACAATATTAAACTAGAAAGAGCCCACTCGATATCCAAAACAACCGAACAATGAAATCCCCCACACAAGTTTTCATAAAACGCTGACAGCACCAGTGCTGGGCCCCACACTCGAATCATAAATCACGTCAGGAGGAACCCAAACAAAATCGAAATACATCAGATTAGCCAGTGACGACGCTGCGCGGCCAAAGTCCAACAATAGAGAGGGACTGCGATTTATTAAAACAGCAATACTGAGACATCATCATCAGGTGTTGTACTGTTATGAGAACGAAACGCTTCCTGCCTCCAGTTTTCTGCAAATGTCACGAGAGTCAAATTCATACGAGGGAAAAAATTTGAAGTAGATTCTGAAGAAATTAATCACAGGTATCCATTTTTTACTACCACACTATAATCGATGTTAGATTTTTTTCTGCTTCAATGGGGAGAGTTTTGATTGTCGTCTCTGAACTAAGGAAATTATCATTCACATTTGTAAAAGGTATCGTGACCATTACATTTTAAAAGAAAATAATTAGCAGTTGGTAAAATGACAAAATTCTATCTTATATTTTTCTTCTTTCGTTTTCTACATTTCCTAAGATATAACTTAAATTAACTACGGAAATTACCGGGTGAATAAGAGGTATGTGTAACAGGTTGAGATACGTAAACAAAACCAAGTTAAATTTTTCTTATTTAAAATACAAACAAAAAAATCTAATCCCCACCATCACAATAAAAACCTCCCTCATAACTGGTATAAAAAAATAACTTTACTCTCGCGGTCCAATAAAAACACAAATCTCGCCCTCCCTTTTCCCTAAAACGCAGTTGTGTACAATTTCATTCTTTATGACATGTTCAGAGTTCTCATCTCTACAAAACTACCGAACGCCCAGTTTCTGTTGTATTTTAAACAAAATTCCTGGATCGATAGAAACACAATTACACGGCAAGAACCCTAGGGAAAACTGCTTCTGCAGTACTTCACAAATGCCTCCCCTCTCTCCCCACTTGCGTATGCATGCACAGTAGCAAAATAACGACGATGTTATGCATACATAAAGTATGGTGAAGCGATTTATTTACAGTGTTACTATTCTTCACTGTTTAATTATCTATATCATCGAATACGCAACAAAACCTGACTCGGAACAGTTTACAGCGCAAACGTTACTGCAGAACGATCTAATATGCTCTACATCCCTTGTCTACCTTCGACTTTATGACTTCCGCAATGCTTTACCGGGAAGACTGGCACCGCTATTTACGTACGAAGAAAATTATTTTACAGTACGCGCACGTTGCTTGTAAACATCGTCTGCATCAAGACCGAGTACTGACTGACTCAAAATTATCCGGTTCTGCCATGATTACCGAATGGTTGCCATCCCCTAGCAGAAACTTCCCGGATACCAAAAGTAACTATACCTAGTTGCTCTGACATATCGGCTATCAAATGACATTTTGACATTACCGACGTGTCATTGTGTATCACGATGTGAAATTTCACATCCACGTCAGTTGCTACACTTGATTTTTTAATCGCAAAGTAGTAGTGGCTTCTGTTCCACACCGGGAAGGGGGAGTCCTGTACCCCCCCTTTTTTTAACTAGATTAATCTGACACTAACAAAGCGTAATCTCTGGCACAAATTTTAAAACGTATACATAATAGCACGATGGAAAATAGGCGTTTACCAGAAAAAGATGACAATCCACTAAAGCAGTCCTGTATGTTTGTTACTATTCATGTGCGCTGCGGATTGTACACATACAGCATACGTAAACCGATTATCCCGTTTACTACCAGCCATACATTTTAAATACAGATGAAAACTACTGTGTACAGGGGCAAACCAAAATATCAGATTTCCAATGTTATTATAGAGAAGAAGAAAATCATTGGGATATAAATCTAATAAGACGGTTTCCCTACAGGATAGAAAAGCACAAAACCACCATCCCCCCTATATCGCCCTGGTAGAGAATCACGAAAGCAGATTATAAGCAAGCGAAATGAGATTTTCGAGCCACAGGCAGTGGAAGAACAACTAGGAGAGTCAGAATAACGAATACGGCCAATACAAATTAGTTTCAGCAGGAATGAACTGTGGATATAGTGGAAAGGAGGCACCGAAATGGTCTAGACACGTATCGAGAGTGGAAGAACGGAAAACAAACCTCATCACAGAGCGTGCCCAGCAGAAGAGATTAGGCGACCTTAGTTGAGAGCAAAGCGACAGCTTTCCGGGGAGAGTCTTCAAGAGTTTTAAGCAAGCATCGTCGGACTAATTACACTGGCCTATCCTGAAGCACCAGAAGATTTTCTAATGAGGTTTGCGATGCAGACATTTACTGGTGGTATCAGAGATTATGAACTACTGCGAGTGTTACGAATGGCACAACACCAGAATAGTGCGGACGCCCTGGTACATGTTTCACAATTTGAGTCCGCCAAGTCAGCATCTGGTTGGGCAAATCATAAAGTGCGTGCGCTAAAAGATCGCGACGGCACAGACGATGAAAAGGAAGAGGAAGAGAAAGACGAAAATTGAAATAGGTAGAATAGCTTAACTACTAGACGGGGGGGGGGGGTGGAGACCTTATTAGAAGTGGAAACCCCCCTCCCGCCAGAGTTAGAAGTGAATACAGAAATTGGCTGAAGGCTCCACGCTTGTCTGCAGACGAGATAAAGAAGTTGAGACAAGTAGCAGAGTATCCGTAGTTTCAGTGGACTGATGTCGTCTAAGAAGTTAAATTTAGAACACCACAAACAAAAATATATTTTATGAAAAGAAGAAGCCGTTAATTCCGAAAAATATTGGATGTAATGATCGATATTGTCTTACAAAGTCTGTTGTGTGAAGAGTGCTCTGTATAGTTGTGATTTATGGACCGCTGGGAAGAGATACAAGGAACAATTAGCGGATCCTGAAACATGCTGCTGGAGGAGAATGGTAACGATTTTACATAAGAGTAGAGCGTTTAGAGAGTAGGCCCTATATGAAAACATATTGTAGCAACCTATGGTGGGGGCACTTAATTAGTCACAGCTACTACACGATGATTATATCAGAAGTGGTAAGGGAAGCCAATAAAGAGAGATTCTTGAATCACGTAGCTGCAGAAACGGGTTTGAAAGAAATTTTGAACACAGAACGATGATAATCAGGCCCCATCAACCTCGACGGAGGTCACAAAAGATTACTATAATTAAAAACTAATTACAACGGCTAATAAACACTAAAACTAGTACCTACGTTTTGCTTTGACAGGTCTACGACCTGTACTGCCGACTCCCTTGTACGACACGGAGTTTGAATCTACTATATAGTGACACAAAATTCACATAATACAGCTTACGTACGATACACACCATGGAGTTTTTAATTCAACAATTCATATAAGTTTTTCATAATTGAAAATTTAAACCAACCAAAACGTGAATATCAAATGTTATTCTTCGAACTTCGTAATATTTAAGGGTTGTAACGAAGCCTCCACCCACAAGATTATTATGTGCGTTCTGAATTGCCGTTGATTTATTAAGAAAATGGTGGTGTACTATGTAGTAATTAACAAGTTATTTGGGTGCACTGATTAACTCTGGACACCTTAAAGAGAGAAATAAATGTGCACAATAATGAAAACTAATACCCGGTTGTATGTACAATTTGGTTTGTTAAAAAATAGACGTTTGGAAGGGCATCAAAGCTAGAATTTACAAGAGCGCACTAAGACGTAAGAATCTGACACAGCGCAGTGGCTAAATAAATCTAAAAGGAAAAGACAGATGCAAGTGACCGAAATGGGAATTCTAAGAATTGTAATGAAAGCAGGGCTGGAGAGAATACGCCATGACAACACAGAAGAGATTTATGGATAATAGATGCAATATATAATAAACTGGACAACGGACAGAAGATGAATTTGGAATGGACATATACCAGTACGGATCAGAACAGATTAGTGAAGACTGCTAGGGACAACAAGCCGTCTAGAAGGAGGAAAGATGGAAGATCTAAGAAATAGTATTAAGACGGGGAACATCGATTAAGAAACGGGGAAGGAGAAGATTCTTCTTCTTCTTCTTCTTCTTTAGCACTACAGTCCAACGTAAGTTCCTGCTTCCAACACCGATCTTCTCGAATGTCTTAATCCATGGCCCTCTCAGTGTAACCCCTCACGTCCATTCTTGTTAGATCTTCCAACACGTCTTATCCTAGGTCGGCCCCTCCTTCTGCTTTTATAGACTTGCTCCCTCAGGATTTCCTTTGGCATAGGCTGATCATCCATCCGCTCTAGGTGACCTAGCCGTTGTACTTGTTGAGCCTTATGAATCTTACAGTGTCAATAGCTCATCTATCTCCTGGTCATTTCTTATTCTCAATTAATAATCTTCTTTAACCGGGCCATAAGCACGCCCCACAATCTGTCTCTCAACGCTTCTAAGTGTTTCTTGTCCCTTTTTGTTAATGTCCACGTCTCGCCTCCATAAGTAACAACCGGTCTGATAAGTGTCATATATTTTTATTTTTGTGTTACGACTAACGAGCTTCTCAATAGTCTAATGTTAGCATAATACGTCCTATTTCCTATTCGTAACCTGTCTTGTATAGTCGTGTTTATGGACCCTTCATTATCTATCACGTTACCCAATAACTTATTAACTGCATCAAATGAATTATCCTCTATGCATAAATTAGAAGAACTATATTATCCACGAAATTCTGTCACCTGTAATATGAAACGAGAACACTGCCCGACACATTCTGTGATGCCTGCTGACACCTCAAAATGCAAAAAAAAAATTAACATTTACGTGAGCAAATGCAAAAACAATATGCAAGACGAGACAGGATCGTGTATAGGTAATAACAATAACACTGGTGGAGCAACCACAGAATAGTGGTTGGTGCGTGGGATCGCTACAACGACGACGGGTTAATTCTATTGCCACCCAAGGTTATAAGGTATTTAATAGACTCGCTCCCCTCGCAAACCAACTGCATCAGACCGAGGGAGAAGTCCTCTAGAGCAGTCGAAGCACGTCTGCTTAAACAATAGTGAACGATATACGCTTTAAAAACGGTTGTTCTCACAATTTACGAACTACATAAATTTGTATGCGCACAAACATTTACGTCGCCTGTTTCCAAATGCATATGAAGCCAGACAATGAACAACATTAAATGTGGCTATATACAACATCTTGTCGATATACAGGACGACTTCGCTACTACCAACAAAGTTTGTAATATATTTTTGGGTCCTAGTTTGCACCTATACAAGTATCGTTTGCTGTGACTGCTTGTAAATCTTCTATCACAGTCACTAGGTTTAGGTTTCAGTGAATATCAAATGTTATTCTTCGACCTTCGTAACATTTAAGGGTTGTAACGAAGCCTCCACCCGCAAAAAGTTATGTGCGTTCTGAATTGCCGTGGATTTATCGAGAATAAAAATAATCCAAGATCTGGAAGTGAATAATAAAATATAATTAACGAAATATTATTGAATACTGTAATGGTACATATAACACTACCAACACCAAAGTACCAAAAATAAATTAAAAGCCACTACAATTAAGAATACGTACAACGTCAAGTATACAATCATGGATAAAAAAGAGAAAGTATCGTAAGTTAAACCAAAAGAATTAAAATAAAGAAGGAATTACTAGTAAATGTGCAACTAAAGAAAATAAAAGAAGACTAACGACGAGACGACATACACGATTACCCAACAGATCAAACAGTGAGGACACCACGATAGCAAATACAAGAAGAAATAGATCAAACAGTGAGAAGGACACCACGATAGCAAATACAAGAAGAAATAGATCAAACAGTGAGAAGGACACCACGATAGCAAATACAAGAAGAAATAGATCAAACAGAGAGAAGGAAACAAGTGAAAACAACACCATGTATAAACTAATTAAGAGTGAGAAAGGAATCAGTGAAGAGAAGAAGAAAGATATCCAGAACAAACACAGAACGGAAAAGTGAATTCTAATGAACTAACATAAACCAATAAAAGAATTATTATAACAGAAGAAAGAAGAAATGGAATAAACAACATGATATAAATCCCTAAGCTGTAAAGTAAACACTGACCCAAACTTATTTAGTGAATACCTTCCTTGATAATGTAATACAAACAATAATCAATAAGAATTAATTATTGAACATAAAAAATAACAAAGAGAATGAATAATAATAGGATAAGTTCTTAGCTAAATGATGTGTAGACATGAAAAGAGGACTGTGTCCAAAAACCTAAATGACCAATTGTAAAGTGGAATTGACATTAGAAAGAACCACTAATTACCAATAATAAGGACTATAAAAGATAAACAAAAGGTGCTCTAATAATAAACCACAGAGATACTACCACTACATAAAGTTAAATAAATCAAATGTAATACAGAAATACAAAACCAACAATAACCCATTGCTGCATACTTAGAAAGTAACATAACCTAATCTGGGCAACTAGTTTTCACTAAACTATAGAAAAATAAGGCCAAAGCAATGTTAAACTAAAATGTATTATAATGTGACAAACAGATTATATAAGGAACAATTTGTGTAACAATAGATAATGTAATAACTAGATATAAAAGCTGTATTAATGTAATTTAATATAACTATAGGCTTGCCATGGAATGGATGCTTGATGCAACAAAATTATTTGGTAAACTTATTGTAAAAGAGTAGGAACTCAACTAACAACACTGAATAAGGCAGAATACTATTCAAAAAGTAAATTCAAGGATTATAACTATCTAAATAACAACAATAATAAATAAACAATGTTAACAACTAGATGCAACTAATCTTGGTAACATTAATCCAAAGCAATTATTAGAATAAATGCAGAATGAACTAATGCACAATCATAACAGTGTTATCAAAACAATAATAAGAGACGTTCAAACAATAATGAGAATACTTTGAAGGGATTACAAATCATGTAACAATGTAACTTCCTAAAGTATGACAAGGTCACTTAACAAACCATAGTTAAGGTAATAAAACAATATGATAAGGAAAGAGGACACTATCAGTAGTGACAACGACCAATGCAGTATGCATAGGCCATAATAGAATATTATTAACTATTAATATTAGTATAATATTATTAATAAACGAAATGTGTAACAGTAAGCATAGGACTTGAACCTATGGAAATAGGCGTTGTATAATTATTAGTACATAATCCCAAGGGAAAAGTGAATAATACTATAAGAATATGTTATCACCATCAAAATATGGGATAAAAACAATGTATTTAAAGTATTAAATAGCTTAATGAGTATTATGAATTTTTACCAAGTGCGGTTTTATCAACCCCAAATCAGAACTATATGATGAGGGTATGCAAATTACTCGTATTCAAAAAACAGAAACGATGGGAATGATAAAAATATCGTCAGTGCAATTATAAATAAGATATATGACTTATAAGAAATAATTAAGAAGTGACGAGCCCTTGCGCGTGGGTAGGTAACCAAAAAATCATAATCTCGGACCCGGCCTGCTGACGCGATGCTAAGCGTCTATGACGAACCGCACCGCGTGTACACGAAATAAAGACAATTAACCAATCAGAGCTTATAAAAAATACGAAGTGAAGAATCCCGACCAAGTAACTACAGACAGTCTTTTACCAACAACGAGAGCGACTTCACGTTAGCCGATCGTCCAGAAAAACGTGGTTTTGACAGCCAACAGCTGTAAACACACCAACTAACCTCGAAACTTCGAGTGGAGGTTAGGTCAACCTAAGAAGATAGTGCAGTCTATATTTAATTGTTCTGTTACGGAGTATATGCGTATAGGAGTGAGTGCAGTGCATTTATGAAAATTAATTAAAAAATATTAATTAATTATAAAAGTTATAAAAAGTGTTAATTCTTCGGAGCGACCAATTACGCAAGTATCAATGCAATTGACGACCATTATATTATACCTGTCAAATCATTCATAATTTAAAGAACGCTAGTAGCGAATTTAATTAGTCTGAATTAATTGATAAATTGCCCGAATTCCAAAAGGAAGGGAACTTAGAAAAAATCAGATAAACAATGATCAAATTGAACGATTTTAATAACGACAATTTTAATTCTTTGTTTGATTCAATTGTACTAGTATAAGAAAAGACATTGAATGATCAATGAAGGGAAAATGAACCCTAACCATTAATAATTTAAAAATGTTTTGTATTTAAGTATAGTGAATGAACTCAGAGTCACACATGAGTGTAACCTGATTGTATCAAATGAATTTAATTTACCTGTTTTAGTTATATCCAACCTTGGAGATTATTCAGGAACATAACACTGAATTTAACAAATTATTATGACTTACTAAATAAGTAATGCATCAAAAAAGCATAATTAATCAATTTTAAATAAACAAGGTTACATGAACCTATGATAACCTCAATTGTAAACAATGAACAGTCGTTCATAATTTATGTTATGTTAAACCAACAATTAATGATTTTATTCTCTGCCTACTCATTATTACAGTAGTGCATTTTATTATGTATGTGTATCTTGCAGGCTCAAAGAACCTACAAATTTGATGAAGCATAATAATTTATTTATTTACAAACAGAAAACAATCGACTTGCCAAATGCAGTCCTACCACCCTGAGCTTATAATTATTTTAACAGTCCATGTTCAATTTTAACAATTTTAATTATTTTCAAAAAGGAAGATTAATAATGCCATTGTAATCAAACTATTTTGCTTGAGTTGAATAAACAACTACTGTTTTGTGAACAATCAAAAGTGTTGACCTTTATTAGAAAAAAGTAGAATTACAGCTTAGTGAGTAACCAGAGACGGTTGGTATCAGAAGTCAAGGCGGATATTCAAATTGAATAACCATCACCAACCACATTATCTAAGATTTACTACACATTACAACTGATAGTAAGTATCGTGTACATGTTGTGTTTATGTTAGTGTTTACACAGGAAAGCACCGATCAACTCACCGCAGCTGACAATAGAAGAGTCGACGCAACTTCTTCAGAATCGAACTCAAGAAATTGAATAAAAAACATTCTAAACAATTTAAACCAAATTAATAAACGACGATAAAAAAGAGTAAGTGAACCGATTTATTCATATCGGATTCAATAATAGATTGAACTGGGTAGAATAAATCAATAAAACAAAAATTAATAATAACAAAAACAAAACTTTTACAATAATAACAAAACCAACAAGAATCAGTAGGACCCTAATCTCGTCTTACTACAATATATTTTAATAATAACGCTCAATAATTTTACAGTTTTGCATTTTTACACGAGACTTTAATCTCTACATAGGAAGAATACTCTGACTGTGATTTTCCGTGAGATATGAGTCAACAAAAGGGATGGTTACTATTAGAAAATCGATGTTCCACGGAGGATTTATTAACCCAATGATAAAATTATTCCAACATAGTTGTAGATAATTGCCGTTACCAAGTCCTAACCGTCAATGTTAAAGATTACAGTCTCCTTAAACTGCCTACGTTAAATTTGCACAATCAATGTCGCTTTATTCTCTTTGTCGCCAGTACTGTTTGAACGTTAGTGAACCGGACTAACATATGGGGGAGAGTTCTAATTCTTTCACGCCTAACGGAAACAGAAACATGGGAAAGAAGAAACGAAGCCATTTAATTTCAAACACTTAGTACCCTAGAACAGGGGTCTCCAAACACTGTCTCCCTAGAACAGGGGATCCGGCCCGCTAAGGTTCATTGTCCGCCCCGCGTCAACCCGGCAGATGCTGCGTGCAGTTTTTAAATAGATCGCCAAATACTTCAGGAGTTATAACATTTTAATAAATAACTAAACAAGAAATAAGTTCAGTAAAATGTTATGATATTTTATACAAGTTTAAAACATTTACGTGGTTAATGTGCAAGAGCAATGGTTTCAATGTTTGGATTGACCGATATCTGCGAAAAAACGTTTTCAAAAATGAACTTTGTAAAATCAAAGTACACGGCTAACTTGTCAGACGAACACTTGAAATCCATTCTAGTGATAGAAGCGCCAAATTTGACCCAAAATGGACAGACATTATATTATGTCAGAAGCAACTCCACACATCCCATACGTATATAGCTACATAAGAAAACCAATACAGTACTAAGAAATATCTTTGAATGTTATTTTCCCCTTACTTTTATTTACATTATTTTGAATAAATGAATTTCTTTGGATAAGTCTGTTTAATTTTTATTTTGTATTTAAATGTTTATTTAAATACCTATTTTATTGACTTGATTATTTCGTAAACTTAAAAATAATAAGTTGTGTGTGTGTGTGTGTGTGTGTGTGTGTGTGTGTGTGTGTGTGTGTGTGTGTGTGTGTGTGTGTGTGTGTGTGTGTGTGTGTGTGTGTGTGTGTGTGTGTGTGTGTGTGTGTGTGTGTGTGTGTGTGTGTGTGTGTGTGTGTGTGTGTGTGTGTGTGTGTGTGTGTGTGTGTGTGTGTGTGTGTGTGGCCCGCCTGACTTCCAAGATTTTTCAATGCGGCCCTCAAGTGAAAGTTTGGAGAGCCCTGCCCCAGAAGATAAAACGGAAATTTTAAGTACATGACTTCTTTTTTTGAGGTTTCCACGTTTGTATCTATGCAATAAGTGTCTCGGATAAAAATAATACGGTGCTTCGTGCGTTTCAGAGTAAATATACTTTCGTACTACAATCCACTTATGTAAAGTCAAAACATATCACATATGAACCCATACATGTCATATTGGAACCATGGATTTTAACGCACTTGTGAATTCGTCGTCTCCTCAAACCGGCTGACACGAGGAACCCACACGTACTTGCAGCACACGTTGCGTGGTTTGCATTTATAATACCACAAACACAATAACCAAATAATTACGCTTTAATAGTGATAACCATACAGCACATAAGGAATACTGGGAAGATAGGGGGAAGGCAGAATGTAAGGTTGTGGGGGGATGGGGGTCAGAAAGCGTGGGCTATTTCGTCTTGTTGAATAGCAAGGTATAGCTAAATGCTACTTACGAAACTGAATAAAACAACCGCCAACAAATCCAAAGAGGAAACAGTTTAGGCGCCACCTTTATGTAGCCCACACTGCAACAGAAACCTTCGACAGTCCCAAGACATCGACCACAACATTTTTTGGAAATTAATAACCAATAACGACCTATGGAAAAATTAATGCACTATTTTCTTGACACCAACGATGAATTATTTTTACATCACAAAAGCGATTTCTGGTATACAATACGCGTATCCATAAGCATCATGAAATTTCCTGCCCACACAACGACTCCGAACGCCACCAAAGACGACGCAATCAATCATACTGTTTTATCGCAGCCGACATCGTCTGTGCTGTACACAAAAGGTCTATACAAGAGGGGCGGAAGGGGAGTATTATGGTAGTTGGAAAGTTCGCGCTAAATCCGAGCGCGAATCGAAAACTTTTATTACTCAGTGCAACACGAAACACATCTGCTACAACATAAGTTCGGTAATGGGATTTAGCGTTTCCTGCCATCTGTGCTTCGAGTCCACTTCTCACACCATGGTTAATTATTAAACAACACATTGATTATTTATGGACTAAAACAAATGAACGTCGCCCATTATTTGCGCTTCTGGCAGCCGTTCAGACTTACATACTTTAGGTAGCTAAAGTTCGTATCGTTTTTAAATTTATAACATTTTTTTATTTAAAAATAAAAGCGCCTACAGCTCATAATAGAAGTGTACTATAGTCTGCGTTTCTGACGAATAGTATTTATACCGATGCTATATCAACACTAAGTTGTGTGAACAGTAACAGACACATTTCATTTGGACACATCGTTATACAGGGTGGCGCAGGGAAATGGGAAAATTTGAAATAATTAGAAAAAATGAAGGAACGTTACAAAACTTTATTTGAGGCTCAAAATATGTTCTACAAGACTGGAAATTACATTAGGCATCACTTTTTAAAAATTACATCAGTTAAATGCTGCCCATTTTGCCGTACACATTCAAGTCGTTTCTGTAGGTTTTGCATAGCGCAGCGTAATGTGTCACCTGGGATTTTGGTGATTTCCTCTTCAATCTGTGTCTTGAGCTGAGCAAGGGTTCTTGGTCTAGTCTGGTACACGATGCTCTTCAGATGTCCCCATAAAAAGAAGTCACAGACTGAAAGGTCTGGAGACCGGGGCGGCCAAGCGATGTTAGCATTCCTTGAAATTATGCGATCCCCTAACAAACGTTTCACTGCTGCCATAGACTGTCTGGCAGTGTGTGAGGTGCCTCCATCCTGTTGAAACCAGGTGTGCTGAATGTCAAGATTTGGAAAAGTATGAAGTCTTGGAGCCAAAAATGTCTCTAGCATGTTGACATAACGTTCAGACGTCACAGTGACAGCAGTGCCTCGTTCATCTTCAAAAAAGTAAGGGCCTATCACCCCATGACACGACACTGCACACCATACGGTAACTTTGGTACTGTGTAATGAACGCTGGTGAAGCTGAGCAGGGTTTCCTTGAGCCCAGTAACGGAAGTTCTGCTTATTCACGTATCCACTTAAGTGAAAATGGGCTTCATCGGACATCCAAAGATTTTGAATGAAGTTAGCATCCTCATTGATTGTAGCCAATTGTTCACAAATTTGCAGGCGCAAAACACAATCATTAGGATTCAGTTGTTGCACAATCTGAAGTTTGTACGGATGAAACTGAAGTTCATGGAGTATTCTTTGAACGCTCCGACGTCCGAGCTGCAATGACGAGGCAATTTTTCGCACCGAACGACGAGGACTCCTTAAGATGGCAGCTCGCACGGCATCAATGTTTCCTGGGGTACGTACAGACCGTACACCCCCACTAGGCTTTTTCTTCAAAGCTGAACCAGTCTCTTCAAAATTACAAACCCACGTTTCGATTGCGTGTAACGAAGAAACTTGACCGCGGGGGATATGATAGTGGCGCTGAAACTCTCGTTGTGCAGCTGTCAAACTGTCACCATGTCGGTAAAATGCCCTTACGGCGACCGCACGCTCTGCACCGCTCCACTGCTCCATGGTAACTAAATGTCCGTTACTGCTAGACAGACAGTTTCACTTCTGCTACATCTACAGGGCTGCCAACATCAACTTCAAATTTTCCCGTTTCCCTGCGCCACCCTGTAGATACATGCATGTATATATTACATCATGGCCGTGATATTACATACATAAGTATATAAGTACTAACAAACCGCAACAAGCTTTGAGAGAATTAAATGATCCATTATACTATTATGAAGGATGGAGGAGAGTCTTGGACAATACCAGATAAATTCGGATCGAAAATAACAGCATCAGAGATGAAATACCGATATCTGAGAACAGCTGTTGGTAAAACTTGATACGACAGAATGTAAAACCAAAATGTAAGAGAAGGACTAGGAACACTTATAAACTATTAACGAGAAGAGAGAGGAAAGAGCTGGGTACGGGCAAATAGTAAGAACGGAACCATTAAGACACACAAAAAGAATCTTTAAACTGAAAGTAGAAGGAGGAAGACCAAGGGACCGGTCCAGAATACGACGCGAAGACAATATCAGAGATCTCGTATAACAGGAAAAGGAAGAACACCATAAAAATGAGACGCAGAAGTGATGGCAAAACAGAGGAAAACAACTACGAAAGATGAATAGACGATATAACTTAATGTTAGACGGGCATTTTTAATTAGCTGTCCCAACCAAACCGTGTGAGGGGGAGAAAAGAGTTAGGTTCCTACTTAAACCAAATGGCACCTTACACAAGGAAAACAGTCTGCTTAAGGTTATCCTAGGTATTCCTTTAGGGGCTGAAAAAATGCGTCTCTCGAGAGTACCAGATAATAGGGGAATCCAACCGCTACATACATAAAAAGTAATCACATCCCCCCCCCCCCGGCGACCATGCCGGAAAAATATATATATATATATATATAGTAAAATGAGTAACAATACTATTTCCTCATTACATATCCACACGTTAACACAAACGCGTTCGAATCATCGTGGATAACTGTACCCTCCCTTCGAAAACAAAGGGGCTTCCCGCAGGGAATGACCACATGGATCGAAACGGGATTATCAACACCTGCGGCCAACAGAATTACAATCAAAGTGCTTTGGAAATCAATTGGTGAAGGCCAGGAAGAGACAACAATTAAACAAAGAATCAGTTTTGCGTAGGGAAATAAATAAGAAGATAGGTCCTGGATTATAACGTACCTGGGAGAAAGAATGTGAGAAGACCTAACACCGTATGAAGAGACCTGTTCGTGGACAAAGTAACGTAAATAATACACACCGACGTAAAGAGATATAGAATGCTGCGAAGGATAATAGATACTACTGGTCGTACGAGAGTCACAGGTCACAACAGTGACAATCCTGCTGTTATTATTAATAAAATAAACAACGAGAAATCCTGTTCACCCCAAACTGCTAATCTCCAGATACGATACTGGCCTGCGACCGTTCATGGGACTCGATTCGTTCGCAGATCGTATTACACAGTGTCCAGACTGAGGAACAGTGGCCCTAACGGTAACGAAATGCTCACAAATGAAAAATAAACGCATGAAAAAGCTATAGTCAACGCACAGTTTCAAGGTTGGACACCGAACCTGGACTTGATCAAACAAAACTGGAATACTAAGAACCAGTATTTTGCTTGATTAGTAAACTGTGCGTTACTAATAACACAGATTACTGTTTGAGGTCTTATTTCATACACGGAGTATGAAGTATTCCACGTACGTTGTTCTAACGAACGGGATAATGGGGTGAATGGGGTAAAGTGTCAGTAAGAAAAATATTTTTAAACTGCTACACTTTCCCTCCCTCGTGGGCAGGTTGCGTTAATATGTTTGCTTTTCATTATAACACGATTACGACAATGTAATTTGCACATTAAACTGGTAAAGAATGCTGATGTAAGCCTCCGCGCGCCGTCGTGCCAGAAGATAGGCCTCGCAAGCGACACCAACGCTCGCAAAGTTTCATCCGAGGTCACGCAAAACAATTCTATCGATTACATCTAAAGCTTTAATACTTTTTCTGTTGTTTAGCTGAAGGGGGGAGTTTCCGTTTTTGTATCTCAGGCCTCGTCCACACTAGTAGACTTGTTGCGCAACCGAGGTCTCAGAGACGTGTCTAAGGTTGTCTCAGGATGTCTCGGTAGACTGCCTAAATAGACCAACTTGGTCTACGGGGGCCGTTGCGAGACCAAAAATCGCCGGTCTAAAGTCTCCCGATCGGAATGGGAGACCTGATGCAACGGTTAGACATGTTGCGCAACATATCGATGGTGTGGACGTTTGTCTAGAGACGAGACGAGACCTGCCCCACTCCTTCCCCCGCGCCGTTTACCCCCCTACTTTAGTTTGTTTACATCACGTGCAACATGTGGTTAAATGAAAACGTATTAAAATTAATCGAAGATTACCATAATGAAAAATGTTTGTGGGATGTGACAAGTCCCGATTACAAAAACCGGGCTAAAAGAAGAGCAGCTATGGAACTCCTGGCTGCAAACCACCAAGTTTCCGTGGAGGAAATAGAGAAAAAAATTCATAATCTGAAAACTTCATTCAACAGGGAGCGGAAAAAAATCACTCCGTCAAGTGGGTCGTCTCCGAAGAAGTCTTCATGGTTCGCTTACGACTATTTATTATTTTTACTACCGGCAAACGAATCAAAGGGCAGCCGCAACACAGATAACACGGACAGTGGGAACAACGAAATTGAAGTAAGTACAAATAACTCTATGAAACTCTTTATTAAAATACATTTATCCTTTATTAATTTGATTTAAATCAACCTTAATTCTTTAGTTTTAATTAAATTGGTTCTACTAACAAAAAGTGATCAAGTAAATTACTTTATTGAATCGTATTGCCAAGATACCACTCCCTCTTGTGAAACAAAGTAATCTCGAAATTCATCACGAATTTTATGCAAGTTAGATGAACATTTTCGAGGAGCGTTGCGCAGATCAACCAAACGATTCTCTTCGTTGATTTCTCTTCTCCAAAATCCTTCAATTACATTTCCATCGCCATCGTACGAGTCCAAACTTCCTGGTGGGGTGTAGGCATATCTTGACGCTGAATTCCTACGTAAAAAATTGTGTAGGTAGGCACAAGCCAACACGACAGACTCCACTTTATCTGGCTGTAAAGCTATCGGTTTAAGAAACACCCGAAATTTGGACGACATAATACCGAAAACATTTTCAATTATTCTTCGAGCCCTGCTTAGCCTATAGTTGTAGACTCTCTTCGGAATGTCCAATATACGACCAGGGTACGGCTTCATCAAATAATTAGACATAGCAAAAGCATCATCTGCCACAAAAACATATGGTACAGGTTCTGTTCTTCCTGGTAATGCCTCACTTACAGGTACGTGTGCGGTATTGTTTTCTAAATCCTTGTATAGTGAAGTGAACTTGAAAACGCCCCCATCAGAAATACGCCCTTGGCATCCAACATCGGCGTACAATAAGTTGTAGTTGGCGTCTGCAACGCCAAGGAACACAATGCTGAAAGTACCTTTATAGTTAAAATACAAGCTCCCGCTGTGTTCTGGGGCCACCATCTGAACGTGTTTACCATCAATGCTGCCTATGCAGTGTGGAAAATTCCATCTACTCAGAAACTCCTGAGAAATAGCTTTCCATTCAGCTTCGGAAGTCGGTCTCTGAAACGAAGAAATAGGTAATCACAAATTATGAATATATATGTGTGTGTATAAATAAAGTAAAAATATTAAATCGGTAATGCGATCAATATTTTAAAAAATTTTGTGCTAGTTAAAATTATTTGTTTAGATGTTGACCTTATGTTAGGCTTTTACTGCCAATGAAATAGGAAAGCTATATAACTAAAGCTGGAGACGATGTTCGTGTTCCTTGAATATTTTTGAAAAACTCCACTTTAATTATTCATTTCAAGCGAAATGAAGTCGATCTGAGTGGTGCATTATCTTTTGGTGAAATCTGAGAAAACGATAAAGATAATAATAGTAATTTTTATTAAAGAAACAATTCTGTTAACGTCTTGAAGACATATTTTTAAAGAGTTTCTTTGTGTTTCAGGATAGTTTGCTAGATACAGGCGATCACGAGGAAGAGAATGAAACCGTGCATGTGGAATGTGAGGACAACAGCCCACCATTCAAACCCCCAGGACGCGCTCCTAAACGCGTCCGCAAGAACGAGGACTCCGCTGCCCAACAAGCAGTCAACTGCTTGAAATCCTTAACTCAAGTGGTGAGTTCCAGAGATGAGTACGCAGTATTCGGGGAATATGTAGCGAATAAATTGAGGAACTGTAACAAAAGTAGAATGGAAATTGCTTTGGCACAGCGTAACATAAACGACGTCTTATTTAAATTGGACATGGGTTTCTTAGCTTCGGAAATCCCGCCCATTCAGATGCCACGTCCACCATCCACTTCTTCCGTCGCATCAACATATCACGTTTCGGAAGAAAGTTATAGCTCAAATCCCTCTGCACCTACTGGTATTTATGAAATCGGAGAGGTTCAAATACAACAATTGGAGTCAGGGGATGACGCATTTGTAATTTTGTAAAAAAAAATCATACCAATTTATCAATTTCATTTGTTAAATAAATTTATAAAGTCTCATTTGTTTCTTATTGTAAAAAATAAATTGCACAAAAAATTGTAAAAAATTGTAAAAAAATTTAGTTTTGTAAAAAATGTTAAATATAAAATTGTTTATTAAAAATAATATTAATTTTTTATACATACCTTTATCTGTTGTTTCAATGAAGAGATAATTGCTTCACAAACTTCTGGTACTATTTTCGATATTGCCTGTTTGGATATTCTGAAGGTGTACATGAGGCTCGTGAATGAGTCTCCACTTGCTATAAAACGCAGTGTGACTGCCAGTCGAAGAGAAGCTGTAATGGTTTCCCTAAATTTTGTATCTTGCTTCGAAATTTTCCCTCCAACCATCAGAAGTAATTCTTCGAAATCAGTAGGCGTCAGGCGGGTGAAATTCCGAAATCCCATGGCGTCTTCCATTTTTAATTTATTTAATAATGTGGTACCGAACCTTGGTCCTTCTGTGAGTACTTCGCGCGTCCACCAACGTTTACGTTTTCGCGATCTTTCATTCGTAATAATAGCCAAACAGGCACTCATTCCACACAAAGCAATGTCCTCCATGGTGGTGTGCTTAGACGAGACTAACAAAATTCACATAGTAGTGTGGACGCTAGACGAGACCAAGATTGTCGTCTATAGACCATGTCTATGTCTAAAGTTTAGACCGTCTCGAGACCGTTGCGCAACGTGGTCTACTGGTGTGGACTAGGCCTCAGATCGCGCACGGGAATGCAGGCTGCTTCCACACATGATTAAACTTACCGCGCCTGCCGCTAGTCCATTTAATGGTCACGTGTGTTTCCTGATACGAGCGGTAACAATGTTCATTGTTTTCACTATCTAATCAGCTAATATATATTTGTAATACGTTTATTTATACCGTACGCTACTTGTGAATATCGGATAAAATCGTTTTACAGTTCATTGGAGCTGGCGTTACGGCGCTTCCCTACACTCAATTTTACAAGTGAAGTATAGCTACTGAGCTAAAGGTCCAGGGTTCGATGTCGGGCGGACCATAAAATCGAGGTACGTTTCAGCCCCCCTCTCCAAAATTGTGGAAGACACAAACGTTTCAAAACAAACCCTGAGAACCATTGCTGACGCACCGTAGAATGTAACAAATTCATAAAATACACAGTGATTTGTGGAGTGGCGGAACTAGAAGCTGCTCCTGGAAGGGGGATGAGAAGATTGGCTCCCCGTTTTTCTCGGCATAAATGAGAAATCAGGATTCTTTCCATATACTTTTATAAATACTTTTTATACGTTCTTTGCGTCTCGAAGTTTTGAGTAAACCCCACGTGATACGTTGCAAATACGCAAGTTACTTTTCAAACATTGAATGATTGTCATTATTATCATCATTACAGAGTTAAAACTCTTACCTTTATTTTATTAATTTACACAAGTTATAATTCCTTTAATTTCTACGATTATTTACAAGCCTCATTTTAACACACACACAACTGGCATAGAAGTTGGCGCCTACGTTAAGCGGTTATAGAATTTAAATGAAACTTTTAGTGGCTCTCGAGGGGGGGATTGATGCCCCTCCCTATTTTCGCCACTGGATTTGAGCGTATCCATCGTTAAAGAAGTGCACGTTACAAAGACAGTGAACAAACAAACCCTATATTCAAACAAGCTGTTCAGTAAACTAACGGACACACAGATGAAGGCAGGCGACACTAAAGAGGATAAAAACTTGACTTATCAACAAGATATGCTGTGAGTCAGCGACTGACATCACCTAGACCACGACAGTGATTACTGATCATGAACTGAGTGTACACAAAAATTAGATAACGCGGTACGATATTTAGCGATTAAATCTAAACGTACTGAATAAATTAGGGCTCGATTAAATAATAAACGTAACCTATGTTGGACATACAACATAAAGGAGAATGGGGATCGAGAGCTGCAGCGAACAAATATCAGAATCCAAATGTGTAAGGGGGGGAGGCTGGTTTGTACCTTGCTGTTGTTGCTGAAACGTTTACGAGTACTCCTCTTACATTAAAAGTCACAGAAAGATTAGCGCGTACAGAACCATAAAAGAAAGCATAGGCTTATGCGGGCAGAATTGTTGGAGGTAAATAACAAGTCCAGAATAAGAGATATGAAGCTGGATTATTGGAGGCTAGACGAATACTGTGGACGAACCAGATTGCACAGAATTAAGAACGCACATATAAGAACGGAAATGGAGACTGGCGTACACGTAATAGAAACGGTAGAGAGGAAACTGGTTCGGGCACCTAAAGCGCACGTCAAGGGCGAGATGACCGAAGAAAGTATGGGAACGGACTACATCCAACACGAGGTAAAAAGGAAGGCCTAGGCATTTCTGGAGAAAAGGAGATGAAGACGCCATGAATGCAAGAGGCCTGTTCTTACGCTTTCACGGCCGGAGTCAACATTCTTAAGGCTGCACCTACACTGGACACAGAACCGTCTTTGTCCGATCAGGCACGGCTGACTGAGCAGGCTTTCAACAAAACAAACGGCTTTGTTCCATAGCATGTGCCTACACTGGACGCGTCGGTCCGTTCCGACAACTCCCGTTGACGTCCGATGCCGGGCCGCTGCCTGACCAGATCAACTTGGTTTGTTTCCAACCCGGCAGTCTGTTCCGATTGCCGTGAGTTGAGAACAGATGTTCGGCAGCTCTCATCGGTATTAGTTGACAACCCATTATAAGACGCAACTACATTTTTTAAGCACTAGGTTTTTAAGAAAAAAGTACGTCTTATAGTCCGAAAAATACGGTATATCTTTTAACGTTAAATAAAAATATTTAATGGGTATAAACTTCAAAATAGTTTACAAGAAAATAAAAAACTGAAGGAATTTTACGTTAATTTTCCATATTATTAACATTTTAAGCTCAGTTTTAATTATCTATCGTTTATTTACTGCCATATAATAATAATAATAATGAATAAATATTGTCTAAAAATTCGTGGAGATATAAAACATGAATTTAAATATATAAATAACACAGGCGTAGCTTTGGGGGGGGGGGAGCACTATCCCTGTTATAAAAATTAACAGAGTTTTTCTTCATAAATAAAAGCGAACAAATACAGGAGACAGTTTACTATAGGCTACTACAGTAAATAATACTATAATAAATATATCTCCTCGCAAGAGTAGTTTCCAATGAATAACAGTTACAGAGGCCTATTTGTATTATTAATGTTTTTCCTGTATAATTAACACTATCTTTTAGTTCATTTGGAGAGAATCTGAACACGTCCTGTTTGTAATATCTGTTTGTAATAGAAATAAAGTGATGAGTGTCTCTGTTTCCTCAAAGTTAGGTCCAAGCTGCGCCTAGCCCATGAATATACTTAATATATTGTCAAATTCCTCTTTTATTAAGCATAAGATTACCAAATAGAAATCTTTTATCTTTCGAAAATATACAACTGAATATGAGGTCTTATCTTAAAACTAGTATATGTCACGACAATAAAAGTAAAACCTGGCAATATTTTAGTAATTTAAAATTTTTAAATGAATTTAAAAAAAAAATATTACACTCAAGCTTCTTCGTCTATGTTTCGTTCTTTTAGTGATTTAAAATATAAGTTAAACTTAATCTTAAAGTAATTGTGAGCTTTTCTTCAGGACTTATACAATCTCTCAACTTAGAGTGTTTTACAAGATCACACTTTGACTTTCAGAATGTAGTCAAAAGTTTCAGTCCGCATCGTGTGGTATTCTATATCTGGATAATTTATTATTGGCGAATTAGTTTTGACAAATTCACTGTCACCTCTGTCTTTGTTGAAATCATGAATCCACGTTTTTGTGTTATAGGCCTACTGCTTCAACAAGTAATTAAGAGTCTAGCAGGGGTAAAAATTTCAAATCTTTCTTCGAGTCACTCATGACGTACAAAGTGAGAACTTCGTTGAATCGCTGATAAATGGTGGCAGGAAACTAACGGGAAACGTCTGTCATCAACGTAGGCAAACCTGCCGGGAGAAATCTGGTCAGGCAACCGTGCCGGATCGGATCGGAAGAAGACTTCTGCGTCAAATTTAGGTCTAGCCTAAGACTATCCATAGCCGAGCTGTTAGGTCATGGTCGACTGTTGTTGTTAATGGACGAACGGTTCGTCCCCACCTTCGGAGGCCCATCTTCAGTGTCGATAGTGTTTGGCAGATATTCACCATTACTGGGGTGACTTGACGAATATCTGCTAACGAATAGCGACATTGATGATGGCCTCCGACAGTGGGACCGAAATATTCGTCACTAATAACAACAGTCGACCATGGCCTAACTGCCCGGCTATGAATACTCTTAACAATGCAAAAGACCTGTTTGGACCGGCGTCGATTGAAGCTAGGATGTGACAAGCGGCGCCAGCCGTTCATTAATGATAAAAACTTACAAACAACGCTGGCACACTTAATAATTTACGGCGCTGAGGTTAACTCAACAATTTTTACAAGGTGCCAAAAATGTATGAATACTAAAAGTCCGCACGATTTTAAAGTTCACGCGTTTCAATTAAAGCCAATTAAAGCACAGATTGTGATATCGCGATACGTATTCGTTTCAGTGCCACTTCAGACGCTCCTACTTGACCGGTCCGTACATAGTGCAATCAATATCGACAGCGGCCGTAAGATGAGAGTACGGCCGAGAAGAGGGTGGAGCCCGCCCGTACACAAAGAGCGTGACTGCCGCGAACGCACTGGAGCAGAACTTTAGTAAGGCGTACTTAACTTGGGAGGGAGAACGCGACTGCCTCACGCACAAACTTTCTTTATTGGCAGACTCAGTACCACTTTAATCCTGAAGCATTCGATATTAGCAAGGAGACTTTTTATTAGTGACAAGGTAAGAGAGGAAGCGCTCGCGTTAAAAAAATAACAAATCGGGTGAAAAATGCACCGTGTATCCGCGCATCTCAACTTCATATAAATCTGTCGGAAAAAAATTTTGTGTTCTGTCAATTTGGAACTGGAGACCAATTATATTGCTGCATGTAGCAAGCAAATAACGACAAAAACTGTCCTGAATACAATTAGAAGTAGGTCTACTACTGATAGCATAGTAAGAGAAAACGTGGTTAGATCATGTCTCAAAAACTTTCTAAGATCTACTACCTACAAAAAGCCCTGTCCTCCATTCTCCATGACCAAATGCACTATCAAGATCAGATCTAGCAGATCGTTCATAGAGTATATTACTTGTCATCATCATCTTCTATTACAAGAATTAAACTGAAATCGGACTCGGCTTATAATTCAATAGTTGTTTGAGGATGTGGCAGTCATCCATTCGGTTAAAACATTCCAACCATTTTAGCCAATATTGGACAACACTGTCGCGAATAATTGTTTCGATAGAATGGTGTCTGGAATATCGATCATATTCGAGTAGGCCTATGTATAGAGTGTGATCGGCTCTTCATGGAGCTGATCCCGTACGAGCAAAATTTGTTGTAGATGGTACTGTTCTGGAGCAGGTACGCAATTTTCAATATCTGAGCTGTAATGTGTCTTACGTCATAGACAACGACGTGGTGAATAAGGTAATATCACGTCAACCGTATGTGCGGAACCATCAAGAGGTCTCTAAAATCAAAAAGTAAAAAAAACATGGTTAAAATTCTACAAACTGATGGCCCTCCTCACAGTCTCCACTGGTCTCAGAATTGGACTTCAACGAAATACCAGGAAGTCGTATATTAATTGTACAATTCGCATAATACTTGAGCCGGTAACTGAAAAGGAAGAATACAGTTTCTGCATATAGTTTCGTAGAAGGCGTGTACAAAGCCAACTGGCTATTTTTCTAGTGTCTCAGATACAGATGGTTAAAGCAATTAACAAGAATTACAGTTGTACTGTATAACCTGTTATAACATACCAAAAACAGAAAAGTTGAGTGAGACAAGGATATGCCCTATAACCAGTGGTATTCCTAATACGTAAAAAATTGGGTTATTAAAGAGTCTGAAGAAATGTATTTACTGGACATGTTTTAAAATTAACGAGAAGCATCGTGTGCATAAGACCTTCGTGGTAACTGTTTTGACCTTCCAAGAAGGTGGAACTATATACGATTCCCTCGTAAAAAACTAACGCACTCCAGTTTTGACTTCCACGCTACTTAATATCAGCTCGTACACACTTCCTTCCCTCTATCTTTGGGGTTTTCTCTTGTTACGCCTGTCGCGTTTTCTTGCTGGTTTCCACTCCATCATTTCCACTTGTCATTACTCCAGGTTTTCTTCGCTTTGATACATATAAGTTATCATTTCTCTTCATCCGAGGACATGAGATTTTCTGTCATATCCCCTCAGCTTGTCTCCTTCGACATTCGAAAAAGCGTGTGGTGTTTTAGTGGTAAATGTTATTACTGTCTATTATTACGTCTATAATCTTATTAACAGCTCTTGATTATATTTCTGATTATAGACGTACAGATTGTGGATTACGAAATGCTATTTATAAAGTGTTTATATAATTTTATACTTGAAGTAATACAAATTAAAACTTAAAAACAAACTAGATACACGTCGTAGGCTTACACGGCCAGAGTCAATGTTATTAAAATTCATTCCCGGGCTGTTTGGCCGTGGTCCATTGTTTTAACTAAAACCCACGTTTCGACACTGCCAACGACTGCCATCATCAGTGTAAATTCGAGCTTCGTTAACGTACGGTGGTAGACGTTAGGCTGAAACCACAGTACTGTAGTCACTAACGTCTACCACCTTACGTTAGCGAAGCTCGAATTTACACTGATGATGGCTAAATGTAGTGATGATTGATGATGATTGTAGTGACCACATGATGGCTGAATGTAGATGAATGTAGTGATGGCTGATGATGATTGTAGTGACCACAGTTAAGGCAGAAACCACAGTACTGTGGTCACTAACGTCTACCACCCTACGTCAGCGACGCTCCAATTTACACTAATGATGGCAGTCGATGGCACTGTCGAAACGTCTGTTTTAGTTGACAACAATGGACTACGGCCAAACAGCACAGGAATTAATTTTAACAAACTAGATAAATTTTCATATTTTAAAACCATTATACTAATACAGTAACGATACATAATGTTGGACGCGCGCTCACCCAAAAAAATACTGTCACCTCACTAACGTAGACTTAAGTTGTTAATCGATGAACTAATATTATTCCACGGACCCTTCCAGGCGCAAAACCATTTAGGTGCAGACAGTACACAATAACTGAAGATACAAAAGATAACATTCGCAAAAAAAAACACTATTGCAAAAAGTACGTGTAACTACGTCCTTGACTTTTATTTCGATTGTACGCGGATAAATTGTTTTTTGTATAAAGACTAAAAATAACAATTGTTTAATTACAGTTTAATGGCTTCTGCATGACTCACACGCCAGATGTCGAAATTACCTGCCAACTGCTGCTTTCCGGTCAGTGCCTCCTATTTCAAATAGACACGAGATTAATCATACGCTAACGAACTCGTTTTTGTACAAACCCAGACGCGATCTCGTTGCCGACAGCTAAACTCTTGTTTATATAATACCATATGTTTGTGGCGGCTGAACAACTGTACTCTTCCACTTACAGTGGTACACATCCGGGCAGTGGGCACCAAACTTTTTTTTAAACCTTACCTCTTTTGTTGAGTACATTAATGCGAAACAGCACGCAAATATTACATCAACAATAATCGAAAACTGTCAAAAAAGAGGATTGAAGTCAACGTTTTGTATAGAACACTTCTAACGTTTATTTTAATGAGAAATTTAACGTTTATTTTAAGTTCAAATTTCATTAGCACCATACGAATTGTTACGTTATTTACAAAGATATGTCATTCACAACAGGTTTCAGAAAACCAAAATACCATTGGCTAACAGAGATCTCTTTCAAACTAAACAAGTTTATTTCAAACACTGTCTTGTAAATTTTAACGTTTGTATACAGAACACACGGCGTTTTAGGAACGAGAGCTAGACAACAGAGACACCGGAAAGGACAACACTGTTAATGAGCATTCGAATTGTCATTAAATTAGTCGAGACTGGATAGATCGATAAAGTGATGAGGCCCCGAGAAGACCCAATACGAAATAAACTGAGACTTCTACAGACACCTTATGACGGTCGTCTAGATAGAGCCGTGCTACGACTGAGAAGAGGACTGGAAAAGGGGAATAAATTCCATAGACTGACGAAGACTGAAGTCTATTAAATTGCTGAAGATATGGGATGCGGATGCACAGAAAGAGATTCGCAGAGGATGGACGAGACTGATGGAATATGCACTTCTAGGGATCGAGTTCTAGAAATCATAAACAATCATAAACCTCAACAAAAGCAAACATTTGACAAATTGTAATTAATATGAATAAAATGAATTCTGATTCTCCTTCGAGCGTTCCGTAACGAAAAATTAAAACTGATTTCTGTTTAACTGTAACTAATAAAAATAAAAATGGATTTGGATTCTCTACAGACTGCTCCAGAATAAAGAGTAAAATTAAAGAACGTTAAGTGTAATCACTTAACTAAACTTGGAGTCTCATTCTCCTACTATTCCTACAGATCGGAAAGTGGCATGAAACATGTGTTTTAACGAGAATAAAGACAGATTTTATTTCCCCAGAACAAGAGACAGAATAACATTACACCGACTAAAATTTAAAACTCGTAAATACTGTCAAACATCAATTTATGAAAATAATGGTTTAATTATTTCGTTTTTTTCTTTTTTTTTTTAAGATTACTTCAGTCGTAACAAAGTTTTCTTGTGGGCGACGTCCGACCACCCAGATTAAACAACCACACGACGGGGGACGGGAACAACGACCTTTCGTTTCTTTTATCCTGGTTTTATTACGAAACGCGGATAATAAATGTTTGCCTCGTGCTTCGCAAGTAACCAACCGTCCGACCGCGCCACACGTCTCATGAATCATACATGCGACACGCATATCCGGCGTTTTATCCACATCACGTCGGATGATTCACCCGCCTTCTCCGCAACTCCTTTCCAATAAAATCTTCACTTTGTGCAACGAAAAAGATAACTAGCGAAATATCTTCGTCTGAACACGCTTTGGTTAATTGAGCTCTAATTTATAATTATTACTTTTGAAATTTTTCACGACCTGGTCCCCAACAGAAAACAAAATTTCTGCAACTACGTTCGACGACAAGTTCACTAGTTTTGATTCGAAGTAATTATCTATCCTAACTGGAATTACGTGTATGTCAAAGTTATCTGATGAATATTTCAAATGGGGACTAAAGATAAGTAAAAATAAAACGGAGAATTAATAGTGGCTGAAGGTGCAGATGATAACCAACTTGAAAACAACATTGCCATTAAAGCATGCACACAGTGTAAATTATCCTGGAAGTATACTACACAAAATGGAACAACAGAAGAAGACGTTCGACATTTAATTAACACAGAACAAGAATGTGACATAACGATTTAATTATCTGCCTTCGTCTTCAAAACTAAAACCTTTTACTAATAGGTAAGGCAATAACAGAACCTATTATGGCACGTGGAGCAGAATGCTGGCAACACTGTAAAAAGCTCAATGAAAAAAATTGAAGCCGCAGAACGTCTAGACTCCTACGGATATGTACAATTGAGGTATCAAACAATGACCACGCATGGAAGAAGAGTTATTGAACGAGTAAAAACGGGGCAACTCGAATGGTATGGACACATGAGAAGAATGAAAAATGAACGGTCAACCATGGAATATTATCCAATATGTCCCACTGAACAGAAGAAAGAAGGGTAGACCTAGGCTTACTTACGTGGCTGTCACAAGGGATTCAACAGACTATGACGAGTAGAGGTCTCATCCAAATGACATTGATCGCGATTTTGAAATATGCAATGTACGATACGGCGGTCGCTGTAGAAATCCTGCTGAATATTTTTTGGTTAAATTCGATGTAACAAATGCTGAATATTTATGCAATTACTCGTTTATAAAGTCACATTTCCGATCCCGGCAAAACATTAACGAAACGTCCGACCGACAAAACAAATTTTGCGATGCTTTCCAGTGGTTCACACTGACATGATTTAAAGAACCAACTCTTCAACTAAAATTTCTGCAATGATTTCCTCCACTCTAAACAAGCATCAGCTGGACATCACGACTGATTTTTAGGAGACAATCCTCAGACTGTTATCTTAAAGAGTGTAAATATTAGAGGTGTGAAGTCAAATACTACGAACAAACTAACTATATCATAGTAAATTCATTTCAGTACATAGGATACGATACATCGACATCCTGCGTGCGTGTGTGCGCGTGAGAGAGAGAGAGAGAGAGAGAGAGAGAGAGAGAGAGAGAGAGAGAGAGAGAGAGAGAGAGAGAGAGAGAGAGATGACTACATCGCAGTTGCCAAAATAAGTATTCGCTCCCTTTGGACCTAACACTAATCCAGCAAAAAATATAATTGGTAATGTACACGTATTGGACACTGGGCAAATTAATGTCTTCAACTATTTTGGTTTAACGATAATATTAGTACGAACGTTTACGACAAACCAGATTAGTGAAATTTAAACTCTCAATTTTAGCCAAATGCGCAAGCGCTAAACAAACACAAATCAGATCTTTGAACCAAAAGTTTTAAATTTCGGGTAATACTCTAAGGAAACTCATGGATGCTTTCGGTTAAAAAAAAAAAATCAGCGACTAGTACATACAAAAACACGTGAGCGCGCACGTTTTTGCAAACAGCCCTACGGATAATAATTACGACGTAAAAACAAAAGGTGGATTTGTGGGTAACAACGAAGAGTCTAGCAGCAAAACATCTGCACGCACAAATGCTGACAGAAGAGTTACACGCGTGTCCAAATAGGAACAAAGCGTATTCTGACGAACGGGAAACAACGACATAAAGAAGACACATGGCTGTCACTGAAACGGCGCGGCGCCGTGCATTCCGCTACACTGACGAGAAACATTTGCCTGCATTCCCCAACCTCACGCTGTAGGTACCACTGGCAGTGCAGAGCATCCACAGCACACACGGCGTTTTAACTCATGCAACGTTCTTTCTCGTATCTTTATTCTTTTCCAACCACGTTCAGTCAGTCGTAAACTTGGTGTAAACTATCGTTACGACTTGTGACAAAACGCAGAATAATAAAACTAATTTCTGTGTTTTACATATTACTTTCACCTCATACTGATTAGTCCTAATTTCTGTTAAACGGAAAACAGCATTTCATATTACTGTCGGCGGTTAGCTAATCTCGCCAGAATGTGGAGTAACTACTGTTATTCAAAGCACGTGTCCTTCGCAGTATATTATTAATAGTGTAATAATACATTCTTTACATATCTTAATATGGTACAATATAAATAAACATGATCTACTCCAGACCGTATGACTGAGCAGTAAAAGAAAGGTATAAAAAATTCGGTTCTCTCCCAATGACCCACACATCCATTTTAGATATTTCGATTATGCGATTATTGGCATCGACATATAGTGAATATCGCATATAATTTTAGTTAGATAGAAATCGTGAAAATTTAATTGTGTATGTTATAAAATAGTTTAGTGACGATTGCAATCGTGTTTCATTCTCATATTTTTTACGAAAAATGTTACTAGCAATAATATAACTCCGATGTGTGGCTGTAACGCCAAAAGTTGACGTTGTTAGGTTAAGATGCAAACTAAAGTTACACATGGAAACCATTATGCCTTTAAAATAATGCTCGATTTTTGAGAAATCCTTGTAAAAAAAACTCGAAGTAAGGCGAGTTGTCTATTACTATAGGCCTACATGTCTCCCTTTTTTGTGGTAGAACTCGTCCACTAATGCTAATTTTTTAATGCATACTTGGTTTTTGTGCAGATCACTGGAAAAGCAACCAACTTGGAGTAAGGCGGGATCTTATACACGTCTCCCATTTTTATGTTTCGCACAAAATTCGCTTTCAGTGAAGTTGTCGAGATTTTACTGAACAACATACAGAAATACTGGCCACCTAACGAATAACAAATCTTGTTTTCATTTGTTACTACGTTGTTTCTTTTTTTTTTACTCTTACTATTCAGAAATAATTGTATTCACTTTCTGTTGTTTTTGTTAAAAGAACGTTATGTTCTTTGTTTTTAATGTTACCTTTCAAGCAATGTGTACGCATACTGTAACGTAACACTACGAGTTACGGATAATTATTTCATAAATTATAAATATCAGTATTCCATTATGATGTTAACTATTAATATTAATAAGTAAGTGTAATATCAGTAGTCGAGAAACAGATGAGATTTTGTACATAGTATTAGTTATATAAGTAGAAGGCTAGGGCATATGAGCCGACAGTCTGGCGCCGAGCAGCTTAAAAATGTATTGTACGTCCAAAAAATGTCATAAAAATTTCTATGTCATAAAAATATAAAATGCTTTGTTCGCACAAACCAGCAAAAAACGCGATGTACCGTTAGAAAAGGGGGTACAGCAGCCTTCAAAATACAATAGCGTGCATACCGAAACGGGGTGTGTGTTTTAGAAAGTAGATTTCATTTTTACGACTTAACGGCAGTGCGGGAAAAAAGTTCCGCGTCGCAAATACGTAGCCAATTAGGGATAGCGTCATCTCTACGCGCGAAGAATTCACAGTTGATGACTGGATATTTTCAAATTTACCGGCGACACATTCGAAATACGGCCAATGGGGGTGATTTCAAGTGTGACAGCAGTGAGGGAAGTTCTGGAAAGCCTATAAATGTTACTCTCGCAGAAGAACAAGAGTTCAGTTCAGTCAGTTCAGGAAATTATTCCGTTAAATATGAAGAAGTAATGAAAGAATAATCGGTCAGTAATAAGTCAGTCAGTTAGTAATTGAGTATAATTGAATTGGTGCGCGGGCAGAAATGCGAAGAAGTATTTCTTTATAATGTGCGCGAAAATATAAGTAAGCCTAAGATCGAAGTGCGCGACGCTAAGTTGTCATCGCGATCGTGTGAGACTAAAAGCAGAGCAATAGCATTAGTGAAAGTGATGTGTTGTGTAAAGTGGCACGAGCAAAACAGCGGAATGGATAACCAATTACAAGTAACTCTATCAAGTTAAATTTCATAAATCAATTAAATTTCATGTAATATAGTTGTCTACCACAAAGTTTAACCCGTTTCATTCTCAAAGAACCCATGATTACGTTCAGATACTAAATTGTGCATTTATATCCTATGAAATAGAATTGGATGAGAATTAAATATATGTAATTTGTTAGGTAATAAGTCATGATGAAATAGAATTGGATGAGAATTAAATATATGTAATTTCTTAGGTAATAGTCATGATGATATAGAATTGAATGATAATTGAATATATGCAATTTGTTAGGTATTAAGTCATGTCCTTTTGATCAAAGTAAATTATGTATCGAGTAATGGAGATTCATGTTATCAAGAAGAATTAGCATACTCTTATAAATGATGTAACTGTGTTAAATAATTTCTATCAAGAAGGTTTAGCATAATAATATAAATGAATTAAATGTGTCAAATAATCTCTATTGAAAGATTGAGGAGTGATAAAATTTTGTATTTATTGATGAATCATTAAATTTGCACAATTGATAGTAGTAATGATGTTATGTGGTGATATTATCTAAATGTACAGAAAGTTGACAAATATAATGTTGTTATTTAGCATCTGAACAAAGAGTTATTATTTAACGATAACCCCTGAAATTAATAATTATCTCTGGCGCCCAACAGAAATACAGGCAGTAGTCAGTATCTAGATGACTATGTTAAGTGCCGATTAAAATCAACTTAATTAGGATTAACCACAAGTGAGTACATTTCATTAACGACCAAATAGAGTTATTATATTTGGCACGTATTATTATTAGCCGGTAGGCCAGCGGTCAAGTTGTAATATATTGCTCGTATACACATTAAACGTCATATTTTTCCTAATAATAGGTTTTATTTCTTGGTACAGTAGGATAAAAAACAAAAATCATTATTGCCTAATCTCACAAAATGGAAACAACACGTATTTTCGCTCTACATTAGGAAATAGAATCATTTACAATTCGTACACTTCTTCTTCTTCTTCACATCGTGGAATGTCGAAACAATCGCATATTCAAAACATCGGAAATGTAGTGTGGATACAAATACTGGGAAAGTATGAAAAATTCATCTATCAGACCGTGGGGAGGCGTGTATTCGTGAAATCGTACAGGCGATGCCACTAACCAGGACCAAACAAATCACCTATCAGAATCGTAGTTGCACTTGGAATTAGTCAGTTCTGTGACTTAAGATTATACTAGCGAGCAAAGCGTGTGGCTACCAGTATAGGGTTCCGGATTCGGAGACAAAGTCAGGGCGCCCCAAAAACGGGGTAACAACCAGAGTAAGAGGCGGCTGAAGCGTAGTGCCGGCCACTAAGTGTAGCAACCTGCTCTGACTGACCTAACTAAGCTACTTCACTGGTACGTAAGGACGCCGTTTTTACACAATCTGTTTTAGTACCATTTAAAACCATCTGAAGAGGAAGTCTGTAAAGACCGAATGCAGCAACACAAAGCTCTCAACGGCGAACTTGCTGGGCCGCTATTTGAGTTAAAACGTTAAAAGACTATTGTTATTAAAATCATTGTTTAAAAACAGGCGTATCGGCAGTACCATCGACTGCCATCATCAGTGTAAAAAATCGAGCTGCACTAACATAGGGTGGTACACGTTAGAGCCTTAACCACAGTACTGTGGTCTCTAACGTGTACCACCCTACGTTAGTGCAGCTCCCTTTTTTACCTAATGATGGCAGTCGGTGGTACTGACGAAAAGTCTGTTATTGAACAAAACAATGGATCACGGCCAAAGAGTCCGGGAATGGATTTTATTAACATTGACTCCGGCCGTGTAAGCCTTCGAAATGTTAAGACTATTATTTGAAACTATCTGCAGCGATGATAATGGGTTTCGTTCGGACGGAGTAAGACGAACCCCAATTATCTCAAGTTAAAACGTGTTTGAGATTCAAACATGTGTAGAAATTTACGGAAAAGATTAATATTCAAATCACATGCCCGTCACGGATTATTGTTATTGTCCATAAATGGGGAAAACGGAGAAACGTCCAAACGCCGGGCGTCTGTCTGTACAGCAGAGCAGAGCAGTTTTGACAGATGTTTCCAAAGATGGCCATCGCCTACAAACAAGGTTTATAAGGAAGTTTCGTATTACTGCCGGAGAACCTCGCCCTCTACTGTTTAGTAGATTTCTCTCTTGTGACACGTTCTGAGACGCAACCTCACGCCCTTTGTACGCCCATTGACCTTTTTTGTTATAACTTTTTCCACTGCCCTTAGTGATTCACGTTTCACTTAAATAGATAGCCATGTCTTTTCAAAACAACCCCTGATATTACATTTAAAGAAATTGTGTGTTTCATCAAACCTTGGTAATAAATAGCGTTTTCTTCTCTCCAAGGTCTACATAATTCAATTCACATTTTTTTTAAAGACAATGTGCATTGAAAATTGACGGCAGTGACTAACTCAGTCACTACTATGGGTCACAAATATGTAATCAACACAATTCTCAACAAAACAAGGAACGATGTCGCACCTTCTACGTCACTGCTTTCGTAAACCCTAAATTTTATAAGCCATCGATTCACAATTTTATTGTCTACACAGTTCACTACGTTATATTTCACTGTAAGTTTTTTGTTTCGCCATGATACTACAACTGAGTATTAGCGCAAAGACCTGTTAACGAAAATTTGTTAATTTTACCAGACGGAGAAACAGTTGTCACTACGAAAATGTGATACACACGACTCAAAAAGTTTACAAATTAATCTTTACCGTATGTCTACCCTTACGACTACACAACTCCACGGCTACCGAGGCACACTCAACAGGCTTTTATTAATACACGTAACGCTTCATTTTGGAAATGGAGCCGCGACGCATTAATAACTTACAAATTTAATATTAAATAATGATTTTAATTTACATTGGTTAGCGAGAGAACTAATTATTAAGTTATATGTGAAAATTTAATAAGACATTTCATAAAATACACAAATTGAATACCTAATAGAAATCAAAAAACAAGTATGATACATTCAAATTTAAACCGTAATTGTTCAATACAGTACTTTCTGTAACCACTTACACTTAAAAAGATGCAAAATTTTAAAATTAATAGAGTACTAAAATAAATATGAAACGAATATTTATATAAAGTGTGTTGCTGTGTATTACGCATGCATCGCATGGTTTTTTTTTTTTGCGTTTGTCTAGAACTCAAACCGCGTACATGCGGTGACGCCTATAAAGCGATTACAAACAAACAGATGTAAAAATTAAGGCATTTAACTAGACGCGTTAAATAATATTAAATACAATTTACATTCCAATACTACATAAATTCTAGGGCGCGCTCAGTCGTACATACGAAGCACTCAGACGCGACCGATTTAGAGCAGCCGCAGCTACTCTCCCTTTGGCCGAACTCCTTACTTTTTCTTCTTAACGGCGACTGCAAATACAGGATTATGCAACTAAACGTCTTTAACCCGTGACCGTATACGGCTACGGAGATACAGACGACTTCCTTCGACAGGTTGTATGACCTGGAAACCGGTGTTATGTAAAACAAGACCTAGGCGCATTAATTAGTGAGCGCCGTGTGTCCGCCTCATCAAGCACGCATTCACACCGGCTGGGAGTGGCCGTGTCGGGGCGTCGCGTCGCGTCTCGGATCCGGCTTCCGACAACACCTATGTATATCTTTTTCAGTCTCCGCCACAGACTTTTTGCTCGTTACATGCTAACAATAAACACGTAATAGTTACTCTACAAATACACTTGCCGGGCTTTCGACAAGATATTCTTTTTACTAAAACGCGTTATGGCTTTATATTTTATTTAATTTTTGATACTACTGAGAAATACCCTACAGTTTCGACGGATAGGCAACTTTTCTGTAGTTATTTAGCTTTTCAGAATTAAATTGAAGTTTCTGAATTTAACCGATTCAAAAACGTTCGATCATAAAATTACTTTAGGAGGCTATTAAAAAAAAACAAATTAATTTCAGAATGAATTAACCGTGTGCCTCAAAATATTCCATACTAGCGGAGCTAGTTAATGAAATCTCGTCAGAAGACTGTAAAGATTAGTTGAAGGTCAATATGTATGTATACGCGTATATATTGACGACAGGTCAATACAGCCAAAATAAAAACTCTTTAAGAACTAAACTGTAGAGTAAATGATACCGAGTACAAAGACGTAATGCGTTTTAATTCTCACAACCGATACGAGCAGTATCAGTTCTGAAACCGTACACAGTACGTATACGCAACTTCCGTTGGATCTGATTATTGAATATCTTTATGACCAAGTCGTTTGATATGTTAAATCGTCAAACGTACGTAAACACGGGCTAACCGTTCCCGACGTTGAAGCGAATTATTCTCTTCTAACGGTAATTGCCGCGATTGAAAAGAAAATCATATCAACATACACTGACTAATGCAGAGTTCAAATTAAAAAATTGGCCTTAATTAATATCTCGACATTTCCTTCATATTACACAAATTTTTAGATACCTCGTTAGAAACGTTTTAATGACGAACCAGAAGTACACAACAGTTATTATACGGTACAAAAAAGAAAAAAAAATACAGCAAATCCAACGGAACATTTCACACTGCCTGTTTGGCACACAGAGACTTATCTACGTTTTTGAGTGCTTTCTACACCAAAACAAACGCCCAGACCAATTTATAGACATCAAAGATTACCTATGCACGATAATTTTCCACTTATTAATCTAGGGTACATGAACAGTTACAACTCTTTTTCGAGAATTCTGAAGAATTTTCCTTGTCGTTAAGAGACACGTCACTCATCGGAAAACAAAGATGTACAGTTTATTTTGTTTTTCGGTGGTTGAATGTTCTGATCGTACTGTCCATTACCGAATTCTTCTAAGCTACATTATTACTGACCGTCCCATCTACCGTCCCCCTTTATGTCAGCGTCGCTCCCTGACACGTTAAATAGGCCCAAGGGGCTACCAAATTCTACTCAGGGAATTCAATTTTCAGACTAACTTGCTACACTTGCTACAATTTCTCAGAAAACAGCTCAACACGGGCTGTTGCTTCTTGATTCCATTCTCCTATAAACAAATCCTACTATAATCATTGGAGAAGAGATAACACTAAATGATCGACATGGCGTTAATTGTCAAATCGAATTATAAGCACTGCTCATGATATTAATTGATGACTCGTTGGGCACTTGGTGAAACATATTAATACAAAAGTTTTTAAAAATATATAAACTCTTGGTACGTTTCACAGTTTTTATTTAACTCTGACAGCTGTTTCAACTTCTTAAGCCACTGAAATGTCTTAAGCTTTCTTAAAAACTGTGAAACGTACCAAGTGTTCATATATTTTTAAAAACCTTTGTATAATCACTGCAGTTACAACTCGAAATTGTACATATCCCCTATCTCAGTCTTTCTCAACCGCCGGCCCGTGAGAGAATCTGAAATTCTTCTACGTTTACGTTTTAATTTTCTACGCATTCATCATAAATAAGTATTTTACAGTGGAAATATTCTGAGAAGAATAATACTCGTTGATGTGTCGACAAGCTCGGACCCAGAACGTCTAAACGACCCGGACCCAAAATGTTACAATGCTTTGCGATTATTAGTACTTAGCCTCGTGGCTCAGGTAACCCAAAACGTCAACAGTTAGCAGCGAACAAATCAGAAATGATTCGGGAGTGCAATCGATTTTTGGAGTGCATTATAAAGAAGTAGCTAAGCTGGCGGAATCAAAACAAGGACACTGAAATCGTGTGAAACGCGGCAGGAAAGATTTTAGCAAGGAAGGGGAAAATTTGACTGAAGGAATGGTACTGACGACAATTAAGGGACAGTGACACAAGTTTGTATTCAGTAGATAAACCCCGATCACTAGGGTGTATTATGATGAATAATTATATGTTAATGGACATATTCGTGTTTCCATATAAAACGGGAAGAAAATGATTTTACGTGTTTTATTGATTGGTGTATTTGTTGGATGACGTAGTTAATGAACGACTTAATGAACAGGTACTTATACGTTTGTGTTTTTGAAATCTTCTTCCTGTATGGACCGCGTCAAAAATGTCTTGTATGACGTTTCACTCATATTACAATGAATATCCTCACGTCTATGCGAACTCACTTATATATAGATCACAAGTGGTGGTGTGTGGTCAGGTAAAGAAACCACCGCCATTTCTGCACTATATAACTGAGTTCTTTTGCCAGTCTCATCGTTACACATAGACCTGATGATATTCATTGTAATATGAGTGAAACGGTGTCATACAAGACATTTTTGACGCGGTCCATATCGGAAGAAACTTCAAAAAACATAATGGACACCGGCCGCGAAGCCTATGTGGGAACAGTTTCTTGTATAACCTAAATTATGATTTCCAAGCAACCGATACCCCTTTGGAAAAAGGGATTTTCGATAAATAAATGAAACTTAGTTTAAAAGGCGTTTACGAGTAAATTTGTTGGAACCGGGCCAGGGCCGCGTTTGTGACAAAGGAAGGAACCACTGCCTTAGCCGCTCAAGTCCGGGTTTTATTTTTATACATTCAGTTTCCCGCTTAAAAGTATAAACTGCGTGGATAGAAAATACATTGAGAATGTGAAAAGAACGCAGACTTAAAAATACGTGACAACTTTTTCGCCTTTACCATGCAAAGTCGTGCAGATGGTTGTCACCGACGAACCAAAACCTGTGTAGAGATTATGTGTACGGAAAGGGGATAGTCCCTACAGTTGACCTTTGAACTGAACGCGTTCTCACATCACCAACTCAATTCTCTCAGTGGAATTCAGCTGGGCATTAAACGCTCGCCCCCACATACGGTACGTGTAATCCTTACTTGACGTAACGTCTAACAACGGTCACAGCGCTGTGTCCATCCCGTCACATTCCAACCCCTCCGGCCAAATGATGCACAAATCTGCATCACGAAACGGACGACCTTCATGCGTCAGTCATATCGCCGGCCGGCTACCATTCTCACCCCGCCCACAGTAGCCGCCGCATGCAGAACCGGTTCAGTGTAATGAAATATTACACCGAGGTCAGTTGCCGCTGCCGGTTAGGTTGCTCTCCTATGCGATGCATAACGAATGCACACGGCGTGGGTGGTGCACGATAACGGTAACGTGGGAATGTAACTTATCCCCGAAACAATTACAGTACTGACCGCATACGTACCTGTCCTACATAAATAATTAACAGCCGTTTATCGTCCGCAGATTATACAATAACCGGTGGTCTTCTCTTTCTTTACAAGTGTACATAACAGAACATTTGATTCTTTACCTCTTACCTCCTAAACAAGCGAAAACTGCAAGACAAGCGTGCAGCCTACCTCCAGTTTATAAATTTCAGCGCTTTATCAGGAAATCCTTTTATTGTGTCTCCCCCCCCCCACACACACACACAACCCCTTTCTTATGCGCGCAACAAACCAGTAAAACAAATCGTACATTTCTACGTTAATCATATTTGATTTTCACAGAAACGGAACACACCAGACACGAGCACTGACGCCTAAAGCAAACACCTGGAGTTTTTCTAAAACGGGGGCCGTTTTTTCTTGTTAAAACAAAATCATCGTTCTCGAAGTTCTGGACACGAAAAATTACGTTAAATGAAAAATTATGTTAAAAATGAAATTACGTATATCACGGATAATAACCCCGTATATGCTTAAAGAGAATAACCCCAACCAGAATAATTAAAAACTTGGGCGAAGAAAAAGCAAGCTGGCGAAAAAACGGGACCAAACAACATTGTAGGCCTAAGGTTAGTTTTATTTTAATATAAATTTTTGCAAACAATATTTCTTTTCAAGATACAAAGTCTCAAAAAATTTGCGGCACGAATTATGAAACAGTAAGGACAAAAGGCCGGTAGGAGATGCGAATCCGGTTTTATAATCAGGGTTGTTGTATCCAGACTACTGTACGCCAGCAGTCCTACACAGGAAGGGATTAGTGGCAGCAGAAATTAAAGTTCCACCGGGCGACACAAGAAAGTTTAAGACAGAATGGAGCCCCCGTAACGATAACATTAGAAGCTAAACACATTAAACGCAATTCTCCGTTCAAAAAGAACCTGATAACTCAGATTCGCATGGCTTTCGATAGGATCGTAAGTAAGAATTACGAGATTATGCCTCTCGTGGAAATAGGATGTGTGTCGGACGCTAGATGGTTGTAGTTCGGAGCCCGACCTCCCGACCAGTATGGTTCAAAAAATACATTCATATATTCGCATCTATGTAGCAAGTATAACTTGTAATTAATTTTTTACGGCATAGGAGAACGTCAATAATCCAAACAGCGTCAGAAATAAATTTTTGAAGGATGCATTCATGCTTAAAAAAATTACTGTTTGATTCTGTATTTACAACAGTACAGTAAATTATATAATAATAAATGTACTTCGAATAACATTGGTACCATGTCGTTTGTTGAGTTTCTATCAGTCTCGAAATCGTAACACTCCGTAATACTGGCTCAGCCGAACGTTTTACAATCGAAAACCTTTGATGTATAATAAAGTGTTCTTAAAAGTGCAGTCCTGTTCCGAGATTGGCTCTGTGTACCAATCAGACTGTACCTTTAGTAAGACGAGATTATCGTGTTGAGCCCACGTGGCCGCGGAGTTTCCACAATAGTATTCATCATATTCATCAACCGCAGCTTATCTCCTCCACTGAAGCCGAAGCCGATCCGTCTGGCCATAGGTCTTCTGCTGTTGATGTTCTCTTATTTGCAGAAAGATCTCGACAATGTAATTACACTGATGAAGATTAAAAAATTAATTACAACTGATAACAGTTGCTTTGGTTGCAAATGGTTACAGTTTAAATGAGAGAGCTACATGCCTACCTGCAATCTGTTGTTATGGTCTCGTCCTCGGCTTTTAAACAGAACTGAATCAAAGATAGTTTTTTTTATTTGCTTTCAAATCGTAAAGGGAGAAAGTGGCTTAACGGTAACGAAATTTTAGCAGGTTGGAGAGTTAATGGATACATTTTTCCAGTAACTTTGTTTTTAATTAATATATCCACATTTGAAATAATCATACGACCTTATTAACGCTATTTGAAATGTGAAAATTATCCGACTTACTGTACTGTGATGCGAGTTACAGTGCTTAAATAGTTTTCCTTTGTTTATAGTGTACCGTAATTATATGGAAATCCGAATAATATATAATTAGAATCATGCCTGGTTACTATGGCTTCGGCTTCCTAATCTTTTGCAGGACTGATTTACAATAAATACTGTGTGGCAGCTGTGTAAAATAGTCAAAAGGAACGAATGTAAAGATGACCGAGAGTCAGTAACGTGAAGAAAAAGGATCACTATGCGCAGAAATTGTCGTCTTCTTGCACGCACCCTGTACAGTCTCGACAGCAAAACGTGTCATAGGTATCGGATTACGGAGACGTCCTACGTATCTGTTATACGGTGCTTCTCTTAACGGACACAAACACGACGACCAATCGGACAGCCGTGTTTCACACTCAGAACTCGTATTTCTTACACACAGTACAACTAATGTAAGCTCGCTGAACGAAACAAGAGAGATATTATCGGTTTTCGACCAAAATAACGTACAACGAAGAACGAAAAATATTAAACTGGAAAGCCCGTCTCCATAATCTGTGTAAACTTTCTCCCTGATGGATTTACCTATAGTACAGCCAGTCTGAAACACTGGATCGGAAAAATACGATCGTCTTTCTGACTCATCTACACCAATATTTTTTACCGCAAAAATTACTAGAAAATACACGAAACTGACAAAATACAACCGAATGCCAGATTTCCTTTATCCCTCTGAAAATATTATAATTCTTACTTTATTCCCCTGTCATAAATTAAAACAAAATACGAAGAAATACATTAACACAGTAATATAACGGCTCCTTTTTGTAACACCGAAGTCGTTGAAGAGTTATGCAAGAGAAGTCTTATGTAAGAGGAGTTGACAAAGACAGTACGGCACTAGGCTGCCCATTATTGCCTCAGGATATTATTCCAGACACTTAGTTGCATGACCCAGTTCCTGGGGGCTGAAATCGCGTCCTGATTTTATGATGCGTCCGGGAATCTACCACGGCATCTCTAGGTTAGTGGGTAGGCGACAAAACCAGTAAGAACTGTACTAAAAACGTACGAACTGTAGTGAGAAAACTGAACGCCACTACTCTAAGAACGTATAGAGTGCAAACTGGAGACATAGCATTTTGTTAGATCTTGCCCATAAAAGAAACCTCCCTGACGATTCCGTTGCTACTTACTTCAATTTTGGATAAGTGCAGTATCCTGTACACTTATCCGGCTGTTATTAGCCTTATTAGAGAAAACTGGGACTCAGTAAACGTCATGTTTCCAATGTATACAGGTTAAACATGCTTCGCGATTGATTAGATAAATACATTTGCATTATTTACGTACTTGAACGTATCCACATAATGAAAATACACCAACTTAACGTTATCCACGTATGCACCAAAACACTCGGAAGCCCAGAAACCCACATAAGGATTCCTTATTACCAGGAGCCCTGATAAGTATTCTTTTAAAGAGAATTTTGTTTTATGTGTGTACAAATTAGCTTGAAACACATTTTTACCTAACAAGCTACAAGTCGTGGAGCCTCATCGTCTTCGTTATTTTTCCCTTTCCAGCTCTTGTCATCGTGTCTGTTCCGAAGTTCACAATCACATCAGCCAACCAATTCCTTATTCCATATGCAGCACAGGCCACCGTTTGTTTAGGAATCCTGTTTGAAGGTTTGTATGTAGCAGTATAGGAACTACTGTGGGGAGGATTACTCTCCCCCCCCCCAAGCTAATAAAATTTCCAGTCAAATTCCGTAAACAATTAACGTAGGCCCATTTCTAAACAAGCTGTGTATGTTAAAATAAGGCTTGTAAATAATTTTAAAAATAATTATTTGGGAAGAATCTTAAATACTGAATCTCATTTCTCCTGAAGAAAACTGGCAGTTCGATCTTCAAGCTAGTCTCATCCCCCACCCATCATGAACAGCTCATAGTTACGTCAGTGGTACATAGCACTAACGTCCAGCCTGTTTGTAAACTCCTCAAATTTAAATCCTACTGTACATTCTTATATCTTGAACTCCCTTCTGCCGCCCGCATAAGTTTCACACACGCTGCCTACAAACTTCAAGTCTACTTGTCCTCGTACTGAACATTCTGAACTATGTTCAGTATTAAAATACTTAAGGCATATTAATCGGCTACAAAACGACCTCGGTGTATACTGCGCTAGTGTAGGCTAGCACAGACACCCGATGTAAGGCCTGCTGAAGAGCACAATCGCCCTCTTGGGCAGGGCCATGAGGCAGGAGCTCCAGACGGTAGCTCGGAACTAAGCTTCACGAGTGGTACACGTCTCTGCGACCACAACCACACAGCCCAAAGTCAGTCAATCGGCTAGAAAAATCAGATAAGTCCCTTTACGTGGCTTTTCCTTAACATTCCCCAAAATGTGCCGTAGCATTATAAGCGTATTGCCTTCATATCGAATCGACACACGACATATTGAGCAGAATCAGATAATCATTCATTTCTGGTTACGCAACTGAAACACTAGTTTCATTCATTAGTAAAACGTATTCCCAATACGTTTTATTAGCGATATGCGTGACAGCGTTGGGAGATACACGCAAACACAGTGGTCGTACACAAACACAGGATCAATATACCTGTGCCCCCCCCCCCCCCACGAATGCCAGACCACAACGTGTCACTGTCACGGGGAAACCACAGGCTTAATCATGATCACCTCATGCGTATCCACAGCAGCGACTCCTGCTATAAATAAATAATCACATTCTCTCGCACGAACATACCTGTACTGGTTTACAGTCTCCGGTCTTGACATGGCTAATCGTTAGTACGCACAATTCAAGCTCCAGGAAATTTGCTGCAGCGAATTTTTTCGTCTTTCTTTTAGATTGTTTTATTTATTGTCAATATCGTGGGGTTAGTGCTAAAGTTATCCAAGTCCACTTGGAATTTAGGTGAATTTACGGAACTCTGAAATTACAGTTTTCGCGTCCAACAATAAATCATAAAATTATTAAACCGACTTTCAAGGTTAATTTTTATTATTAAGTTTTTTATTGGTTTAAATAGGTTTTGAAAAATGAACAAAAATATAAATTAATAAAAAAAAATTAAATGTGTTTTCTGAAACATCATTGGACTTGGGAAGTTTTACCACTAAAACCCCCACTATATGTAATTAACGGTAAAAAAATAGCATAATTAAAAACATGTTTACTAAATTTAGAGGAATCTTACTTAACACATTGACACTTCAAAAAATGCATTACAACTTTAAGTTAACTATACGAGGAAATTATTTAACTCTACACGTTTGCTTCGATTTACATTAAACGATTTAAATCTAGGTTACATACATCTATTTAAACAATTTTTGTTAACGAATTCTGTAGAGTAAAATAAGTGCTTTATACAATGTTTAATGTATCAAAATGCTAAGAACGTTGTCATTACTTTTCCATCGTAAACTCGTTTAGAAAATTACAATTGAAGTTATTAAGGACAGAATGAATGTGAAAAATTCAATTGCTGATTTTATTAAATCAAAAAAATTACAATGGTATGGACATGCAAAAAGAACGGCACAGGAAAGATTGCCAAAGAGAGTTATGGAATGGACCCCACCCGGAAGTAAAAGAGGAAGACCACCTATCACCTGGATAGAAGAAATTCAGACTACATTGAGGGAAAGAGAAACTGAAGATCTTTGGATGGACAAGCAGCAGTGGAAGATGAGTAATTAATCAATCAATTCTGTAATCTTGGGTTCCGGAAAACGTGTAAACATTGTACAGCTGGAATAAAAAACAGTTTGTACAGAAGGACTGAAATCATATTAGCTGCTCGTAGATAGTCATATCGTTACCGCAAGGCGCCCTTTCTGTAGAATGCACAGCATATCTCCTATATTGTAACCTCGCTGTTAATCTCGAATACCCTCCTGGCTCTTTACCAATCTCCAACCGCATCTATCTGGTTTCTTATAAAGCAAACCTACGTTCTCATCTAACCAACATTGACTTTAGCCACCCTAGACGCGGGAGGACCAGAGCCACTGCACTATGGAAAGGCTACCCGTCGGAGAATTAGGAAAACGATACCTTTAACTAATATTGGTACACCAGTTTACCCTTTACCAGAGTACAACGAACATCAAACGCGCGCGCGCGCGCGCGTGTGTGACTGCCAGAAACACTGCATACACATAGTGACTTTAATATAGGTTTACCTATTGTAATCCGTTAACCAAGTGACCCTTTTGTACACATATAGTACCTACAAAGGTCAGTTCCGAATGGCTCCGCATAGAAACCCGATTTGGACAGAACATGGCTGGACCGTTTCTCAACGTCATCGTTGATTTACAGTAAGTACTAGTATCTATCTATGTATACAAGGGGCAGAACGTGATTAATTACTAAGGCGCTAAAATTTTCATTAGACAGTGTTTATGTATTACGATTTATGTTTACACATTAAAACAGCATGCGACTCTAAAACACAATTTAATCAACAAACGCGAAACGCGATAAAACTACGCCAAGTTTAGCCGCAGAGGCACAAGAGGGCGCGCAATTACCATCAGCCATAACCGCTACAGAATGGCCCAGCGCAGACTGGAGGTAATAAAAAAAAAGTCTAACAAAGGTCAAAGGCTGAAAAAAGAACAGGTCACGGCTCCATTAAGCTGTCACTGATGAATGATAATAAAGTCGATAACGATGTAAATCGATATTATAAGTACAACAGTATATCGATGCAACGGACGGCTAAACACGAACCCGACTGTGCCCGTGGCATACGTAACAAAAATCGCATCGCCAACTAAACGCTAAACGCCAACACCGGCTAAACGCTCCTCCGGTGTACTATATGTGACCAAACACTGAACAAGGTCATTCGATAACCACTAAAATACCCGTAACTAAATAAATACATAAGGGGGCACCAAATATACAACTTGCCTTATAACAAGCTTTAATTAACAAAAACTACGGCTAACAAAAATTAAAATAATGTAAACCGCCACTTTTCAAAAATGTTTGTTACAAGGCTATTTACACTGTTCAGAACATATTGGTGCTAGGCAGGCGCGCGAACGGGACCGGACCGTTCCGAGGGTAAAAAAAGTTGACAAAAATTTGTTTACTTTCTTAATTTGTAGGCTGTTGTATTACTTTTTCAGCTGAGTACACTAATATAGTAGTAGGCCTAACTCTTTTTTAAATATACAAACAGGTTTATTAGACAGCATTAGCGTATACGTTTGAAATATGAAATATAGGAAAATAAATTCAGTTAATAAGTATCTTGTAAACAATGCGCGTATTTTTATTGTATTATTGCCGACCGTTTACTTTAATGGAACTGATTTTAGCCGCTTTAAAATTAGTAATGTTAATTAGTTTTAAGTTGTTTTTTCTTTTGTATGAAACCGATCTGACCCCGGACCTAGATATGCCACTGGTGCTGGGGTCAAACTAGAATTATTATTAACATGAATAGTTAGTATTAATTTCAGTTTTTAATATTAATTTATATGACTATTCATAGTTACTAACTACAGAACTTTCTATTTATATATAATTACGAACATAACTGGTTCCTTGTAGGCTTGTTAACAGAAACGGTAAATAGTTATAAAACCCCCTTCTCCTCACGGATCTGGCCTTTTTCATCATTTCTTTTTACTGACCTTTGTATTTGTCTATGTACATGGCACCCTATAGTCCACTTAGAATTTCTGGAAGACAGTAATTACAGGTTTTAAAGTGCAATGATAAATCGTGAATTATTAAACTGATTTTCAAGGTTAATTTTTATTGTTGAGTTTTATATTTATTAATAGTTTTTGGAAAATGAAAAGAAAAATAGAAATTAATAAAAAAATAATAATAAAATGCATTTTTGAAACTACATTGGACTTAGGTACTTTTAACACTAATCCCAACAGGGGTGCAGAAAATGTTTAGACCCCTCAACTTCAACCGAACACAATTTTCTCGGTAGGAAATTTCCCCAAAACTAACGCCAGGGTTTATTATGTTCTACCAACCAATGTATTGTATGTGATGAATGATAAAAAGAGAAGTAATAAAAATTCTACGAGCCAATGCTCGCGGGAAATTATGTTGCTATCTTTGTTCTCAATAGGATGATTGTTTCTTTTCAAAACGTATTTTAAAGATTAATTATTCTAATTAATAATTGTAAAAATGATATGAATACAACATCAGTTGATATTTTCGTCGTGATTTCTATTTTACGTCACTGATAAAAATTTCCCGGGCAGACCAAATTTCTCCCGAACCACGTTCGCACATATTCTGCAACCCTGCTAACCCCTAGATACAATAATTCCAGAATACGAAATTTTATGCTCCACAAATTAGGTCCACCGCTTGTTTATGTATTTTCCGAGATATTCATGAAACGTTAAAATTTCTTTGCAAACTTTTCAAAAAACTTGCAGTACCGCTGTAGGCTACAAGAAAAGTTTTATCTCATTTAGGCCTACTGTACAGCTATCTAGCAACAACATTGAAATTTTCATGCACTGTGGAATATGGCCGTGAGATTTAATGAATTCTGTTCTTTAGTGACTGGGAGAATCGCTTTCAGTTAAGAAAGAAATTATCAGAACACCTGAAAAAATAAACGATTAACTCGAGTGCTCTCTTGGGGCTATCGATTCCACTTTCGTCAAAACGTAATCAGTAAATGAGCCAATGCTATAACACGTGCGCGCGCGCGCACGGCCACATAACACAACAATCCGTCGCAACAGAACAACGATACGCGTTTATTCGGTCGGAAAATACGCAGCAGGCAGTTTCTTAATTTAATTAATTGGTACGAAACAAAAGAGCGTGTCCGACGGTGACTACTGCCAAGAACAGTCGCGCCTACTGTTGTTTCTGCTCGGTTAACTCAATTAGGCTACATAACTGCTTCTGTTTCCCTGGCGCACTGCGTTTATACGAGGATAATTAAAACTCGCGAGTTCCAGACGTTCGGTGTGATTTAATGAACAACGCGCGCGTCTTGACCCAAGTCAAGATTTTTTCCACTGCAGTTCGTACATATTAATGCTGAGATTACGTACTCTTAAAGCGTTACAAAATCACCCAGCGTGCACTGGAGAGTAATGACATTTCCGTAACAACGTTTAAAGCGGTTTACTTCTGTCTGTTCCTTATTCACAGTCCTTTTTCCTCCTCTTTTTGTGACCCGGCTGCGAGTCGGTACCTTCTCCGAACTAATAAAGACAGGCGCGCACGCACCCGTGTCCACCAACTTTTACCCTACAGAACCCTATTGTTTTTCGAGATTGATCCTTCCAAAAATAAGGGGGAGAGGTAAAAACGTGAGGGGCCCAAAAAAATCCGCAAAGTCCATGTGGGGTATAAAATTAAAGGGAATCTAAACCACACTCTGAATACAGAGCTCAATTTTGAAAATTTCAACATTTTTGGACGTCAGGACTCCAAAAGTGGGTGAAAATTTTTATGAAGTCGAATAATGTAGGTATCAAATTAAAGAGAATTTTAACTAACATCTGAATGTAGTGTTTAAGTTCTGGAAATTTCAAATTTGGGGATCCAGGGCCCAAGAAAGGGATCAAAATTTGGAAAAAATTGTAAAATCCAGTCGGAGTGTCACACTAAAATGAATTGTAACCCAAATCCGAATGCTTCTAATCTTTAGTGTTTACACTGTATGATTCTGTGCTCTACAGTTGTTATATCACTAAAGACAATCTTATTATCTTTACTATCTCTATACTATATTATTAGTACAGTAACTAGGATTTTTGGAATTTTCTGTAATGAAAAATTATATAATATCGAAATTTATGTAATAATTTCAAAAGTGTGAGCGAATTCTGCAGCGCAGGGAGTATACTAGTTTGCAATCAACAAATCTGGTTTTATTAATGTTGTACTGTTTTTAGTGACAGTCTTTAAGCATAATATGAGTTTATCGCAGCAGATACGTATAATAATTAATTCAGAACGCGTAGGCCTATATATTACTGATTCTATATATTACTGATTCGCGTGAACTCGAAAATTATTTCAGAAATTTCGTGATATCCACATGCCGAATGCATACATCGATAATACGATTTTAATATACTTATTCCTGTAAATTTATTTATTATTTTGGGATGGCACAACTTCGACCACCGGAAGTTGGGAGTAGATCTATAAGGCTTATGTTCTTGTAGTCTGTATACTATGTTCTATTTATTGAAATCTAATAAAACTGAAACAGGTCTATGATACAACTGATTTCGAAATATACACCACCAGCCAACTAATGCACGACGACTGAAAATAATTCGTTAACAAATAATAAACAAAATCCCCGAAACTAAACTGTCACTGCTGAACGGAACAAACGTAATCGTTTAGTTATTGAATCTTTGAAATAAAACATACAATACATACTGTATTAACCTCTAAGAATCATAACTATGCAAGATTCAATTTTATTTCGTAGTTTAATTTTTCTGTCTTGCGCTACTTGCCAACAATGCCCGAGACTAAGTTTCATTTTTTTTACACACGCGTTATTGATACAGAATTAGCTGATTCAAGTCAGGCTCCCAGCAATAGTTGACTGGCCAGTCTATAGTGCGTTAAAATGCGTTTTCACACGTGTTGGTTTTTTTTCACCACGAACAGCGACCAACTAAAAACCTCTACACACGCCACTCCGCAATCCTACTTCACCTCCGTTTATTTTTTATATCCCTATAATGTACCTCAACTTTACTCGATCTGTACAAGAGGCCTTCCCCATTCTACAACAAGAAGTATCACCACTACCATGAAGAAATGCGTCCAATACCATTTCAGACACAACGGTTATTAACCTTCATGAGTGCATGTAGGTTTCTTGAACGCTCGAGTCGGGGACACAGCCTCCATGGGAATACGTGACGAAGCGATTTGACAAAGTTATTACACACTCCAAGACAGACATGTGATCTGACGGCGGTCTCTCTGTGCCTCCACCGCCAGGCCACGTTATGACGATATCAAGCAAAACAATGCGTTTACCTTTCCCTAATAAGATAGGGAATTGACAGACAAATTCTAAGAAAAAGCAAGAGGTATTGTAGTGAGAGGAGAAAGAATAAAGACCTTAAATACGCGGATGATGAAGCACTATTGGCGGAATCAGAAAGAGATACAGTTCATGACGGAAAATATTGTAAGAGTGGAGAGTCTTGTTCGGAATGAGTATAAATGTCAGAAAAACTGAAGTGACGGGAATTGGCAACAACAAAGGCCTCGAAACATCAACGAAGCCTTCCAACGCATCCTAGGAAGGAAATCCTGTAGAGCAAGTGAACTCACTTAAGTATTTGGGCGGTACGGTGACATGCAATGGAAGCTGTATAGAAGAAATCAGAGAAAGCATGATATTTACGGGTAAGAGAGCTTTTGAAAAGATAAAAGCATCGATGACAGCAAAAAGGATTCCGATCGGTGTGAGAAAGATTTGCTAAACGTTTTATCTGAAGTTTGACTTTGTACGATAGTGAAACATACAAACGGTACAGTATGCTTGTACATTGTAAAAACACAAAAAGAAAGAAGAAATGTGCCTAAAAAGCTTCGAACGTGGTTGCGGCGAGAACGATTTAATGAAATGACCTGATAAAGTGATAAACGATGAAAATATCGACGTAAATAAAAGAAGAAAGGAAAGCACAGAAAGTTTTAAGAAAGAGAAAAACTCGGCAAGGGCGTATACATATTACGTAGAAACTGTTTGCAGCCGAGTATCATCGTAGAGGGAAAGGTGGAAGGAAAGCCAGGACGCAGAAGAAAAAGTGTTGAAACGCTTGAAGACATCAGAAACGAAAGGACCTACAGACAGATGCATAGAACCGGAAAAAATTGGAGAGCATACGGTTATCAAGACGTTAGCAGACAGTTATATACTAAAGAAGAATCCAATCAGAGTTCGAGTATTGAAAAATTGTTGCACGCAAAATGAGTTAAACGAGAGATCACGGCGCTAAGAAAAATAACTAACGCCAGGAACGAGATCTTAACCCCACAATGAAATAAGTTTCGGTGCATTTAACCTCACTGTAGTCGATCTCAATGCATTGCACCGTGATGAAGGATTAACGCGTAACAAGGGCAAAGGCAGAAACAGAGGACAACGGCCGACAGCCATGAAGGGGCCAAACAAATGCAATAAACGATGTGTGTGCACTAAGAAAGCGGTGACCAACTACGTAAACTGGAGACAAACCTAGAGGAAAACTACAAGAAAAAAATTGTGGACCGCACGCCGTAAACTATTTAATCAGAAGCGATAAATCAAGTTACATAAGATTCCGCTATCAGATATTGAGTAGACGTCTACTAAATACAAACTTTAGTTTCATGTCGAACGCCAAAAATAACATTTCAGGTCTTACTATAGCCTGTCGTTTGTACACTGGCGATCAGTAGACGTCTGAAGACCCGACACCGATGTATAAAGCAGTCGCTGGCGATTCACTTATATTTTGTTCGCACACATGCTTTAACTTTCATCCTTACAATTCCTTAACTATGGCAAACGGAAAACCGACATCGTCTTATCTTGAACGAGGAAACGAAAACGTGTACTGAAAAAGCTGCACCAAAATGCTAAAGTAGTGAAGCTTTTTTTTTTTAATACACACAGAGAATAAAAATTATACCCTGAATAATAAACGTCAATAAAGTTTTTAGAAGGAATAAATCCTTATTTTGTAAACAACAAAAAATTAAGTAACAGAGATAGGCAAAATAATAATTTCGTATGAAGGTTACGGGTGAGTAGGGAGAGACAAAACGTCAAAATGATGATTGACAACCGTTAGCGTATCTTAGTAAACAAACTGAAAATTTCATTAGCTAATGTAAAATAATCAATACACTGAGTGAGCTCACATAATCGGCGAATAAGCGATATTTCCAACTATTTACAACTCTGTCCATCGGATAAGGAGAAACGTTACATAAGTAACGTTAAACATTAATTATGTGGGAAATGAACACGCAAATGAAAACAGTGGACTGTGGGCGTAGTTGCGAGCGGACTCTCTTCCAAAAGCGGTGGTACAAATCGCAAATCTAATTCATTCAGAACGAGTCGTTTTTACGACGCAACGTGCTTAATCCAGAGAATCGCAAATCATTTGTGCATGTTTTCCATTTATGATGCTGCAAATAATACTTTTTCCTTGTCATCGGCAGCGACTTTCTGCGAATCACACTTTGAAAAGCCGCCGCAATTATAACGGACACAGCATTAACCGCATTGTTATTGTACGTAACAACAACGATCCTAAACTAAGCAAAGTGTAACAAGTAAAATATCGGTATAGAGAACCATACATGACTTTCATGTTCTAAGATTTATATTTAAAATCATTTTCGAAATAAAATATTTCCATTGAAACTACTTCTTTCGACTCTTTCTTCAGTCTTAACCACAATACTGTGGTCACTAACTAATACCACCTCACGTTAGCGCACTCGATTTTCACTGATGATGGCACTGCCGAAACGTCTGCTTTTGCAGAAAACATAGGATCACGGTCAAACAGCCAGGGAAGGAATTTTAACAACACACTACTTCTTTGTTGCCGATAACGTAGTACACATATAAAAAATTATCCCCTCCCCCTTCAACTATCATTTTCATTTATAGAAAATTACCCCGCACCCTTCAACTACCCTTTCAATTTATAGATATTTCTACAGTGGATTATTATGACCTTCTTTTAAGGATACTTTATTTATCCAAATTAAGTACTTCACTCTTGTTAAAACATAAAACGTTGCACGTAAACTACCCCATCCACTTAACCGACCAAAGCCTTTGAGTCCTCTACAACTCGGGAATATACGAGTATATGCAAAAAATTATTTGATTCTGTTTGAATTTGCGACAGTTATCGTTCGCCATAGAAAAAATTCTACACACAGACACACGCGGACACTTTTGGAAAATGACTTTTCTTCATGTTTTGAGGGCAGTACAGTCACCGTTGCTTATCTCGAACACGATTTTTTCGTGATCACCATACTTCCATTTCCTTACAGAACATGGAAGTAATTAAGCACGTGACTTTGTACTATAATACAAATCTAGTATTTGTGCGTCTAGTAGTATGCTTGCTCCATATCAAGCCTTATCTTTCCTCTATTCGTTTGGGATTGCATCTCAAGTACAATCAACAACTGCAACCCGAGTATCCAATAGAAGTAATATTATCTGTCCTTAAAAAACACACTAAGCGTTTTACATGTTAAAAAGACAAACTCGTGAAGGAAAGTTTACGAGAACAAAACAAAATCCATTTCCACATTTGCCCGTGACATTTCTCGCATGCGTTTTCAAAAAGAAATTCTTTACGAGCTGAAAGACGCAGAAGAAACTATCGGTAATCTATTGGGATTTGGCCAGAGATGGAGCTACTGGGGAAAATGGATGGATGGTACTGGGGGAAATATCTTCTCTATAGATATCTTCTTCAAAGGGTTTCGAGGATGAATATAATTAATTATTCAACACACAAAAATCCAACCAAAAAAACTTAATCTTCGAAAAAAAATTCCATAGATCGGAAGAGAACAATGGTACAGAAGAAACCAAATTGGCAATAATAAATTAAATGATACATGGTATTTCTGAAACTTTCTGTTGTAAAGACACTGAGGTTAACAAGGGAGGAGTATCAACACAATACGTAAGTATATACTATTTAATGTAGAACGACCCACAAGAACAGGATTAATACAGAACAATACTCCACACACAGCTGAGTTTTATTGAATACAACCGCTCAAACAAATGTACGATGAAAGCACAGACGGTCGCCCCACCCCCGCTTTCGACAAAATCTCCTAGGATTCACGACGACGTGCTCAGGTAAGCCGATTTAGGCTTTACCGGACACCGCTCGCCCAAAGCCTACCTCACGGCTTACATGAGTGGTTTTCATAGTCCCCTCTTTCGCTTTCAGCGATCCAATCCCTACGCGTTACAACACTTTACACATCCGTACACGATTATCTATTTTCTAAGTTATGTTTACAAACCATAACGGCATTTTTTCCCAAAAATAAAGGCCTTGGAAATGAAAATTTTAAGACCAGTTAAGGGATGCAGTTTAAGAGATCATCTATGAAACGACGACATAAGGAAAGACCTGAAGTTACAGTTAGTTCTGGATAGAATAAAGGAATACAGGCAGAATTGGAAGTCCCATATGGAACGCATGGTAGACACGCGTATTCCTAAACAATATGGGCCAGTGGGGACGAGAGAACATGGAAGACCCTGGAAAAAATGGTCAGAGACTCTCTGTGAAGTCTCTGAACCTCAAGCCATGTAGTGAAGAACTTCACACGATTACAGATAATATAATAACGATATATTGACACAATAAAAAAGGACCTATTACTAAACGTCACAGCAAACTTCTATATGTCGGCGGAATTCTTTATTCGTTAATTTAAAGAGCAGAAAATAACACCAATACCAATAACTATTTGGAGATAGTGTGCGCTTGGGAGTTCGGGTAAAAGGAGGGTCGATTTCAGTCAAGTGTGACTGACTTGGTCCCGCGTAAATAAACCGAATTTAGTTGAGTGGTCATTATCCATGGGTTTAGGCATACTTCGTTCCATCGTATTTAAATGACAGTAGTCAAACAATAATTTCAATCTGTCGATTTAGGGAACGATGTAGTTTCAATGGGTCATACCATTTCGCACTTCTATCATTTTCGTATTTTCACGAGTTATACATCTGTAAACAGAACAAGATGGAACGAGGTGTTTTCAACCTCAGAACTAATTATGAATGAAGCAAAGTGTAATAACTTGACTCTACTTGGGCATTAATTACTTTAAGATGAACCTTTGAAATCGTGTTATTGGCACAAGTTAATATGTCACGTGAAAAAAATGCCGACTATTGTCGGAGGCAAACATTCTTGAACAACATGAGACTGATGTTATGAGTCACGGGGTACGTTCAGCCTTTGATACTACTGTGACGAAGTCGCCGGTTACCGGTTTGCATGCAATTTGCTGTCTTTTTTTCCATCTGAGTCTTAACAGGAAAGAGGTCTCCAAAAATTAACTAAAACTTGCAGAAGGAAACATAACGGAAACGGAAATTATCGTGGAACCAAACACAATTACTGGTTACAGTCAGAAGTACGACGTGTGAAAGGAAATTCGTCATCTAATTCCTGTTAGTGCGTCAATGCAAAACGAAAGAAAGATAAAAATATTGAGTGGACTCGAACCGACACACATCAGGTGACGATCTGGGTAAAGAGTAGGCCTACGTATATAAAAAGATAAGTCTTCTATGGCATGGAACACATACTCGTTCTTCCGTATAACCTTTCCATGGAACACAAAAATCCACAAATAACGGCTGTTGCTGTTCCTTCTTCTTCTTCCCACTCCATGGATTGGGCTATATCCCGTACAGACTACACAGAGGATCTGACCATAGTTCCAGGGTCTTCCACGATCCTTCTTATCAGGTGGTCTATATTTCAGTGCTTGTTCAGGAATATGTGGGTCCGTCATGCGTTCAGCATGATACTTCTAGTCTTGCCTGTATTCCTTTGTTCTATCAATAACCGACGGTACCTTGAGATCTTTCCTTATGCCCTCGTTTCTCTAAGACGGTCCCTCAAACTCCATCTCTTAACAACTCTTAAAAATTTAATTTCAGAGGCCTGTATTTTAGAAATATCTTTTTTCATGATAGTCCATGTTTCACTGCGTACATTAAAGTTGACACTGCTGCTATGACCTTGTATCCTCCCCTACTATCTTATTCTTTAATAACCGTCGAACTGTCCCAAGGTTTAAATAAATCTATTTAATTTTCTCTCAATAATTTTTCTAACCGGAAATTATAACCAACATGTTATATAGTAGTCTATTATTACTCTTAATATAAACACGATGAAAACAAAAACATTTTGTTATATATGTTGTGTAATCTTTTCTAAAATTTATTTAAAAATGTGTCCACATATAGTAATTTCTTCGTCACCACCAGTTCAAAAATTTAGAGTAATAAATAATTTTACTAGTCCACGTCCCCGTTGTGTCCCCTAGGACCTTCTGTAGCCACGCTGTAGCTACAGATGCTAACGGACCTCTGTGAAGACCAACAGACGGAATGGTGGAAGAGATCTCAATGATACAACAGCAGGACGTGCGGAAGAGCCTTAGAGGAGCAGACCTCTTCAAAACCTGGGTTCATATGGCTCCGGATGATAGCACCCAGTAAGGGCCCCTGCCTAGGTGTACAGGTGAAACCCGGTCAACGGTCTCAAAGGCGGATGAGGCATCTCACTTCCCAACGGCAAAGAGAGCGGAAGAACCTATTGGAGTAAACCACGAAAAACAATCATTTCAGACCAACAATCCGATCTTATCTCGGAATTTAATTCCTACTTTTGCACTCTATACAATTTCAATTGCAGTACGGGAAGTCCGTTAAATGAAGTATAAAAAATATAAGTGAAACAGTGAGAAAAAGAAGACTAGTAGTTTTTGGACATTTATATACAATGGACAATTTCAAATATCAGTGGGGAAAGAAGTAGACATCAAGATGGATTAAAGAAGTCAAAAGGGATTTAGAAAAAAATAATATAAACGCAGAAGCAATTGAAAGAGAAGTTTTTCGGGCAAAAGTGTTAACAATGGAAGGAATCCAGGGTAGGAGAGAAAAACGCAGGTTCAAAGTGGGCTGAAGGCAGGAAGAAGAGACATAGTTAAAAGATGAAAGAATATTGGAGAAAAAGAAAAGAACAAGGAATAAAGAATTGAAATTGGCATGTGATCCTCAGATGGCCGATACAAATAAAAAAAAATATACTATTAAGACTGTTCTTGCCATTACTAGGAGTAAAGCCACCGGTTACGTGTTTCTGGTTGGAAAACTGATGTCTACATATGACAATTTGATTAACTAGTTGCAAAAATACATTATAATGTAACAAGAAAGAACGCCATCACTCTTTATCTGCATTTGAAATCCTATTTGCGTCATTTGGTAATAAATACGTCTTGCGTTATTAGTCAGAGCGTTTGTGACTTGCAAGGACATTTTTCGATTTAAAAAGTACAGCACAAGATCTTTTTGTCTACGTTTCACATTTCTTGTCGAAACCAAACAAAACAATGACTAAACAATAACGTTCAAAAGATAAACAAGCTGGCTGTTGCTCGCCACCATGAACAAAGCAGCCGTTATCGCAACAGGCAACGACCACTCGTAACTTTTTTTACATGCGTCACACGGACTGAACGTTCTCCTTTGAAAAAAGGAAATGACAGTGTTAGTAATTAAGCAGCTGAGACGTTTAACGAGTTGCTGCGTAATATTCTTGTCCGAAAGGAAACCGTTCCACGGAAGCCTTACAAAAACTCAACGAAATTATACACAGACAGTTAACTCTACGCAATGCAATGCCTAAAAACCTATTTGTTTTAGATTGTTACTGTAGTGTGATAAAAAATATAATCACACTCAGCATCTTATAGCGCCTTCACAAATACACATACCCTTCCGTCCTGTTGTTTCCCAACAATATGTTTATTGTGGTACGAAGGCTTACACGGCCGGAGTCATTTCGGTTAAAATTACTTCCCGGGATGTTTGGCCGTGGTCCAAAGTTTATGACAAAACCAGACGTTTCGGCAGTGCCAACCACTGCCATCTTCAGTGGAAACGAGTAGGCTAACACTAACGCGGGATGATATACGTTAGGACCACAGTACTGTATAGCCCTATACTGTATAGGTTTTGTTATAAACTTTGGACCACGGCCAAATAGCCCGGGAAGTAATTTTAACCAATATGTTTATTGTTATAAAACTACAGCAGGCCTTAGACACATCCGTCAACCGCCTTGATAATGGCAATCTGCAACGATATCATGACCAATATAACTGGTGATCGCTTTGTAGTTATCATTTGGAAAAGTAAATTATTTACGATCTTTCCTGCAAACAAACAATTTACTTCAGTGACGGATGCATGGGGAAGGATCCAAATACACCCACCCCCCAACGAGGAAAATACACGATTTCAGATTCCTACCTTACAACTTTTAAGTCATGAAATTTTCTAAAAATGTAGACGTTACAGCTCATAATGAGTAAACTTTCTGGCGACGAAATCGTACTCAAAACGCAACATAAACGAAGAAATGGCTCTCATTTAAACCTGAGCACTATAAACTTTTTTTGACCCCCCCCCCCAAATAGGCTCATAAATTGACCGAGTAGATTGTAGTTTCCTTGGTATATGTTAGTCAAGTAATGGCCCTGCCATAGTAAGGCACAATATACCTACTTTTCAATTGGTACTTCCTTTTACCTTCTGCTCACCAAAACCAATTTGGAAAGCAACAATGGGAATCGTCCCACAGATTGATTTCAGAGTGTCATCCTAGCATTTACTATTCTCCCCTCCATCTCCGCCCATCGACTAACCAGTACAGGGCATTAGTGTCCTTACACAGAGACGAGGACGCGAGCAAATATTCAGTGAAGAACAGGAAAATACAACAATGACAACATGGAACGATTGGAAAATGGAACTACTAAACCAAACCTAAATATAAACGATAATAAAGTACAAACCAAATGGCGTGCAGTAGAGAATCTAAAATTAGTTGGGGGGGGGGGTCCGGTCTTGTCGGCTTCATACAAAAGAAAAAAACAAGTTAAGACTAATCAATATTAAAATCTTTAAAGTGCTTGAAAAAGTGTAATAACATACTGAAATCACATTAAAGTAATAACACAATAAAAATAACCGCTACTGAAACAATGTTATTGACTTAATTGATTTTCCTATATTTCACATCCAAACGTACCGCAAATGCTGTATAATAAATTTGTTTGTAGACCTATATTAAAAAAGAGGGTTACTCCTGTATTAAGTGTACACAGCTGAGAAATTAATAAAACTTAAAAATTAAGAGATTAACCAAATTTCTTGTCAACTTTTGACCCTCAGGGGGGTCCGGTCTCGTTCGTTCGACCCCCTCCTCCCCCATAATACGCCTCTGATGACGTGGGCAGGCACAAAAAAACGACACAGCAAATGAACCTGAAGCAACCTGTACGTTGAGACACTGCGACTTATTTCTATTCCTGAATATTAACCAAAATCATGTTGTTAGAATTTCGCCTTGCCGGCTGAGGCTGAGGCCGTGGCCCAAAGTTGTTGGATGCAAACGTTTCGGCCGTACCTTCGACGGTCATCTTCAGTGGTACGGCCGAAACAACTTTGGACCACAGCCCGGCAAGCCGAAATTCTAACATTGACGCCGGCCTTGAAAGCCTCAGACGAGATTACCATATTTGAAGCCACGGAACTGTAACCGAATGGTACAAAAATATAATATCAAAACTCCTGTCAGCGTACCCGGCCACCACGTTTAGTGAAAATACCCCCCCCCCCCAAGGGTTAAACAATCGCCACTCTGGTAGTTCTGTTTTTGTACCAAAAAATGTTACTGTAGTACACGGCCGACTAATCATTAACGGATTACGCTGGACTTTAGAATTTATAAGAACAACTGAAACTACTTTGACATCTACAGTGCTATTAAAACAATCTGCGTCTTCTGACAGTTCTCCTTGCGTGTTTACAAGAAGTAGTTGCTATGGTAACTCGGACGAGACTCCGAGGTGAGCCAATCACCGGCAGGCGTGTGCTTTCCCTCCCCCTTTCTCCTCAGTCAACAGTCCCACACTGACCAATCAGCGCTCCCGCAACTGTGCCGAACACCACGTGCTTCTTAGCTGTCAGAAGACCCAGATTGTTTTAATAGCACTGTAGTATACACATTTCCAAGTACAGGTGAATCATCCCTGTGAATGGGCAGCCCCAGTCTAAACTGTAACCATTGAACAAACTGAAAAAGCCAACATGTTACGATTAGCAGAATCGTAAGAACAAACAATCGGCATGGAGAAACCATAAATGACTTCCATGTTCTAAGATTTATACTTAAAATCATTTTCGAAATGAAATATTTCCATAGAAACTACTTCTTTCTTCAGCCTTAACCACAGTACTGCGGTCACTAACGTATACTACCTCACGTTAGCGAACACGATTTTCACTGATGATGGCATCTGCCGAAACGTCCGGTTTTGCAGAAAACACTGGACCACGGCCAAACAGCCCGGGAAGGAATTTCAACAACAAACTACTTCTTTGATGCCGATAACGTAGTACACATAAAAAATCGGTATGGAGAACCATACATGACTTCCTAAAATATATTTAAAATCATTTAAATATTAATTAAATAAGTGGATGCTTGAATTCTGAAGAAATGACGTATCAGCTAAAATGGTACCCTCATGTCAGGTGGGTGAAGACTATCCTTCGTGAGGCAGGACTTTTTGGGTAAAATGTTTGTAGGTCGAACGAAGAGCTGGCCAAAGGAAGCTGCGATCTGATTCCTGTAATGAATTTGGGCTCTCGCTGCGAGTTATCGGCCGAGGGTGAATGATGTCTATAGTGTTATCAAAGTCTTTTCTGTCAATTCTATACTGGTCATTTTTCTTTTTTAAAATCGAATCTTTGTTTCTTTCCATTCGTCTTCTGATTTCCTGAACGATTCTGTTCACCCGTATAATTATAAATTTCTTAGCAAAACATTTCTTCCTTAATACGTTTGCGTCTTCTGTTTAACACCCACCATTCTGATTCATGTCATAACGCTATATTCCACACAGGCTAGTAAATAGCGTCTTACCCAAAATATTTTCCAGGAGGGGCAAACAATTTTTGAGAGGAGAAAAATATTTATATATTTTACATACATACACACATGCACATATTAGTTTGTAATTCTTATATTATAATAGAAATAAATACAAAGATTGTATTAATTTATTGCTTCAAAACATGCATAAAATTAATGGCTTGTACAAGTTAATGTTTGATCTCCATTAAGTAGTGCTCATTTCCAAAGTTTTAAAATTATGATGTCCGTAATCAAAACATCAGAGCAGGTTTAGTGTGTATGAGGGTACACCGTGGACAAAAATTTTCAACATTCCCTATGGAGCGTTGCTCAGAGTAAAGCTGCGAATCTACAGTGTACGTTTCACAGAACAAACACGCGGAAAAGAAGGAGCGCTCCCAAGTCTCTCATGGACCCTGAGCATCTTGCAGAGGGTTCATTCCCTAAAGACGAAGTCTGTTTATGGACCGTTCCTCTGTAAACATGTGCAGTTACACCGGCGAGCGATACACAGGAACCAAATCACTGTCCACGCTGGACACCTTTTCGGCTTGCACGCATTGTGTTGGTGTGGGTTTTGGTACTTTCCATTTAAAAAGCGTGCAAACCTAAGAAAATAAAATGGAAACGTAAACATTACATAATTGAGATATGCTTGCCTGCCACGAACGATATATTTTCTCTCATACATGATTTAAATTAAAATGAAAAATATAGAATTTTGTTAAAGTGAAATGAAATGTTTCCATGTAAACTACTTCTTTGTTGTCAATAACGTAGTACACATATAAAACTCATAAAAATTTACTTCCTCCATCATCAACTATACCATTTTAATTTATAAAAAAAATTACCACCTTCCCCATTCAACTACCCTTTTCATTTATAATATTTCATCTACCTTTCTACATTTGATTATTATGACCTTATTTTCAGGATACTTTATCAAAATTAAGCACTTTACTCTTGTTAAAACGTAAAACGTTGCAGGTAAACTACCCCTTTCCCTTAACCGATCTTCACCAAAAACAACAGGCCTTGAGTCCTCTACAATTCAGGGCTGTATGCAAAAAATTATTGTTTGATTCAGTTTGAATTTGCGGCTATCGTTTGCCATAGAAAAAATTCTACACGCTTTTCGAAAAATGACTTTTTTCATGTTTTGATGGTATAGTACGATCAGAATCTGCCGTTATCTCGAACACGATTTTTTTCGCCATGACCATACTTCCATTTCCTTATGGAACATGGAAGTAAAAATTATCCCCTCACCCTTCAACTATCATTTTAATTTATAGAAAATTACCCCCTCCTCCTTCAACTACCCTTTTCACTTATAGATATTTCTTCTATCTTTCTAGATTGTGTTATTATGACCTTCTTTTTAGGATTCTTTGTTCATCAAAATTAAGTACTTTACTCTTATTAAAACATAAAACGTTGCAGGGAAACTACCCCTCCCCTTTGACCGATCGTCACCAAAATCAATGTCTTGAGCTCTTTACAACTCGGACCCATATGCAAAAAATTATTTGATTATGTTTGAATTTCCGGCAGTTATCGTTCGCCATAGAAAAAATTCTACACACAGACATGAGACACACAGGCACTTTTCAGAGAATGACTTTTCTTCATGTTCTGAGAGTAGTACAATCAGAATCACCCCTTATCTCGAACACGATTTTTTTCGCCATCACCATACTTCCATTTCCTCATGGAACATGGAAGTAAAAAACAAAAAAGACGAGTTGATGACTAAACTACAAAGGTTTACATTGTTAAACACATGCAGCTGATGTTGAAACAACAGAATGCACGTACCAGGTACAAACGCGGTCACAGTTCACTCAACTCTAATTAAGCGCATGCACCTACACTCGGTGTACACAAGTCCGTTCCACCTATTGGCGGGAAACTTTGCCGGTGCATACCGTCTTATCTGTTTTACTGTATGTCTCACCTCTATATTGTTTACTGAATAACGGTAGTTCACTGTTTACCTACGTCCTCGAGCCGGGTTTGGAGCGGGACGAATACCTATAATCTGTTCTTGTTCTTTCTTCTACATCTACAACACACGACCTATGACTTTGAAATAATGCGGTTTTTGCATAGTCGGGGTTACTCTGCTTCTGTTATAACAATTACAAGTTTTTACAGGCACATATTTTTGTGGATATCAACTGCTCTCCTCACCCGATATGCGTTTCAAAGTTTAACAAGCTAGAATCGGATCGCACTAACTGAGTAAAACTACCATCTGTTTCCGGTACATACCACACTCGAAACTTGTTCATAACTACCCCCTCGGCCAACACTCGAATTAAGAAACATGTGGAATATTAGAGTCACATGTTAACATGATAGTTAAAATCTCTACATTTTAACGTCTCTATTTTAAAACGTCTATATTATTATTGATTAATAATAAGTATCTCTATGTCAATTGTTAATTAATTATTACCTGAATTGTCATTACAGAAATTATTAAAAATACAAAATAACTAACTGAATATAAATCTACACCGTCAAAAAAATTACAGAATACTGAATATCGGCCGTCGCGCGCGCGCGCGCGTGTGTGTGTGTGGTTTCCTTCAAACTTAACGTTTTAGAGATGAATGCTGTCTACCTTTTCCCCTTCACAAATAAAATTGGAGAGTAGAGATATGCATGTCAGTACTAACACATTTACAAACAATCCTTAACAATATACGAGTTTTGTAGTCCGCGTCACACATTGCCTTCCTGGGAACCATAACCTAGACCAACACTTTCTTCTTTGCGTTGAGACAAGTATTAGGTTATATTAACACGTTTATTTAAGCATACTTCTATAACGTCAAGAAATCAAAGACTTTCACACTTCAGTTTTGAACTAGGCGCGTTTCAGTTCTGCATAGGTAACTTGGCGTTTTTAAGGTCTTCACGTAGTCATGATACGCGTGTATTTAATTGTCTTCAGTCGTTTTAATTTGAAAAAAGAGTTCATTTCTTTCTTTTAAATCCACGCCCCTTTATCGTTCTTTTAAAACCACCGACTTATCTGCTCACACGAAACACTTTGAAGTTACAGACAACATTCAGGATCATAATTCGAGTTCAGAACCATGAGTTCATGTTATCACTTGACCTTTGAGACAACTTCAAAGTTGACTAAACTACGTTCCGCTAGCGCAAGAAGCTGTGTGAAGGGAAAATTTAAAAATTAACGCCATCACAAAAATAGCAGAGATCTAACGTTCGTACATTCAGGCAAAATAACTCTTGAGAAACAGAATTTGCAAATTAAATCCGAGGGCAGAATTAAGTCGCATTCTCATCTCTCTATAATTGTATGTACCCAACGCATGTAGAGTTTTAAAGGTCATGTTTTTTTTCTAACAGACCACCATACGAATACTAAATGGTATCTAGTTAAAATAAATAAATCGAAGAGGAACATGTTTCTCTAAGGTTCAGGTCGCCGTCAATATTACACCAACAGCGTGAACACTATAGCGCCGAAGTAAAATGTGAGACAAATACACTTAACATACGCACATGTACACGTATTACCAACGCTAATTAGCTAACGGCGAACGTATAAAAATAAGGAAAAAAGTCACTTGCAATTACCAGAAAAATAAGTACAAACATGCGCGCGCACGCACGCACACACACACACACACACACACACACACAGGGTTTTAACCTAACAATGACGTTGTTTGAATAAAAGAAAGAGTGAAACAGAAACGACCCTTGAAGGGTGAACGAGAGGTAGTGAACGGGTTGCGGGGAGAAGTAAAAGTGGCACGAGAACAGGTAACGACTGTATAGACTGATTATGTAACGTCACTCATTCATATGTAATACCGTACTGCATGTGCATACATTGTATACATAACGCATATCTGCAGTGATTCCCTGAAACAGTTTACCACAGTCGTTCTTACATATCAGTTGCCAAAACTCCATAAAATATTTTTTCAGCTCCCTAGTTTGTAATAAAAAGATTTAATTTAAAATAACTTTTATTCTTGACTGTAATGATAAAAATACTAGAAAACATATCAACTTGGGTATATATAAGACACTTGTTTAATACCCCCACCAGCGCCTTGACTTCGCTATATCCTGGCTTCAATTCGTCACTGAACACTACTTTCGTGCAGTGTATTCTACTGTGGGTAAATTTTGTGTTTGTTGGGGATATCATTCTCAAGACATACCTATGGAATAGGACTTGGAAGAATATTAAAAATAAGTCTTTCTATTTAGAAGGAAAAGTGAAATTCCTTCCATCCAATAGGTATGTTGGTTAGTTATATCCAATATGGACACAACCCCCCTTACCTAACACTGAAGAATTCAGATTACCACTGATACACAAGCATTACAGTTTGAAACACAATAAATTAAGATCAATAAATAATTCTTTTAAATTTTTCAAAATTTTGAAAACTAAAAACAAAAATTTTTCATGGGCCCTTAACAACCTTTTGCCTCCCTCTACTTTAAGATTCGCTTTTTCTGTATTTTCTGCCCGTTTTCTCTTCCTCCACACATTCTTAGTTTTCACATATTTGGCCAGTAACAACGGATTACCCAACGAACAAAGAAGCAAACTTATGAATTTGGTCATAATCAGCGTATTGCACAGGTCAATTCCTCAAATACTGATGGGCTCTACATTTTGGTGTTATATCTACTACGAGACAAAAGAACAAGGAAACTGGAGGATACGATATACCTATTACAAGACGGACGGTACAATCAAAGAAGGCGATATACTAAGATTTATGCAATATAGAAGATTGACTCTAGTCACAGCATGTAGAGAGAATAAGTCAAGATAGGCAACCAAAGAAATACGAGGGGAATACCCTTGGAATACGAGGGGTGAGACAAGTAGAAAGACCCCGAAAATGATAACTGTCGAAGTGGATGCAGCTTGAAAACAACAGGACTCCGTAATTGGTGATGCCAAGTAGAAAACAGCAAATGGAGGTAAATAATGGAAAGAGCCAAAGCCCACACAGGACTGTACAGCTTCACAAGGTAAGAAAGAAGAAACAAAGAAAGAAAGAATGATAGCATCAAACTGTCCTTGCAAGTGCCAACTTGATGACAGACGAACATTCAATAAGTTTCGTCACATATACAACCGTCTCACTTAAGCCATATGGATTCAGTCGCAACCGTATTTGAAGACTATATAATACACATAATAGTCAACTTTCACTCACAGACTTGCACTGGTCAGAATGATTAAAAAAATCCTTTTTTTTTTGGTTGACTACACTTTACTAAGTTTATTATTAACAGAAACTGTTTCACTCATTCTATGATACGAAATATATGCGCGCACACGCATATACTTTACAGTAAGAATACACCATTCAATTGGGGCAAAGCACTGACATAATATAACATGGTTACCACAATATAAATAAGTGCTGTGGTAAAAAAAAATCAATTATCCATCTCCATTGTATTAACACTTCCTTATTACAGCATGATTCAGTGTAAAGGCAGAATGACATGATCCTGCCAAGATCACAGAACACAGTGCAGTCAAATATTGTAGTCAGTATCAAATGATGGGTTAATGCAGCTAATAAAACTTGAAATTTTATATTTCCTTAGTAACTTCAACAATTGGCAAAATAAAACCTGACATCAAAGAAAAATCGAAAACTTTCGCTCAAAAAACTCCAGTGTAAATCTTGTGAAACATTTCATAATGTTACAGATACTGGTTCAGTTTCATAATGCCAGGTTCTAAGCCCTTTGTAACAATGTCTGAACCCAGATGTCTGGAAGACCACCACATTTCACACCAAACTGAAGCTAAAATGTTTATGGAAGCAAAAAATTGAAACTATACAATTAAGGGGGCAAAGAACTGTGATGCATGTGTGGTCACCACTTGTGGGTTATCCGTACATGAAAAAGCGTAACTAGATTCTTATCTCTACAGGGAGACAATGAACTTTCTACTAAACAAGTTATTTTCTAATTCAAAATCACCAAACAGTATTACATATTTAGGTACACTTAGATAGACAGACAGAAAATACATCACCAAACAGCCACACTACAATAAGTTCAACTGCCATGTTAGTTCGTTCGAACATAGCAACTACAAAGTAAAGAAGTGGCTTGTTGACAGAAACGACCATTTCCTGCAAGACGGAAGAAAACAGTCTAACCCTTGCAACAACAAAAATGTTAAAAACTTCTAACGCATCTTGGATATTATTCTAATAGTGAGCTGACACCATATTTAATGCGTGTCATGTTCCGTAGCTGCCATCTACAACATAAAAACTACAGTGTGTCAGGCCATCACAGCAGTAGACAAACAGTTAACGTGTTTCTGTTCTAGATGTAAAGACAAAAGAGCAGCATATTAGTTTAACTAAATACTTATTTGCCAGCCTGTTTTAATTTTCACTTTCATACATAATTTTCATATTCACACTTATGGTTGTTGGATATGATTCAGAGCATTGTCAAGAAAACACAAAACAAGTACGATATGAGAGAGAAACAGCTACCATCGATGTGACTCTGTATTCAATAATAACATTATAAATAAACACAGAAAGTTGTAATGGAGCTTAATCTTTACTGTACTAACACATAACGGTAAATCAAATTTAATGTTCTGAAAGACAACTGCTGGTTTTGAAAACTGAATTCCTCCTAAAGCTGATGCAAATCTTTATTGGTTCACGAAATTGAAATTATAAAATTATGGAGGGAATAATTATATGGGGCAAATATTACTTACATTCTAAGCACGTTAACTTTTCACTTTAAATAACAAGCTTAAAATGGAAAACAAAATGTCTGTGCACTGTGGCTGACATGAAAAACATGTTTACATCAAATGAACTGAAGTACAAAAACGATTTGAAAAAATCTATTTGTTAGTAAAGAGTAGAAATCAAAATTGCACTAACAGAATAATGATTAATCACATAAAAACAATAAATACTTCTACGCCCATAATCACAATAATAATAATACTTCACAATGATAATCACAATAAAAACTTCTACGACCATATTAACTACTGCTAGCAAAGAGGTTTAATCTGTACGTAATGTTGTAAAGGTATGATAAAATATACAAAACCAAAATTTAGATAAAATTTTAAGGGCACAGCTGTATACATAATAAATCAACTGCCACCGAAGTGAACACAAACTGAATGTATTTAGACTCAGATTATATGAAGACGTAAAACTATTAACTCTCCATAGTCTTTCCTAGGGATCTAAAAACTGAAAAAGTTTCAGAAACTTTTATGTCTGGCCACATTCAAATACTAAAACAATTCAGTCATTCAATAATATGGACACAATATGAAGCTTCCCAAAATAAACACTCAAATTGATATAAACTTTAAAGTGTCAGCGGACAAGCCCACTTCTTATGACTTGTATGTACATTAATATCACAATGAAAACAAGAGCAAAGTGGACGAAGTCGGAATCAATTAAGAGTCATCAACTGGCAGATATTATTATAATCAAGTCAAACGACAATTTATCAAAGAAATAATATCTTAAAACTAAGGAACAGGAAATGAAAAATTCTTCTGGTAAACATGTCAGTGTGAGAATTAAGGTAACCTGAGCAGGTGCACAAGTATTCGTCCACGCAAGCTTCATTAAAATATGCTCTCAACACCTGCTCATTTCCCCATATGTCCTCCACTTGCTTGATACAGGCTTCGTTTTGTTTGAACTGATATTCCTCCATCGTCCACCTATCAGGTATGGGCTACATTTCTTTCCCTATGACAAGGATCGCATACACAAGACCACTTTCTATCCCATATCTCAATACAACTTGAAGTTAGATGAACACGCCACATAATAAATGTCAATAAGAGAATGAGACAATGAAACAACACAATTTTGTGGGTCACATGTTAAATATTGTATACTAGTAAGTAACACCTCTACACTTCTACTACCAACATATTCTGTCAACTTCAGTTATGACAGTTGAAAGAGTTTAAAATGCTTCTTAAACACTGGAACCATTAAGACTAAGTCCCTGATGCCTTAATTTGTTAACAAACAACAGCCAGATTACATTACTGACTTAAAAAATGACATGTTGGTATAAGCACAAAATCATATGATTACAAAAAAATCTACAAGTTTGATGTTTTTAAATAGTGTGAATTTAAACCGGTTTTAAAACTTAATTCACATGGCTCAGGGGGGGGGGGGACGCAACAGCAACATATCGACAGGCCTGCACCACACCACCTCATGGACAATTTACATAACATTATCCCCTCTGCTAACTGGTCACTGCAGCCTTCCCCACGCACAATGGACATGAAATTATCATTTACATCTGACTGACTAGGACACTCAAAGGAATAAAATATTCTATACCTAATGGTCAATATCCATCATAATTACTAATAATCAAAACCTCCAATCAATACCAGTAAGGTCCAACAATATGAATGTAATAAAAAACTATGTGATAAAATATAAACAGAATTAAAATAATTTAAACTGATATATTACAAAACTAATTTTTGTTTGGGCTGCATATGGAAAGAAAGGAAAAAGCCTAATTCCGACGTTCCATTGTAATTGTCCTGCTATTTGCCTAATGAATAATAGCAATAATAATAACAAATATTGTTATTTATTATTAATACTTATTATTAATTTTAGCTGTTGTGATTAAGTTTCAAAAAAGATCTACTATCTTAAGGATGATGTTCATGAATTTCTGAAAGTTGACTAACAGCTTATTAACATTAATAGGACAACCAAAATAGTAAACACAACACAATAGTAAACAACTGTGACAAAAGTTACATTTTCTGGTGAAGTTACAAAAGCATAATTGTATAAAAAGTTGAAAACTGAACTGATCCTAATACCATCAGACAGCTGTGCGCATAGTCGACCATCTGCTGATCAAAATTCGGAAATAAACGTCCACATTAATTTAAAATCTATGTAATATTGTTAAATTAAACAACATATTAAGACTAACACACGTGACATCTTTTCTTTATTACATTAAGTACCTTTCCGTGAACCGTCTGATAGTTTTCATTTTCTATCACTTTCGTTAAAAAAAGTGAATAGAAAACATGCCTGGTAATTACAAGTAATCCCAAGACGACTATCCTCCAAAATAAAAGCTTATTTTTAAAGAGTAAATAAGCACAGCGAATCTAACCTTCAATCATATTTAAAATGAGAAATTCTGAACTTTTCCATACTTGACATGCCGGCAATGTTTTATACCGGTCATTGGCGAATTGACAAAAATTACTGGTAATACCTACACCACACTAACTTGACTTTGAACTCGTAAAGTAATAAATATGTATTAACAATTATATTTTTTATTATTTAATTTGTAACAATACTTGTCTGCTAGCATTCTTGGTTAGAATTGTCGAACCCTATTACAATTTTATATAGGTTAACCACAGTCCTGGGAAACCGTACAAAAATTTGTTAGCATTTATAAATGGCTGTTATATAATCTAATGGCGATGTCAAATTACACATGTGTACTTACGTTCTACGTCTGCCATGGTGACAATGTTTCTGTTGTACAACTGTCAACTGCGATAAATAAATCAAAAACCTGCAGGCGAGAGAGCACGTCTCTATTTGCAGAAAATCTGTAACAGAAGAGGAGAAACTTGGTGATGCGATGCTATTATGTTAGTTTGGCATGTCACAGCCGGCAAAAAAGGGAGTGAGAACGGAACACAGTGGGGTAAGAGAGGGTAGGCTGTCAGAGAGGGCGGTGTACCTGCAATGTCTACCACACACAAACACACGTACACACACACACAGTCGAGACCAGCTGAGCGAATAAGATCAATGTTAAACCCAACCCCCAAACACTGCACTGTCTGGCCCTTCAGACGGCCCCCTTCCACTGCAACAACCCGATTTTCGTTATGGCTTCGTCCGCGTTGGCGGTGATCATTATGTTATTTCAATTAAATATAACTTCAACCCGTTTGGAAACAAAACAAACTTTTCCTCATTGATTATCTATGTATACGTAATACAAAAACAATAACAATGATAACAGTTTATCTGACGCTACCTGATTATACTAAATCGGCAGCGCCATATGGTTGTTGCACACACACGAACACCCGCGTACGTCTAGAGTTGTCTACCCTCTTCAAAATAATTTCCAGTGCACACAACATCCGTGTCCTATCTCGTGTTCATCTTCACCTACCCTATACACAGAACGTTTACCCCCACGCAATAAAGAGTACCTTCACTCCCAATCTGTAGTATTCTTAGAAGTACTCAGGTTTATCGCTCCAGATACAAACACGTGACGGAGAACGCTAACCAATCTGATAAACGGTTACAAATTTGAACATGGAAAACGTATGCATTTTGAACACTATAAAATATAACACGGCAAATAAAAAAAACTTCAATGACGTCGGTCTTGAAATTTTTTTATTTTTTTACTCATTTCTCGCCATAACTACACAAAACTGCGCGCGCGCGTGTGTGTGTGTGTGTGTGATGGCCATTGGTACCCCATGGCGGGGATGCGGCAAAAGACGCAGCAGCCCCTCCCGAAAAACTAAACTCCGCTAATTTATAAATTACAATTTTTTTCCTTCCAACCTCAGAGAGTTGGTTCGTGGCCATACTCTGAAATCGTTACGCGGTTGAGTTGTTCACTCACCGCTTAAAATCTCTAGATATCTATCACTTCTGCAGCCACTCGATTTACGAACTTCGTTACTAGAATTTCTTCCATTCGACCTTTTCTTTCAATATCAGTCATGTAGCTAATATATATATTATACATTAGCTCCCTGAGCTGCAGAACTCGCTTACTACTTTAAACGAAGTACATTTATTATTACATATATTTAGATATTTGGTAATTTTTCAATTAAGAGAAAAATGACAAAATTGTTATTTCTCTACTATAACAACTGAAGAGCACACAATCATACAATAAACACTAAAAATTAGAAATATTCGGATTTGGATTACTATTCCTGTTAGTCTGACAACCTGCTTTCAAATTTTTTTAATTTTTGACCTCTTTTTGGCCCCCTGGGGTCCCGAAATTCTTAATTTTGGGCTTTGCTATTTTTGTCACAATTTTGACCCCCTTCATTTTTTTAGGGATCAATCTCAAAAACAATAGTGTTCTGTAGGGTAAAAAACATGGACACGAAAACAGACACAAATGCCAGACCCCAAAACACACACAGGCAAACGGTCGAGTCAAAACTGAGAACTCACTTCAGTCATTCAATTAACTAATAATCATGTTCCAGCAATACCTTCTCACAGGGCTTTTACCAATCGCTCTCTCTCTCTCCACACACACAACCTCCCTCTTTGGCACTCTGTCACTGATCAGCCTTCAGAAACTCACTCCAGTACAGAAACTCAAATGCCTCTCTAATTGTAACCCCCCTCGCACTCTCTCTCGGTACGTGATTCAGAACCACACATCACGTAGAAGATTTTATGAAAATTTCTCTTGGTTTTAATGGAATGATTCTCGAGGTTATAACAAGCCACTTCTTTTTCATAAACCTGTGCCGTGCCGTCCTAGAGTTACTGTCGTCGATGGATTCACTGTCTTCAGTCCACTGAGACTGCGCTAGAACATATCACTGCTTCTCTTTTCTCCGTCTGGCTCTACATACCCCTGTGGAATCAACAATAGCACCTCATTCCCTCCCGTTTGAAGCAACACACCTCCACCTCCTAATTCTCATGCCCTTCATGGTTTCTGAGACACTCTTTATCACGGTTTTCTTGCTCTTTCTTTGGGTCTGAACTGTATGAGGTTACCACTCTGTGTTAGTCTCGTCTTTCTGTTCTTATCCATTCTGTAAACCAATTCTCTGCGTCTTAATAATCTCGCACTATGCTATACACAGTCTCGTATGCTATACGGAAAATGCAAATCTCGACAGTACAGTGCGCTTATTGTTATTTTTGTAAAATACAATCTGGGGGGCGGGGCCATTTGGTATGGCTTAAACGATTTATATTTTCCATAATCGTCTTTTAATCTGTAAATCAATTACACGGAAAGGACTGGCAGTTATTGTCCCCGGATAATCTATGCTCTACTGTCGCCAAAAACGACCAGTCTACAGTGCTAATCGACTGGTGAATATACGAAACTGCTGCAAGTAATACAAGACTTAATAGACGGAGAGATAGAGGTGTTTTATTTTTTTTACTACGTCGATGGAATAATTTTGTCGCAAAATGTTCTATGACATATTGATCATAAATAACTGATGGCGGAAAGCGTTTCGGAAGATGAAAACAAGGGCAAGCGGTGAAATCGGAAAATTTCTAAGGTTTTCAAATCACTCTGTATATGGCTGAAAGTTTACAAGTAAGTGCCAAATGTCGTTCTTACGCCCCATGCAAAGTGGCGGAAACAGGAGTGGAGTATAAATGGCCGGCGGAAAGCGTCAAAGTTAAAAAAATTTTGAGAAAACTTAAAGCACAAGGTATATGTCCGCCAATTTGTGTATGCAATGTTTATAAATGTACAAGTTTGTGTGCAAAAGGACGGAAAAACATTCGTACTTTTTCCTGATAATCTCGATAGAAAGTGTTCCTTTAAAATATTTAAAATATTCCTTTAAAATTTCCGACCAATATTGTTTCTGTTCAAAATGATAAAAAAGAAACATCTTTTATTAGAACCCGACTCGATCCAATTATAGGTTGCAAGTTTCAACTAAAAAATGGATTGGTACTTATTTGAGGGGTCAACGAAAAAAACAAGGAATGTCACAAATGTACCAAATCTGCGACTGTGGTGAAATCTGGTGGCTAAAGTAGTAACAGTTCAAATGGTATATGTAAAAGTTAAAAAGAGTAGATGTGTCACTAGTTATAACCTATTTTGTAAATAACCGTAAGCGCAAACAAGGAATGTCCACGCGTAAGCCGTAAAAACAGGAAATGTCCTTATAGCAGTGAAGCCACGTGCTATTAGTATCGCTTTGTTTTGTCGTGCGTGCGTTGTGAGGTTAGAGTGCTTGTTTATAGGGTTTCTTAATTTAGTTTTTAACAATGTTTGAACGTGATATTGATAATGGTGTGTAAGTGAAGTAGAGAGTGCTGATAAAAATACAGGTAAAAAAAAGGAAGATAACTTGTAGGACGTCCGGTGTAATGAAGAAAGTAAGGTTACAATCACACGAAACGGGCTATGACTCTCAATATTAAGCGTCTCAAATGTTTTGAGAATGTTATTTTTGAGGACCGTAAAATTTTGTTAAATAACTTAAATACAATGAACTCTAATGATGAACAAAATTCTTACTTGGCTAGTATGGTTAATGTAGTACCTATACAACGAAGGAGATCTCGTTTACCAGATAATTTGGCGAAATATAAAGATGTTACTTTTTCATACACAGTTACAGTTTTACGAGAGAGTGAAGGTGTTTCTAAAGCTGTAGAAATCCCTGTTTGTTTTAAGGCCTTTCTATCAATTTTTTGGGATCACTAAGGGAAAATTAGAATGTATACAAAAACGTTTAAAGCGTACTAGTTTGGTTCCAAAGGATAAAAGGGGTAAAACTTCAGGCTCTCATAAAAGCCTTATTATTGAAATTCAAAATGCAATAGTGAACCACATAAAATCTTTTAAAAGTTTAAGTACACCAAGTCATTACGGTAGAAATCATTTGAGCAAAAATTATTTTCCCAAAGATCTGAATGTAAGAAAGATGTACGTTCAAATGTCATAATGATTACAAGAACTTTAAATATTATGTATATATAACTTTCACTATGAACTTACTTTGATTTTATTTCCCCAAACGTTTCAACGTGGTATATGTCTTCTTCAGTGGGAGTAAATACTGAATGTCTTTACAGAGTCCGGTTATGGACTGTAGGTATGTGTGGTGGGGGTTGATGGTGGGAGGGAATTGGCGCTGGGGTTCAAATTGTGTGTTTGAATCAGTGTATCGAAAAGTATGTGTGATCTATAATGTAATTGTTCATTTAATATGTTGTTTGGTTGTAGTGCGTGATATCTGTATATTTCAAATTGTTCTGCTGTGTTTAGTTTTCTACTTTTAGGTAAGTAGTGTAGTATTTCCATGTGCTCTATAAATACTACACTACTCCAATGAAGTGGCATCGTTTTTATTTCATTACGTAATTAATTATGTTGATCGTACAGTAAAAGATTTGCACATATTTTGCGACTGGGCGGGTGGTCAGCATAAAAATTTCACGATAATTAGATTTCTTCATTATGTGGTATATGAAATAAAATTATTTGACTCTATAACTATAACGTTCCCAGTACGTGGACATTCTTATTTAGAATGCAACAGAGATATGAGCATAATAAACTTAAAAACAAAAATGGAAACCCCGGATGATTTCTATGAATTAATAAAACAATCTCATTCATTGTAGACTGGCACCTTATAAAGTAGTTTCAGTTCCGATATACATATCATGGCTACTGGGAAACAGCAGCGATCAGGCTTCCTGATAACAAAATTCTGAGAAATACTCTAGTTGGATGTGAAGACTTTGAATTGCCAGAACCAGAATATGAAGGTAATAAAAGTGCATTCATTTCTATTTTCTTTCTTGCTGCTAATGTTAATAAAATATGTTCAGTTCCTACTTAGCTACATTGGTTTTCTTTTAATTATTGTTATCTTTATTTCCAGGTCTCTTACCTGTCAGTAACTTGAAGTATAAAGATTTGAAAAGCTTAATGAAATTTTGTCACCAAAAAGCAAGAGACAATAGTATATGGCCTTGCCACACAATTAACAAATATCAATAATTAAATAATAATAAATAAAAGTAAATAAATAATAATGAATTCCTTGTTTTGTTAGCTGAAGTAATTGATGATGAAGTGGAAGTGTTTTGTTCGCTTAATGTTTGTACTTAAATTAGTTTTTAATTTTTTGGGGGGAGTATAAGTTATAAGTGTATGTTAAATTACTTTATTATATTCACACCAAACTGTTAAAAAAAATATATGTATTATGAGTTTAAGAGTAATCACTATAAACAAATAAAGTCTTTAAAATCTATTTCTGAAAAATTTGTTTATTGTGACATTCCTTGTTTTTCCCCCTGACCCCTCATTTGTAAACGGGGTGAGGTTCTAAGTCTGTAGATATTGTAACTTATGACTTTCTTACAAACATATTTTTGTGATATCCAGTTTTCCTGCAAATGAATCAAAATGTCACAATAACTAGCCAAAGCCACCTTCCCTAACGTTTTTGTACACTTTTTAAAAATATTCATATTTACTCAAATTATTCTTGTTATTCAAATAATACTTATTATTTTTAAAAACAAGAATATGCTTTTTATTACCTCAATGTTTTGCCAGTTTTAAATAACTGTCATCATTTTTAAAATAATACTGTAAGGTAGTTTAGGTATATTAAGGAAGTATAGCATACTACGGTACAACGTTCCGGCCAGTTATGCAGGTTAGAGCCCAGGTGACCTCCAATCACTAACAATGTACCAACAAATATTTTAATAATCCCATATTTTAAAACACATTGAACACATGCCTCTTTGTCAATGTAGACAGTTTTGTCACCTTGCTATTTGTTTCTACAAAACCGAAGGAGTTGCAACAAACTGTTTCCCAACACTCGACCATTATAATTTCTTTGAAAGTTATTTATTAGAAACGATTTTTCTTTATATAGGCACACAACAAAAGAGGGAGAAAGCGATACAGTACAGAAGGCAGTCTGTCATTTCATTACATGCTGTCGCCATGACAACCAACGACACCGGCTGGCCAATAACCCAATATTAAACCCAACAACTGAAGGGGAGGAGGACTTTGGACACTCCATAATGGTTACTTTTTAGTTTTATATTTCCAACCAGAATTCTGATAAACTGATATATAAAATAAAGACTGATTAGAATATGGTATAACTAAAGATATTTACAATAAAAAGTGCATATCTAAAAATGAGAAAATAAAGCACTACAGTACAGTAGTGAGGCCAGAATGCCTATATGCAAGTGAATGTCTAGCATTTAATTATAATTTAGACAAACTAGAAATATTGGAAAGACGAATTATTAGGAAAATATTAGGCCCACGAAAAACTTCAGAAAGTTGAAAATTAAGAAGTAATGATGAAATATATCAAAGTATAGAAAATATAACAGAAACAGTAAGAAAAGAAGACTAGTATTTTTTGGACATTTATATAGAATGGACGACAATAGGTTAACAAAACAGCTCTTCAAATATCTGTGGGAGAAGAAGTCAACATCAAGTTGGATTAAAGAAGTCAAAAAGGATTTAGAAAAAAATAATATAAACGCAGAAGAACCAATTAAAAGAGAAGTTTTTCAGGCAAAAGTGTTAAAAATGGAAGAAGCCCAGGGTGGGAGAGAGAAAACCCAGGTTCAAAGTGGACTGAAGACAGGGCGAAGAGACAGTGAAAAGATGAAAGAATATTGGAAAAAAAGAAGTAATAAAGAACTGAAATTGGCATGTGGTCCTCAGATGGCTGATTAAAAAAAGACTGATTAGCAAGTACTGTTGCCTGAACATCGAGCCTCTAGCTCTATTGGTGAGGTAGGTTTTTTTTTTTTTTAAATGCCAATGGAATGAAACGATAGCTTCTACACCTTCTTTTGTCAGTTAAAGAGTGTAAAACTTTCACAAAGAGGTGGAACTGAAAAAATTATTAATAACATTAGCACAACATATAGGCACAGTCGTGCATGTGACAAAATTAGTCTGATGTTTCAAAGTATGCCCACTGATCTCTACATAAGCGTCGGTTTTCAAAATGATTTGTGTTGAGAAGTATATAAGATCCTACTCATCACCAGGTTTCACGACATGATATATTTCACTTGAATGCGAATCACTGGTAAAAAATTGACAGTGAATTTATTGAGAACTGTGTTAAACAATAAATTTAAAGAACTCGTGAAGAAATCAACAGAGAAGGGATTGTTATTTGCATCCAAATCCGTGGAGCCAATTCCTTACTACCCTTACCAACTTAGTAAGGACCAACAACTTTCATTTTTATATATCTACTGCTCAGTTGCTTCAAGCTTCACTGCATACATTCTGCCTTAAATGGCATGCAGAATCTGCACAAATGGAAGTGGACAAGACTGAAAAAAAATAAAAAGATTATGTACTCCAGTCAAGAAGTAACAGAACTGTACAGTACTATACAAAAGACAAACGTCAACTACTAGTTTGTGCATTACTGGGATACAAGCAGCAACAAAGTATCAGCAGAATCACGTCTACTAAATAATCTTTTAAATAGTGCAAAAAATTAAGTATTTTCAGCTTTTGGCAAGAACCTAACTTAAGAACTCATGAGGTGATCTGTGGAATACAACTCTTAAAAACCAAAACTGTGAATGCCTAAAGAAGTTTTTATAAACTTCTTTTATGAGTAAAATAAATGTATTGAAGATCACGATGGGATTCAAAATTTATAAAACTTCATGGTTTTCTTCAGACATTAGTTTGTCTTGGCAATGAATGTTTTCAAAAATCATGCTAACAGAAACAAAAATCTTGATTATTCTGGCACAAAAAAAACCTCAACGCACTTCTAGTTATTTCACTTACTTGGAAATTATGACAATACATTAACATACATTAAACAATCCAGAAAAATGTATTAAAAAAAAGGTAAATACATTATATCTAATTTTGCTACTTCAATGTGTTTGTCACATCTATATATATCCTAATATTAAACTCATTAACACTACTCATTATCTCTTCATATACTACACAAAAAGAGAAAGAAATTCAAAGACATTAATATACTCTTATTTTACTTTAAAAAAAATTGCTACCCAAAATGAATTCTTTTTGTAAATGTTATAATACAACCCAACAAGTGTGTGAACTACTAAAAAATTCAGTATAGAGTAGATTTGGGAGGGGGGCCAACAAACTGGTACCAAACAGAGAAGTACTAGATGGTGTACAGTTTCATCACCTTGATATTCATAGTTCCACCACCACTTGTGGAAAGAGCTTATCATCTTTACAAATTTACTGCAAAATACTTTTTTGTTCAGTCAAATAACATGGAATAATTCAATTATGCAAAAGAAATTGAAGAAAATATATTCCAATTACATGGATTACATTTGTGAGTATTGTAGTTTTCTGTTTATAAAGTTTACAGACATCAACTAAAAAAAATACAAAAACCAATGCTGAATAGAATAAAATATCGGTATGGAGAACCATACATGACTTCCATATTCTAAGATTTATATTTAAAATCATTTTCAGCCAAACAGCCAGGCTGTGTCTTACCTGCCTTTTTATTGCTGTATTAAATGAAAAATATTATATTACATTACAATGAAAAAATTATAATTTTATTGCCTGGCAACAAAATGATTTTATTTTTAACAATTACCATTGTTTCAAAAAGTTTAAATAAATTTTCAAGTACTTTACTCTTGTTAAAACGTAAAAGGTTGCAGGTAAACTACCCCTTCCCCTTAACCGATCTTCACCAAAATCGAAAGTCATTGAGACCTCTACAATTCAGGGACGTATGCAAACAATTATTTGATTCTGTTTGAATTTGCGGCTGTTTTCGTTTGCCATAGAAAATACGCTTGATAAAAAAACGTTGCAGGTAAACTACCCCTTCCCCTTAACCGATCTTCACCAAAAACAATAGGTCTTGAGTACTCTACAAATCAGGGCTGTATGCAAAACATTATTTGATTCTGTTTGAATTTGCGGCTGTTATCGTTTGCCATAGAAAATACCCTTGTTAAAAAAACGTTGCAGGTAAACTACCCCTTTCCCTCAACCGATCTTCACCAAAAACAATAGATCTTGAGAACTCTACAATTTAGGGATGTATGCAAATAACCTTTTGATTCTGTTTGAATTTGCGGCTGTTATCGTTTGCCATAGGAAATACCCTTGTTAAAACATAAAACGTTACAGGTAAACTACCCCTTTCCCTTAACCGATCTTCACCAAAATCAACAGATCTTGAGAACTCTACAATTCAGGGCTGTATGCGAAACATTATTTGATTCTGTTTGAATTTGCGGCTGTTATCGTTTGCCAAACAAACAAAATTACCCTTGCTAAAAAAAAACCGTTGCAGGTAAACTACCCCTTTCCCTCAACCGATCTTCACCAAAAACAATAGGTCGCGAGTACTCTGCAAATCAGGGCTGTATGCAAAAAATTATTTGATTCTGTTTGAATCTGCGGCAGTTATCGTTTGCCATAGAGAAAAAATCTACAGACACACAGATAGACAGACAGACACACACACAGACACTTTTCGGGAAACGACTTTTTTTCATGTTTTGAGTGTAGTAGAATCAGAATCTGCAATAATCTCGAACACGATTTTTTTTGCCATCACCATACTTCCATTCCTTAAGGAATATGGAAGTAATACGCTTGATAAAAAAACGTTGCAGGTAAACTACCCCTTCCCCTTAACCGATCTTCACCAAAAACAACAGGTCTTGAGTACTCTACAAATCAGGGCTGTATGCAAAACATTATTTGATTCTGTTTGAATTTGCATCTGTTATTGTTTGCCATATAAAATACCCTTGTTAAAAAAACGTTGCAGGTAAACTACCCCTTTCCCTCAACCGATCTTCACCAAAAACAATAGGTCTTGAGAACTCTACAATTTAGGGATGTATGCAAATAATCTTTTGATTCTGTTTGAATTTGCGGCTGTTATCGTTTGCCATACGAAATACCCTTGTTAAAACATAAAACGTTACAGGTAAACTACCCCTTTCCCTTAACCGATCTTCACCAAAATCAACAGATCTTGAGAACTCTACAATTCAGGGCTGTATGCGAAACATTATTTGATTCTGTTTGAATTTGCAGCTGTTATCGTTTGCCATAGGAAATACCCTTGTTAAAACATAAAACGTTACAGGTAAACTACCCCTTTCCCTTAACCGATCTTCACCAAAATCAACAGATCTTGAGAACTCTACAATTCAGGGCTGTATGCGAAACGTTATTTGATTCTGTTTGAATTTGCGGCAGTTATCGTTTGCCATAGAAAAAAAATCTACAAACACACAGACAGACAGACAGACAGACACACAGACACTTTTCGGAAAACGACTTTTTTTCATGTTTTGAGTGTAGTAGAATCAGAATCTGCAATAATCTCGAACACGATTTTTTTTGCCATCACCATACTTCCATTCCTTAAGGAATATGGAAGTAAAACCAGTTTACTAACTGTATAATCGAACCTATAACTTATTTTCCATCTACGTTCTTTAAAAAAACTACAATACAACAAAAATTTATAATTGGGAATATAACCCTGTGTGTAATTCAATAACTTCTGTACGATACAGGGATGGTCTGGATCATAAACTGTGTATATGTATTAAATGGGCAAGTGTCTTCAAAAGTAGATTATTTTGTCCAAAGTAGGCCTATAACTAATTTAGACTATGATTGTCACCAACAGAACATGTGACCACATCAATCCTAATATGGCAAAAAAGCAAACATTACTATGGTGTTTATGAAACAATCACTTAAGCACCATCAACTGAATAATTTTAACAACTCACACATACACGCACACACACAATTCTAACGGAGAACGCTTTACATAAAGTCTATATACTTAAACGATAAATACAATTTAGTTAAATATAACTTTTGCTAAACTTGTGTTGCTACCACTAATACTCACACTTCCATGATGGAAGTGTGAGTATTAGTGGTAGCAACACAAGTTTAGCAAAACTTAGTCTATGTATGAATTTATATAAGTGACAATAAAAAACATAAAATCTGCTCTTGTAGATTAGGTTTCTTGGTATAAACCTGTTAACAAAGGACTTAAACTTGAATTAACAAAAAAAACTGTTTTATATTGATAACTACAGTACATGAAAACGTACTCTTCTGGCTAAATTTTTTAATTTCTCTTAGCCCGTTCATAAATCTTCATAGAATGTTAATACTTGAATTTCAGGCTTAATACTTTACATACTTTATCGTATAAAATAATTAAGTATTTGTTTTATATACACAAACATACATCAAAACGTTTAATGGTAAATGTACTTTGTGTGTATGATTGCCAAATTGTTGTGCATTCTATTCTACAAAGTGTGTCATGCAACCTGGAAAAAATGTAATGGAAAAATTTAACTATTCATGAACACATGACAAGTGAGAACATGCGATGAATCACATGCAACGCCCAAACCCATAATTATAAACGCTTCGCTTTGGGACTGTTCATTAGGCGATGGAATGTTCCCTTATTAGTCATACATCAATTATCAATACAATAAACACACTTCTTATCTTCAATTATCAGTAGTAAACAAATACAGTGTAAGTATGAGCATTTTGTTTACTGTCTTACACAAAATTATCATCTTTCATCTACATTTGTTTGTTCACATGTCACGGTTGGCTCTTATGTCTTCCAGTGTGTGTGTGCGCGCGCGCACACAGGTGGGCAAGAAGACTGATTATTCCCTATTGTTAACCAAAATAAAATTTATATTATGTTTGCATATAAATAAATGTTAATTATGAGAAGAGAGGAATTAGCCTAAGGCTTCTTAGATGGAGACACAAAAGTAAAGAGAGAATGGAATGGACATAACAAGGCGAGTACTGAAGTGGTTCAGAACAGAATCAATGAAAAACAACCCATTTAGATAAAATTCTGAAGAAGAAAAGAAACTGGATAGGAGCCGTTATAAGGGAAAAAGAATATTAAAAACTGCTCTTGAGACCTAAGTGGAAGAGTAAAGGAGAAGACGAAGTAATTAACGATGATCAGTAATGTTAAGAGAGGACATTCCAAGTAAAAGAACAGACCAGGTACAGCTGTAATGGAGGGGGGGGTAGTGGTGCATAGGAATTGCCAATCAGTATAACACCACTGATGGTATCTTGTTAAAAAATAGGTGCACATTACGACCTCTGTATCAGGAATGAAAATGATCCTATCCTTTCAAATGAAAGTGATTGTAATGTCACATAAAACCATCTATACATATAAATAAGCAAGTATAAAGTAACAATAATAATTATACAACCATCAGTGTTTGTGCATAACAGTAATGTCTAACAAACAACTCGATAATACCTAAAAAACACGATATTTAAATATAATGCTGAATGTTACGTTTCAGATTACAACAAGACGTTATACACAAATTAAACAGCTCGGTCACATTACGTTTACAATTATTTCTTTATATGCCTCCAATGCTACATTTTTAAATTTAACATGTCTTTTCCACGTGGCATAACAAAACGTCAATTCAAACAGCTTCAATAAACGTTTTTTAACAGTCAAGAACACATAACAATTATGTACTGACAGCAATTATAGTATCCATCTTCATTTTCTGAGTAGGCTACTTTTTAAAGTTGTATTGCTGTACAAACTGTAACAAACTAACATTTTCAAGGAAACGCTATGATAAAAATGTCCTAGTGTTCTTAATGTTTGTCCTTCAAGAAACACTATGAAAACAAGAATTTGGTGGTGATCAGTTGGAGTAACGATTCAAACAGACACAACGAACAGCACAATATCAGGAAGTGATTATCACAGCCACTGATTCAAAACTACGTGACTTAAGAAATTTCAAACAAAAGATATTATCTTTCCCTTCTATTTATAAGCATATGTACTTGCTAAAAATTTGAGAACTCCAAATACTTAAGATATGTAAAACTGCAAAAGTAAAAATGTTTTACTTATGAAAATACTGCTCTTATGAAAATGGGTACTAATATAATGGGTATTGCTCTTAGTAAGGAGTTGGTTTGGGTACTAAGGATATACCAGTACTTCAAATGATAAGTGTCACTAACTATAATTAATTCAAATATTTAAACATTTGAACATTTTTTGGGATGCAATTTTTACTTTATAAACCATAAAAATTCTAAAAAAATGATTCAAAGACTTCAAGTACATAACAAAAATACTTTTTTAAGTAGTGCTTATCAGACTTGTTAAATATAATTAACTGCTAAAAATGTAGTTACATGCCTAACCAGTAACAATACCTGAAAGATTTGTTATATCTTAAGATATAATTCTGAACCTCAGCTTACACAATTATAATAAACCAGTACAGTCATATACTGAATAAAAACTTCATAAATGAAACAGCTGGGTACAAGCTGAAATACAAGATGGCAAACAGCAGATGAAATAAAAGATGACAAAAAAGACCATCATGTACTTCACTTCTGAGCTAATAACTCTCCCAATGTACAGCCAATCTAGTTTCATGATTTTAGAAAGTTTACCCTATGTATATATATATAAGGCATAACCTATTTATGGTAAAGAAGAAAAAGTCAACACAATCGCTCATCACTTACAAAAACTAACGCTTACCAATGTAATAACAAACTATACGAAGATAAAGCAATTAAATGTTTAACTTTTTGGTTGGTATACCAATAATAATCCAAACTTATTATTTCACAATATCTGGATTTGTAGACAGAAAGCAAAATCGCCCACAAAGAAAACAATGTAATGAAATAAATTTGAACTCGGAATGGTGAACAAATTCTAACAATGAACGAACACTCGTCTATCAAACGCAACCGACTTTTGCCGTTATGCAAATAAAAATAAATTCAGCAACAACAAAATATTACTAATTTCAATACTATTCTCTTGAAATAGTACAAGAGAAATAGTATTCAAGTGAGTACAAAACGACTTAAAAATAAAAGTTATGTTCACATTGTCTACAAACCTAACGTTGAAGACGTTGGAGGCTCTCAACAATATTTCTTTACTGACAACTGACAAAAAAACTTCACTTGACTTTTGAAATTTAAAAGTTGTTTCAAATACGAACACTGTCTACGATACTCCTGTAATTACAGAATGTTATTAATTTGTGCAATCAAAATTCTTCATGAAGCCAAAAAGTGAATTGTGCAACCATTTTCTATCTGTTGCTAACAAAGAAATATAACTTTTACAATTTCTGTCACTCGAGCTTTCTGTCAGCAATATATTTCCAGCGTTATAATTTACTACCTCAATCAAACTAAAAACTTTGACAAAACTTATACAATCACTAAACTTATTACTTACCGGTATTGCAGAGGTGTTTATAACGACGTTCAACATAAGACAACCAATGCACATTTACTCAGAGCGCGCCATAAACGTCCCGTTTATATGTAGCAAAGCTGCGCAAACTCAACCAACGATTTTTGTTCCGTTTCCATTGGTGAATTCAAATTCAAAACCGTTATATACAAAACGATTGGTCCAGATTGTGTATATTTCCCGCTCACGCGGGAGTTTTTATTATTTGAAATTATGAAAATCAGTGCTATTGACCGCTACACAAAAGTCGTTTCTGACATATTGCTTATTTGAAAATGAATAATGATTATCGCCAAATAAATCATTTATTCGGTGTAACTGTTAAGTCTGAACTTGCTCATTTGTATTATATTTATGATTAATGACATTAAAACTAATGTTTGAAAGGTGTACAACCCCTTGTTGAACATATCGATTTCGTATAGAAGAATAATTCGTCCTTGGTGATGTGAACCAGATGACACGTTTACTTGGTACAACACCAAAATGGCATGCCATCTTGGCACACCAAGAAACATGAATTTGGCATGCAGTACTTTTAGCATTACTAATTAACCGATTCAATTAATTTAACACACAATTTTACCATAATTAGGGTCTCAATAGAATTAATTACTTAATTATGATGGCATCTATAGCCTTAATTAAATCTTTATGTGAGAATTATATTTTATTTAACCAGTAATAATTACCAAAAGTAAGGACCTGCAAATGTCAATGTGAATAAGTCTCATATTCAGCGTCAAATATCAATATGAATCCGAAAAATCTCATGTTTTCTTATGTTTAAAGCATTGCATGAATGTAGGTGAAACTTCACTTATTTACACAACAGCCCTTAAAAATAGCTTGAATTGCTTATACTATGGTTAGAATACTTAAGTAGCCCATTGATAAAGTCTATGCAAAATTCTGGAGTAAATTGATAAGTACTCCATTTATTAGCATTAGCAATCATGCTTTTATAGTTCATAAAATGATATTAAAATATATTTTTATATTTTTAAATATATGTATAACTAATGCACTGTACATTCAAAGCATTCACAACTGTGTAAAAGTATTAATACCCTGCAATGTGTGTTGTACACAGTTGTCTGTTAACGTGATACTTTTCATTTTTAATACTAAGCGGAGAATTTCTTGTTTACAAGATACATTAAATAAAAAATGTGACAGTAAGGTTACAATTACAATTTAGTGAAAACATAGACAAAAACGTATTATTCTAGTGACAACTGTGACTTACTGCAGAATGTTTATTTGATTACTAGGATATAGACGTCATGAAAACTTTATTGTCTAAAGATAATACCATTCTCATTGGGAGATATAATATATAAATATCTCAAAATTTTCAAATGTTTCCTTAATAATTAATAATACATAACCAAAGGGTCTCATTTTTATTTTTGAAACAGCGTTCATTCTGCCCATGGCAGAAATTTTTAAGGTAAAAAGATTATTTTTTGTTTCTTTTTTTAATTCTATACTTGGTTTTCTACATAAAGTGATGTATCATTCATGGTAATCTGACTGATGTATGTATTTATTTCTTTATACAAACTGCACACGTAATAAATTATTATATGTCTAGTATTATTATAATGGACAATTGCAGATATATCACTAAAAGACTCAGTCTGCAGTATAATAGAAGACTTATGACCATAGCAACTACACACTCAAGTAATCCCTAAGAGTGATTATAGAAAGTAAGACCAGCTTGAAAAATCCAGACAAGTCCTTCAATACATTAATTTGGAAAAGGATTCTAAATCAGTATTTTTTGTTGGAATACCAGAATAGTAGTTATGCTAAAAATTGGAGTGTATTATACTGTGCTATTATTTAATAAACACTGAGTACAGTTGGTGATCTGAAGGCACATAGACTTAAATATAACGATACCTACAAGGTCTGGCTACAGCAGAAAAGTATGAAAAGTATACGAGAAGCTGATAAAAGGTGACGTAGAAAACAGTTGAGCTAAAAAAGGGGAAGAAGAAAGTTATAAAATAGAAAACTATGATTAAAATATGTTTCAAGGTAGTATTTTGTTAATAAACATGTGTTTTAAATTAAAAATACTTTTATTAGAAAATACATGTATATGCAAACTCTGATGTAAAATTATTTAAATATAATTACGTATTGAAAACATAAAAAGACATTTTTAAATAAAACTAACACTTTTCGAATATTATGAAAACAAAAATAGGTTCAGTACAAACACATTTTCTTTCAGCATTAATTTTCTATTAGTAGTTATAGAATGTAGCTAAAAAAATTGTATACAATAATTGATACAAAATTCTGTGTTCTATTATTTAAGTTCTTGAGAAAAAGGTTCCACTTGGCTGTTATAACGTTGCTAATATATAGAGGGCAATGTCCCCATAACACTTTGACTTTCTTCTTAAAAAATTAAGAGTATCAAATACACGAATATTGTGTGCGTGCATGCGCGTGCGCGCACGTGTGTGTGATAATTACATAGTTATAATAATAATAATTATTATTATTACTGTATTATGAATTATTCAGTGCTGCGATCAAGAATTCAAAGTTTTTATTCTTGTACCAGTATTGAAACTAATTGTATGAGACATTTTGTACCAGACTGTACACTACAGTCAATTTTTTCATTGTATAACAAAAGTTATCAATTTGTCCCCTATTTATCACACTGACCTTAACCATCAACAACTCACACAAATAAAAGATAGAAACCTACTGAGGGAACACACAGGTAAGTCACCTTTTCAAGAATTAATAACTGCTGTTATTGACACAGTAACTACAGCTTTTAAAAAAGACTAGTAGTGCATTCAAACTGTAAAAGTCTAATGTCATATTGTATGATATACATGGATGAATTTGGGAACAAAAAGTATGATACACGATGAAATCAATAAATCAGCGGTGTTGCACTGAACAAAATGATATCTTAAAGACTTACAAAAATAACTCATTATAAATGAGAGAAGGATTAAATAATAATCAAAACAAAAAAACTATGAATATATGGCTTTCTTGTAGTTATAAAAGTAGGCAAAAAGAAATAGAAAATACAGTAGGCTACATACAAAATACATAGCAGACTACAAAAGAATATAATGTATGGATTGACATTAGGCATGAGAATTTTATGTACATACAAAATCACTAAAAAATGATTATCAGTTCATGCATTCTGTTGAACATATTAACAACCTCACCATAGTATGAAACGCATGCAGAACTACAGAAGGTGTTTCAAACTTGATGTCTGAACAGCAAAATTCAAATCACCAATGAATGCAGCTAAACTTGTTCCATAAAATATGTTGATTATTTAGAAGCAGATATTTTTACATGCAGTAGCCTATTTTAAATATTTTTAAATGCTATTGAAATTTATAGAAATTTAAACAATACTGATGTTTATGGAAGAGGTTTAAGACAAATGAGTCATAATAAAAGGCTATGGAGGATGCAGATGTGCCAGATGCAGCAGAAGCTATAGTGCCCCCCTGCCCCCTGCTATATAAAACAAATTCCCTAAGACTCTGGTATTCACATTGAGGAAAAAGTTTTTAATCACTTTGTATAACTTTTTAAAGACTGTGCAAAGGGACTTGCAAAAATAACACAATAATGAAAACAGTATACAGTGTACAGTTCTTGGATTTCGTTGTCCATGACGTGTCCGTTACTTAACTAAATATCACTAATCACTATAGTATTGACGACTCGGAACACTAAGTTTTTTATAAGTAAAAACGTAAAGTTTTACCTTACAGCCTAAACTGGCTTTCACCTTTAGAAGGCTTCATCAGAGGCTGCCATAGGTAGCGTTGTCCGTCTTGTTGTTGGCGACGGGATAGTTATTCGAAAGATTGAAGCTGTGTGTGTGTGGTGAGATGTGTTCGAATAATGCGTGCGATTTGAATTGTGTCTGTTCAAATCACAATTAGAAATATACAAACACACAAAAACAAATAAAAACGACATCCTAAACGAACAGACACAATTCAAATTGCACGCATTATTCGAACACATCTCACCACACACACACAGCTTCAATCTTTCGAATAACTATCCCGTCGCCAACAACAAGACGGACAACGCTACCTATGGCAGCCTCTGATGAAGCCTTCTAAAGGTGAAAGCCGGTTTAGGCTGTAAGGTAAAACTTTACGTTTTTACTTATAAAAAACTTAGTGTTCCGAGTCGTCAATACTATAGTGATATACAGTGTACAGTATACTGAAAACATTGCTTACATCTCATATCTTTTTTTTTTAATCCATGTGACCAATATTTTAAATCAGTAAGTCCATTAAATTGTTTCTTTTACTTGAGGAAATACTAATTTTTATCAGTAGCTGTTTTTTTGTAAATGGTTGAACATGAAACAAGCACATAAAACATCACTGATCTCAGAAAAAAATTTTGTCTTCCAGAAAACAACCATGAGAGAGTTCTACATGTTCTAATTGAAGTCTACTGTAGTCTTAGTCATAGGCAGTCATGCTCACTCACTTGGATAGATACTAACACCAATCTAGTTAGATGTCTAGAGGCATAGAGGTCTAGGTCTAGAGGTTTAGTATCTAGTCAATAACAAATAAATCCTGTCATTTCCAGTAACCATGCTGACAATATTCTCGACTTAGGAAGAGAAATATCAGTGATAATATTGTTATCAAGAATGTATAATCTGATCTGAACCCTTCAATAGCTTGATCTCTCCACTTGGTACTTATAATGAGATACGAAAGAATAGTTGAACCCATGGTTTTATTTAACTTTCAGTTCAATCTCTAGGTACATCTATTTCATGAAAAGAGATTATAACTTGGTCGCTGGAAAACTTGAGCTAGCCATTATGGATTACACATCAATGTCAACAATTCATACACTATATGGATTGTGATAGCTGATTACCTGAACACTGGCTTAGTCTTAGGAAGGCAAAGACAAGTCCTTCTACACAGAGGTCATACCGATCTCACATACTCATGTGCACACACAGATATACGTGTATATCTTACTAGACAGTGATGTTCTTACCGTAATAATGATTATGATGACAGTGACAATGATGATGATGAATGTGGTAATGGTGATGGCAGCATTGAAGATAAAGATGGTGATTATTATTATTATTATTATTATTATTACTATTGTTGTTGTTACAGTTAACATTATTATTAACATCACACCTACACTCATAAGGGTAGGTAAAGAATAAAAATTCTCTTTTTATTACTCTTATTGTTATTAACATCTACATCAAAATCATCAACAATGTACAGTCTTTTGGCAATACGTGAAAAATTAAAAATAAATTAAAGTCTTTTAAAAATTAAATAGATAATAAACAACCTTATCATATTTAAACACTTGTGAATAGAGAAAAAGGTATTGGTTTTGCCATAGACTTTTCAACATGAATATCGAGTTAATGTACTGTAGGTACCAGTCGTCCATTGTCATCGCTACACGTGTCAGTTATTGTTATTAATTTCATTCATTTATCAGTAAACTAGATCTATTACTGCACAAGAATGAAGTGACTTACGTGCAAAAGCCTGATGGTAACATTCTGTTGAAACAACTGTGCTGTTTGCAACCACATGTGCAAAGATAATTACTATTAGAACTTGAAGGGCCTAATGACCTAATAATACAGCCACAAGAACACCTGAATGGACAGATGTGAATTATGGATAAAAAGTCACTGACTATGTGAGTATATCAATACAAAGAGACATGAAATAAAAGATACATTAATAATAGATGAGAAGACTTTTTAAAAACAGAATAATATCTCTAGCACAAATCATGCTGGTGTGAGCGGACATTAGTAAGCCTATAGTTGAAGTAAGTTTGATTAAAATATGACAATTATAAAGAAGGGCTAATGCACTTTAACAGTTTAGTATTATAATTGTCTTGTTGATACATCCTCTTCATTCACTTATTTAAATATTATATATATTCAAACTTTCACTAGTGAACACTTACTTTTGGTTTTATGTCCCAAACGTTTTGACATGGCTCTGTATTTCAAATCCCACTGAGGAAGACGGACACCACGTCGAAATATTTGGGACATAAAACCAAAAGTAAGTGTCCTCTAGTGAAAGTTTGAATATATATAATAGTTTAGTATTACAGCTGATTTTATTGAAGTATTATAAAATATTAAGCTGTCATAACTGTCTGCTAAATATAAACTTAAAGGCCAGTACAACAAATTGAAGTTTTAATATTTAGTGTAAATACATTTAATGTTGCTTCTTAATAACAGAAACAAAATATTAATGACAATGAGGACGGTGATGCTGATGATAGTAATAATATTTTTTTTAGAGAAGGGGAAAATGCTTTATACACCGTCACAGGAGGCTGTGTTCCCCTCATGTGTGGGACTCTCACCCACTAAAAACCCACCTCTAATTCAGGCATTCATATCCATCCTGGAACCACTTAGCGTATTACTTCAGGATGGAGCCTATTGTGCCCTATTGGCTCCTTCTTTGTTCTTCATCTTCTACTGCCCGTTGGGTGCAAGCAAGTTGGGCCTGTCTTTTTTTCTTGTAGACCCACTGAATAATATATTTATGTTTATTTATTTATTATTAAAAATAATATATTAATAAAATAATTATTATTTGACTAATAATATATTAGTAGTAATAATAATAATAATAATAATAATAATATTAAATGAATGTACATGTATAATCAATTTTAGCTTCAATGTGCATATATTTGCTGTTTGGGATTGATGTGACATATTTAAAACCATTGGTATGTTTCCTTACTTTCAAATGTTGGATTTTTCAATGCTTGTGTTTTCAAACATCATGAGTACACATATAGACGACTTTGTTGGAATGTAATCCTTAATAACATGTAACAATGCACTAAATGAGTAAGTAACCCCCCCCCCCCTTGGGAAAATATCTCGGTAAATATCTATAAATTATTGGGGATGAAATGACTCAACACCCCCATTTGGTTTCTTAAATAAGAAGAGCTTTGAAGAGCGTAGCTGTATCTCCAAAGAAAGTGTAATATTGTCATTGTGATAAACTATACCAAATGTAAGTACAAATTGTTATAACATTTTTCTAAGTAGGTTGTAGAGAGACTAAACATCTCTTACTAACTATTTAAAAAAAAATTTCTATTGTGAATAATATTTTAGTTACTTGGCTACAGTCAGCTGATAACAAAGAGCTGAAAGGTTGTTTATAAAACGGCTTCTATTATTATTTTTCTTTGTATTTTGTTTTTTGTAATACAAACATTATTAAAGTTTACAGCTATTGCATTTTGTCATGCTGAACTCAGTACAACCTTTACGATTCAACTTATACAGTACATTCACGTTTCATGAAAGCAGTTTTTTTTTTTAAACTGAGACATTAAAATAAAGCATTATTAAAACAAAAACTGTTAATTAATACAAACTTCATATAAATTAAAATGTCATTCATGTACTGAGAGTGAAATTAAGTTTTATTTACCCATAAAATTCATATTTTTATATTAAATACTTTCAGATTTTTGTGGATGGCTGAACACATTTAAAAACAAATCTTTATCTTGAGGCAATACATTGAAACAAAAAAAAATTATTACATTTTCTCAAAATAAATCTGTATAGGTACTTCTACTTAAAATCATTTTTTAAAAAAATTGTTACATATTGAATTTATACACTGATATTGTTGTATTAGTAATTAAAATTTAAACTAAATGATAATGAGTGATAATGTTTAAACTAAAATTAGACAAATAACACCTTAAATTTTAATATATATTTTGTATACACATTTTAGCGCATTCTTCGGATGTTAGGAAAGTATGGAGGAGGATAGCTGAAACAAGAAAAAGGAAGAATTAAAATAAATTTTGTTTAAATGCACTATAAAGATATAAGAACTTGATCAAAAAATTCTTTTAGTAACAGTAGGAGATAATTACAGGTAAATTAATTTACAGGAATCAAAAAACATTAATTAATTTAAAAAAAACAATAAAACTTGGAAAAACAAGTGACAAATTTAATAATATGTCTCCCTTGGGTTAACAGACCAATTTATTAAGGGACATTACATCCAATATTGAGATTGCACAGCCCTTGGCTCTTGACAACAAGGTGCTTATAAATGACACACGCAATATATGGATTAAGAAACTGCAACTTGAAAAATTCTAAACAGCTTAAACACTTTTATACAGGCATATGTTCGTAAGTATTCCAAATTGTATACATTGGAATAGAGTGTACATGGAAATATGGTATTGGTATTCACTATTGATATTAGTTTTACAACACTTTATTTCATTCTTTTTTAGTTCTTTTCTATTTTTTCCATGTCACCCTGTGTTATAATATTTTGTAGTATTCTTCCATTCCTTTATTCCATGTTAACAGATATTGTTGTACAAAATATAATGGAAATATCTTTGGTCGCTTCTATTATTGGTAAGAAATATTTGCCAACAAAAACTGTTATTCAGAGTATATATTGTTTTACTTATAAAAAAAGTAAAGGGATTAACATCACAAACATTAGTCATCACTATTTTTATAAAACGTGGAACACTTAAAATGAAAATGCTTCTTTCTGAGGCCACATGTACACAGATGTCTCTTTGCTTGAAACCACCAATCTTTGTGTTTGGTGTCAAATACACCAGTTGATTGATCATTTTTTCACAGGATTAACAGAAATATTATAATGGTGTTGATATGTTATTATTATTATTATTATTTGTCTGTTTGTTTGGCCGTATAATGTTAAATAATTTTAAATAGTAATGATTCATAATGTGCATAATAAACTCATGTGATTTTTTAAAAAGCAGAGCTATAAAATCATTTCAGAAGTTTAATTAAGAAAGTTGTGTTAGTGATTATAATCACAAACAGAATTATCACTGTTGCACACCACTATAGAAAAATTATTCCGATTAGCACTTTCAAGTTTCTCACCTCATCGTCAGATCGGAAATGATCTGATTTCCGATCTGACGATGAGCTGAGAAGCTTGAAAGCGCTAATCGGAATAATTTTTCTATAGTGATGTGCAACAGTGATAATTCTGTTTAAAATCATTTCAGTTCAATTTTGTTTGCATATTTGAACTGAAATTCAAATTTAAGCATAGCAGAATGGAAATTAATAAAAATATTATAACTAACGTTGTAAAGGTAACCAAAATTATTTATGCATATGCATAATTTTCAGCCTGAAATGCAATGTTATACATAAAACACAGTACCAATATAAATTATTATACTCCATAGTTGTATCATTTTAAATGTAATCATAAATTTTACTACATATTATTTTACTTTAATTTTCCTTTGAATGTATTCTTTACTCAGTGCTGCATTTCCATATAGTCTGACATTTCCATGAGAAATGACAGGCACTGGAGCTTGCCTTGGGGAGGAGGGACATACATTCCAGTTGTTAACATGTTATTAACTAACCTCATTCCTCTGAGACAAAATTTATAAGCACAAATTCATATTTAATTAGTACTCTATCTAGTTCAAAATATACAACTAAAGCAGAATGTCTACTGTTCACATAAAAGTTTGAGAATTTTCCTTAGTGGCAGTATCAATTGCATCCACCAAAAAGTCTTTTTCAAAACTCTTTTTTTTTTTAATTTAATGAAAAATATTATTAATCAAGACCATCTGAAAAGTATAAGCCTTTTAAGTACTTAGGATGATTTATCAAGAGAATAGCCTTTATGATGATGCTGTTAGTCTTGGATGCTGTTCATGAATAAAAAAATCAAGGAAGTTCATTAAATGAATTCATTACTACCCATACTCTAGCTAAACGTTTCAATACATTAATTGGAATTAAATATTCATTTGGAAATTGTCTCTTTCATTATTTTGTCTTAGAAGCTCAATTCCAAAATACTGCCTGTAGCTTAAATATTTTTACCATTTGGTGTTTGGATGCAGTGTTGTCTGTACATAGTGAGTGACAAAATAAAGATTACAGTATTACTTACTATACGGAATTTTAAACATTCTGAAGCTGAATTTATTGTCTCACATATATAACATGACATTAATGAAATAGTGAAGATGTATTTAAAAAAATGGGTGTGTGTGGTATAAACGCCAAAATTGAACATTTCTTTGCTGAGTGGTGAGCAGGCGCGGATCCATGGAGGGGGAAATAGGGGAAATTTCCCTCCCCAAATTGTCACTTCACAGGAAAGTTTTTGTCGTTTTATGATTTTGAATGTGATTTAAAAATCATATCACAGTATGTAAGTTCATGATTTTACGCTAAAATTACTTTAAATTGTAACTGCACCTTACCAGCGTGCTTAGTTTTTGTTCAATAGATAACCTAAATGAGTAGTGTTTATTTTAAACTGTATGTAAATGTTATTAGAAAGAACACAGTACTGTACTAACAAACACAAATGTGAATTATTTCTTATACAGTACTAAATCTATTATGTTGATAATAACAAACTGTATTTTATCTTCACTCATTACTATCATTCACACTTTAGATCTTTAAAGAATGGTCTAACTTTTCAAAATACTCCCCGAAGTCAACACTTTCTTCCCCCAAAAATGTTTTCTGGATCCACCCCTGGTGGTGAGTGAACAGATTTAATGTGTAAAAGGTTGCTCACATGTATTTGAAGTAAGAGAGATCTTGCTATAAATAATTAGAATCCAAATAAGAACGAACGGATAATTAAATGAGATGAGGGCATAGTAGTGTTTACATGTATTTTAGTAAAAGAAATCAATATTTGCAATGAACATAAATAGAATCATATTACACGTCTTTTTGTTTTCAGTATACAGTACATACATATACAAATAATATGTAACAAATAATTTTTCCCACTGTAACGATATGATTTACACAATATTTAGTTGAAAAGTAGAATGTGATAATTATTATAGCCTACATTTATATTATAATTATATATTTATATTATATTGTAATTAATGTACACAGTAAAATAATTCAATTTTTTACAAATTATAAAACAGAAAAATAACTAAATCAAATTTTGAAACATAAAAAAAACTTCCAGCCAAATACAATATAAAAACAGAATTGAACTCACAGATTAACTAAAAAAAAGTACAGTGGAAACAAAGATACAATATTATTCTCCTTCAACATTTCAAACATGTACACCCACATTCTCATTGACTATACTATAAATGTTATAATAAAAAATAGTTTACACTGAATTTAAATTGTTTTTATGAATTAAAAAAATTGGAAAGTTGTGTAAATACATTAGGCAATAATGAACTATGTACAAGAAAAGGATTTCTAAAGTACTCAGCTCAATCTCTCAGCAGGTGAGTACATTTTCTTTTGTCATAAATAAAATTATCTTTAATATTTACGTTACACATATAATAGTATTTAAACGTTTAGAATGTGCTCACATTCTTTAAAATATTATGATTTGCTAAAGCACATATATGTGTGGCAGTGGGAACATTTTTGGTAGCTATATATGTGTGGATAATTGACCTAGTAACACTGCTTTATCTTTATATCTATTTCATTACATTCTCCCTTACACGTTGAATCAGTTTATGCCCTTCGAGCGTAAGCAGGGCACCAGAGTGTAGTATATGAAGTTCTCATGTAAAAAAAAATCATTATCTGGGGGGGGGGTTAAAATAATTAAGCTTTCAACATTGAACATTCTGGATGGGGGCATATACTTTAAGAAATTGTCAGGGACCTCAAAGATTTTAAATACAACCTTGCCCATACTTACTATACACATGTTCTTCCATATAGGCAATTCCAGGTGCACGGATTCCACACACTTGCATCAGTTGTCAAACAAAGATCTCTTCCACACAGTTTTCTGACTTGTCAGAAGAGCTTTGACTCAAGCAGTTTGATTTTTGTATGGATGATTTGTAGTTGATCTCTACAAGCAAAATCATTTTAATCTGTTGAATGAGTTGTTCTGTATTGTAACTCTATAAATGTTATTAGATTATGTCACTCTTGTATCACATTGGTTAAATTAGTTAAATAAATTGGTCAGATTGGTTAAATAACATATCAATCAAGATTTTTATTTAGGGAACATTTACAAATTTATGGGGAAATAAATGACAAAAACCACTCGATTCAGTTTTCTTGGCAATTTGTCATGACACATACAATTGACACTTTTTTTTCATTGTGTATTTAAATTTGTTCTTATATTATTGCTTACGGTAGGTATTTATCTGTGGATTAAACCACATGTTACACAGAGTTTCATAATGAAAATCACAGCTTTTTTATTGATGTTATGTATGTTATTCTCACAAAGAAATGAAAATCGTTTGTTTGATAAAGTTGACATCTTGTTAAAATGACAATGACTAAGGCATAATGATAATGGCATAAGGAGTGTTTTCAAGTTTCATATACTCATAGTTATAGTTGAAGGAAACGCACACAGACCACTAAAAACGGGGATGATCGAGCAGTGTTGGTGGAATCAGAAGAATAGCTACACTCTATGATGGAGAATACTGTAAGAGTGGGGAAAGTTCGGAATGAAGATAAATGTAGGAAAAACTAAAGCGATGAGAATTGGCAGGAACAAAGGCTGTGTTAACATATTCGTGGAAGGAAAAACTGTAGAGATGTGAACTTATTTAAATATTTGAGGAGTACGGTGGCATGGAATGGAAGCTGAAATCAGAAGTAGGATCTCTATGGATAAGAGAGCTTTTGAAAAGGTAAAAGCATTACTGTCAGCATTACTTACACGTGTTCAGACTGAGATGAGAAAAAGATTTGCTAAATGTTTTGTTTGGAATGTGGTTTATATGCCAGTGAAACATGGACCATCAAAAAGAAGGAAGAAAGGTACCTAGGGAGCTTCAAAATGTTTTGGCGAAGAATGATTAAGGTGAAATGGACCAGTAGAGTGAGAAACCATGAAGTATTGATGAGGACAACAGGGGAAAGAAAATTGCTGAAATCAATAAGAAACAGAAAAACATCTTGTTTGGGGCATATGTTGTGTAGAAACTGTCTGAAGAGAAGGGCCATAGAGGGAAAGGCGGAAGGAAAGCGAGGACGAGAAGAATTTCCCAAACTTAAATTTACATTGAGGTAAGAGTTAAAATTCTTTAATTTGATACTCCATATGAACTTTTTCGATTTTATGAAAATTTTCATCAACTTTTTGGCCATGACGTCCAAAAATTTTTTTAAATGAACATATATTCAAATTGTGGTTTAAATTCTCTTCAATTTAATAGCCCATACGGGCATCTGCGATTTTTTCACAATTTTGCTACCCCACATGTTGTCTTCCATCCCCTATTTTTGGAGAATCAATCTTAAAAACGGTTCTTTAGGGTAGAAGTATAGACGCGTACCAAGTTTTACCAAAATCGGTTGATGCATTCAAAAGTTATCGTGAGACATTGCCCAAACATATAGATAGATAGACAGATAGATAGGTAGACATATAAGCAGATAGAGAGGTAAAGGCCAAACAGTCGAGTCAAAACAGAACTTGCTACGGTCCTTCAGAAATGGCATATTATTCTAATATTTTGTAGCTTGTTTTATACTGTGAAAGCCGCATTAAACTGTAATTATAATTCATTCATGTCATTTTAATAACAGTATAATATTTTACGTATTGTACCTTTAAATGTTTGAAACTTGGAAGTTCTTTGTAGTGAGCAATATCGTCACGTCCCATGGCAGAAGTCACACGTTTATAACTAAGTTATAAGTGTACATATTGCACTTTAAAACAATTTAACCTAACTTTTACCCTATATAGGACTGTTGGAATAAAATTGGCAGATTATTCTTTATTTTGGATGAAACGTGGATGCAGTCCATTCTATTGCCTCGCATATTAGAGAGCATTGACGTTTGTTCCAAGATGTGTCCTAATCCGATCTACTCTGAATGAAAACGAAACATTTCTAGAATTCGCAGTCGTATAATGAAGCTTGTCATTTACATACGCAACAGTTTCATCTGACTATGTACCGTAATCGTATCTTGTACCAGACGATCATGTTATTGGTGGTGACATTTCTATTCACATCCGTAAACACTACACAATACATAACGCCCCCGCGCGCGCGCGCGCACACACACACACACACACACGTACAGGGTTGGATTAGAAGCGCGTGGTGCCCTATGCTGCCATCAGACTGGTGCCCCCCGCGATTCAAGATTCAACCGTTTATCCATTATGTACACTGATAAATGGCATAGCCTACACAATTTCGAAAGTTAATTATTTTATTAAACTCTCAATTTACAACAAATATTTAGCTAAATAGTGATTACAATGAGCAAAGTAGTAATTAAGCTTAGAAAATACTAATCGATCCATTTTTACTTGATTTTGCCTTAACGAAGTCTTGTATAATTTCTTCTAAATCGAGCGATTCAAGTATCTCGCTTTCAGTATATTCAACCTTGCTAATGAAGATAATCTCTCATCTCCCATAATTGAACTCAACATATCTTTAATACAGAAAATGATCTTTCAGATTTGCAGTTAGCTATTGAAAACGTTAAAAACAGACGATAAGCAATGTATGTATTCGGAAATGCATCAACCATTTTCCAATCAATAATCTAGTTTAATACTTTGAGCGGACAAACTGTAGTATCATGGAATCTATCATATTCACTCGAACATAAAAAACATAACGGCGAAAAGTGTGCACACATCTTTTTACGATTTTGGATTGAGGACATTTGTTTTCTTTTTGTTTTGTTTCACATTTATTTTCTCAAGAAAGTTTTTGTTATTTAGAGCTGGATGGTGTCGGCTCTGACAGCCGAGGCCCTGGTGCCCGGTGCTGCAGCATACCCTAGCGTTATGGATAATCCGCTACTGCACACACACATATTTTAGCATACTTTGAACTACGAAAATGTCTCCAACTTTGTCGCGCTTACAAGCTAAACTGCTACCTGTCATGTTTCGGGGAGGCCATTCAGTCTTTCGATTTTTTCGTGGTTTAAGACTTGATAATGGTGGAGACACTGAAAGGCTTCGTCCGAAGCATGACAGGTAGCAGTTTATCAAGTAAGCACGACAAAGTTGGAATTATAAAAACTGCTAATTCAAATAACAAGATGGGAAATATGTCTCTCATTCTGCAAATTAACCATTCTTTTAGTGGCAGGAAATTATACAAATTTTTTTGTCTCACAAAGGTCCAGAAACTGCTAAAAAATATTTCATGTAATATTCGTTATCATAAAACTATTCACGTTTTCAGAAACGGTAATTATTTTAAAATGACTAGTGCAGTAAATGATAAAGAACAAACGGTAGCTTAAGAGAGTAATAAGAATTTTTAAGAAAAAAGAAAAACTATGAAAACGTCATCTACAAACTAGTGATGAGGCATAACAATAAAGACCTTAAAAAAGCAAGGCAATTCTTGTTTATAATAATAAATGTAGAATAAAGTAAAAACAAAACAGACTATGCGGAAAACGGTTTCTAACTACCGAAATTCTGGCCTATTTATAAGAATTAAATCTTATTATTTCTGACAATGGCCGTAAAGTTTCTCACCGCAACTGAGATAAATGGTCGGGCAGGTGTGCTGTCATGCCTGACAGTGACAGAACGTCAGTGGACAGTATCACTGTTGACTGTTATTAATTAATGCAGTGACCCGCAGTGTCGGCACGGCCTTCCTCGCTGTCAGATTTGTGGAAATGTTGACGTGCGCGTTCACGCACCGCTGTCATTAACAGAGTCGAGTCATTTTATTACGCTTCCGAGACATGTGGGTTACGTAACGTGCGATGGTCAGCCACGAGTGATTAAATTATTTTTATTTTCTCCTCCAACAGTGAACCCTTGTCGTAACGTAATTCTGTCTATGCAATTTTACCTTCGTTAGGGCCGAACTACGGGAACTGAATCAAGAAAATTACCTCTTCTCCAAAATATTGAAAAATATTTTTTACAATCCTATTGAGAAAAGATTATTTTATTAATTTTAATGGCAAGCTTAGTTTTAGTTATAAAACATTTGAAATATAAGTTTAAAAGTAGTTTGAAACTATATTTAAATTTTAAAAGTAGAGATTTGGAAAAACAATTTTCCCCGTGTATTGTAATACAAAAACGTTTTTATGATTAAAATTTTCGATCGTTAACAGACTTGACGACTTTTCGTTGCCTCCCGCAGGAATTTCTTCCCCATCTAGAAAAAGTTCATCTCTGGTTCGGCTATTGACTTCACTGTACCATGTATGTTTTTTTAGGTAAAATAATTTCGTTTAGCAAAAACAAATCTTCAGTTTGTGTCCAAAGATTTTTTGCAAGACTTTTCGTTAAAATATTCTTAGATGTTGCTCGTCGTTAATGTCCAGGCTTCGCATCCGTATGTTACTACCGGTCGTATAGGACTTTTGTATGTAGTCAGCTTAAGTTGTTTGCTTAAATCCTGGATTTTAAAAGCTTTTCATAGGAGTAATAACACCTGTTCCCACGTACGATGCGGGACTTTATTTAATTGCTGCAAGAGTTATTCTGAGTAATTTTTGAACCTAAGTAAGAAAATTGTTGGACACGTTCAAATGTATAATTGCCAACTGATAGATACGCCTAGTTGTTTGTGACATTCCGTTGAAGTTCCGTGTATTTGGTCTTGGCTTCATTTATCCTAAAACCTCTTTTGTGCGCTTCACTATCGAGTGTTGGTAGATTTTCCTCTAGCCCTCTTTTATTTCTCCTAATAATAGCTATGTCATCAGCATAATCGCACAATCTTCAAGGGATCTAGAACAAGAAATTTGTAGATACTGTAATTTTCTTCCTTTTCTTACTTCGTAGCTACGGTGTTTGATGTGATTCATTATTGCATACTATAAATCAACTTGCTCTCCTCTTCAGTTAGTCAGTGAGTAATGAGTTCTACTCACGAAAGTTTGCATTTAAAATCATAATTTATTTGTGTATTTTTTTATCGTGGAGAAAGAGTTAACGAGGAAGCAGAATGGGAACGATGTGTTTAGTAATAACATTTACCGATGTTCAGGAAGGTAGATAAAAATTAATAGAATTAAACGGTACTTGAGAAAGTTTTTAACCAACGATATAGAAGCACTAGTTATACAAAAATTTAGTTTTCACACGGAGTAATAAAAGACTTACAGTTTCATTTTTCTTATTGTTTTCGATTTTGGAGTGTTTCTGCCTAAAATATCCTTGAATATAAGAACAGACCCATTTTAAATGAAGTTAAATTTGATCTGTTACTAAATCTTTCTGACTTAAATGGTGCAGAGTCTTGGACAGTCTTGGATAACGACGGAGAAGTTCACATCGAGAATAAGAGTATCGTTTCATTTAATTTTAAAATACTCAAAATTGCCGTTCAAGAGTAGTCAAAAAACAAGTTTTAAAGAAAAGGCTGATTTTATTTGAAAGAGGAAATTAGAAAAAAGGAAGTTATCTTCTTCCTATATTTGTTATCCTTCTCATTCTTCTTCTTCTACTATGGCGTCACACTTCGGAGTCGAACCTTAGCCTCCATAATCATCCGCCTCCATTTTTTCCTGTCCTTGCCGATTGATGTCCATCGTTTTATGTTAAGGAAAGTATCACCATTCCTCGCCACTGCGTCAATCCAGCGATGCATGGGTCGTCCGACAGGCCTTCTATCCTCGATTTGACTAAACAGTACCTTCCTAGGTATTCGGTTGCCTTCCGTCCTAATGATGTGTCCTGCCCATTGCAATGTATGCAGTCGGATGGTGGTGGCCAGATCATTGTCTTTATACAGCTTGTATAGTTCCCCATTGTGACGCATTCTCCATATCCCATTGACTTGGATTGGTCCACATATTCTCCTCAAAATTCTCCTTTCAAAGGTATTGACTATGTTAGCGGCTTGTTTGTTCAGAGTCAAGTCTCGCTTCCATATGTTATCACCGGTCTAATCATAACTTTATATAATGTGACCTTGGACTGATGGTGGATATTCCTTGTCTTGAATATAGTTGTCAACGAAGCATAGGCTCTATTTGCGGCCTGTATCCTTTTCCTTATTTCGTGTATTTCTTCATTAACTTCTGGCTGATTTTGTTTGAAAGAGGAAATTAGAAAAAAAGAAAAGTTATCTTCTTCCTATAACTGTTATCCCCTCCCCAAATTATGAGGAAATATCTGAGAAGAGTAGGTGATAAAATCTAGAAGGGGCAGAACCGAGAACCAAAGTGTGTGAGAAGGCTCCAAACGTTTGTTAAATAGAAAAGAAACTGCTGCAGCGGTATTAGCAATATGTGTTGTGAATATAAACAGATAGATGCATTAAAAAATATCTGAATTGAAAATGGATGGAAAAAGACGAAGGAGCCGGCCTAGAATTAAATGACAAGATAATGTCAGAAATCCGACATATAATAAAGGAAAAACATAGTGAAAGTGAAGTATGTGGCAAGGAGGAGCTTTCTTTTTTTTCTTTCTTTCTTTCAAAGTTATAGATCTTTATCTATAACTGATAGACGGTTGACCCAATACTGAAGTTTATAATTAAGAAAGAAGAGGAAGATTTAATCAATCCGTTCATTTTCACAAACGCCTACACTCAGGGACGTAGCCAGAGGGAAGATCCGAGGGGTCCAGACCCCCTCCTCCCGAAAAATTGAAAGCTGCCGAAAGCTATTATAATATGTATGGTTGAACTATCTATATCGTTCATAAAAAGATAGCATTTAGGATAATCACACTTACATTCTGTACTTAGATATTTTCAGACACTTACTGTATCTCGGCACATTTTCAGATATTTAAAATGTCAGATTCATGGGCTACTTCCGAAATATTTAAATATTTTACTGAATTATTCGTCAAGGAAGTGAACTAAGTCAATATAACTCGGTTTTTGCATGCCGCTAATTTGGGATATTTTTCAATTTTGTCTGTCAGATTGACCAAAATCTTCCAGAAAACCGACAGATTCGATTGAAATGTTCATCAGGGGAGGCACCTGGATCAACGGATCCCAATTTTTCCCATGCTGCTCATCACGTAATTTTTGGTACATTTTGACATATTTAAAGTTGTCAGATTCATGAAAAGCTTCCAAAAAATTGACAGATTTCATTAAATCATTCATCTAGGAAGTGGTCTGAGACGATTCCACTCTGTTTTTTGTATGCTGCTGATCACGTAATTTTTGGGATATTTTCAAATTTGTATCTCAGATTGACCAAAATCTTCCAGAAAATCGACAGATTCGCTTGAAATGTTTATCAGGGGAGGGACCTGGATCAACGGATCCCAATTTTACCCATGCTGCTCATCACGTAATTTTTGGGATATTTTCAAATTTGTATCTCAGATTGACTAAAATCTTCCAGAAAACCGACAGATTCGCTTGAAATGTTCATCAGGGGAGGCACCTGGATCAACGGATCCCAATTTTTCCCATGCTGCTCATCACGTAATTTTTGGCACATTTTGAAATTTTTAAAGTCGTCAGATTCGTGAAAAGCTTCCAAAAAATTGACAGATTTCATTAAATCATTCACCTAGGAAGTGGTCTGAGACGATTCCACCCAGTTTTTTGCATGCTGCTGATCACGTACTTTTTGGGACTTTTTTCGAATTTTGAAATTCTGCCACAGCCAAACTCTTCCTGTTAGCCATCTGACTCGATGGTTTTTGGCACCAGGGATGTCATGTCTACTGTTCAAAATTGTCAAACCTTCTGCTGCTTATCACGTGCTTAATTCTCTGGGTAGATCCCGGACTACAACGTCTCGACCGACTGCGACCATTTAGAAGAGAAAATCTCTCGCCGTTCTGCATTGTAATTGCCATTAACTATTAATTATTATTAGAACAATGCAATAATAACGAGCACAACAACAATAGCATAGCAAAGGCCGTTGTTCTGTGTCTTTCTATAAAGGTAACTTTTTACAGAGAGCGACCTTACTTCAACTGCCAGCTGTATTGACACCAGGTGTACACTATTACCGCACTTAATGGCAATGTTCGCGTTGAAGATGAAGGCCGCAATTTCGATTACCATCTACTAAATTTTCTGTTATCCACTTTCCGTGATTTATACTTATGCTTATTTATAGGCGTAATTATTTATATGAAAGGGTGCTTAGTATGAATGACGAATTATGAATTATTTACTTAGTATACCAGTGGTGCTTGCTACTTGGGCGTCCTGGATTCGAGTACTGGGTACCTAAAATCAAGGTGAATATTTTTGGACCCGAAGTCGACGCAGCCTATGGAATTAGTATTTGGGGGAAATAGGCCTACTGGGTGGCTGGACTGGACTGTAGTACTGGTCACAGTGCCTTATTTACATAAAAAAGGTTGACATAGTTGTGTACCCTCCTTGACTCTCGATAAGCTATTTCGATGGTATAAAAAGTTACCATTATACCACCACTTTCCTTCGGTGGAAACATAAAAATGCTGTTATTGATGGGATCCAAAGTACAGAAACGTGATTAATGCTAGTTATATCAATCATCGAAATAGTTAGGACCGGAGGTAGTTCGAAATGTATTCCGATTTTTATTCGCAACAAGTGGCATAGCCATTTCATCTATAATGTAAGAGGCTTTTTTATAACTGCGATTTTCGAGCATCTAAAGTCGTTTTTCGTATCCTAGCTTCCAAACGTTACAGTCTTTCCAATCATTTCCTTCAGATTTCTCTCTGTCATTACATATCGTTTACCTACTATCCAAGTCTTTCATGGCATTCTTCTTTCAGAAGGGGTCCATTTTAGTAATATCTTTGGCCACCTATCATTGGCCGTCCCATCCTAATCTCTTTGCATCAAATGTGTCATTTATACTTCTACTTGGATTCATTATTTCCTTATATCTTCATTTTTAGCCCTATCCTACAATGTAAGTCTACAGCACCTTCTCCAGTATCCCATTTTCATGGTTCGTAAACTTTTCCTCGTATGTTCTGTAGTTTCCCATACTTCAGCACCATATGTTTAAATTCTTGGATTTTGTTGTCCATGACGTGTCCGTTGATGAAATAAGTATAAGTATAACACTACCGACTCGGAACACAAAGTTTTTTATTGGTAAAAATGTAAAATTTTTACCTTATAGCCTTAATAAGCTTATAGCTTATAATAAGCGAAAACTGGTTCAGGCTATAAGGTAAAAATTTTATATTTTTACCAATAAAAAACTTTGTATTCAGAATCAGTAGTGTTATACTTATAATTAGCTTAAATTCTTTCTACTATTGTCTTGTATATATTAATTTTTGTTATAATTCTTATCTGATTGCCCCATAAACTGAAATGTAACTGCCTCGTCTCTTATTTCCCTTGTCCTATACGATTTTTTTATTTCTGCTATATTTTTGCCGTCTTTTGTAACCGTGACGCCAAGGCGTCATGAATCTACTCCCTTCACAACTCCCCGCTCCAACATTATATTTATCCATGTAAGCTTATTTCCGAGACAATAAGTTCAATTTTATTTGTATATATCGTTAAGCCCCATTTCTGGTATTCTGCGTCTAATTTCTTAACCACACAGCAGATGACATGTTCATCTTCATCTTTAATTACTTGACCGTCCGAGAAATGCAAAGTGGAAGAGCTTTTCGTCATTGATAGGTATTCCCACAGTGCGTCTCCAACGCTTTAAAACTGAATTCAAATATATATTTAAAAAAAAAAAGGGCGTTATAATACAACACTGTGTCAATCCCTTGGTGACTGGAAATTCATCAGATAGTCTTGAGCATATCTCTATTCTTCTAGTAACGTTGGTATAGAGCGCTTCTACAGCTCTAACATATACAGTGCTAACACTATTTTTAATAACACTTGTCACAGCTTATTCAGTGGAACACTGTCATAAGCGTCCTTGAGGTTTGGGAATACTAAATGGGTTTCTAAATTTCTTGCTATTTTTTTCAAGTTGTTTTAATGAGAATATATTTTATCTAATGGGTTGCAAGAAACCCATTCTGTTCCTCAATATCGTGAATTTGGCTGACAATTTTTGCTTTGATAGATTTTCTATATAAACTTCAGATGCGATTGGTTACTCTTAGTCCTCTGTAATTCGTTAGTATTTTTCGGTTACCTTATTATAAGCCCCTTTCATTAGCTTGCTTAATTCGCGGTTCAGCGTGATTCTCCACATTCCATTTCCGTTTCGTACTGATCCAACGATCTTTCTTAATATTCTGATCTACAAATTGCAACGAATCGTTTTTATAATACGTTTTATATATTTTTTTAAACTTTGAATTTCTGTCTAACTACTTTCGATTACGTGCCGATATTCCGTAAGGAACCGAAGTGTCAACGTTATATTTTCATAATGGTGTTTGCCCGAAGGCAGAAAATCTGATATATGAATCACCGACCGCAGAATAAATCTGGCATTGCTTCAACACAACTGTTGGTCAATTCTAACACATCGTAAATTAATAACGCGCCATAAATAATGAATGTACAACGCTCGCTCAACTACAGCTTGCCAGGAAACCCGTCTTCGAGGAAGTGAGAAAATGCGAACAGTATTCGATACGGTCCACGATAAGGACTAAGATTTGTCGTCGTCGTGCCCTAGGTCATCGTAACTGTTCTCCAACGTTTCCCTTAGGTTTTATATCCACGCAACATTCTCTATATGCGTTTCCCATCCATTCTGGACAGGCGTTCTACCCAATTAGCCTTGTATCTTTCCACTTTCTCTTCTAGTGGCTCTACATTCGACCTAATCCGTAATGGTCGCACTACTTATCATCCGCTTTCGTATATTCTCTAATTCTTCTGAGGAATTTCATACCCGATATTCGGAGTCTTCCTTCCTTTATCTTTGCAGATGTCCATGTTTGACTCCCGTACAACACTACAGTGAGAGACAAAACATTTTAAACGCTGCTTGAATGTCTAATTTTTTTTTAACATTTATTTTAAACGTCTTTGTTAGTACACCACGTACAGTTTGATACTTACTAATTTTGTTGACGCGACCTCTGTCGTGTTCATACGTGACATCACAGCCGTGGTACTGAAAGTGAGAAACTTGCTCCAGAGGCTTATTTCGTAGAGCTATTTTTATTCGATCCGCCTCTTTCAGTGAGGACGCTGTCTTCGGGCACGTCCCGGAAGCTGCAATCCAGCCATTGGTGGAAAGACGCCACACTAATCAAAGCAAAGCAGTGAGGATGCCTTTGTTCTTCAGCTGAATCTTTCTTCCATTCTCTGTTACAATTGTTATCTAAACAGCAGATCTGTTTCTGGAGACAATCTTCAGTTGGTGCAATTTATACCAGACCATCGGCAAATATTCAACGAAGAGTCTTCTTTAATTTTGATCATTCTTTTTAATTTTATTAATACACATAATGAAAAGTGTGAGTGATAAAGGACAGCCTTGTTTTATACAAAGATCAAGGCTTAGTCACTCCAAAGGAGGCGAAAGGTTGTATGGGCTGTTTAAGTAGGCCTACTACATGTTCATGAAATAGATAGTTGCAAAATTGGAGATAGTTGACCAAACGGTGTGTCGGTAATTAATTGTTTGTTAAAAAGCTCTGGTGTAGTAAAGCTGGCTCTATTTTAATGTCTTACATGTAAGAGTTTTAAGAAGAATTTGGGAAGCAAAAATTACGAAAACCTAGACGGACAAGAGAACAAGTGATTGGTAAAATTTGAGAAATGAGAAGGATGGAATGGGTTGAAGCGAAGAGGTCAGCGAGTGAAAGTTTGTAAAAGTTTGAAGCACAGTATACGAAAATGCAACTAATTAAAGATTATATTTACTTTTATAGAAAAGTTGTCCCTTTTACTTTAAATATGAATTTGTTCCCTAATCGATGTGTTATTTACAAGTCTTTTTTTTGTATACCTGAAGGTTTTCCCGGAGGAAAGTATCGTAGTATATTGTTTCTCAGTTTACATTGCACAGAAAAGTGAGTTACAATATGATTAATCTTTTAATCCGATGAAGTATTAAAGAGGCTCCGTCTCGCGTAGGTTGCGTGTACCTAAAAACGTCCTCGTGTAAATAAAACATAAATCACTGCATCGAAGGACAAATCGCGTACATCAAGCGTCCTAAAATAAAGCACCGCACACTTTGTGAATTAATAAACCCTTAATGTGCGTCTTCGGGCGTCTTTACTTAGGCAAGGGGTGAATTCCGTGGGCGAGTGCACAACAAAAATACTACAAACGGTTTAGCAAAGCGTATCGATTGGTTCGTTAATTACAGGCGATTATTCGCGGCGAGTGGAAGATCCTACGTACGTAACGTCGCGGGCCTGGCACTATACAATACGTACGCGAACTCGGCCAACAAAATTTTACGATTTCCTAGAACCGTCAATGACAGGGTACACACACGCGCCCAAGCCCATATTCACACGCCGACGATTATTAACCATACGAAAGGTCGTTAACCCATCGTATTTCTTTCCTTTTGCGTGACTATTTATCTGATGGTATTTATTTTCTCTCTCCCGTCTTCTCTCTGCGTTTTTACACATGTATTGCGTCCGCTTGTGCATGCCATAATTTTCACTAGGACAAACGCGCGTCACTTCACAGTGCTTCGCTATCTTATCTGTTAATTGGAGAAATAACGTATAACGAAAAAAATACCCTTCAAGAGAGCTTTATATAGAACGAAAAGGGTTTCAAATACCTTAAACGAAGCCTTTAAGTGCAAATGTGTAGATAAAGATGGAAAAATAGGAATATACAAGACACTGGAAAAGCCAATTGTCACGTGAGGTTGCGAAGCGTGAACGATTTATAAATAAATAAATAAAATAAACTAATAAAAACAGAAGAAATGCTGGACATTTTAGATAAAGAAAATTCTAAGAAAGAAACACAGTCTCATTAGGGAAGACGAAGAACGGCGTCTAAACATTTGTATAAGTTAAACCAACTATAAAGGACAAAAACTTAGCTGACCTTATCGAAATACGTACAATGACTTAAATGGGCAGAACATCTTGCAAAAATGGACAATCGTGGAATGCAGTAAGGGGGAACTCGTAGGTATTAAAAAATATATGAAGCCCTAGAACATCTCTGACGATATATCATATATAAAAGGACTGAATAATTACCGGCAAGTAATTTCTACAATACAATCTCTCTGGGAACAGTAATTAAGAGAGATCACGGCTCAGTATAGCTATAGAATCACGGGGTACACTAAAGGTGGGATAAGAAGTGAAAAAATTTTTGACGTATTATTGAATTTGATAAAATTTACATGAACAGGTGTCTTGATTGTACAAATCGTTTTTTCGAACAGTAAATACTCATTTTTAACTAACTTTGTTTGGCCTGCACTTTGTAACGTCGAACGCTATCAGATTCTGCCACTATATATGAGATACTTTGTAAACGGGGTACAGATTTTGATGATCTAAAAATAACGTACAAAGTGAAAGGAATCGCCAAAAAGTGATAAAAGGACTTCAAGAAAAAACAGCCCGATTTTTTAAACGAAATTATCTGTTTACTAATTAAAACGGTAAAAATGTTATTAACCATGTAAACTCTATGCGGCTCGTAACAGCTGATTAGCTGATATACGGTGTACTGTTATGTTCGGCTCAAGGTTAAGTCAATCCAACCGCGTCTACTTATTGCTGGGGCAAAACAACAATGTGAGATAGGCAGACCTCAATCAGTAACAGCATGACATCTACACCTGAACATACGTACATCACTGCCCCACCACACTGTGAAGCTCATCGCTGCACTTGGTTAAATTAAGATTGATTACTCTCCGACGTTGTGTGGCGTGAGCTGTACATGACAACATGGAATGGGCCTGATGCTTCACAGAAGATGATCTCTATGCAACTGAATGAAGCAGTGATCATCTGCTATATTCGTGGCAATTCGTAGATTCTCTTTAAGTGTTGACTTTTTCGGAACAGAACTGCTGGACGCAGTTTCAGAGAATCTCTGAGTTTTCAGCAAATTATGGAGTTGCCAATTTCCAAAGAATGTTCGTAGAAACCGGAACTCACCACAAACTTACACGAAACTCTGAGGAGTATCTTAACTTTTGGCTGTGTTTTCTACGGATGACAGCTGGGGACGGATGATTTCTGGATACCATGTACATATGCTTTACATGTGCGGCTTTCACTTTGAAAATTTAGCAAGAAATGTATTTTGACCGTCAGTAGAAAACTCATGGAAACATTCAGTAAAATGTGTCTCATATAAGCAGCTTTAGACTCCATTAGTTTTGTTAGTATAAGTATACTCGAAATTAATATTATACACATGAAAATAATACTTTTTTAAATTATATTAAAATAAGGAATACTCAGAGCACATATATTTGCGCTCATGTTTTCACAACACTCTGAAAACACTTGACCCTGTAAACATATAGGCCTAATCTCTTCAATGGTAGTAGCTAGGCCTATTGTTTGATTAATATGCCTTCCAAATCTGTAATGAATCCTCATCACAAACGTGGATTTTCTCAAAGTCGAGGATGAAGTGTGCCGGGTGGAAACTGTGGTTATGGATGGAAATTCAATGAAACTTTTGAGTATTCATATTTGTACGAACCTTCGATATTCTCAGAGCAAACGCAGAGACATATGACTAAATAATAACGCAAAGGTAAGAAAAATGCTCTAAAATTTAGTAATGAAACAATAAATGTAAGACAATACAGAAACGCATGTTACATATATCATCAAAACCCGAGCCCTGTACATAAACCAAATGAACAAGACAGCTGACAATGACCGATAACGACGAAATGCCTTCTGTGATAGCCTTTTGTCTCACATCGTTGTGTTACCACAGAAAACAGATAAACGTAATTCCTGTTATCTCTATGCACGGAGAACTTGTATATTGCAACAAACATAACGTCTCAGAGTTTAATTTTATCGCGGGAGACGTTCGAACACGCATTATTAGATTACACTCTGGTATATATTCCGTTTATCGAAAAAAAGTTTTTAAGATCTTGAAAGTTTTGAGTAAATTAATTTCCCCGTGACAGGGTGCCAGCCTGTAGCTTATAGGAACTGTACAAGGCCTACATAACGGAACAAGAATAGTTGTTGAAAGTAATTGTAGGATATCTCAACAAATATGTCTCAGTCAAGCTGTTAGACAAGGGTGCGGTATATCACATACTCTTTTTAACACTTATATTGAAGATATAGTAAGGAACTGGAAACATCTTGTGAACCCTGGTATTAAGACATCACGACAGATTTCCACTATAAAAACAAACGTGCCATTTAGAGGTAAGAAACCAACAAAAGCAAAAATAATGATTAATGATCGAATTCTAGAAGAGGTGAGCCATTTTAATTATTTGGGAAATGATATTGGTTATGATATGAATTATGATATTGATCTTAAGTTAGGTAAGTTCCAGACGATCAGTGGGACAATCAACCGTATTTTCAGAAACAAGGTACGTCGAGATACAAAATTAAAGTTCTATAAAGTTACGGCAGTCCCTGTCCTATGGGTGCGAATTATGGACAACAACCAAGAAACAAGAAAGTAAAATATAGGCCTTGGAAATGGCATTCTTAAGAGGAGTTAAAAGGTGTTCTAAACTTGACCGTATAAGAAATGAGGCCATAAGAAAAGAGTTACAAGTTTTTACCTTGAATGAAAAATTAAAAGATTACAAACAGCGGTGGAATGAACACTTAGAAAGAATGTCAGATTCCAGACTGGCCAAACAAGACTGGAAATACAAACCTATCGGACATAGCTGTGTGAGTAGACACAGGAAGACATGGCTGGAGGAGCGTTGAAGGCGGAACAATCAGCACCTTGCCTATGTCGTGATGTGAAGATGATGATGATGATGATGATGATGATGATGATGATGATGATGATGATGATGACAATCTTGAGTTTATTTTCATTGGGATATTTATTGTTACCAGTGTCAGTGGTAACGTTGCAGAATAGGGCATGCTAATGGTGAAGACTTCGGCAGACGTAGTACGATTTACAACATCCATAAACTAACTATTATAGCAACATATTTATTAGCGTAACACAGAGTATTACTTAACGTGGGGTAGTTCGGTTGAAGAGCTTTCGCTTTGCATGGCATTGATTCGATAAGCTGTGCAGTAGGTTAGGGTCAAGATCGAGGCATTCCATTCCCACCTTCCTGCTGTTGGGGCAATACAAAGGTCTGGTCGAGATAAGCGGACCTCAGTCATTAACAATGCGACATTCTCACGACAACAGCCCTCCATACCACCCAGCCCGACACCACATATTCTCTATAATATACAGAAAGAACTACTTTACTTTCTTGTACTCTTTTTTAAAATTATTTTTTGCATAAAAAAATTTATTTATTTCAGTCGTTTAGAAACTATCGTAGTCATCAAGTAAAATTTGAAATTTTTCACACTTCTTACTGATGTTTGTGTGGCTTTACCTCCACATCCTTGGTTAACGGTTGTTCGTTTAGTTTTAAAATTAATTTGTGCTAGTTTATCCCATAAATCTATAAACACATTAAAAACTTTAAAGTTATACACGTGCTACACTGTGAGGTTACAGTTAAAATTGACGGGTTTTCCTTAAAATGACTTTTTAAGGAAAATTATGTTATTTTAATAACACTTAACGTTATTATAGCAGACTAGACAGAAATTGTGCGTAAGAGACGCATTTAGTCGAGAAGACGTTCAAGTTGCTTCCATCTTTCAAATGTGACTAACGTAGTCTTGTAGTTTTTTTTTGATACTGCTGCATACACAATGCCAGAGTTCTTTGTTGGCAACGATGGTAATCACCAATGTATTGCTTTGTGGCTTTCGAGAAAGGAGTTTGTTCTCGACAGTCCTCTAGAAGAAAAAAAATCCATGGGTGTCAGATCAGAGATCGTGCAGGTAAATCGATGGCCGACTATTTCTATTACCGAGAAACTCCAAGTTCAGTAGCTCTCAAACGGTAGTGGTATAGTGTGTGGCGCGCCGTCTTGTCGGAAGAAGACAGTTTCTTGACTGCCTCTGATCTGAGGAAAGAATACGTTTCCTTGTAGAAATCAACATAGACAGTTGCAAAAAAAGCCTGGATCAAACTGGATCGCTGGATCGTTATAGAACAGGCCACTCCGATTTTAAAACTCTGCTGGTCAAGTGGCTAAATAAGGTTTTCTCCTTGTGGACAATTAATACAATTGTGAAAGTTTTACACTTCCCATTAACTTAAGGAAGCTTCAGACGACCACAAACTTTTCATCAGGATTCTATTGCCTTCGTTTCTTTGTTTAGTAATATTTCATAAAACTGAATATGACGGTTAAGGTCAAACTCCAATAAACCATGTATTGAATCTCGGACGATACAACTTCAATCCAAGACGACGTTGCAGCCTTTGTAAGGGACGTCCCGGGTTCCCAAGCTCAAGCGATTCCTTAGATGAGCAATTTTTCGGGCTATTTATAAAACGTCCTCAACCAGCAGCACAGTCCCTGAATCGTTACAGTGACAGGTCGACCACGTTTATTTGCGCAGGAATAGAGCCTGTTGTCTGAAACTTATAACGGATACTAATTTAATTGTTTTCTTCTTAATGTAGAGTTGAGCGAAATTTTTCGTCCGATTTACCACGTTCTCACAAAATGTTTCAGCGTTCTCACGCTTCCAGTATTGATTCTGAATACGTCGCTTCGTTGTTAAATGTAAATCAGTTGTTTCTTCTCGTCTGTTTATTATTCAACCGTAACACTACGCACAACCCCAAACAGTTTTGATCTATTCTGTTATAATAATGATAATTAGTGGCGTATCTAGAATTTGGCCTGGGGAGGGGGGGGGTCGATCGGTCGAGTCAGCTTCAAACGAAAGAAAAAACAAGTTAAAACTAATCAACATTACTATCTTTAAAGTGGTTGGAAAACGTGTGATAACATCCTGAAACCAATCCCATTAAAGTAAACGGTGATAACACAACAAAAATACGCGTTGTTGAAAAATCGTTTATAAGACACATAACTGAACTGATTTTCCTATGTTTCATATTTCAAATGTATATACACAAATATACTGTATGTATTAAAACAGAATTACTATTACATTAAGGTACACAGATAAAAAATAATAATAAAACAACCTAAGCGTTAATACATTAAAAACATTCCTTATCAACTTTTTTCGACGTTCTGGGGGGGGGTCTAGTACTGTTCTCCCCCATAAACACGCCCCTGATGATAAGTGTTATTAAAATAAAATGATTTGTTTTAAATTTGTAAAATAATTTATTTCAGCTGTAACTCTATATTATGGGCACTCTGTACAATAATTAGCACGCTACTTTTATTCGTGTTTATTTTGTCTGCTATTCTAAGTCATTCTCGTCCTCAGAGTCAGGTTCAGTGGCTTTCAACAGAGAGGGGCCTTGTATTCCAACAAAGTTTCAGTACCCTTTATCTCTACTTTATACCCTATAATTGAAGAAAAAAACATTGTTCCTACATCGATGTTTCTATGTCCAGATCGATTTATTCACGAACTTCGCAAAATGCATGGAGGAGATATCACACATATTTAATATTGTACAATCAAAATTTTCGATAATGATTTAGAGTTAGCAGTAGAAAAGCTGAACCTTGTGACTTTTTGGTAAAGAACGTTTGGTGCAAGAAGCAAAACCGTTTCGCTACTAATTCCATCGCAGAAACTGCAATTACAGCGAAGAAACTTCTTTAGTTTATTGTCAAATGCGACTTCACAGAATACATTCTCAACCTATGTCTCATCATAGGATATTTTTCAACAAGTTGCGTGTCTTTGGTCTCATATTGAAGAAGTTTCTAAAAAATTAAATCAGCGAAAAATTATCGTAGATCAACGATGAGTAACGAATGACTGAAAAAACTGGCTACTTTGTCTATAAAAAGGGAAACTACATCTTCTACGGATTTTGATGACGTAATAAATAAATTCAGTAAATGAAAGACTCGAAACATGATTTGATTTCTACGTAACCTATTGTAAATTAATTTCATCTTCTTCGTTTTATACGTCTTATTCTTTCTATTAAAATCGATAAATCTTCTTAGTCATCCTCTTCTACCCGTCGGAAGTCGAGGTTTTCGAGAGCTCTCCATCTCGTCCTGTCCAGTGCCAAAACCCTGGCACGGGCCCGAACTGCTCACCTGCCTTCTACGCTCTTCTTGATGTTATCCTCCCATTTCGTTCTGAGCAGTCGTCTTGCTCTTCTGCCTTCTGGTTTTGCCTCCCATGCTCGTCTCGGGTATCTTTCCTCATTCATCCTACAGACGTGGCAACCAAACAAGCTTTAAATTTTATCGTTTAAAGAGAATATTTTCAAGTTATTCCGGATGTTAACGTGTCTCACTATATCTCTACGAGTTTCCTTCTCAATCCTAAAATCGATAAATAACGAGTAAAATATTTAGATACGCATTACTAAACAAAAACGTACCTGTAGTAGGGGTGTATGGCTGATACGTTATAATCAAGAATAATATGCAGTCTTTAGGAAGTAGACATAACAAAATATATTAAATTATCTAGGTTAAGGTGGGCCAAACATTTGACGAGGATGAAGGATGAAATGCCAAGGAAAGTCTTGATGATGCAACTGGTTGGGAGAAGAAAGGGAGGCAGGCCAAAGCTACGATGGACTGATAGTGTGAGCGATGTTACCAGACTATTGGGACTGAGAGACTGGAGAGCCATCGCGTCTGGATGGACCGTGGAGAGAAGGGTTCTGGAGGAGGTCAAGACTTAGCAATGAGTTGTAGCACCGAGGACGATGATGATCATAATGACGACTAAAAAACTGTAAATTAAATCTATGCCATGAAATAAGGCGATTATACGATGTACAGATTGTAAAAGTTTCCACTTCATAAAACAACATTTTTACAGCCTACGAGAACGTAAGCATACGAGAACGTAGTACTGGATAGAAGTTTCAGTGTTTGTGAACCTCAGCTGTTTAATTAAACAAAAAATATAATTTACGTGCGCGCGCCCATTTTGTGCAAGTGAGCGGGGAAGTTGATTAATGTTTTATTGACAACACAGACCCTGACAATCAGAGGGCTCTTCGCGATAATCTGATGTACTATGGGTCACGCAACGAATGATACGTCACGTTCGAACGGTTGTTTTCAGGTTATAACGACAAGTTGTACAACCTTTGGCCGATTTTTAAAAATGACGTTTTCTTTTTTCTTTATAATCGGTTTGTACAAAAAATTCAGATAACTCGAAGTATATTATGTAAGGTAGATAACATTATTTATTAAATAAGAATTTTATTTACAAAACTGACATATCGAAAAACAAGTTACGAAATTTTGTTGTAAACACAGAGGCAACGGGCAAATCGTTTTAAACTTGCACTAAATATAGGCTACACCATCTTACCTATTGTAAAACCACAATAATATTATTTAATTTTTTGTTCTGTAATGAAAACTGTAAAACCAGAAGTATGACGAGTTGTGTATAAAAACAATCATATATACAAACATTCTAACGCGAAAATTTACATTATTGCTCGTGAAAAAACTCTGTTCTTATACATGCGTATGTGTTCTATTTATCTGTAAAGTAGAAAACAATGTAGTTAAATTAATTAAAATTGAATAACTTTTAATTCTCCATAATACATAAATATCTTGTTTTTCTTCGATTTGTGCGGATGGATTTCACTAACGCGGAAGGCACCAAGCTAACGATCGTGCACAAAGGTCACTGGACCGATTCCGCCTATACAGATACGGTCTTAGATGATTCATTGGCACTGCTTTCCTTCCCACAGCAGTATAAGACCTTACTCTTTTGTCTGCATTAGTACAAATCAGTGTCAAGGAACACACCTTAGACTAATCGTTGAAAGGCCAAACGCGGTTCTAGGGTGTATGGGGGCTAAGTATCCGAAAACGTTTTGAACAATTATTTATAAAGAAAATAATCACGTGAACCTTGAACTGCCGGTATGTTACACGCTACAACAAGGACTCATTTTCGTAAAAAAATCCCGATTGAGGACAAGACCTAGTTTCTCGCTCAACTGGAGTATTCCATAATATCTCTGTCGTTTCGACCAACCTTTTTCTGTCAGGCCCCTCCAAAATTGGATCTACCATTCACGAGCCAAAGAGAAACTAAATTATTTTTCCAGGGATTTCAGCTTAGAGGATTTGTTCTCTCAGAGGACCAATGTGATTTATTTCAACCTGGTCGTACTGAAGAGAATGTAAATGCCCGGAAAAGATAGCTAAAAAGGGATTTGTAGCTACGGGCACTGTGGCTTCCAACAGTACGGTACTAAATGAAAGAAACGTTAAGAATATTTGAAGTTAATTTTAAAGCAGTTCTGTTGGGTGGGTGTGAGGGTGACAAAGGCACTGAAAAACAGATTACAAGTCTTTGTCAACAGCGTCTTAAAAATCCGCTCAAGGGCGGATCCAGCAAGGAATGTGGGGGCGGAAGAGTTGAATTGGGGGAGGGATATGAAAATTTGGTCCATTCTTCAATGGTCTAAAGTATAAAGTTTAATGGTCTAAAGTATAAATGACTGAAGACAAAAATACAATGTGTTATTATGAACTGAGTACGTTTATTAACGTACAAGTATAAAATCATATGTGAGTTTGTTAGTTCATTGTTCTTTAAAGAATATTCACTTACAGTTTAAAATGCACTCTACTAATTTAAGTTAGCGTAAAGCAAAAATTAACATGCCGATAAGGTTACAATTTAAAGTAGGCCTAATTTTAGAGTAAAACCATGAACCTACATAAGGTGATATGAAATTTGTATCACATTCACAATCATAAAACCATTCTACAATCAAAAGACGACGAAATAAATTTCGTCTTAAGTGACCATTTGAGGGAGGAAATTTCCCCCACCCTCCCCCCGTGGATCCGCGCCTGCTCCACTGGACAGAAATTATTTTTAAAGAAGGATAAAGAGGAAATAGTAATGCAAATAGCCTATAGCGAAGAAAATATACGTGGTTGAGGCATAGTTTAAAAAAAGAAGAAACAGCAAAAGTAAGTAGGCCTTAGACTGAGATCAGCGACGACCAAGGACGTCATTGATTAGAGAAATTTGAAGAGAAGTCCAAAACCTGGAAGGAAGCACAGACTTGACTACGAAACGGGTTCGCTGGAAAGTGGAAAGTCTTATTGGATACCCTACGTTCTCCTCAAAAAAATTATTACAATAATACGAAGATTCAAGCGGTCGGGAACAGATTGCATAAGAATGTGATCAACTGGGGCTCGAGAGCTGGCGAATGTGATCGTGCAGTATGGCTAATGGCTAATCCCGCCCCACTGAAAACTAATGGCTACGTTTGCGTTCAGTTCACGTTTGTACTTTATTTGATGCGTGAAACGTGACCAACCGAAACAGACGAATGGTCGTCACAGCTGAAAGTTTACTACCCTCCGTATGTATTGCACCGTTAGGCTATCATATTGCAAACAGTTGTATTAGATTACAGCCTATATCTCTATAATCGTGATAATCGGATAATCGTAATTACTCAATCATAATAAAGTAGGTAATTAAAGAAAACATGTCACGGCGACGCGTAATGTCACCAGCACACTAATAGTAGATGCCGTATTATTGACTGCGTTAGCGTCATCATCCCTCATCAGTTAACAGTGTGTGTGTATGTGTAAACAATTATAAACAGGCGTTTTAAGAAACTTCTTGTTCTATAAACAAGAACACCGTAGCAGGAAATTTAAATAAACAATTTGGCGCTTTCCTGAATTTATTTTGACAGTAATTGTAAATAAAAAACAAAGTGCGCGGGGCAGCTAGTCACTTGGTAGATTATTTTAGAAGCGATTAGAGTATAACTAATTGTGGTGAGTGAAAAGTGTTTTAAATTTGTTTGTGTAGTTGGTGAATTCTTAGGAGAAGGAATTTTACTGTGGAAATGAATTTTGATAAAGCGGTATTAAAATTTTATTGAATTTGTCATTGTTTCTGTACCAACACTGACATCGATGAAGATAGCTGCCGTATAACAATATTCATTTTTAAGATACGAATTGCAATCATAAATTCTGTAGGGTTTTGAGCTGGACGTGAATGCAACTCATTATCACCATCTTCACATCACAGGATAGGCAAGGTGGTACTTCAAAATCCTCCCTCCAGCTATGTCTTCTTGGGTCTAGCCACACACCTGCGTTCTATCCGTTTACATTACCAGATTTTTTGGCCAATCTTGAATCTGGGATCCTTTCTAAGTGTTCTTTCCAAAGTTTTTTATAATATTCTAATCTTTCATTAAAGTTGAAAACTTGTAATTTTCTCTTATGACCTCATTTTTTATACGATCAAGTTTACAACACCTTTTAACTCCTCTTAAGAACTCCAATTCCGAGGCCTGTATTTTACTTTCTTGTTTCTTAGTTGCCGTCCATAATCCACACCCATATGGCAGTATTTTGTATTAACAGAATTTCGTGTTAAATGAACAAATACTGTATAGATTACTTACTGTATTATGTAGTAAAATAAAGCAATAAAGAATGTTCAGAAGGTACCTACATATAAACGTTTTTTATCCTCCTGAATAATTTCTGGTTAATTTTGGGAAAACTACGGTTATTTTTCTTAAAATTTAGTATACGTGCATTGTAGCTGTTCCTCACTTAGTCTTATGATTTAAGCCTAGGTTTTCTTGTGCACTAATTTAGTATGTCTCTTTAGAGTTCCTATAGTGACAATTTTCAATTTTTTTTAAGTACTTCGTTTTTTCTTTTGCACACAATTTCGCACTACTTTATTTTCAACAAATTGTTCTAATTTATCAATGTGGTCAAACACTTCGGCTTCCGAGTTGGCTTCTACACAGATCAGCAACGAAAGCATAGGCCTATCGGTAACGGTAAGAAATCGTAAATTTTCACAGTCATTTTTCGTGTCGAGTTCGTCGGCACCCTCATCACTTTCATTGTTTTCAAGTAGCACTATTTTGGGGGATGTATGTATGGATTAATTTGTTATGCAGCTATTGAAAGCCAGCAAACAAAATTATTCGTGTTAACCGATATTTTGAAGGAAAAACTTTCGTGTTAACCAATATTTTATGTTAACCGTTTTCGTGTCGAACCTTTTCCACTGTACTTATTTATGTACAGGAAGTTAAATTTTCAGAGGTACGAGTACACTTTGCAATCACACACACACACACACACACACACTTCCGTACAGCCTTGATTCGACACCTGGCGCGGCGTGCAACCAGCACAACACACGTCTGAACTCAGTGAAAGTGCCAAGCTGTGGGCTGTAGGCGGCTCACAGACTGTAAGGAATGCCCATTTCCTGTCCCATATGCGTGTGTTTTAGCACAATCAAGTACCAATATATTTGTTCCTTTGCGTTAGCTTAGGTCGTTTTGCCGTATTTCCCATCCGATTTTCGAGGCTCGTATGAGTTCTGTAACTACATATATTTTTAGTTAATCAGGTTACTGGCCTGCTGTAAAACCCCCAACCTGGAGGACCAGGAACTTTTATTTCGGGCTGCTCTTCCCCTACAGAGTTGGGACGAGCTCTCTCTGCCCGATCGCAGTAGAATTATGTACATATATAATTGATTGAGATAGTAAGCTAACAAAATTTAGACGCATCTGTGGAAAGATTCGTAGGTACCTGAAAAATAAAACACGGAAGGATACCCGAACGACGTTTTATAAAACTGTGGCTTTCCCCACATTCCTGTATGCTAGTGAGACATGGACTCTCAGTAAAAGGGATGTGCAGAGGATTCAGGCAGCCGAAATGAAATTTCTAAGAGTGACGCAAAGTTGTTCTCTCTTGGATCGGAGAAGGAACGAGGATATTAGAAGCGATTTAAACATTGTATCATTGCACCAGAACATTGAAGACCATAGAAGGAGATGGTATGAACACTTGAACCGCACGCCTGGCATCCTGTGGCCGCCTTGGGTTATCACCCTACTGGAAACAGAAATGACGCTAGACTGAGGAGAAGATGGGTTCCGGAACAGGTCTAAGGGCTAGTCCTTGGAGTGTTGATGATGATGTCGAAGTACCAATATAAACCATCCATCCATGTACTGCTACTGTCGTCCCATTCCCCTCGTTGTAAACCTTTTTCCCCCCCGTTTGTCATAGACATTTCAAACGATCTCCTGGGTCTACCTCGGCTACCGGTATGTCTTCCATTCGGAACCCAGTTTAACAGCCTCTCGGCCGAATAATACAAATAAGTAAATATATACTCAAAATACTACTGTATTAAAAAGTAGTATCGGTATGGAGAACCATACATGACTTCCATGTTCTAAGATTTATATTTAAAATCATTTTCGAAAAGAAATATTTCCATAGAAACTACTTCTGTCTACTTACTGCTTCAGCCTGAACCACAGTACTGTGGTCACTAACGTATACCACCTCCCGTTATCGCACTCGATTTTCACTGATGTTAAAAGTCGAGGGCACTGCCGAAACGTCTGGTTTTGCAGAAAACATTGGACTACGGCCAAACAACCCGGGAAGGAATTTTAACAACAAAATACTTCTTTGTTGCCGATACCATAGTACACACATAAAAAATTATCCCCTCCCCTTTAAACTATAATTTTCATTATTGAAAATTACCCCCACTCCGTTCAACTAGCCTCTTCAATTATAGATATTTCATCTACGTTTCTACAGTGGATTATTATCATCTCCTTATCAGGATACTTTATTTATCAAAATTTAGTACTTTACTCTTGTTAAACATAAAACGTTGCAGGTAAACTATCCTTTCCCCGTACCGATCTTCACCAAAATCAATAAGCCTTGAGTCCTCTACAACTCAGGCAAATATGTAAAAAATTATTTGATTCTGTTTTAATTTACGGTAGTTATCGTTCGTTATAGAAAAAATTACCCTTGTTAAAACATAAAACGTTGCAGGTAAACTACCCCTTTCTCTTAACCAATTTGCGGGTGTTATCGTTTGCCATAGAAAAAATTCTACACACAGACAGATAGACACACAGACACTTTTTGAAATATGACTTTTCTTCATGTTTTGAGGGTAGTACAATCAGAATCACCCGTTGTCTCGAACACGATTTTTTTTTCACCCGTGGTCTCGAATACTTCCATTTCCTTATGGAACATGGAAGTAAAAAGAGTTACTACTACATTAGAGTACAGCTGAAAAAAATCATATAATAGCCTAAAAATTCAGAGATTAAAAAAATTAATTGTCAACTTTTTTCGACTCTCTGGGGGTGGTCCGGTCCCGTTAGCCCCCTTCCCCCTTCACACTTGTGGATCTGATATTCGGACCGTTTTAACACGGTATTCGGAAATACAATTTTTGAAACTAAGATTTGGTGGCATGTTGTTACTATACAGTATATGTTATATGTTATTATATTATTCATTTTATATGTTTTACCTACTTATGGGAGGGTTTGAAGCGACCTGCGATTGGTGGATTATACCACCGGGGCTAATAAACGAGGTCGCTTCCAGGACTCACCTGGTCGCGGAGTGTATTTACCAAGTCCGGCAATGAGGGAATTGTGGGTTACTCAATCGGAACGAACATAGAATCTACGCGCCAGGCGTCTCACGGTGTCATCGAAAGAGCGGACACCGAGTCCTCTCCTCAAAAGACGAGAAGAGTACCTCCGGGGGACTTTACACGCAAGCTTCAGTCCCCGGTCGAGAACGCGCTGGAGCGCTGACCTATGACCATGAGCCAGGTATCCCCAAACAGGACAGGCGTAGGTAATCACGGGCAAAACGTAAGAGTTGACTATGAGTTTACCTAGCCGGGGGGTCATTGCCGGATTAGATAGCACGGGCCAGAATCTACTGAGTTGCGCCGAAGCGCGTTGTCGGATATACTGTGTATGGGTTCGCCAGGTGAGTCGGGAGTCCACGTGGAGCCCGAGGTACTTGACGCTATTGGTCCAGGGTACCTCGATGGGGCCTACTTTAAGCGGCGGAGGACGCTTGCGTTTGCGAGAGAATATCACCGCGGCACTCTTGGAAGCGTTAACGGGAACTCTCCAGTCATCGGTCCACCCGACATACGCGTCGAGTTGGCGCTGGAGCTTGATTGCCGCATAACTTGCGTTCGGCTCTGAGGCAAATGCCGCAGTGTCGTCCGCGAACAGCGACAATTTTACTCCAGGAACTCGGGACGTGTCGTTGACAAACAGCGAGAACAGGAGAGGCCCAAGTAAACTTCCCTGAGGGACACCAGCGGTAATACGCCTCTCCGAAGAGAGAGCGTGGTCTACTCTCACTCGGAAGCTACGGTCTCGCAGAAAGCTGCCGATCAAGTGAACGTAACAATCTGGGAGAAGGACTTCCGTTAATTTGTAAAGGACACCCTCGTGCCACACGCGGTCAAAGGCTTTCTCTACGTCTAGGAAGATCGCAGTCGTCTGTTTGCCCTGGCAGCCAGCCTCGGTAATCCATTCCACGAGTCTCATCAGCTGATGAGTCGAGGAGTGCAGCTCACGAAAGCCGAACTGTTCGGGGATCACCAGTCCAGTCTTTCTAGGTGGTCGCGGATCCTACGGTGGATCAATCGCTCGAAAACCTTGGACGTCGCGGACAAGAGGCTGATGGGTCTGAGGTTTTCCGCGCGAGAAGAATTCTTTCCCGGCTTGGGTATCACTATAACTGTAGCCGTTTTCCATTTCACCGGAAAGTAGGCCAGTCTGAGACATATATTAAACAGATCGGAGAGGAACTGTATTCCTCGCTCCGGAAGGCGATGGAGTGCGGAATTCATGACTCCGTCTGGGCCAGGCGCCTTCCGGGGCTTGAGCTGAACAATCCTCTCAGAGATCCTCCGGGGAGATGGGCTCCGGCTGGACTGTGATACCTGCCGATAGAAAGCGCTCTACCTCGCGGCAGATTTGCTCAGTGAAGGCCGGGTTCTTGGATGGGTTGGGAGCGAACTGTCGCTCTAAACTGTCAGCCAAGAACTCTGCCTTCTCGAGGGGGCGTCCAAGGGGTTGACCGCCGGGTCCGACCAGTGCGGGGAGAGGCGCGCGTTTACGCTTTCCCGTTAGGGCACTGGGAATCCGCCAGACATTACGGTTCTCGGCAGGGCCATCCATCTGTGTTACAGCTAGCTCCCAGTTACGTCTACGGAACGCCAGCATGTCGCGACGAAACTTGCCGGACGCTCTGTTAAACGCAGCCTTGTCAGCCGGGTCACGAGTCCTCTGCCAGCGTCTCCGGAGGCGATTCCTCTCGCAAGCGAGTTGAGACACCTCTTCGGGGATCCGCTGATAGTCGGGCGTGAGCCCCAGCTTCAGCCGGGAGGACACGTCTACCGCCGAGACTACGGCTGTGTCGAATAAGGCAACTGCCTCGTCGACATGCTGGGTAGTGTCGAGTGGTATATGCTCAGGTAGGCGGCGACTGAACGCCGGGCCAAAGCGTTCCCACTCGATTACCCGCCGCTCGTCGCGGACGGTAGAGTGCTGGGTAGCTAGATGCACACTGATGGGGCAATGGTCCGAGGACAGTTCCGAAATGACGAAGACGTGGACCGGGCAATAAACGCCCCTGACCGCGGCAACGTCCAGTACATCAGGGCGGGAGTTAGCCCTCGAGGGATAGTATGTAGGCCCGGTAGGACCCGTTCTTTAAATAATATTCGCTTACAGATTAAATACGCACTACTCACTTAGGGTATCAAACAAAAATTAACATACTGGTAAGGTAAAGTTACAACTTAAAGTAATTTTAAAATAAAAGCATGAACCTACATAACGTGATATGACTGTTGTATCATATTCACAATCACAAAACCATTTTACAATCACTAAACGAAGAAAAAATGTCGTCTGAAGTGACCATCGAGGGGAATCCCCCCCTCGATCCGCGCCTGTGTAACACAGAACACTCGCAGTATTTGGCTGTTTTCAGATGTAAGATAACAAAACAACATTTGTAAGTAAGTGTGCAAGATAATCATTAGATTCCCTTGTCCATGACGTGTCCAAATATCAATAATGATTTGTGTGCACTTTTCCCACTAACATTTTACATTAAAATTATAAAAAAATGTGTTGCCTTTGCAGTAGCGTGGCGTCCATGTAACCGCTGTTGCCGGCGGCAACAGTACTGGATATCAGAAAAAATAATATTAAATATATCACAGAATAAATACTTAAGTTATTGAATAATTTGAAATCCGAACAATATTAGTAGGGAAACTTGAAGAAAAGCGTAGCATTGCTTTCGAACTGCTGGGGACTTGCACCGTTTTGTGTTGCCGGCTCAGACATCGGACATCGGCAATCTTTTACTGCTTACGGTCATTCACATCGTACTAGTTGTCACTGTACAAATTGTGGAGGAGGGCACACTCATCCGTCCAATGTGTTGCCGTTGTATAAACCGGCAAAACGCTCAGTTAGCAGCTATGTTCGTTTTCGGAACTGACGTGAAGCAGATACTACGTACCTATTTGTGTTTCGTTCGTTTAGTCATGTGTTTCTCTGTTTGTCTTTATTATTTTTAATTCGATTATTTGTGTTCTGATTTATTCTGTGTAAGTATAATGAGAATCAGATCCCGTTGAACCGGGACCCTCTTCTTCCCCCAGCGAATGATAGAAAATGCTCTAAAAAGAACACTTGGTACAAGAAAAAAATCGAATTAATTTTTATGTTAAGTTTTAGGCCTATCGCAACTGGCAACAGGTGTTATGCCCTACGCCACGCCACTGTACCTTTGTCTTAGCCAGCTTTCGCTCATAGTGAGATTCGCTAGAGGCGCCCGCTAGGAGCGCTGTCAGTTCCGTTATTGGAGTCAACTCCATTGTTTGAAACGGTTTTCAGACTACGTAATCGATCTGCAAACAAAAAAGATCATGTTAAAACCAAACAAAGAATAATATAAAATAATGAAATAAGAGCGATACATAAAATGTAAAGTGTTTGTAACTGATGTTTTACGGTATTGTAAAATCCGGGATGTAATATTTAGCACAGAGAACCCATTGTTTTGGTAGAAACGCGTCGTTTCTCTTTAAGCGATATGGATTCGACTTATAATGACTTCACGTCTGAAACTGGCAATGCTTCGTTTGAATTAAAAACTTTTACGAGTCCCACGTTCTGTTTCGTTTTCTTTTTGTGCGGATGCAGAGAAAGTTTTGATCACCGAGCTACGATACAAAAGAAATGTGACAAAATCCTACAAGACGTAATAACAATTACCGCAGTCACTGACCGTAAACAGACCTTACCAAATAACGAATGATTCCACAGCGTAGAGGCCTACACCGTATACAAATAGCAAGCCTAACAAATAGGAAGCAAATAAAAAAAATGCTCAAAAATACATACACTTGGAACAACTGATAGCGAAATGAGGACACACACATTGAAAGAAGCGCGCGTTTGGATAGGCCGCTTTCGGGAAGGTTGCAGACCTACTAAAAAATGAAAAAACATTTCGCATCATGTAAGGACGAAAATATTTAATCAGTGCGTATTGTCAATTATAACGTCTGGGACATAAAAATGTGCTCCAAAAAATCAAATAACACAAATTGAAAACAATGCAGAACAATGTGAAGATAAGGAGTGACTCCTTAAGAAGCAGAAAACGGAATTCAACACCGATCAATGATTAAAGATCAAGGATATAGTAAACAAGCGCGAGACGTGAGTAGTGCAGTGTCCCGAGTCTCGAAATCGACTCATGCCACTGGGCAAAAATTATGAATTTTATCAGGTTTAATTAGTGGGGGGGAGGCATGAAGCTTCCCTCGTATCGGTGGATTATACCATCAATCGGGGCAGCTTCCAAGAGTCACCTGGCCTTGGAGTATAATTGCCAAATCCGGCGATCAAGGGATTTTGGGTAACTCGGGCCCCCTGACCACAGAATCTTTGCGCTAGGCGTCTCAGGGCGTCATCAAGTGCACGGATACTCAGTTCTCTTCGAAGTGCACGTGAAGAGAAATTGAGGGTAGACAGTAGACAGAATAACCAATTTAATGGGATATGTTCCCAGAATTCAAGATACTCAACGGAATAGTAGACTTATCAGATAAAGACCACTGGAGGAGGTAAGAGGGCTGGTGTGATGATGTTAAAAGTGTGGTTGACTTTGGATGGATGGGAGCTGGAAACTGGCGAAGTATGACGGAGGTCTTTGCTCAATACTGGGCGCAGCAGGGCTTATACGAGAAACAGTTCTAAGTCAATATTTTATGCAGCTTTGACATATTCAATACCACAGACCAGTTTACAACATTTTTTCCTACATTTTTCAGTCTCCAACTTTCTCGTTACCTTTAATTCATCTCCTTATTCGAGGCCGTTCTCCCTAATATCATTCTCTGTCTTCCCTTCAGCTCTTCCGTGGTCTCCTTCTGCCTTTGGGCTGCCAATTCAACACTCCGTTTGGGTTTCTGTGTCTGGGTATTGGCAGTAGCGCCCTTAGGGGGGGGGGTTGTGACGTGTGTGGTCGCACATAGGCCCTCGCGTTCAATCAGTTAAGAAAAAAATGAAAAGAAAGAAAACGAGTGAGAGAGTAAGTGAGCGACTGAGTGAGAGTGAGAGAATGAGAGGGGGTGAGGCAGACAGACGGAGAAAGATAAATAGATAGATAGAAAGATGGGAGGGGAAGTGAATTGCTCATTTTCAGTCATCCTTAATTTGTTTTCTAATCTCCTTACCGTTCAAGTTTCTTTAAAACCCTTTCGGTGCCCAATTCGACTATAATATGCTATACAGTATGGTTTAATCCAACTATAGTCGAATTGGGCACCGAAAGGGTTTTAATATCGGTTGGTTGCTGAATTTATACTTACTCAAACGTCGACAGAAAACTACTTTAGCGTTAGCGTTATGACTAATATTGAAGCCAATCTTTCAATGTGGACTCACACAACTTCACAAGAGATTAAACAGTCGGCAGTGCAAGGCGTGGAACAAGTGATATGTATTGGCTTGTTTTAGATATGTATTGAAACATGAAGATAAACCGTTGAGACTGTATTATATTATAGACTTCACTGATAGTTTCGTTATCAGAACTGCTGTTACTGAAGGCCCAGTTCCAAATAGGAAACGGATATGAAAGGAATGACTATCCTTTGTGAGACATACTGAATGTGAGTCGTATACGATAAGTAACTACGATTACGTTACACATTTTCGTACTTTTTCTGTATTGTTCCAAATTATATACTAATAATAATAATAATAATGGCTCCCGTGTGTACCACCTGAAGTAGTGTAGGAGAACTAGTCTCCTACACTATTGTATACTAATCTGAGTCAAAATACAAATAAAAAGAAATACACAATGTAAATAAATAGGTTATGATTACCAAGTTATACCGTCTTGCATAATGGAATAAGCTTCTTTTTCTTTCCGAGAGCACAAGTTTACTTGTGCAATCTGTCCTGTACTGGACCTATAAACGCGCATTTATGTTTAGAGCAAATTATCGTTAATACTCGTTTTGTATTTTTTATTCACACCATGCCACTGTGCCTTTGTCTGCGTTAGCAAGCTCGTTGTTTGATAGTAAATACGTATCTGGATTAAAAAAAGTGGAAAAGCGGGAAGATGATTTCGAGTCTTTGTACAACGTCAAATAATAAAAAAGTCCTAATTCATTAATTGCAATTTAAAGGTTATAATTGCAAACAAACTTTGTGAATTTAGATTCAATTTGATAGGACACCTTTCTCTAAAGCTTTAAAACGGTGTTCTCCAGAATGTTAGAAGGGGGTTGAAGATAGTGTTCTTTAGTTTTAGGCGAGGATATGGGGGAGTTTTATGGGTCCCGCGACTAGGTTCGAACCCGGCCTCGCTAAGTTGCCTAGGGCGGGTGTGGTTCGACATCTCCATACTAAATCGACTGTTTATTTCTAATGTCATATGTAATTCCCAGACTTTTTATCTTCCCGATTCTTATCCTTCCTCTTCTGGACCTTTGACTACCCGTCTCTAAAAATCCTTTGCGTATTATTGACTTTTTTTGGTATTATATTTCATATCTTGGAACTGTAGCTTATTACACTCATTACTAACGTATCAGAAACATGGCTTTTATTTATTTTTACGGTGTTATTATAGCATAGAGTAAGTTGTGTATTCATGCCATCCCGGAAACGAACACTCGGAATAGTTCATTTGTAGGAAACATTCAAGGCTATACTATGTAGGCTACATGCGGGTCGCAATAACGTTAGCGTGTGGACGTCTCGTCTCGGTATGTTTGTACAAGTACAATTAGTATATTTAGTGTACAACGAAAGTGCGGGAAAAATTTCCGACCGTTGGGCCGTTGCATGAGTCACCGTCAAGGCTGCCTTGATATACTGGGTAAATAAGGCCGTTGCGAGCGTGGGTCACTACTGTATAAGGACACACGACTGCGACCTGTCCCCCCAGCCAGTCCCACGCTTTAACGAACTTTCCTCCTCCTATAAGCATCTCGTTCAAACGACGCGATCATTAATGCATTCCTTTGTGTAGACAATAGTACAGTGTATACGTACAATCACCGCTCATAACAATGGTAATATGTGCGCCCGCTTAGTGCTAACGGACTACGCCTCGGTAATTCATCACTGAGAAACTCCTCCATAATTCAATAAATTTTATAATTTTATTAGTGATATTTGCTCACAGTTATTATTTTTTTTTTAATATATAATTACTAACTAATACTTTCTTAGCTGGAGAATTTGCTCACTATACTGAAGAAACGCATTTATTATTGGATAAATTTTCATATTAGCCAACTTTTCAATTATCCGAAAATCCCGATTACACTTCTATTTTTTGTTTAGTAAAGTAACAATTTTAGAGCTGCCGTACAAAGAACGCTAAAAATTCCAAGCAATCGGATTGTGTTAAAATTCCATTTAGTCTGATATCCGGCTGGATTTTTACAAATAAAAAAAATTGATACCATTTTTGGGCCTTGGGGTTAACAAATTTTGAAGTTTTCAAAACTGTACATTATATTTAGATTTTAGTTAAATTCTCTTTACTTTGATATCCCATATGGAATTTGCAATTTATCAAACTTTTACCTCACATTTTGGACTCCTATGTTCCAACATTTTTAAATTCTGAAAAATGAACACTAAATTAATATTTACATTTTCTTTTAATTTAAATGTTAAAGTTTCTTTTAATTTGATACCCCACATGGACTTCTGCTATTTTTTCCAAATCTGACCCCTTCACATTTTGCCTCCCACTCTCCTACTTTTTGAGGGGCAAGCTTAAAAACAATAGGCTTCTGTAAGATAAAAGTATGGATACCCAAGCCAAGTTTTACGAAAAATCGGTTGATGCGTTCAAACGTTATCGTGATGCACACCCCAAATAGATAGACAGACGAGTAGATAGACAGATCAACAGACATACAAATGCCAAACGGTCGAGTTAAAACTGAAAACTCCTTTACCTCGTTCAGTAATAGATACCGTAATATTTTTTCTTTCTTATAAAAATATATTTTTTAATTTGTTTTACACTGTTTCGACAGTCTTTTATATTGTCGACTTCAGAAATACAAGATAACAATAATGTTACTGAAGATTACAGTAAAAAGACTGCCTGAACAGTGTAAAACAAAAAATAAAACATATTTCTTACTAATAATTTTGTTAATAATAAAGTTATTTTTTTGCTTATTTAGTCAAAACTAGAAGTGCCTGGAAATTAGAAGAATTAAAACGTTTTAAATGTTGATAAACGGGAAAAAACTTTATTCTCCATTAAAAATAGAATCTGTACAAAGGACGTTCAGTATTTTGTACGGGGTTTACATGGCACTAGACATTATACCAAAAACATCTCTCTCTCTCTCTCGATAAGGTCAGGGGTTACCCAGGGAAGCATATTCCGTCCAATCGTATACCTTTGCCGTCCTGTACAAAGCATACCTTCCAAATTGTGATCGTGGCACCGTTTGCGGAAGATACTCTAATCTTCACCGTTCACATAAACCAATATAAGCATTTACAGCATTGCAAAATAATTTACATGAAACAGAAAAATGGACAAAAAATTGAGGCTTATTAACTAAACGAAACGAAATCAGCTCACATCATTTTTACCAAATGTCACGTTATAACACTGACAGTACAAATAAATGATAAATCCATCTCTAAAAATGACTGCTTAAGCCCAATTGATTGGGCTTCATCTCGATAAACAGCTGATACGCCCATGAAGAGAAAATTTCTTGACACTAAGTTCCGCAAGCACTGCTGACTGAAAAGAGGTTTCTTATTCATTCCTCTACAGCATTATCATAACCCTTTTGCGTAATTTATAATTGCCTGTCGGCGGATTCTCTCGGGAAATTTCTTCTTTCAGCAGAACGCAACTGTGGGCAACAGGTAGGGTCAGTTCAGTCACAAGGACACGGAACGTCTTTTCCACGGGAATTTACGTGGTTCCAAAAACGAGTACGAAGTAAATGAAGCGAGCCTCTCACTGTCTGCCAAACGGTCCCGTCTTGCTTGCTACCATTGTTTCATGACAAAATCTTCTCGGATCCTTAAGAAATAACGTGATAGTTTTCTCTTTACGCATATGGTTAACATTAATCATCTTTAACAAAATAAGGACTCAACATGCAGACATCGCAAAACATACTGTATGCGCTGAATACGAAGGTGGTTCTCCAAAATATGTCTGGCCGTTCAAAAACCATGAGGATGGATTATTTACTGATTAAAAAAAATCCGTTCAAATGAATGTGGCTTTCATCACAAAAACATACATTTGACAGGAACTCTGGACCATCGATCACAAGTGCTAATGACGAAGCCCAGTAAGCTTCGCTGTTTGGATTTTTCAATCGTTTCCCAGTCAGTATCTCGCAGGCAAAACCACAAGTTCGCCTCAGCATTCTTTTCGAATGTTTAATTTAGACTAACGCTCAATTTTAAATATCTTCACTGGAGGCATTTTCTTAAACACTGTAACATTTGCTCAAGGAGCCGCCCTCTATTCATCATTCGTTGTCAGAGTAACTGGACGGCCCGTGCGCCATTATAATTTGCGAACATGTTTCAACAAAACGGCAGTTTTTAATGCCTGTAAAGATAACGATGTTCTGTGCGATAGTTTTGAAACCATTTACGAATCTTATTTGCAACTTATAGCAAAGCTAACCCATTTGAACTTACAATTCCGAAGTCCGAATGAACAAAAATAATGTTAACAATAAAAACTTTCACTTGTCTTTTACAACTATTTTTATGTCCTCTAAGCTTAACTATAATAAACATATTTACACGTTTATTATAAATGCGGATAAAGTGATAAAGCGGTGCGCGGTCTAATGACTCACAGTTCTGTTTGTTTTGGCGCATACCGTAAATACGAAGACTTGAAACAACCAAGAAAGCATATGAAACAATTCAAAGAAACCCCTGCAGCTCCGTTTACACAATTGGCCTGTGTATAGAGACGTTTGAATTTCTGTGAAGTTTACGGCAACGTTACATCCAGTTGTCCATAGTCGGTATTTCGCATTAGCTTTGAATTGAATGAAATATTTTATTTTCGGATCTTCCTTAAGTCAGAATGTTTTTTTTTTTTTTTCAAATCGTGGAAACAGTCGATTGTGGCGAAAATAACGTGTTACAAATCTAACTAGTACTCTCTATAACTTCTCGACTCCTGTTATAGTTGTTAACGTGAGTAACTGTACAGACGGGCTGATAATGAGGGTGTTGCTAATTCAAACAACGCAACGTGAATACAGAAGACAAACCATACTTGTGGTGCTGTGTTGTTCTTCTATACAACAATACCGTACACTATTTCAGAACATAGTGTAAGCATATTTCACACGTATAAGCGTAATATATATGAAAGGCTGTTGGGGTAGGCACAATTATATTTGGGGGGGGGGGATCAACAAAAGTGGAGAGGATAAATATTATTTTCTTCTAACAACGTTTCCTTAGGCACAGAAGTAATTATTATTATTTGAAGTAAGTAATATTTACACTTACCTAAAAATTACACAATATTATATACGGTTTTTTTAGCAAGTGAGAAATTTTGGGGGGGGTCAACCCCTAAGCCATCTCTGCTTGTGTACCCAAGTGAAAGACTCAATGAATGTGTTCAGTCGTTACCAGTGAGCAGGAGCGTATTTACGGGGGGGGGGGGGACGGTACGGTACCGAACCCCTCCCAGAGGATCAATTTAGTCAGTAGGCTACCTTCTAAACAAGGTTTCAGTAACGGGTATTTTTATTGTATTATTAGAATTTTCTTTTCTGGGACTGATTTTAAGATGTTTAAAGCCGTTTTTCAGCCACTTTAAAGATAGTAATTTGATTAGTTTTAATTTGTTTTTCTTTTGTATGAGGCCGACTCGTTCGGACCCCGAATCCTCTCTCAAGATAAAATTCTAGATACGCCACTGTCAGTGAGAATCATTATCGTTACGCAATAGCTGTAGTTTGATTTAAATTGGAAAGGAATTGGAGTGAGGGAACGATATTTCAGTCTGTGACATATGCCGCGTCCCTAGCAGAATGATTGATGTTGCAGTTTACGCCTATAAAGAAATACAAAATTAGTCTTTTCTTTTCCTGCAATTTTGCTAGTAATTTAGATCTAATGTGTATAAAATTGTATTGTTTTTAAGAGGAATGTTCAGCGAATAGGCCTACTGCAATTTAAATGTTGGGGCAATTGAAATTAATTTAATATTTTTTTATATTCCAATATAATATCATCATTATTTGTGATTTTACAAAAACCAAACGTAAAACGTAAGAAGAAGAGGAAGAGTTTTTAGTTTTTTGGTCAGTTTAAAACTTCCCGCAGGAACCTCTTAGAGAGATAAAGCGAGAAGGAAAAGAGAGGGAGATTAAAATCTAAATATTATTTTTCAGTTCCATTTTTAGTGTACAATAAAAATTATGCTTTCAGTTTTTGTCAGAGTTATCAAACACTTTATTTCCTGTACAGTATTTAAAACTTCCGAGCACTACAGTCGTGGTCCCGAAAAATAATGGAGAGTTCGTGGAGACCAACCAAGACATTCGACAATCGTGGAGAGGTCGATAATAATCAAGATAACTAACTCAGGCCACGAAAACCAACGCATTTTTGTGACATGATTTTTGTTATTTTTTTTATTATGTTACACGAAAGATACAAATTCTAGACGTGAAAACCATGTCGTAGACTTCTCAGCCCTTCGACACATATCAAAAGCATGCATTATTAAAAAAACTGGTCCGTAAATGTACCAATGCTTTTGAAGTATAATGTCAGCACAGAACGCTGGAGGCTTGTAGGCTGCGAGACCCGTTAATACATTCGAATCTCACTCTCCATTGTATTGCAAGCAGTACTCCAGCATTATATAAAAAAAAGGTTCATATTTTCGACATATCACAAGAAACAAAAATAAAGAGAAAATAGAAAAGAAGTGAATGCGGCATGTTAAGGCGGACTGGAAGAGTAATAAAATTACTATAGCCTATAGTGGCCTAAAAACCGCAGTTATTCAAATTCAGGTCTGAAGCAGATGAAAAACTTTAACAGTAAACTCTATCAACGACGCAAAAAAGGCAACTAATTTCAAACATCAAGCACAGTCTCTGTAGTCGTAAAATCACATTGGATGACACTTTCGGTCTATGCTCATTCCTCGACACATGCGACAAACAAAACAATTTTTTACGTGTAGGAGGAACGAATTATTACTGTGATAATTACGATACTTCGTACAGGTCATTTTTTCACTTACGTAATAAAAAAAAACTTAAGAATATAACTCATGACAAAGACGGACAATTAAATGAAGTCTGACACGAGACTTTGAACAAAATGAAGTACATATTTGTACGACCCAAATTTAAAAAGAAAAAGGTACTACTGAACTGACGAAATGCCAAATAGGATGTAGCCTTATTTGCTAGACACTGGATGTGAAAAACAAAACGCGTTGAAAAAATTCAAACACAAGGCCAACCGACAAGGTTTCGATGGTGAATGAAGGAATTATATTATCTATATGTATATTATCTGTTGTGAAGGAGTTTGTGTCTTGCGTTTTTAAATCTATCAGCTCCAACCGACTAACACTTCTGTCAGTCATTTCCATTCTAATGTTTTCCAACATGGTTTTGTGAATAAACTCTCTCTCTCTCCCTCACTTCTTTCCGCCTTTAAAGTCAAAAATTGTGGTCTGTAGATTTATACACTTCAGTTTATTATTGAAGGTCTTCAAGCTGTTAAGTATTTTTTAATACAGTGTTCGTTTTAACATATCCAGTAACTCTGTGACATAACTGTAGTACTGACTGTATAGTCAGTACTGTATATACTGACATTACTGTGACTCTCAGACTATAGTTCTGTTTACAAATTTTAAAACAATCTTTTCAGTTTTTGTAGACGAAAAACTAAATTGTTACTATAACAACGGTAATCCTAATCGTAAAGTTTCAACAAAGAGAGCTTCTGGAAGATGGCACAATTTTCGATGGCTAACCACAACATGTACCTGTCCCTAACGGACTGAATGAAGTCCTAGAGATGAGACGCTCAAACAGCGATAGAGTCGCTGGAAAATTAGGTACCTATCGAAACAGTTCGTCAGGTAGGAACGTCAATAAACATTAATAGCAGGAAGTCGGGGTAAGTCCAACATTGTTCAGTGGTATTATAACGAGGTGGTTGGTAAAGTCCGACAAATGTCTTGGCAGCAACAATAACAAGAACATAGGGGGCATATTCCTGAAGAGAAATGTGAATTGGATCACTTGAGGCGTCAACGACGACCCTGTAGAGAAATCTTATATTTGAAGAGTGGTACTGGCGTTTGGTCGAAGTCACCAATCGTTGGTTGTTGGAAATAGACAAGGACATCCCAGTCTGGGCGAAAGCGCCGTCGGTCCCCCTCAGAGATACACCAAAACCAGGGGCGGATTAGAAGCGCGTGATGCCCTATGCTGCCATCACACTGGTGCCCCTCCCCGATTCAAATTTTTATTCATTTATTTACACTGATAAATGGCACACACAATTTTGAAAGTTAACAATTATTTGATTAAACTCTCAAATTACAACAAATATTCCTATTCAGCTAAATAGTGATTACAATGAGCATAGTAGTAGTTAAGCTTAGAAAATATTAATTGATCCATTTTTTCTTGATTTTGTCTTTATGAAATCTGTATGATTTCTTCTAAATCGAGCGATTCAAGTATCTCGCTTTCAGTATTCAACCTTGCTAACGAAGACAATCTCTCATCCCCAATAGTTGAACTCAACATACTTTAATCAGTTTTAATACAGAAAATAATCTTCCAGATTCGGAAATACATCAATCATTCAGTATTCCAGTTTAATACTTTGAGAGGATAAACTGTAGCATCATGGAATCTATCATCTCCATTGAAACACAGAAAACAACAGCGAACTCGTCGAAAAGTGCGCACACATCTATTAACGATTTTGGATTGAGGACATTTTTTCAGATTTATTATCATCAACAAGTTTTTGTGATTTAGGGCTGGATGGTGCTTCCTCTGACAGTTGATGTCCTGGTGCCCGGTGCTGCAGCATACCCTAGCGTTATGGATAATCCGCCACTGGCCAAAAAAATCCCCAAGGCCAAGTCAGCAATATTCAATACAACCGTTCTGTGGGTAAGTAGGGGTTGAAGGAGTTTGGGGAACTCCACCTACAAATAAGAACTGATGTACACCGACACGGACAGCGAGCACTTGCCACGATACCCAATAGCTGCGACCGACGCGACGTGAAAATTTGAACCCAGTCAATTGTGATCGAAAACATTTACCTTCACCTACAGAGACTGTGTCTATCAAAAGCGTGTGAAGAGACGAAGGCTCACGCCTGGAATGATAATGCGTACGGCTGTTTCCAACGTTTCTGTACTGTTGTGACCAATCAGCTTTCTCTTTGCAGAATATTTTTGCATATTTCACTCTACATATTGAATTCATATGTGACAGACCTCAGCACGTTCTTCGTTCACCCTACATAGGCATCGAAACGGCAGGCTTAGGATGCTAAATCTGGGTTTGCAGGTTACTAAAAACATCACTCATGTGTTACAGACATCGAAGCATTAGACAGAACAACGCATGATCTTTTAACGAGCTGTTAGTGCTCGCAGTTAAAATGATATTACATGTTGGTCCTAACCTAACCTAACAAAAGTATTGAAAGAAAGAGGTTTCTCGCACAAATGAAGGAGTTACAGAATTGAAACATCATCGAAGTTTAGAACAGGAAAGCTTCTAAAAGTTGCCACGGATTCGGTCAGTTGTAACCAAGTGAGGAGGAGGAGGAGGAGAAATATGTAATTACGTGAATTTGAAACCAAATAATACATAAAATTTAATAGGAACATTTAGACTTCTGTGGGGTCTAGCCTCCACGGCACTGCTTGTCTATACAAATGAAGGCTTGAGCGGTAGAGATCCTGCTCACAAAATCTTCACCCAGTCACTCAGGGCCTCAACAAGAATCCGAAATAGTCTGGTCTGATGAGTGTGGTCAGATGGGATCCGATTTTCGTATTTGCGAACTAAAATGGAATTACATTTTTCAAATTTGGCACGTAGGCCTATACTTATTTTAAAGATAATCTTCTTAACAGGTGTTTTGTAGCATCATGATAGTGACAGTAAATACCTACAGCACTTATGAGAAAGAAGTTTTATAACATTGAAGTTGTTTAATGGAAACGTTACAAAAATACTGTACAGTGTAACAGAATAAAAACATTACAAACAAATAATTTACCTATTGCAAACAAACATATAAATATAACCTAATGCCCAAACTTTTGTGTCCAATAACTTCAATAGTACTACGTTTTAATAAAAATACTAGTAACAATAAAATAAAATTTATTTATACTGAATAACAGTAGAAAATAATTGCAATGTTTTCACTATGCTTTCAGTCACCCAAATTGAAGATATTACTAAAACAGCCTGAAGATTTAGCCTACATTTGGAAGTCGTTTAACGAGGTCGTTTCCACTAATCAGCTGGACTTATACGGTACTGGTCTAGCCCGGATATTAGCGACTTGTCCGAGTTCCTTGCCGCACGTACATAAAACTTCGTGCAGGACGCCACATTGTGTCGTCCAAGGAACGGACGACGTGCCGTTCCTCAGAAGACGAGAAGAAAATCGACGGGTGACTTTGGCCGCTACCCGAAGACCCCTATCGAGGACTCTTTGCAATTCCTTTTTATGCATAGCGGCAAGATATCCTCAGACCGGGGCACCGTAAGTGATGACCGGTAGCAGAGTTGCACCAACGATCATTTTGCCCAATTTCCTTGTCATAGCCGAGCTGACCAGCAGTGGAAACAGTAGGCTCAGACGAGCGGACGGTCACTTGTGAACTGTCTGAGCGTGGCGAGCCGACAATCTAGGTGTATACCGAGGTACTTCACTTTGTTGGACCAGCGCCACTACGTTCTGCCGATGGGAATTTGCCTCCGCGGATCTTTCTGGCGCTTAGAAAATAGGACGGCTTCACTCTTGGTCGCATTTAAAGCCACCTCCCAGTCCAGTCCCCGAGTGAATCGAGTTGGCGCTGTAGTCGTAGGACGGCCCGTTCTGGGTGACGATCGGCGGTAAATACAGCCGTGCCGTCAGCAAATAGGGCTATCTGGACTCCAGGCTGTGTCTGTACGTCGTTGACGTTGACTGTGAACAGAGGGGGCCGAGAACACTTCCTTGAGGAACTGCAAGTATTTATTGTAAATCCCCCCCCCCCAAAGTATCAATTAATGTCAGAATTTCAAACGCATTGTTTACTCAATTTAGAAAGCGGAAGAGGAAAGGAAGAATGGGGGGAGAAGTATGCGAGCGACTGACCGATTAATCTAATTAACTGAATGTAGTGCTTTCAACTTTAGGACAATTTATGTTAAGTACTACAGACTTGTTAAAGTTCGTTAGTTAACTCCTTGTTACGCTGCAATTTGTCACACTAACTCGCAAACACGATCGTACATTAGTTCGCTTCCAGAAGTTTGAACACTTCATTCTTCAGTACGTTTTTCGGTGCCAAACTGTCCTTTCATCGTTGCATTTAAAACTGCTCTGATAAACAATTTTTTATACTGGTCTACTTTCAATGTGAGAAGCGGACTGCAATGTCTGCGAGGGTAAAAAAATTATTACAACAAACACTCATTTTGATCGTAACTTATAATACTAATTATTATAATGTTAGTAATTTTTATCATTTTTGTTAATAATTGATACTTGAATGTTTCCAGAATGCGGATCAGATCACCATCTAGTCATTGCCAACATAATAGCAAATTATAGAAAGACAAATACTTCATTACAGAATAATCAACAACAACATCAGAGCGATATGAATGAACATAAATATAACTTAGAAAGCCTCAAACAAGAGTCAACTCAGTTCCTGTACAAATTAAGACTAGCTACAAAATTACAAAATATAAGCGAAGATGATGTAAATGCAGAGCAGTTGTATGGACAAATTAAAGGTTGCATACATGAAGCAGCGAAAGAAGCTTTAGGTTATAAAGGAAAACAGAATAAAGATAATGCAGAATGGTATTAAGAAAAGATAGATGACCTTGTCGAGAAGAAAAAGAAAGCTTATAACACCTGGCTAAGTACAAATAGAGGAGAAGATAGAAGAACATACGCTCGCTGGAATAGAGAAGTTAAAAAAGAAATAACAAAGAGTAAAATGAAATGTGGGAACGGAAATGTGAAGAAATAGACAGATATGTAGGGGGACAAAAGTGGCTGAGGCATGGAAAAATATAGGAAGTCTAAGAAAAGAAGGAAAACAGAACAGCAATTTAAATTTGATAAGTTCGAACGAATGGGTAGACTATTATAAAACACTGCTTACTGAAAACAGAAAAGAATTTAAAATGACGAAGATAGACATCTAAACAGCCGAAAATGACAAAGTGATTGAAATAAAGGAAGCTTTGGAACAATCAAAAACAGGAAAGTCTGCAGGCCCTGGAAACATCCCTATTGAATTGATTAAATATGGACCAGATATATTGCTTGAAATTGTAGCAAACATATTTAATAAATGCTTGTTACACGGTGATGATATCCCAGAAGACTGGAACATAGCATATATTAGCTCAATTTACAAAAAGGGCGATAAGGCATGCCAAAATTATAGAGGCATAAGTGTGACAAGTGCAATGGGGAGCTTGTACGGCAGAATACTAAAACATAGAATTGAAACGAATATAGAAGACATAGAAGAGCAGTCTGGATTCCGTGCAGGACGATCATGTATTGACAACATATTTGTATTACAACAAATACTAGAAAAACAAAAGTCTCCCAGTCTGTCTACGCACCTCATATTTGTCGATTTAGAGAAAGCTTATGACACAGTAACCTTAAAAAGACTTTTTGAAACATTAACAAAGTTTGGCCTGAGCAAAATTTATGTTCGCGCTGTCTGGAACATATACAAGGACTCAGAGTTTGGTGAGAGTGGAAAATGTTCTGTCAGAATTGTTTCTCATCTATCGGATGACCGTGTTGGCGGTTTCCTTTTCAGTTTTTAGACCACCTGTCGATTGAACCAATACTAAATTTATCTTCTCATAGCCATTGGGCTCAACCCAGATACTGCAACCATGCCACGGTGTAAAGACACCCCACACACACAATGCAATGCAGTGCAAATTCCTTTCAGTCTGACAACTTGCTAGATTTTCACATTTAAAAAAAGATTTTTATCTTTTTTGTGCCCTGGGGTCCCAAAATTTAAAAATTTTCAAAACTGATCACTACATTCAGAAGTTAGGGCAGTCAAAATTCTCTTTAACTTGTTACCCCACATTAATTTTTGCGATTTTATCAAAAATTTTCACCCTGACGTCCGAAAAGTTTGAAATCTTCAAAAATGACCATTATAGTCAGAATGTGGCTTAAATTTCCTTCATTTTGATATGCCACAGGGGCTTTTGCGATTTTGCACATTTTGACCCCCCACATTCCCCCCCCCAATGTTGAAGGAATCAATCTCGAAAACAATAAGGTTCTGTAGTGTGAAAGTATGGACACACATGCCAAGTTTAACGAAAATCAGTTGATGCGTTCAAACGTTATCGTGAAACATACCCCCAATGGACAGACAGGTAGAAAGACAGACAAATACCAAATGGTCGAATCAAAACTGAGAACTCACTTTGCTAGTTCAAAAAATTATTATAGTTTTACATTACTGAGATAATTATCTGTTTGTTGTATTGTTACTTTTTGAAAAAATTACATTCATATTTGCTCAGTTTTTCTTGTATATTGTAACGTGACAGATAAATGCATAATAATGAATGGCATTGATCATTAGAATAATAAGATTATAACATTTAAATCCGAAAAAAGCATTAAATTTGATATAAAGAATTAATTCATAGCAACTGTGCAGAACAATCATTGTTATATAAAAAGTATAAGTTCAAATAAAAATAAGTTACTAGTGATGAATCATCCAAAACCAGTCTAATAACCCAAGGTTTTTAAATTATAACCCAGGAAGGTAAGAAGTAAACAAAGAAACAACAGAGCATGACTAAACCCACGACGAGGATATATAAATTAAAAAGAAACCCTGAATAAGGCAAGATCCACCAATAAAGGTGATGTATTTCGAGAAACTTATGAAGAAGAGGAAGGAATCCCAAGAAACCCGATGGCATCAAGAAGAAGATGGAGAAGATACCAGTCCAAGAAGACAGAAGAAAAGAAGACAACTTTGAAGAAAGAAGAAGAAGGCAGCATCCTGAGGAAGATGGAATGCTCTTCTAAAAGACACCCATATCCACATATCCCAAAATAAATAATAAAACACAAATAATAAAAGTATAACGAAATAGTCTTGGACAGTAACCACATGTACAATAAAATTAAGAGAGAAAAGTGTATAGAGTAAGAGTTGCCAGTGAACCAAGATGAAACAATAATATAGTACCCAAGGAACAAGTATTCATTGTAACACACAAACCAATTTATTGATGTTAATAAGACTAAACAACCATTTAGAAATAACATCAAAAAAGTGTAAAGTGAACCAGTGCTAGTTTGGGTATTATAAAAAATAAACCTTATGTTTCATTCTTGGCATCCACAAACTGTGTATACAATGAAACATACAACTTTAAGTGACTTAAAATTTGTCCCATGTGAATGTGTTACATTTAATAATAACAAGCTATAAATCTGTTTGAAGTGACATTTTTGTTTTATAGAATGAGTAAAAACAGATTTCATTATACAGTGACAGGGTACTATTACCCAATACAATATTTAAAAGACAGTTTAAAAAACTGCATAATCAAACTTAATATAAGAGGTAACAAATAAGAATATAGTTATAAGGTTTCATGAATATAGGATAACGATTTTAAAAATGTATTAGGTATAAGGACATTTATTTAAGTTTGGAACAACTAACATCATAACTGTAAATATATTTATTACTTGTATTTATAGTAATAAGTAAAAAAGATGTTAGTTGGGAAAAAACCTCCGTTGTAAATAATATTTCTATGTTAGTAATAAGTGTTGATTATAAAAAAAATGTCTGAATGGTTGAAGACAACCATCTTTGAAAATATTTCTTATTTGTTTAACTGTTTATTGTATTGAAACCAATACTAATTATTGTTGTGTTATTTGAAAAAATGTTTAGTTTATAATACAGTAGAGTCCCGGTTATCCGCCATAAACGGGCTGGCGGAAGGGCGGATAAGCTGGAATGGCGGATAATAGGGAGAGTTAAATAAAACGCAAATTTATCATAAAATTACGTTGTAATTTTGTAAATGTAATTAATAAACATCACGTTTTACAACAAATCAATAGAGAAAACAATACAGTACTGTACAATTATATTACAAAATTATAGTAAAACATTTTAGAGAACAAGCAACAATATTAAAGTTATACATTTACAAAAAAAGAGAAAACAATTATGCCTACTTTAGTACTTCACACTTCAAGTTTAAGAATTCAGTAAATTTTAACAAGAAAATTTTACTAAAAATAAATATAGAATCAGACTAATGTGTACGTAATAAAATTGACTTACACTGTCAGAAATGTTGGAAGTGAGAGTTCAGTTCATGATGAGTGAAAAAAATTAGTGATCTTTGACTGCCTCCCTGATGATTCCCGCTTCTTTGCTGCCAAGTCTCGCCATCTTTGGAGCATCATTATGTCGACAACCCTGGCTTCCTCTTGCTGCTCAACGTACTGAATGGCTGCTACAAGAGCTTTAACCCCTTCTTTGTGTGTGATTTGGGGCTCAACAGTTTCAGAGTCTTGATCTTCAACAACATCATCGCTATTAACAAGTGTTACAATTTCTTCGTCAGTTATTACATATTGGTCGTCTCCTGAAAGCCAATTCCTTATTTCATCCAACGATGCATCATCACATCCAGGGATATGTTGCACCAAGGGCAAAATACTTTCATGAAGTTCATCCAGCACGCTTTCAGCCATATTTTCGTCCTCAACCAACAGCTTATGCCACGACTTCGCAATTGTTTGTGCCCCGACGTCGGCCCACGCCCTTGCGACCCAATAAGCGACACCCTTCAAATTTATACTTTTCAACTTCTTAATCAAGTTTTGCCCATCTTCAATTTCTTGTATGACTGTTGACAGAAGCTTTCTTCGATAGTTTTGTTTAAGTGTTTCCAAAACACCCTGGTCCATAGGCTGACAAATGGCAGTCACATTTGGTGGCAAAAACATAGCCTTTATGTCCCCATCTCTAAGTTCGTCTGGATCAGGGTGAGTTGGGGCATTGTCTAGCAGTAAAACTGCTTTTCTGGGTAGGTTGTTGTCTTTTAAAAACTTCTCTGTAGAAGGAACAAACTCTTTAAAAAACCATTCCTTAAAAATTTCACTAGTCATCCATGCACTTTTTTGATTGAAATATTTTACTGGAAGAGCATGTTTTGAAATGGTTTTAAAAGCCCTAGGGTTTTTGGACTTTCCAATCATTGCCAGGTCCATTTCATGGTTTGCTGTGGCATTACTGCATGCTAAAATAGTCACTCTCTCTTTACTACGTTTATAGCCAGGGGCTGCAGCTTCAGTTCTAGCTGCAAGGCTCTTACTCGGTAACATTTTGAAATTAAGGCCTGTTTCATCACAATTAAATACTTGATCTCCTGTTAAGCTTTCAGTTTCAACAAAGTCTTGAAATTTTTTCTTAAACTGCTCCATTTCTTGAAAGTTTGATGACAGTTTCTCGCCGCAAATATTCAACTGATGGATTCCATAACGCTTCTTCCATCTATCAAGCCAGCCAACGCTTGCTGTAAAATCTGCATCACCTTCGTTAAATTCTTTTTGAAACTGCAACGCCTTTTCTTTTAAAATAGGTCCCGAAATAGGCACCCCTTTCTCCCTGAACTGTGTAAACCAAATGTACAATGCTTCGCTAACTTTTTCATAATCACTATTTTTCATAGTTTTTCTATCTTTAAAAGCAGTCTCAGTAACTCGTGAGGAACAATTTTTCTAATTCTAATCGTCTCTTCTTCCAATCTCCAACTGTGCGATGACCGACGCCGTAGTGGTCAGCCACCTTCTACAACGTTTCCCCTTTATCCAGTCTTTTTAATGCCTCAAGCTTGTCTTTTATTGATAAAACCATTTTCTTCCTTTTCGTAGCCATAATCGCAACACTATTAACAAGACTACACTACGACATTTTCACCAAAACTGCATTAGTCACTCACGGACACACCGCGTAAAAATAGCCTCACTGCTCACTACAGCACACAACAAGAAACTGCAGTCTACTAAGCGATGAGCATTTGAGCGATAGAAGCGTTGGTTGTTGGGGGTGGGGTGGGGTGAATGACACATGAGTCACAGCTAGGCTATAATAGGCGATGGGCAGTAGACCAAATTCCTGCGGTACAGTCAGGAGCAATCACAAAGAGAGCACTTACACTCACGCCCGCAAACTATTGGCACACTATTTTCGTTGCAGTAATTAAAGAAAATATTTTTTACGTTTACATTTTTTTACGCCGCTTGGGCGGCGGATAACACGGAACGGCGGATAATCGAAGGGCGGATAACCGAGACTCTACTGTACCATGTTTTAAAAGTCAGAGAGGGTATAACACTTTATTTATTGTTTGTATAAAAATTTTGTAAGAAAAAACTTGTTAAAAAATCTAGGCAAAAGAATGAAAACCAATCTTCATCAAAACAGAGAAATTACTCACTTAAATGCATTTAAACAAAAGGGATTTAGATAAAATAAACCAGAGATGAAGCCATATAATTACAGATACCACTTAGAAGGATTTTGGAAAATTATAGCCAGAATTATAAATAAAAATGGAAATGACAGAACTCAAATTTGGAGAGGGGAGTCATATATTCCAAAATAATATTTTAAAAATTAACCAATTCAAATAATTACAAGAAAATAAGGGAATATAAACCTTTTAATACAATATGAGATTATTAACAATAAATATAACTTAAAAATGGCAGAATTTGCCTAATGACAGGAAGTTAATTTTGACTTTTACCAAATACAAAATGAAAGTAAAATTACCAATTTTAGACAATAAACATAATAAAACGGCATTATTCAATATTAAAATACGCCGAATGAACTGAAGGATTAAATTAAGTTACATCTAGCAAATAAACTTGATTAATAACCAAAGTTTAGGCAGTTATATAATGTAATTGAAAACATGCACAGGATGCAAAATTATATTTGAACAATGTAAAGAATAATATTGTATTGGCTAAGATTTTAGTCGAAAGTGAAGGAAATAGAGAGTTGATTATTAGAATTTGTACGGTGCACTTGACGAGCGTAATATAACCAAGTTAACCTAACTAAAAGTACGGTAATGGCGAGTCAGTGAACGACACATTTTTGAAAATCGCGAGTGGCGAGTAAAACCATTTTGGAACGTCTACATAGTGACAGAAACAATAACTAAAGACTAAATAACACTGAACAGCACCTAACTACATCGAATAACACTATTAAACACAAGAAAACAGTATACACCATAACCGTAAATTAGTGCCGAATGACAAAAAAGTGAACTAACTTATACATACAGCGATATACAAAATACAACACAGAAACTTCACTCAAGACACTATACAATATCGGAAGGAATATTTGCTGACAGCAGGACGTGAATACTACAAGAAAATCTCTTATTTGTAACGTCGCATATACGAAGGACATTTTGACCAACTTCACGGCAGCCATTTGCAATCTCTGTCGTCATCACGCAAGAGCAACGCCTCCTAGTTCCATCAGCTGTACGGTTCGACAACAAATTATTTTATTACAATTTCTATTCAATGTATGTACCTAGTATTAGTAATTACTTGTTGTAACGTTATACTTTTTTAATATTGGCCCGATTTCTCTGACTTTAACCATAACTAGCTGTTAAAAGAACCTTATTGAATTTTATATATCAAAAATTTGTAACTGTTCGATACCCTGAGAATCGATTTATAATCGACAAGAGTCTATTAATCAATTATTCAATAAAACATTTATACTTTTCACCTCAAAATAGTTCTTTCTTTCTTAAATATAACAAATTACAATTAATATAATTTTAATAATAAACTACCAGAATTTTACCACATCAGAAGGAAGATAACCTCCAAAACAAAAAAGTAAACAAATATCGATTGTCCCTGGAGACAATATTATAAGTGGTTGGAAGTTATTAAAAAATACAAGAACACTAATAAAATTTCATAGAGAAGTGAGACACATTTCAAAACTTTACGAAACTTAATTAATTAATTGATTTTAATTAATTAAACGATAAAAAGGAATTTTTTTATTATAAATTTTTTTTTAAACACAATTTTTTATTTCTTCAACAAGCCACAAAATTTTTTTTTAACATTTTGTAATACTACACCTATATATCTTCAACAGCTTAACATTATTAACAGGATTCGTTAAAATTTGGAAAGGTCAACAGCGAAACTAAAGGAAGAGTTTCAGACCAGTAAGACTCGAGAACCACACCAAGTAAACACCATTTATCTGAGTTATTTGATTTTATTACAAATTGGCGCCCAACAAATTGTACCATTACAATTGAGGGGCTTTAATTAGCGATTGATAGGCCACTACAATCTGCCCAATCACTAATTGGAGTTCGGCAGCAGCTATAAAGCCAGAGAAAGACGGAAAAATGCAACGACGTGCAACATCCAAGAAACGGGCGGCGGAGGCCGAAAAAGCAGTAGAGATGGACATGGAAAATAAAGAGGCGACGCCAGTAGACGTGGAAAGTTCATTGCCACCGGTGTTGTCCAAACAAACTGAACAACCAGAGGAACAACCGGAGATACATACACAAACAGGGGAAGTCAATGTCCAGAAGGAACAATTGGAAAAGTCAAAACGGACGGAGGATGAGAGCATACATGAAATGTTCAGGATGATGATGAAAGAAATCAAATCCAACAAGGAAGATTTGAAGAAGGAAATGGAGGATAATAACAAGAAAATGGACGAGAACAGGAAGGAAGACAACCGATCTCTAAGTAAGGGATTGAAAGAAGATTTGAGTGGAATAAATAAGAACATGGAAGATTTGAAGGGAGACAACCAGTCCCTGAGTAAGAAGATTGATGAAACAAATAAGAAGATGGAAGAGAAGATAGAAGAAAACAGCAGGAAGATGGAAGAGAGGATGGGAGAAAAGTTAGAAGATTTGAAGGAAGACAACAAGAAGATGGAAGAAGAGATGGGGAAGAAGTTAGAAGAATTGAAGGAAGACAACCAATCTTTCAAGGAAGAATTCAAGTCGACTAAAGAAGAATCGATTAATAAAATTGAAAACACCAATCAGAAAATCGATGAAACCAGGAAGAAGATAGAGAAGAACAACCGACAATTGAAGGAAGAGTTGAAAGAAGATAACAAGAAGTTGGAAGAGAAGATGGGGGAGAAGTTGGAAGAATTGAGAGAGGACAACCAAATTTTAAGAGAAGAATTAAGAGAGGTCAATCAGGAGAATGGAATTGTTGCGAGAAGAACTGAATAAGGAAATCAATGTTAACAAGAAAGCGATGAATAAGAAGATGGAAGAGGAAAACATAATGGTAAATCGACAGATTCGAGAGATTGACGGGAAGTGCAACCAGACCGAAAAGGAGGTACAAGAGTTTAAAGAAGTAGTGAACATCAAGTTTACAAATATAGAAGAACATAGCCGCAGGAAAGTAGAAGAACAGCGGAAGGAAACTCAAGAAGAATTCGGGAGAGTACGCAACCAAGTCGCGGAACGGTGTGATGATATGCAAGAGACGATGACCAATATCACAGGTCAGGTGCGACAAAGCCGAGAAGAGATGGAAGCAATAAGAAATAGACAGACTCATTTCACCGGATTGCCCATCAATGAAAGCCAAGAATGGCTTAACTTCCGACAGTATAAGCGTAAACCGATGGAGTTCCTGGCTAGGGTAGAAGAATACTTCACTAAACATAAAATCACGCAATGGAGCCATAACAGGGAAATCTTAGATGAGTCATTCCGGGAGATGACGGATAATTGGTGGATGGCCAACCGGAGCGAAATTCCCGACTACCAGCAGTTCCGGAGAATGTTTAAGTCGAAGTACTGGTCTGAGACAACCCAGAACCTTATCCGTGATAATATATGTAACGGACGATACAGGGCACAACTAGGCAGTAGCATGACAGCCTATTTCTTGGGGAAGGTGTGCATGGCGAAACACCTCGAGCCGGCTATACCAGAAGAGTGCCTAGTGAATAAAATATCATATCATTATGACGAAGACATTGTCAGGGCCCGGAGAGGTAGCCAGATCAAGACGATACAGGCAATGACCGAATTGTTAGAGGGATATGAAAATGAGGAATATTATCGGCAGAGCAGGAGGAGGAATGAAAGACCAGAGGCAAGGCCGAATCAATACCCAAATAACGGCAATAACCATCCCGGTAACCGAAACCAGCCCAGTAATTACGACGGCCCTAATAACCCGCCGCGTAATAACAATTTTAACGGCAATGCTAATGGTATTAGGAATAACAACCCCTATCCTAATAATAGGAATAATTATTATGAGCCTAATAATAGCCCATACAGTCAGAGAAATCCATACCCCAGCAATAATGGTGATAGACACTACCCACCTAACCGAAATTACTATAACAATAATTATAGTAATAATAATAGTAACAGAGTGTCGCGCCCTAGGGTTAATTTTATAAGAGCAGAGGATCGCGGTCCAAGGAGATATTATCAACCACGGAGGAACAGCTTCCACGGCGCCGACAGAAGATGGAGAAGTGCGGAACGGGACGGTCCACGACACGAACAGGGAAGAAGTAGTACCAGCCTGGAGGATCTTGGCCGACAACAGAACAGGGAGATAAACCTCGAACAGGGTACAGAGCGTCAGGAAACGACCCAGAGTTTCCCGAACGATGCCTCGGTCAATACAAGTACGAACGATGACCACAATGCAACGACGTCGCAAAACTGAGTTTTCATGATTAATGACCGAACCTCAAAATCATTAACAGTATATATATTTAATTTTTATAATGAATTTACCTCAAGATATTTCTTTCCTTATTAGGAACAACAGACAAAGGCTGAGGATGAGAACACAATGGTTCTCGAAACATGTTCCTAATAAGGAAAGAAATATCTTGAGGTAAATTCATTATAAAAATTAAATATAATATATACATCAAGAAACGGACTGTAGAAAAAAGTGTTTGAATATATATTTTTACTAGCAGACCCGACAGACGTTGTCCTGTACACACGTCGTTAATTCGAAAATTTCAAACATTCTTCAATAAGCTGTAACAATCTGGACTATTTTGATGAAAATTATTATTCAAGAGTTATTTTAATATCTAACGTCATTACATGTACACTTATCCAAATTCGACCGATCGGTAGCATGTGAGTATATACTGTGTGTGTAAGTATGCATATACTGTATGAGTAAAGTGAAATGTAGAAGCTGTGTTAACTAAAAAGATGCATCTATTACCACACTCCACGGATGAAATTTGTAGACTGGATAATAGCAGCCACTGTCTATGATTATTGACACGGATATTTCTAGGCATCACCGAAAATTTTAAGCGAATGAAATGACTGATTACAGGCTGGGATATTATCCGTGGAGTGTGGCAATAACAGCATCGTAAATACAAACTTTAACTTGTTTTAAGTAAAGGTAAAAAATCTTACACTGAAACTATTTTATAACATTTATTTATTAATTTACAAAAACTTAATTTATCTTAATGCTATTGGATGTACAATATTTTTAGTTAATCCTTGAGGCGTATAAACAAACAAATTCGATGGTTTTCCAACTCTGGAACACGCAACATATAATTGACCGTGAGAAAAACACGGATTTTCTAAATCTAAGCCACAAATTGTCATTGTTTGGCCTTGTGACTTATTTATAGTCATAGCATATGCCAAGCGGATTGGAAATTGTAAACGTTTGAATGGTATAGGCGAATCTGAAGGAATCATTGGGATCCGTGGTAGAAGTACAACCTCACCTTGAAATTTTCCACTCAAAATAGTAGCTTCAAGAATGTTGTCCATGATTTTTTTTATAACTAATCGCGTCCCATTACATAATTTCGGAGCATTCAAATTTCGAAGCAAAATTATAGGTGAACCAATCTTCAGTCGCAAATTATGTGGTGGCATTCCCGGTAAATCTAATGAATTTAAAAATTCTACAGGATAGTTAACAACTTCATCAGGATCAACAACAGTGTCGATCGATTTAAATGTAGTTTCATTACCAGGCAGTAATTGCTGTATTTTGAAATTGATGGCATCAACATCTAAATTTTTCGCAGCTAAAATTGCTCGCTCTCGTAGCCATCCATGATTAGTATAATTATGTCTCAAATCTGGAAAGATACTGTTTATTAACTCATCTTTGGTAGCCACCATGTTGCAAAAATTCTCTGGAAGTCGAATATATTGTGTATCTTCATACAATTCAATTTTACCATTGCCAATATCCAACAATTGTTCAGAGAATCTTGACGCTAATGGATCATTTTGAAGTTGAACGCGCATATTAATAGTAAGGCATAATTTGCTGACACTTCGCCATAGATAAGATTCTTTTAAACATGCGTTTATTTCGTCTGCATATGTCGCACGTGGAATGACTGGTAATGTTTGTCTGAAATCACCAGACAGCAACAATAGAGCACCACCGAAAAGCCTAGTATTATCCTTGATATCTTTCAGGGACCTGTCGAGAGCTTCAAGCGAATGCTTGTGGGCCATGGTACATTCATCCCAGATAATAATTTTGCATTTTCTCAAAACTTGAGCCATGCCTGAATGCTTCTTTATGTTACACATTGCTTCGGGATTTGTGTGAACATTCAAAGGTAATTTAAGCGCTGAATGCGCCGTCCGTCCACCATCAAGTAACGTTGCTGCGATTCCTGATGAAGCAATAGCCAATGCAATATGATTTTGTGATCGGATGCGCGCAAGTATCAATGAGATGAGGAATGTTTTACCAGTACCACCTGGTGCATCAAAAAAAAAGAATCCACCTTGTTGCGCTGCAATTGATACATTAATTTGATCATATACATTTCGTTGCTCAGCAGTGAGCAATTGTTCATTATTGGCAACAAAAGTAGCCAAAGAAGTTCTATCGAAGTGGTGTTCCCGTTGAACATCGCTGTTGATGGTATCTACTGCTGGGCGGTTCGGCGCTGGCATGCCGAAATGGATGAGCGGCATATTCGAAATAAGAATACAAATATCCTCAATCATTATTAATGACTCATTATATATTTCTGCGGAGAATTCAATATTTTGATTTTGATTAGTAATTCTAATCCAATGTAAAATATCCTCACTCATTGAGTCTTTATATTTGTCCCACAGAGCAGATGCTTCAGACGGAAAACACGTTGTCAATATTATTGAAAATAATTGACGAATTTGTTGTGGAGATGAGCTCAGTGCTGCATCTGCAAGTGTGAGATCCCAATGGTTATCATCCTCCAATAAATGTAACTCACGACACGCATCGAAGAAAGTGTCGTATAAAGTACCATTGACTTTTCGCAAATATCGGAAAGATGTTGGTCCAGGAACGTTAACCAATAACAAACGCAAAAAAAAACATTCGCGTTGCTTAGGATGAACTGTATATAATCGACCTAAAGTATTTGTCATAAATATGTCGGTGAATCCTGGGACTGGAATGCCTCGTTTCCGTGGTTCCCAATTTTTTGATTGTTTATTCCACGTAAAAAATTTAGGAACATCAGTATACATTAATGTCCTTGCGAATTGACCAACAACATCTTGTCGGCAACAAAGGTTGAAAAATTCAGTAAGAGTTGTTTTTGGAGCCGTTAAAGCTTGTTGTAGTGCAGTCTGTTCTGTAAAGTAAACACGCTGTCCGTTTTCAAGATGCACAGCCAAATGTATAACAGCAGGATCCCTTTCATGTATAGGAAACGTAAAAATGCGCCAAATAGCTTCGTTACTGCTTATGTATCGACCCATTTGATAACGTGTAATTTCGTCATTGTCATTTACATTTTGAACAGCGAATACAGCTTTATCACTGCCCTTGTGAACATACTTACAAATGTATTTTATAGATTTCACTGAACTGCATAGTTCAACGTTTATGTGCGCTTTATAGGTTTTGCACAGCAATGGTGAATATGGAACTACCCAGCGATTATCAATATCTACTCTCACACCGTTTGACAGACGCAATTCATATGATTGACCGCCATTGTCTACGTCTCTACGCCGGTAAGATCGATAACCGTCAATATTGGTGATAGTATCAGATTGGCATGGTTTTGGAAAACGTTTCGTACATTTTCCATTGTCCATACATGGTGACATCATGTTTAGAGTACCACATGGACCATGGATCATATTAGTAGTTACAATGTCAAACAATTCTTGATCAACATTCGGATCTGGAATTTCGGCTGAAATAATTTTGTCGATTTCTTCTGGGCGTACTTTATCCACCAACCAAATCAAAATATGCGCATGAGGTAAACCTCGTTTTTGCCATTCAACAGAGTGAAGCCAACAACGTGTTTCACCAAATACCGAGTAATGTGTAATCAAATTCATCAAAGATTTTAATTTTTGTTTAAAAACACGTGCAGTGATATCATGGCGATGCATCGATGTTTGACCTGGCAACAACAAACTTTGAATTTCATCCCAGTTTGGATTACACGTAAATGTGATAAAAAGATCTGGTCGGCCATATGCACGTACGTAAGTCATGGCGTCTTGAATATACTCTTGCATATGACGCGGACTACCAATGTATGATGATGGGAGAATATATGCGCTACCGATGTTGTTGATGTCATTAGTTGCATCTACGTTACCAATAACGGCGTCACGCAAATGAATGTACTCCTCAGCACGAAGTTTTGTTTGATTAAATTTTATATATCGTAATCTCTCACTTTCGATTTTTACGTACATATCGACAATATACTGATGAAATAGCTGTCTGCATCGGAGAATGGTATTGTCTTCATTAGCACGAATCATCAATCGATATGCGTAGAAGTTCATAGCACTAACTTTCTTGATCAGTTCTTCACCTGCAAATAAATATATATATGAGAGATACAGAAATTATTTGAAAAAAAAAAATCTGTAAGATAGTCTATAAGTTGTACCTGTAGTTGGATTCCTTTGTTTAATATTTAAATGGTATCCATCTTCTCCTTCCCAAAATATCAACGGATACTGCAATGCATCGTAAGAACGATGATTGTCTTGAATTATTTGCATCGTATTATCTCTGCGTTGAATGCGAATGCCCCGACGTTCACATGGGTCACCAGCCATAACAACTGCAACTTCATTAATAGTTGGAACATTATATGTGCCTGCGTGCTCTCCGTAGGGCACTTTGTCTGCTTTAATGATAATGGCGTAGTTGTCGTTTTGCAGTCTGTTAGAAAAAGTCTTGAACAATTGCAACAACTGGTTATGGTTTTGCAAAAACGTTTCCAAAATGTCCACAATTTCTCGTTCCTCCATCTGCTCTATATAGTTGTAAGCGCAGCGTGTGTGTGATTGTTGCTCCTCATTGCCCATAAAATAAATTTGTAAAAATTTTGGATCGGCATCAGGCATTGGGAGCAATGAACCAATTTGGTGGTACACTTGACCTTGAATTTTGAATGTAGATTCGAAATTACGACCATCTTCATTATGAACAATTTTTGTTGCTCCAAATGATGTCATTTGGAAGCATGAATTGAATTTACGAATTTTTCGCAAAAACAATTTCGATTGAGATGTGGTGCCAGCTAAAAGTGTTTTTAAAGGTTCCGGCGGTGGATTTAGCGATGGCAGTGAAATTTTTCCAGATGCACAACATAAACCAGGTGATTCACCTTTGTACTTGAAAGCATGACAATGTTGACATTCTTTGTCCATACTACCAATCGAGATTAATGCATGTGACGAATAGTTGATTTCAGGATCATATTCAAACGCAAGGCGATTGAGTGATGCTCTTGTCAATGCTCGATCATTTTGCATCCGGCGTTGGTTATGTTCTCTATGTGCATCCGTCGCTTGTTGACGTGCCTCTCGTTGTCTTACTGCATTAGCACGAAGACGTCGAGTGCGTTGTACTGAATTTTCATTCGCACGTGTAGATGCAACTTGATCTCTCAGATTTGCATTATCCGCCGAGTGTTCTTCATCTGTTCTATTTATTCGACGATCATGGACCAATTGCGCGTTCGGAGTACGTCGACCAATATTTCTGGCTCTTCCTCGAAGACGTGGCATTTTTCTGCAGAAAAAAAAATACTGTAATATAATACGCAACGAATGTGAGTTTTTTATTGAGAATGAAATTTTAATTAATTAACAAAAAAGATTTATTGTAACAAATTTTAGATAAAAAACGTGTAATTTTATTTTTTTGCTTGATAATATTTAAAATGAATAATTTTTTCCAAAGTTAAAAATTTATACGAAATAAACTCAAGTAATCCACAACGAATATGGGTTATTTATTGAAAATGAAATTTTCAATTATCACCGAAAACGATTTATTCTAACAAATTTCGGATGAAAAAGGTGTAATTTTATTTTTTTGCTTCTTAATATTCAAAGTGAATAATTATTTTCAAAGTAAATAATTTTTAATAGAATTTTTTTTTAATTTTTTGATAGTTTTCTTTTAAATAATTATTTTTATTTAAAAAATAAATAATTTTTATTAAAAACAATTGAAAAATATGTTATGAAGTCAATAAGCTACCACATAATTTTGAGATTAGGATGGTTGTTAACAAACACACGTGTAAATTTGATGAAAAATTTATACAAAATATACTTAAATAATCCACAACGAATATGAGTTATTTATTGAAAATAAAATTTTTAATTATCACCGAAAACGATTTATTGTAACAAATTTTAGATGAAAAACGTGTAATTTTATTTTCTTGCTTCTTAATTTTGAAAATGAATAATTTTTTTAAACTATAAAATTAGTTAAATAAACATTTTCCAGTGGACCAAATTGTGAATCTAAACCATCCAGGGACCCACTCAAACACACACACAAAATTTCATCAAAATCGGAACATGAATAATAAAAACAATTTAAAAAATTTATTATGAAATTAATGAGCTACACAAATAAATTTTTAGGTTAGGTTGGTTGTTATAAAACTCACGTGTAAATTTGATAAAAAATTTATACAAAATATACTTACTTCGATTCCACCCTAAATTCGCAAAAAGTATCGTTTTTTAGGCACACTTCAAAACTCTTCAAACATCAATTTCTATTCGTAGTTAATATTTTAATTAGCACACGACTTGAACGAACACAATAATAACACAAAATTTCAAATACTTTTCTCAATTTGATCGCAGCACCAACTGTCGGGACAAACTGAAATTAAAATACAATAATATTTAATATTTGATGCTGCGATGGTAGCGCAGTCTACCGGATCCAATGTAAAACATTCCAAAATTAACAACTACTTATAAATGAAAAATTAGTTAAATAAACATTTTCCAGTGGACCAAATTGTGAATCTAAACCATCCAGGGACCCACTCAAACACACACACAAAATTTCATCAAAATCGGTCCAGCCGTCTAGGAGGAGTTAGCACGAAGACGTCGAGTGCGTTGTACTGAATTTTCATTCGCACGTGTAGATGCAACTTGATCTCTCAGATTTGCATTATCCGCCGAGTGTTCTTCATCTGTTCTATTTATTCGACGATCATGGACCAATTGCGCGTTCGGAGTACGTCGACCAATATTTCTGGCTCTTCCTCGAAGACGTGGCATTTTTCTGCAGAAAAAAAAATACTGTAATATAATACGCAACGAATGTGAGTTTTTTATTGAGAATGAAATTTTAATTAATTAACAAAAAAGATTTATTGTAACAAATTTTAGATAAAAAACGTGTAATTTTATTTTTTTGCTTGATAATATTTAAAATGAATAATTTTTTCCAAAGTTAAAAATTTATACGAAATAAACTCAAGTAATCCACAACGAATATGGGTTATTTATTGAAAATGAAATTTTCAATTATCACCGAAAACGATTTATTCTAACAAATTTCGGATGAAAAAGGTGTAATTTTATTTTTTTGCTTCTTAATATTCAAAGTGAATAATTATTTTCAAAGTAAATAATTTTTAATAGAATTTTTTTTTTTAATTTTTTGATAGTTTTCTTTTAAATAATTATTTTTATTTAAAAAATAAATAATTTTTATTAAAAACAATTGAAAAATATGTTATGAAGTCAATAAGCTACCAAATAATTTTGAGATTAGGATGGTTGTTAACAAACACACGTGTAAATTTGATGAAAAATTTATACGAAATATACTTAAATAATCCACAACGAATATGAGTTATTTATTGAAAATAAAATTTTTAATTATCACCGAAAACGATTTATTGTAACAAATTTTAGATGAAAAACGTGTAATTTTATTTTCTTGCTTCTTAATTTTGAAAATGAATAATTTTTTTAAACTATAAAATTAGTTAAATAAACATTTTCCAGTGGACCAAATTGTGAATCTAAACCATCCAGGGACCCACTCAAACACACACACAAAATTTCATCAAAATCGGAACATGAATAATAAAAACAATTTAAAAAATTTATTATGAAATTAATGAGCTACACAAATAAATTTTTAGGTTAGGTTGGTTGTTATAAAACTCACGTGTAAATTTGATAAAAAATTTATACAAAATATACTTACTTCGATTCCACCCTAAATTCGCAAAAAGTATCGTTTTTTAGGCACACTTCAAAACTCTTCAAACATCAATTTCTATTCGTAGTTAATATTTTAATTAGCACACGACTTGAACGAACACAATAATAACACAAAATTTCAAATATTTTTCTCAATTTGATCGCAGCACCAACTGTCGGGACAAACTGAAATTAAAATACAATAATATTTAATATTTGATGCTGCGATGGTAGCGCAGTCTACCGGATCCAATGTAAAACATTCCAAAATTAACAACTACTTATAAATGAAAAATTAGTTAAATAAACATTTTCCAGTGGACCAAATTGTGAATCTAAACCATCCAGGGACCCACTCAAACACACACACAAAATTTCATCAAAATCGGTCCAGCCGTCTAGGAGGAGTTCAGTGACATACACACGCACACACGAAATATATATATAAAGATTATTTTGTGAATATTACAATGTTTCAATGGTATTAAATATCATCATCAGATATATTTTTGAAAAATATATTTTAAAAGTTTATAAAAGAGAGAGTTTCTATTAGAAGAGAGTATAATCTTGAGACGCATGGTTTTTTTTTACTATATCGAGGCCTTTGATAATGTGAGAAAAAATAAGCTGTGAAATCATGGACAGAAGAGGTGTACCAAAGCACCTAATAGATGTCATTAGGAGCATGTACAAGAACACAGATATCATTGTAAAACTGAATCTGGTGAAGTCCAAAATGAAGTGACAAATAAAGGGGTCAGACAAGGGTGAAGCATTTCACCCACATTTTTTACTTTACATTTGGATGATACTATCAGAGAGTGGAAGCACAGGCGTGAAATACTGAACTTCAGTGACAGTTTCCGTGAACGTGATTTTGTCAAAACTCTGTTTGCTGACGATCAGGTCACAATAGCAGACAATGAAAATAGCCTGCAGAGGGCCCTCTATGAATTGCAGCACATAATCAGGATGTATGGTCTGGAAACTGCTGTTAAGACTAAGTCTATGGCTTTAAAGGTTACTTTCCTGTTAGATGTAAACTAGTACTGAATGATTAACTACTTGAGCAAGTGCATTCATTCAGGTTCCTTGGATGTGACTTGTATTATGTTGGTGAGAGATGTGGACAAAAAAATAGACAAGTTTAATCACTTGTGAGGAACAATAAGAAGAACACTGAATTGAAAGGACAGAATTACTCTTTCAAAATTTTATAAAGTGATAGCAGTGCCATGCGGCCTTTATGGCAGTGAGACTTGGACACTGAACACAAAGACCCAAAGCCGGATACAGCCTAGTGAAATGAGATTTATAGCTGAACCAATCTATAATTTTCTTTTCTTTTGAATAAATGAACGTACCCACATTGTACGTGCTTTGAAGTACTGTATTATAAAATAGTACAAGCCGCTTCAAATTTTAATTTTGTTCTAATACAATAAGTTACTGTAAGTTAGTGTTTTCAAGAAAAGGAACTGAAACCTTCATTTATGTTTTAAATGTAATTTTTTCAGGGTTTACATTTCTGTGCACTTTCCAAATAAATAGTAAGTTCTTTAAATTATTTTTATTAAAATGTGTTCGTGTTTAACCATTTTTTTAGTTTAAAGTTTTGTCAGTTTTAACGTGCGTGTGCCTGATGACAGATTGTTGATGACCTACTCCTATTGTGAAAAATTTTCACAAATTTATATGAAAAATACTGCAAAGCTTTTTTTTTGATTCGGTGTTCCACATTGCTAAATATAAGCGTGAGGGTTATTATAAAGCGACAGTTAATGTTTGTAACGTCCAGCTATTGACCATTGATGATCAGCGTCCAGCTTCGCACTTTTATATTTTCCATTGATGGGGTGGGGAGGGGTTTGCCCATCGAACTGGTCCTCAGTTATATATGCGCCCCCATAAATTCAAAGGTCGCCTATGACTGCAGTAATGTATATGATTCAAACATGAAAACATGTTTGAGACACACACTATATTTGCGAGTAAAAACACAAGCCAATAAGCATTGGTCAACTAAAATTTAACCTTTCAAACCATCTGAAAACATAAAATCAAATCAAATAGGAAAAACATGTGACTTATAAACTGTAGGATTTATCCAGGTTTATCTTAAGGTCAGCATTTACTATACCATATGTCGCCATATAAAATAAGTAATTACTTTTTAACCAAACAATTGGCTAATGATTTATTCTTTCTGATCTACAATAGACTATTGATAGCTGAATAAAAACTACTTCTGAGAGAGCAACACAAACCATTTTCAAAGGGAGCTTTGCAGCATGAATATGACATTGAAAGTCACAGCCTGTACTATAGTAAATCATCAAGAGTTATCTGAAAATTCAAATATTTTGGTACTTGATTTTCAATAATAAAACTGAGCTATTTCATATTCATTTATTAATGATCACTACGAATACTGTAGTCTGATCTGATTGAAACAGTTCAAATATGAGTGCACACATTTTCCACGAAGTTTTCTATGGAAACAATGCTGTATAAACACTGACCTAATTAAGTATGTTACTGGAATTTCCAGTAACAAAATTTCAGTGTATACATATTTGCAATATTATTCTCAGAAATCAATACCACTATTACCAGGAAACAAACTCTGTACACAATAATCACAATCAATAACATTAGGCTTTGTTAATTTTTTACCTATTAGCTTTCATTAGCACAACCATTTACACAATTGTTTGTAAATACACTAACTTACTAAATCGTTTTTCAAGAAATTACACATATTTAAACAAAATTTTATACTGCTTTCACATAATAATTGTGACATGATGCAAAATTAAAAAAAAAAGTATTTGTTGAAACACAGTTCATTAGTATAATAATGTATATAAAGAATAATCAAAATGTCATGACAATGAGTGAATTTGCTCTTCTAATTACATTTACGTTTTGAGATGTCCATCTGAACAATAATCAGAATAATAATATCCCACCAAATGGCCGAAATGATAACACTCAGGGCCCAATTAACCGCAACTATCCGGGACCAAACAGAGGTAATTACACCGGGAATAACTACGGTAGGAACTTCCACCAGGGAAACGGTTATCGCGGGAATAATTATAGAGGAAGTAATTATGGTCAACGTAATGGTTATCGCAATGGGGGAAACCAAGGAGGAAGCGATAAGAGAAACCAAAATGAATATAGGCCCCAGGTAAATTATATGATGGCCGATAATCGACGACCATATCCACCCAATTTACCAAGTTACGGGTATATGACTCAACAGGCGCCAGGTAGCCAGGGTGATACGGCGAATAACCGTCAGCAGTTTTCAGGGGGTAGGAGTAGCGAACCACCCCGAAACGAAAGTAACAACCAACAAGAGCCAAACGCTAATCAAAATAATAATGAGAATCGGGTAACAGTTCACGAAAATCCGAGTTTTTCATTACAGCATAATCAGGCAAGTAATGACGAAAAACCCCGAGTATTTTATGTAAACCATGTATTGGCAGAAACTGGCCGAGAACCAGATAATGATCCCCAAAATGAAAGTGAGAGAGAGGAGGAATTCCGCTATGCAGAAAAATTATGGCCCAAACATGTGATGAGATGGTAATGCCATGGATTAATCATCCAGAATAAATGTCATAGACCAGGCATTTGAAGGAGTAGAGGTGATAAACATCGAAGGTCGAATATTGAAAAGAGAATGAATTAAAAAGGAATGGGAATGATAAATAAGGACATAATATAAGGAATACAACCAAAAGGGGTTGAAATAATCAACGTAATTAACCCAAACTGACAAATATAACCCAAATATTATCAAACATGAAAACAATACCTACGAGGTAACTGACACAATTAGGAACAAGGTAAAAGGAACGTATAACCAGACTTCATTAAAAAAGTACCATGATTAAAAAAAAAAAAAAAAAAAAAAAAAAAAATCACAAGTCGAATACGCAATCAGTGACCAAGTACCATGACCAAAGACCCAAGTCAAATACAGCATCATAGAGAAGGTACCTTGACTAAACATGTCAACGTGAATTTTTTAACTTAGCCATAATTAGAAAGGAGGTAGAGATTTTTAAATAAATATAAATACTATTGTATAATGATTATTATTAATAAATATTACGAGAAGGACACCTTACACCAAAGGCATAAAGATATATATAAAATATAGATTTATTTCCAATAGCCATGTCAACGTATATTTACCAGCTTACCCGTACTTAGAGAAGGAGAGAGATTGTTATTAATAAATATTACGAGATGGACACTTAGTAAAGGAGAAAAGAAGGAGAAATACTGTCATATATTTGATACTAAATGGAAATGATAAATGATAAATGGAAAAAAAAAGGAGAGGAAAACAGTGTGTTACATAAGGAGGTAATGATGAATATGAATATAGCTATTAACATTGAATGATTTTAAACGATAATTTTAACCTGCGGAGAACGATATATTAATATAATTGTGAATTAATCAGAAGAGTTTAAGAAAGGGAATTTATGTGTAGGAGCCTATGATCTTTGAATATTGTATTTTTTTTTATTATTATTATTATTATTTGTTGCAAAGGTGCAATTATTATTTTCTGAACAGGGATGTGTTGCCTCTGATTTCAGTAGTTATAGACAGGAAGGGACAGAGAATGTATGCCATAGCGAGCCACTCTGACTCCCAACCCTCTATGTAAGTTAGGGAATTGATAGGGAATTATATCAAAGATTAATTATAAAACATCAAGGTAAAAAGGAAAGGAATAGGTGATACGACAAAGAACGAACTAGGAATATTGAGTTGGATTAATATATTAAAGGAGTAGTACAGGAATTTAATTATAAGATAAAAGAATGAAATATAAAGAAGCTAATAATAAAGAGTTATTATAGAGATGATAATTTCATCAAAACCAAAGATATGTTTTTCCAAAATTATCAACTTTAACGAAGAGGCATATGTAACGTCACAGAACGTTCCATAAAAGAAATCATTTATATAGTAAGTTAGCATAAGAGGAAAGTGAAGTGAACAGTATCGAACCCAAGTAGTCCCAAAAAATTGTGTAATTTTGTATAATAATTATTTCTATCAACTTGAAAAAACGACCAAACTATGACTAAGACAAAACCCCATATATATTATTAAAGTGAATAAGAGTGAAAAAACCATAAGACACTATAAGAGAGAGAAATAATGTCAGAATCCACCAGAATAAAGTCAATAATTATTAAGTTTTATAACTATGAATAGGGTACTAAAAACTATTTTTTGTGAATAAATGGACATGATCCATTATTATATTATGTGATGTAAATAAAATAAATGTATTAAATGATTTAAATACATTATTAGAAAGAGTTTAAGTTAGAATAAAAATGATATATTTGTTATGACAAAAAATATTAATGCGTTGGATTTGAGACCATACACCAAGATTTCATGAAAAAATTAATTATTATCAGATTTAAATAAAAACTATATGTAATTGTCAAGCAGACAATAGTGAACAATTTATCTTAAATAAAGGAAGCTGTCAAATGAATAAAAAGCAGTCAAAATAGCCAAAAACAGTGTTAACTAAAAACATGTAATAGGCATCTAATATTGTATAATTTATGAATTTAATGTTGCCAAAATGCAACCAAATTGCATTAGAAAGCTGTAATATGATATAAAGCAACTATACTAATATACCTGACCAACTTTAACATTGTAATAGTCAAGTCAGCAAAATATTTACTTATACCATGTATGGCTGAAGCCAATCATCCAGTACAAAAATAATCATATCTGGCTAAATACTTACATAATACTAACAAAAATAAGATAGAAAGGTACAATACATCAGAATACCTTAATAAGAAACAAACTCAGTTGAAAGTAAAGTCAATTCTAAAAGAATTTAACTAATTAGAGTGAGATTTGTCACACCATAAAAAATGACATCTCAAGACCAATCAATGATGCTATGTCATCTTGTGATAAATATAATATATGTACAGAGTAACCAGGTATCACAAAAGATAGACAAAATAATAAACTCTGTGTGTATAGTAGTGAAATAATACATATATTAAAGAAAAAGACTAATCATTGTATTAGAAAACTGACAAGAATCTAGGCCATGAGCAGAGGCCATATAAAATTGTATTTATTTGTGTTTTATTGATGTTAAAATTTGTTTATTTTGTTGTAGGAAAGTAGTAGTAGTAGATGTTCAGCTTGTGGAAGGAACTTTGTAACTCCACAACAATTTTTGTTATAAAAATTGAGTTTTCAATGACAACAACTCAAGGTGAGGGTTGTATATTGTATTGTTTATTAGACTTAAGTTAATTAGATACCAATCATATTTAGTATCGCTAGATTCAGTTAAAAACAAGGAATATAAATGTATTAATGGCATACAAATTGTAAGTACTAATGTGAAACTGTTTGATAAATACCAGTGTAAATTTTGAAATATCCTTTGTATGAAGAATAAGAAATTCGTTCTAAAAGCTTCTACGGAAGTGAAAATTGTTCTATGACATTCCATTTCGTTTATTCTCGAACAATCTAGAAAGAATTTTTACACAAATATACCGGAAGTCGATGAAAACAGTCATCCCGATTTAGTATAAAAGCGAGACCAAATTCGACCCAAAAACACTTGAAGATTGAACTCCAGAACTGATGCATCTCACACAACACTGATCAACGCAGCTAAGGCGAAACCAAAGAGGCGAGAAATCGACAAGACACGGCAGGAAGGCTTTTCCCGTACATAGACATAACCGACTGACTTAACCTCAACGAGAGTCTACGCCAAAAAGTGTGCCGCGTTTTGGAAAACGCGGCGATCTTCCGATATCTATATTGTGCTTTATTAAAGAAATTACGTATTTGTCGACGCGAAAGAAGTTGTCCTTTGGTACGTCAATTGGACTTTGTCATTGTGAATTACCCCTCCGCCGCTCGCCTCGCGCGCGCCCTATCGCTGTTACATACGGTTTCTTCAAGTGCCAGTTAGTTCAGTTCCAATACGACGCTCGGCGCTTCACATTCTGGTCCCCGGCTGGCAGAGTAGATTGAACAGTTTTCGTCTTCCAGCTTCTTCTATGAATACGTAGAAAGCTACGTGACCTCCGGTGAGTCCATTAAAATATGTATTTTAATTATTTATAAAAACAAATTTGTTTTATTTAATATTAAAGTGGATGCGCTGAGATATACATTGCAGTGAATCCTTTAGCGCATGGCGAGTTTCAGGTTATAATTTGTTTTATGTATGCTTTGTCTCAACCCTGGTTAATTGATTGTAACGTTAAGGATATAATTATGTTTTATATTAATCCAGTAATGCTTCTACTAAATTAACTAAACTAAGATGGGGCGTAAGTCAGTAATTTCCTGAGATCTGTATATGTCACGAACTTGTTAAAAGTTGCCAATTCCTGTAAGTGCGTCATGAAAACTTTTGCATAAAGGTTATTTAAAATTATCATTATTATGGAGTGACTATATTTAGACATATTCTATAGTAACATATTTAATGGAGTTATTTTTGAAGTGATTTATCACATTCAATGGGATTCTTGACTTGGCAATTTTTTCGAGTTTATAAACCGGACTGTCCATGCTATGTCAGTGGGTAAATGTGGTAGTGTGTGTGTTTCATGAACCTATGAGTAATCCCAGATATAATTGTGCAGGGTTTCCGAGGTAGCCGGGAATCTGCCCCGCTCTGGAAGGATGGCCGAACAACTGCCTCCGACGATGTAACTTTAAAACCTTCGTCAGCTGTGTCAGCCGGAAGGATGGACTGGACACCCACTACTGAGCCCTCAACATGCACCCTTCAAACCAGGTGACATTTAACCATTTTTAACCTAAACCTTGTGGCCGAAGTACTCGGTGAGACTTTCATGAAACGTTCCAGTGTGGACAGTTTTTTACGGACAATGGGTGGAATATTTTAATTGTATTTTGTAAGGCTTACGCCTCCTCAATTACTATCATGTATATCTCGTTCTGAGAGTGAAAACGTTCCGGCCGGGGTCACGCACCGCCCGGGTCGAGGGGAGTTCGGTAGATAGAGTTGTATCTCATTCTATTTCTGTTTTAAGCATGTTGGGATGGTTATGTTAACGATGTTGCTCCATGTGGACACGTATTTTATTATTCATTCATGATCTGGGGGGGTGGTTTTAAACCGTGGTCGACTCCCGTTGGAGACGTCCACTGCAAGCCTGTCTATGTCAGATCTTGCTAGATCCCGTCCAATGCCTGACCCTGCCGGTAGTCAAGTTTTGTAACACTGTGAGCTGACTTAATACTCTTATGACTTATATTCTGTATTACAAATTCTGTTCCACTGTTTAGATAATTTGCACACTTTAAAATTTACCATTGTCACAGATTGTATTTTACCATAGCAAATTTTGTAACCATAATTGTAATTGCTCCCTATAACAATTAGTTAACCATAAGACTACACAAGATTGATCAATGTCAGTTATGAATACTCATGGTGGTCAAATTCCACTATTTTTCTATATTCTGTTTTGAAGGTAAAAAAGAAACATAAAATGCAGTTAGGCAACCGGACATCCATGTTGACCTTGTGATGCTACTTTTCATTATAGTAATTGATGGGATTTAATTGCTTATTAAATATCGGTATGGGATTTGTGCGCGGGCCGCATGGCTTACAGAGAACATTCAGTTAACACTTATCTTGTTAAAACTTGGGGGCATGTCTGCTCCACTCCTGGGATATTTTAATTGAAGTTTTGGGAAGGGGGTTTTAGTCACCTATTAATTAAACAGTAAGGGGGTTATGGGTGTTGAACAAGATTATTATATGCGCTGATGACCAGGGTGAACATGTGATGGGTTATTTAAATATAAACGTTTGTTGATGTTAATTATATGTGTGTGTTGTTTTGCATAATTGTTACTTGTCATGTTGATTATGCCTGTGTATATTTCTGTATATTTATGCCTTGTTATAAAAAGTGATTACTTGCAGGTCGAAACTATGTGCCATTTTTATAATTGTATTATTTTATAACTACAATTTGTTATTTATGTAACATCCCATGATTTTGTTAGTCAATGATGGTTCAACTATTAATAATTATTCAATACTTAGTGCTGTTAATAGTTATTATTCCTTGTTCAACTTTTGGGCAAGGCACATATTAATGAAATTATATTTAACGATCAAAAGACTTATTTATCTGGCCTTTAGAAGCTCATATGTTGTACTGGCCAAGAACAATAAATTGTTGTTATCTTAAGTTCAGTGTTTCATTTGCAAGTCCCATCATACTGGACCCAGCCCAATTTTAGCTTTTCTAGGCTCTTGCCTAGTTCTAAATAACTTGTAACCTCTCTTTCAAAAAAAAAAAAAAAAAGGAAACAAAATAAATACTAAAAGCATAGAGAGGTTACAAATGGTAGCAGAGCGTGGTTCATTCTAGGCCTGAACCCTTGGGTCCGTTGGTGTGATGGGGCTTGCAAACTTGGAGATAGTCTGGCAATTAAAATGGCACTTAATAGTTAACATGAAATGTAGAAGTATATATTTTTTTTTATGAATTATTGTTAAATGTTTTGAATGTTTTGAATTGTAAATCTGAGGCCGCCATGGGCACGTGTTGTAGTTGAGTTGTTGTTTTGAAATTGGACATTGCCGGAGAGCGCGTGGGGGATGGGTTCCCGTTTTTAATTTTTGAAAGTAATTGCGCGTGCGGTTAGTGGGATGCGGTATGGCCCGACTGGAAGTAGGTATCGTCCGATTGTAATGGTGACAATGTTGTAGTCGAAATGTCGTATATTGTGGTTAGTGTTAGGTGGTGTGGATTGTATGTTGGTGTTAGTGTCTGATGTTGTTTCTTCTTGAGTCTGGCGACTGACGGAGAGTTAGTTCCGGAGCGGGGCAGGTTTTCGCAGCGCTAGGAGCCCGGGGGTCTACTCAAAGGAAGGACAGTACTTGAGTTTTTCCGATTCTTGTTAAAATGTTTTTGTAGGTTGTGTTTGTGTTAGGTGTTTAGTGGGAATTTGTTTTATGATTGTTTGTTTTGCATTGTGCAATTCTGGCGGCGGTATGCTATCAGGAGTTGCCCCACCCTCTTACAGGCGTTCTCCAGAAATTTCCGGTGGTGGATGGATTTGATGAGGATCAGCTGTTGGTTTTCTTGGACCTGGTCCTGCAGGTGGCAGATTTCCCGGGGGTGTCCGATGGGGAGGTCTTGTATCTTATATACCCGTATTGCCGGAGTACGTTGGCTGGTCTGGTCACCAAGGCCCTGCGTCGGGGTGACAGTGTTGATGCTTTCCATGCGGAGGTGTTGGACTTCTTCATATCCCATCGACGACAAGACCAGTTGAAGTTTAAGTTATTCTATCGTCCACAGGCCAACGGAGAGGCATTGGGGGACTTCGTGCATGATGTAAGGAAAGCTGCCCGTATATTAAGACTGGGGTTGCCCGAGACAGAAGTCATACAGGTAATACGAGAAGGTCTGACTCCCCAAGAGAGATCCCGGCTGGTTTTCGCAGAGCCTCCACGTTCTTTTGCAGACCTGGACCGGTGGTGTGCGCATGCCAGGACTGTCCAGGCGAATGACGAGTCCTGGGGAAGAGCTGCTAAAGATGTCCAATACTCCAGTGGTTCATTAGGAAGAGCCAAAGAAGACAAACATGGTGGTTGGAGGAGAACCCAAGAGACAGTCAGAAAAACTGAATATTCCGGAAGTAATGGAGGCTACAAGGGGGTGGCACGTGAGAAAACAGTAATAACAGCTACAGCACACAAAACAAAGAAGTATGAAATTAACAGGGGAAGAAGAAATCATGTTAGTAAACAAACAGCGGCAAGTAGGGAGCCGGTAGAAAGTTATTCCTATTTGGAGAGTAAGGAAACTTTAAAGGTTCCAGAGGAAGTACCAGTGCATAATAGAGTTGTGGGTGAAGCAGGTGAAGAGAAAGAAGAAAAGCGGAATAACTTCAGTGGATTAATACAAGACGACAAGAAAACGTCTGTTAATACTGCGTCAGTGAGGACGTCATGGTTGAATCCAGAGGCCGCAGAATTTGTTCCGGTATCTCCATCTCGGTTCGTGAGGGATCCAGATCCTGTGACATCATCATCGTCTACGCCGGGATGTGAGAAGTCACTTGAGAGTGTCGCTTTACCATCGCCAGTAGAAATTAATTTAGTAATTGCACATGAACCTGGACAGCTGGATTCCAGGGTGGAAAATGTCGAGGAGGTGGTAGTTGCTGAGAGTGGTGAAGGAGAGGAATCGAAGGAAGAGGCAGAAGAGCGGTCTGCAGATGCTGCACAGGGAAGTATAGTTGTGGGTGTTAGAAAGACTGAAGAGTCTGAGTTTGCGGATGGACCCGGAGATGTCCAGGCTGCAAGTGTTTCTGAGGTTGCGGATGGACAAGGGGATGTCCATGCTGCAAGTGTGGTAGAAGTAGATGAGGTAGAAGTTGAGGAGAAATTGGGTGGCAGCGTTGTAGCGTTAGTGAGTGAGAGTGAAGTAGGGTGTGAAGATGTGCAGACGCCTTCTGTAAGTAGTGTTGAGGATTCCGAGGAACGGGAGGAAGTTTCAGGTGGACCAGGTGAGCAACTAGCGGAGGACGTAGATGTGCAGTGTTCAGATGGTGGTAGTGGAAGTGATGGCGATGACGTTGGTGATGAACGTGTTGATGAAAATGAGATCAGAGAAGAGGTTAGTCAAGAAGTTCGTGAAGGAGCTGGCGATGCGTGTGGTGAAGAAGATGGATCAGAGGAGCAACGGGAAGAGGCTGAGGAGGTGCAGTGTCAGGAAGTTGATTTGGATTATGTGGATGAAGAAGGGGAAGTAGTAGAAAAGGAAGAAATTGTAGCAGAGGAGTTAGACGATGAGCATAATCCAAAGCGGAGTGAAAGTAGTGAGGTAAGTTGCTTTGATTCTGATCCCGAAGAAACCAGTCAGTACAGCTCAACACGAGATAATTTCTTAGAGAGTGGTGTCCGAAAGGAGCGAATACCTAAAGTACGTCATAGAAAGGTAAGAAGTAGAGGTTAACGGGTAGCGGGTAGATGTTCCCCACATTCCCAGTGGTGTTCATCTATTTCAGGGTTGCGCCCCTGCCCACGCGAGCCTTGGTTTCCTCCATTCTTCCTTATTTCCGGAGGTAGCCAGGTCCTTACCCTCAGTCCTAGCTATTGCCCTTTAATGATCCTTGCCCCATTTCATCTTCCCAATTTTCCTACCACTCCCCTTAGTAAAAAAAAAAAAAAATCTATCAAACGGAGTTAGAGAGAGACTTAGCTTGTGGTCCTCGAGATCGTCAGTTTCCCCTGTGTTAAAGGTTAGATGGAGTGATGGTGTGCTGTTGCTGATTGTTGATAGTTGTTGAGCTTGATGTTGTTCATTATAGGGTCCGAGCCATGCCGCATTCCCCGGTTTTCCTGGTGTTATTTTTTGTTGCGAAAGTTGTGTAGACGGTGCTGTAGAGAAGTAAAACCCCCTCAAGTTATGGTGTATTTGTTGAGTTGAGATTGGATTAATGTTCGTGTGCCCTAGGTGCGGTCCTCTCTGTCTGGCTAAGCGGGGCCGTCCGCCCTTGTGTAGGGAAGTGGGCCAGCCATATGGCAAGGTTGGAGATGCCTTGTGGGTGCATGTGGCTGGTCGGTCCGAGAGAGGGACGAGAGGTAGTACGGTCGCTCACATGCCAAGGTGGGAGATGCCTTGTTTGGTCCTAGGACGAGCATGTGAGTGGGACCGGTGGGAGTAATTGGTGGTCACCGGAGAGGGTGACGTGTTGGGGCGGTCCCGTGGGGTTGGCGTGGCGGAGAGGGTCGCATGGGGATGGCTGTTCTCCTGGGAGCTATGACTGATGGGAGAACCGATAACAACTTGAGTTTGATATATAAGGATGGGAGTACACTGCAGGGTACTTTCCCGCGTTTGAAGGTGTGGCAACCGGGTTGCCCTTTTGGGGTGGGGGTGTGCCGCGTTTTGGAAAACGCGGCGATCTTCCGATATCTATATTGTGCTTTATTAAAGAAATTACGTATTTGTCGACGCGAAAGAAGTTGTCCTTTGGTACGTCAATTGGACTGTCATTGTGAATTACCCCTCCGCCGCTCGCCTCGCGCGCGCCCTATCGGTGTTACATACGGTTTCTTCAAGTGCCAGTTAGTTCAGTTCCAATACGACGCTCGGCGCTTCACATTCTGGTCCCCGGCTGGCAGAGTAGATTGAACAGTTTTCGTCTTCCAGCTTCTTCTATGAATACGTAGAAAGCTACGTGACCTCCGGTGAGTCCATTAAAATATGTATTTTAATTATTTATAAAAACAAATTTGTTTTATTTAATATTAAAGTGGATGCGTTGAGATATACATTGCAGTGAATCCTTTAGCGCATGGCGAGTTTCAGGTTATAATTTGTTTTATGTATGCTTTGGCTCAACCCTGGTTAATTGATTGTAACGTTAAGGATATAATTATGTTTTATATTAATCCAGTAATGCTTCTACTAAATTAACTAAACTAAGATGGGGCGTAAGTCAGTAATTTCCTGAGATCTGTTTATGTCACGAACTTGTTAAAAGTTGCCAATTCCTGTAAGTGCGTCATGAAAACTTTTGCATAAAGGTTATTTAAAATTATCATTATTATGGAGTGACTATATTTAGACATATTCTATAGTAACATATTTAATGGAGTTATTTTTGAAGTGATTTATCACATTCAATGGGATTCTTGACTTAGGCAATTTTTTCGAGTTTATAAACCGGACTGTCCATGCTATGTCAGTGGGTAAATGTGGTAGTGTGTGTGTTTCATGAACCTATGAGTAATCCCAGATATAATTGTGCAGGGTTTCTGAGGTAGCCGGGAATCTGCCCCGCTCTGGAAGGATGGCCGAACAACTGCCTCCGATGATGTAACTTTAAAACCTTCGCCAGCTGTGTCAGCCGGAAGGATGGACTGGACACCCACTACTGAGCCCTCAACATGCACCCTTCAAACCAGGTGACATTTAACCATTTTTAACCTAAACCTTGTGGCCGAAGTACTCGGTGAGACTTTCATGAAACGTTCCAGTGTGGACAGTTATTTACGGACAATGGGTGGAATATTTTAATTGTATTTTGTAAGGCTTACGCCTCCTCAATTACTATCATGTATATCTCGTTCTGAGAGTGAAAACTCGGCCGGGGTCACGCACCGCCCGGGTCGAGGGGAGTTCGGTAGATAGAGTTGTATCTCATTCTATTTCTGTTTTAAGCATGTTGGGATGGTTATGTTAACGATGTTGCTCCATGTGGACACGTATTTTATTATTCATTCATGATCTGGGGGGGTGGTTTTAAACCGTGGTCGACTCCCGTTGGAGACGTCCACTGCAAGCCTGTCTATGTCAGATCTTGCTAGATCCCGTCCAATGCCTGACCCTGCCGGTAGTCAAGTTTTGTAACACTGTGAGCTGACTTAATACTCTTATGACTTATATTCTGTATTACAAATTCTGTTCCACTGTTTAGATAATTTGCACACTTTAAAATTTACCATTGTCACAGATTGTATTTTACCATAGCAAATTTTGTAACCATAATTGTAATTGCTCCCTATAACAATTAGTTAGCCATAAGACTACACAAGATTGATCAATGTCAGTTATGAATACTCATGGTGGTCAAATTCCACTATTTTTCTATATTCTGTTTTGAAGGTAAAAAAGAAACATAAAATGCAGTTAGGCAACCGGACATCCATGTTGACCTTGTGATGCTACTTTTCATTATAGTAATTGATGGGATTTAATTGCTTATTAAATATCGGTATGGGATTTGTGCGCGGGCCGCATGGCTTACAGAGAACATTCAGTTAACACTTATCTTGTTAAAACTTGGGGGCATGTCTGCTCCACTCCTGGGATATTTTAATTGAAGTTTTGGGAAGGGGGTTTTAGTCACCTATTAATTAAACAGTAAGGGGGTTATGGGTGTTGAACAAGATTATTATATGCGCTGATGACCAGGGTGAACATGTGATGGGTTATTTAAATATAAACGTTTGTTGATGTTAATTATATGTGTGTGTTGTTTTGCATAATTGTTACTTGTCATGTTGATTATGTCTGTGTATATTTCTGTATATTTATGCCTTGTTATAAAAAGTGATTACTTGCAGGTCGAAACTATGTGCCATTTTTATAATTGTATTATTTTATAACTACAATTTGTTATTTATGTAACATCCCATGATTTTGTTAGTCAATGATGGTTCAACTATTAATAATTATTCAATACTTAGTGCTGTTAATAGTTATTATTCCTTGTTCAACTTTTGGGCAAGGCACATATTAATGAAATTATATTTAACGATCAAAAGACTTATTTATCTGGCCTTTAGAAGCTCATATGTTGTACTGGCCAAGAACAATAAATTGTTGTTATCTTAAGTTCAGTGTTTCATTTGCAAGTCCCATCATACTGGACCCAGCCCAATTTTAGCTTTTCTAGGCTCTTGCCTAGTTCTAAATAACTTGTAACCTCTCTTTCAAAAAAAAAAAAAAAAAAAGGAAACAAAATAAATACTAAAAGCATAGAGAGGTTACAAAAGTATCGCTGAAATAGAGCAGCGATACGGCAAATTTTAATAGAAATCACGCAGCCAGAACGTCGACGGCCCAGGAGGGACCAAACATTTAAATAGAGAACGAATTCTGCTGTGTTCGCATTGACTGACTAACGTGACAAATAATTCCCCCGAACGTAAACAAACAATACACTAAGCCTTCCTCAACACTGCATGGGAATCAGCGCTGCGGTGACCAGATTTCTGAATCAACGCTAAACAGATGATTCGTGTTGGCGGCGTTTGAACGAGATTCTACTGCCAAACGTTTTGACATAAAGTGCGGAAAAAGTAATGATCGCAAAATGTTGACTTTAAATAGATTCAGTGTACACCCGAAGAGGCGAGATTGAGAAACTACCCGAAGGAAGTGTCCAGTGAGAGAATAAACGACCATTGGAACGTGAGTTACCAAAATTAAAGTCATTTGTTACCTGGTTACATTTATCACACAGTTGTACTTTACACGCCACACATACACCTTCAAATCACTTAGTTTTTTCTTGTAAGGCATCTAATTGATATGTCTTGGTAGTTCAAAGGAGTCACGTCCTGAGAGTAAAGTTTTTTCACATATTAAACTCATGCTTTTCAACTGAGTCAAAATCTGAATTATACTAGCCGATACTTGATTGGATAATAAAAAATTGTCAATAATAATAACTTGTAAAATTTTTTCTCTGCAATTTTATAATTTGTTTCTTTTTATGAATGATAGTCCTTCAGACGATTTGTTTGTTTTTAAAGAACCATTAAACTTAACTGATTTTTCAAAGCTAAACTGACTTGTTTAAATTTTTTCGTAGATTTAAAAATTTTATCAATCACATTTAATTTTTTTCTTGGAACAAACGTTTCCAAGTGGCGCCCACAAAAAGCATAGTTTTAAGTTGTGTTACAGGATTACATCACTGCAGAGGATCCAGTCAACAGAGTAAGTAACAAAAGTGCGCGGAGGTAACGCCCGACAGATTACAACACAAACAACAACACCCTCTACACTACTTGTTTTTCTATAATGTATAAAAATGAACAACAGTAAGAAGGAGATCAGTGAAGAAAGAAGAAGGAAGATAACCAGACCAAACACAAGAACAAGGGAAGGAAGTTGAAGTATAACAAACTAACATAAACCTTTGAAAGAATAATTGTATTAAGAAGAAGGAAGAAATGTTAATTAATTACATGATATAAATCCCTAAGCTAAGGTAAGGTAAGGTAAGGTCACTGACCACAACTCATTTAATGAATACATTCATTGTCTATGTGAAACTCATTATTGTAATTAAGGACTAAATATTGTAAATAAAGAGTCACAAGCAAACTGAATGAGGACAAGATGAGTTTATGATAGCTAAATGATGTGTAGTTATAGAATAAACAGAGGAATAGGTCCCAAAATAATGAATGACCAATTGTACAGTGGGAATGATGTTCATACAAACCCACTAATTAACAACAAATAAGATAATACAGGAGTAAACTAAATGTGAACTATTGATAACCAATAACCAATGTTATGAAATAACATGGAATGAAAACCAGTCGAATAGAGTAATATAGAAATACACAGCCATCAACAACACATTACTGCTCACTGAACCTATAACATAACCTAATCTGGGCATCCAGTTTCCAGTAAAACTTGATGAAAACTAAATCAAAACAATGTTAAACCAAAATGTAATGAGCTAGGAAGTAAATAGAGCATATAAGGAACGTTTTGTACACGATAGCTAATAGTATAACCGAATGTAAAAGCTATATATATGTAATACAAATATGACAAAATGCTTGTAATGGCAAAGAAACATTATGCAACCAAAATCATGTTATAAACACATTATACAAAGATAGTAACTCAACTAATGACCTGATATCAGACAGAATACTGTTCATATGAGTAAATGCAACCAAAATAACCATCTAAATAGGCTATATAAATGTAATTACAACTAAACCATTGTGACAGTTAGCTGCAAGTAAAATTTACAGCCACCAAACCTAGATAATAACAGAATCAAATGCAGACTGAACTGCATCACAATAACGATAAGGTCATTGTGACTATTTCAATTATCAATTAGAAAATAATGCTAATAAAATGTGTAGAATACCAAGCATACAACCAGGTAACTCCATATAGGCATGACAAGCCTAATTAATAAGTGATAATTAAGGCACTAAACCAATAATGTAGGGAAAAAGAACACTGCCAGTAGTGACTTAACCCATCGATATTTAATTACACCATGTTAAAATTCAATTAAATACTCTTATTGCTAGGGAATAAGAAAAACAAAAATGTATGACAATAGGTTTAAGTGCGAATCTATGAAAACGGACATAGTGTTAATATTAAGACATAGTTTTAAGTGAAAATTGTACAGTAGTTTAAGAACGAGATATTACCATAGAAAATAGAATAAAAACCATAAAATATTGACAATTAATGGCTTAATGGACACTAAGTATAAATGCTAAGTGCTAAGTCAACTAACCCTAATCAGAAATATATGATGAGGGGGTTCAAATTAATCGTCTTTAAAAATCATGAACAATGAGAGTAAGCACAATATCATCAGTACAATTATAAGGAAGATATTGGACTTTTAAGAATAATTGTATTATGCTTTGCCCTTTCGCGTGGGTATGTGAACCAGGATTTCTTAATCTTGTTCCCAAAGACTGACGCTGATGAGAGCGTCTGTTTTGACGAAGTCTACCGTAAATAAACGAATTAAAATAAACTGACCAATCAGAGCTTATAAAAAATCCGAAATTCATCATTCCGACAGAGGAACCAGGGACAGTCTTTCAACAACAACGAAGCGAGCTGCATGCTCGTCGACGCTCCAGAAAAACGTGCTTTTGACAGCAACCAGGCGTCAACCACATTAACCTCAAACTGAGATATAGGTTACCTACATTTAGAATCAGTGCAGTATATTTACAAGTGTACTTTATTCGGAGTTAATGCGCATAGGAGTGAGTGCAGTGTAGTGATAACATTTAATTAATTAATTAATAAATTTTAATTAATTAAAAAGTGTTAATAATAAAAAAAGTGTAACCCTTCGAACGACAAGAGACGCAAGTATTCATACCCACAAATATAATGTTATAATTAGTTGATAAGAAAGATAACTGAACGCTAAAAGCGATTCAAATTAACCTATAGAAACAATTAAATTCCCTATTCTTAACAGAAGGGATCTGATGAATACAAATGAACAATGTCGAAGTTGAACGATTTGAGTAACGACAATTTCAACTATTTGTATACTATAAATATTTAGAATAAGTAAAGACATTGTAATATCAATGAAGAGCATATGTGCTCTTATGCTATTAGCAGATAGGAGTATGAAATATTTTGTTACTAAATTTAATTAAGAGTTACGCCAGAGAGTGATAACTACAATAAATGAGTTACCTTTACCTGAAATGGGAATATCCAATTTTACAGATGATCTTAGTACCTGACACTGGATTATCACAATTACTATTAATTAATAATAAATATTTAACCACTTTTAACCAAACAAGGTTGCACTAAACGATATTTAAAACATATGCCTAACCATGAACAGTAGTTCATATTTTATCTTTTTTAATTAATAATCAATGAATTCTTATCTTATATGTTTGTTCTAGCCGTAGCAATTATTTCAAATAAGTGTATTTTGCAGTCTAAAAGAACCTACTACTTTTATTATTATAATTATTAATAACATTTCAAGTCGAATAATACGACATTTTGTTTTAGAGTTCATGTTCACTTTTAAAATATTAATTGTTAACCAGTAAGAAGAGCAAAACGTATTATTGTATTGAATTTCACTGTGTTCGAATTGAATAAATAACCATTATTATTTTTACCAGTGAAAGAGTTGACCTTTATTGTATCAGTAAATACAGCTTAGAGGAGAAGAACGAGGCGGTTGGCACCATGCTTAGAATGTGAATCATTCAAATTGAGTGATTTCATGTTTTGTTTACAACCGCACAGACCTATATATTTATCATATTATAAAGTAATATTATACATGAGTTACTATGAATGTCATATCTATGTATGTGTATGTTAGTATATAGGAAGAAAACTACTAATCTCCTCACAACCGCTGATTAACAAAGAGTCGACGGAACTTCAAGTGGAATAATCCTAACAGTGAATATAATACATAAAATTAAACCATTTAAACAGACAACTAATACGACGAAAAGAGAGTAAGTAACCGGCTTATTCAATCCTGGATTCAACAATAGGTTGAATTGAGGGGAATAAGTCACTAAACAGTTAAATAATAATAAAATCCGATATTGAATAATAACCATTAGCCGAATGCAAGACCCATTTTAAGTAAAAATAACCCTGAGACTACTACTTAATAATAATAATTAAACTATAAACTATAGACGGATACTCGTCTTTCAACAACGGCCAACATTATTGGCATTGGGGTTCAATTCTAAATAATCTGTTAAATTGTTGTAAACTTCAGACCTACGACTTGTTTGATTTTGTCGAATGAAATGTAACCATGTGCCCTCTATTCTCACATACATATCAACTATCCACTGCAGAAATAATTTTTGTGAATGGTGCAACATGCTAAAATCTTCTCTAATTGCAAGTCGATAGGCTGCATACTGAAGCATGGTTAATTTATTTCTGGGCGCTCTTGAATTAGATGTAGTTGGTACATTGTGAGAAATATTGATATGCCACCCAGTATCACCATTTGGAAAAAGTAATGGATACGCTAAAGGGTCCAATGATGAATCCAAAACAGAGATATTTTTAATGGTACCATTAACTTTTGAAAACGAAACCATATTTCGTTCAAAGGGTGGCTCACCATCAACTGTACTAAATATTACTGCTACATCAGTTTGAACTGCATCATTATAATGGCGTAGATCTAAATCACGATTTACTTTAATGAGCATACAAATTTCTTTATTTTGATTTTCAACTCTCTGACAATGATCTTTCATTGCAATGAATGACCGAACGAAAGGATTAATGCATTCCAATTCAAGAGAGATTTCGCGCATTATATTGTTACTGCATGTTTGATTATAGTGTTCACGTAATCTATAATTGACAGCAGTGTCAACATCATAAAAATATAATTGCGCATAACATGGTGAGCGACCATATCCAGCAGTCATTGGACCTGATCTGTGATAAAAAACATCATGTATTTTAAAATGATACACTCCACGCGTAACTGTATCCGAAATTTTAGCTTCTGAGCTAACCATAGCAAATGATGAATTGTATTTACGAATGTTTTCAAAATAATTTTTTGACTTTCTTTTTATTGAAGGTTCATTTGAAGTAAGTCCATCATACAATGATTTAAAGTATTCATTTTGACTTAAGGCCGGTAATATTGCTTTACCCTTATGACAACATGAAGTGAATGCAGTCCTTTCACCTAAAGTGACCTCAGATTTGAAATGTTTTGCATTGCAAAACCTGCATTGTAAATGCATTAATCCACTATCAAAAGTATTAAAATTTCTTGGAATGACATTCAGTGCGCATTTAAATGTATCCCTCAAAATAATTTCATCATTTTGTATACTATTTACACTATTTAAATTTGCATTTGGTCTATTATCATTTAGACTTTCACGCGAATATATATTCCTTCTTCTTTGTCTCTCACTCCGACCCGTCAAATGTTATACTATTTACACTATTTAAATTTGTATTTGGTCTATTATCATTTTGACTTTCACGCGAATATATATTCCTTCTTCTTTGTCTCTCACTCCGACCTGTCAATGTTCTATGTCGAGGCATAATGGAAGTAGGTGCGAATATCTGAATGTAAAAAAAAACATGTAATGAAATTACTGAAACTAAGATTAGACAGGGTTTAATTTAAAAATAATAAAATGTACTCACTTTTTTGAAAAAATAATAAAATGTACTCACTTTTTTGAAACCACCAATAATAATTAGGCGAGAGTAAGTCAATTCAAATTGCTGCTACAAAATTTTCCTTTTGCAACAGGTGTATATTAAGCAAGCTGTATTTCACTTTCAACTGCACATTAATATATAAAACACAGATATCTAATATACAAAATATAAAATAAACGCTTTTTTGCCTTGACATACACTCCACAGACTACTGAAAAAGGAACATTTGAAACCACACAAAATTCACAGCTCATTCAGTCAATCTGTCAGTAATTATTTGTTGGCAGCATTTTAAAATTCTTTGGCAACAATCTCGACTGTTTGACCACAGACTATTATGTGTCTGACATTGGCAGTATGAACATAAACAAACGACAGACTATTATGTGTTTGACATTGGCAGTATGATCGTACACTAAAATGAAAAAATTATAATTTTATTGCCTGGCAACAAAATTATTTTATTTTTAACAATTACCATTGTTTGAAAAAGTTTAAATGAATTTTCAAGTGCAAATGAATGTTTTATTTTATTTTATTTAATGTATTTGTAACACATATTATATATAAATTTTAGCTTTCTGCACTCCTTCTCCATATAAACTTTAACTATGCTAAATCTCACACTCCTCCGTGCACGCAATATGCTTAAAAAGAGGTACAAAGTTTTCTCTTCACGTATTAATATATAGATATGTTTCATAGAATCAATTTTTGCAAGACATTAAATCATCATGAATAAAATGATCAATATAGTGACCATTAACACACATTTTAAAACACAGATGCAGAATTATAAAGTAAAAGATTTATATAAACATCTTATTTATAAAATTTAATTATATTATCAAATTCATCATTTTATTGAACTCATGATTTTCTTCCCAGCAGCAATGCGTTATCAAGGTCCTCCTATTATTACAGGATACTAGACAATCCTGTAAGCAGATACTAGACAATCCAAGACATATGGCAGAAAATACAGCTAGTATATAATTAATGAGGAAATAACGTTTTACTGAAAAAAAGTTTATTCTATATCCAAGGCATACAGTACTAATACAAATAAAATACAATATTATTTGTACTGGTAATTTTCAACAAAGAGAACAAAAAAATGCAAAACCTTGTTTAAATGATTTAAATGAGTTCGATTTTGATCACAAAAATTAAAGCAACAATAATAATCTCAACACTAATTAACATGTATATAACAATATAAACATAAATAAATATTATTATTATATTTACAAACACAATGAAATAACATTTCCCTCAAAAATGGAAAATGAATAAATAGAATCATAATCTCTTAGTATATGGACACAATAAAAGCGTATGAGAACTTTCAGACGGAGCACACAGATTACAGACATATACAATAATGTCACATAGTGTTATGCCATTATGTTTACCCAGTTCAGATCTACACTTAAGGTTACACCATGTTTTTTTTCTGTAGAAGAACCAGAATGATACAAATATACTTACATGTATTGAGTAGATAATCTGAATGCTGTTTCAGACAGGTGACTGTTACTTTCAGATCATTTTCATGGTTCTTAGTTCAAGACATCTGTCTGAGTCATAAAAACAACATTTTCAAAAATAATTTTGTGCCTGATCGAGTACTTACATTGGTGACAATTAGTATATTATTTGAATATGACATTACTAAAACAGAATGTTTTGAGTGTAACCAAAAGTGTGTCATGAAAGCTCATAAATATGAACAGATTTTTACATTGCCTCAACAGGACAAAGAGTTAATGATCTCTCCCACTCTATTCTCTGAAGGGTGCGAACACACACACACACACACACACACACACACACACACACACACACACACACACACACACACACACACACACACACACACACACACACACACACACACACACACACACACTAAATAGGAGAGCAAGAGAGTTCAATTATTTGTTTTTTTGTATACATATTCACTCCTCCTGCTCCCTCCCTCGAATAGACACACATACAGAATGGAATTATTATGGTTAAATAATTTTAAAACAAACGCATTCATAACATAACTTGACAAATTTTGATTTTAATAGGTACAGACAAAAGGTGTACAAGGAGACAACGTTCATGACTAATTTTTAAAATGTATTCTGTATACTTTCTACTGTTTTTACAGCACATTAAAAATAAGAACAAAAGATGTACAGACAAATAACAGAAAAATAAGATACAGACAAAAGATGTACAAGGAGACTACATTCATGACTAATTTTTTAAATGTATTCTGCATACTTTCTACTGTTTTACACCATATTAAAAATAAGAACTTGCTACCTGATAGCCATTGTATAAAATTAATGGCTTAACACATTACTTTTATACAATTCATAATTCTGGAAAGCATCAGTTCATGTGCATTTACTATGATCACTAATATGCAGGTGTCGTAAGTTGTAATGCTGACAAGAGTGATGAATAATTTATTTTTATCTAATTTGTACGAATGATTAAGTTGATTTATCCCAAATACGAGTATCAAGTATTCAGTGTTTGAAAGAATTAAAAGTACCTGAGCCAACCATACTTCAATCTTTGTAATTTGGTTAACAAAATTAACCATTTACAACTCAGTTCCTCAATACCTCTGTACACGATGGTCAAAAGCCACTTTAAATTTAATAATAAAAACACTAACGATGAGTAGGATTGTTTTGTTAAAAAAAAACACAAATAAATAAGTACATTATTTACAATATAAAACATGAATGACACTCATGATTTTGCGTTTTCTACTCAGTCTGCTAATGTGACCAGATGTGTGTTAGTTCAGTCATAAATCACACTTTTAAGCCTCTATAAAATCACTTGCTTGATGAAGATTATTCTGTTTATCACTCAACTTTAGATCACACAGTCTGAATGAACTAATACAAGTACATGTTACTGAATAAAAATGTAATATATCTGTTATCAGCTTACAAATACAGGTCTAGTTCAGTAATGGGTTTAATTCCTAAAGTTTCAAAATACAGAAATACTTGCAAATGATAAACTACAAAAATGAAGACTAATTTATTACCATGTGTGTGAGCACATATTCCCATGTACAAGTTACTTCATGTTGGAAGTTATTCTATTAAGAGGTATTAAAGTACAGTATTAAATGTATTAACACTATAAAAGTTCAGGAGAAGAGACTAGTGCTTTAGACATCAAAGTCTTGGAATCAGAACCAATTACAATTAATTCTGGAGTTTTGCAATCATTTGACCCAAGAATTTAAGTATTCAGTGTATAATACATACAATAAAAACTAATACCAAATATCATTAAATTATAATGAAATGACCTTAACCTAAAACACACCTATTAGCTGAAGTACTAATTTATTTATACAGACAAATACATAGAAGGATTTTTTTTTGCCAAATCATATCGAGTCTTCTCTCTTACTATCATTGAAGAGTACAAACAAGTTCCCCATTATGGAAAAAACAATACATATTATATTAAAAGTCATGGAGACCAAAATTGCTCTCCACCATTATCTCTTCAATGAGCCATTCTTCTCCCTTCCTCCCAAAATGCAAACGTGCACGCACATACACACATACACTAATCCCATGAAAATTAACCATATGTAATGAGTACAATCTGGTTAGTTGTACATATATGAATGCTGTCAGTGAACAATTTTTTTTGGCAAGCATGTGTTTCATAAATCCAAGTTCTTATTGTTATCACATTGAATCTTGCCTTTGTATTGCCCAAATTAATTTAATTTATATATATGCAACAGTTACCATTATAAAGTTACTGTAGATACACAATATGGAGATGTTACACAGCCCCAATAAGAACAAGAAATACTATTATGTCATACAAAAATTAAAAGGTTTTGACACACAAACACAAAACAAGGAATTTATAAACAACATCCCTTCTGTTCCTGTCTCAACTATATACCAAATTATCCTAAATGAAACCTTTCAAACAGCAGTCCCAACCTTTCAGGATGTGAAAGTCCTACTGACCTGGCAAATTCCGCATAACATATGCAACATTAGCCCATGCTGTCACATTTCTTGTTTATGTTTACAATTACACAGAGTTTACGGTTTACATTTTAATGATATCTAACACCAGGTTGAAGGTCACATTCACGTATGGTTTGGTTCTGTTTAAACTACATCTTCTCTACAGCTAGGTGAAAGTTCCGTCATAAACCAATATAATTACAGAAAACAAACGTTAAGAACAATGTAACAACAATAAGAATAATGACCAACCATGGAGGAAGCGTACCTGAAACAAAGAAAGACATTTTATATGTTAGTTTTCACTGCATTGACTTTATTATTTCAAGTTCTGACATTTATATTTTATTATTAAAAAATATATTGTACTTGTACATAAAAAATCATTATCAATATATAGGGTCTGAAAATTAATTTCAGAAGACTTTTACCCTATATTCATTACAGTAGTACTGCTAAAAACACCACAGTGCTCGGTAACAGCTATCGTAGACATTTCACAGCTATTGTTCAGTTATTCACTCTAATTTCTGAGCAGTGTCTGTTATGTGTTATGGTTTTTATAGTGCATTAAAGAAAATGCAGAACATAAAACAGGAAGTTACATCACATTTCTTAAGGCATTCAGAAAAACGACAGTGACATCAATAAAATGTTTACAGAGATACTGTAATGAAGGAAACACAAGTTTACAAACAGATAAATAACTTAAACATTATTATTTATACGGTCGAAGTCACTTTATATAGTAAATAATTTACCTTATTGAAACCGTCCAGTGACTTCAAGTTGTATATTTATGACACGTTTCGAGTCATATGACCCTTCATCAGATAGTTATCACTCACAAGGAGATCATCAAATATTAAAATTCACAAAAAACACATATGTATAATTGTAAAACTTATACGAGCATCCAACACAGTGCACTGCGCGAGGCTCACTGGACAAACGCGTGTTTCGCCATGTGTTATTTCATAATCGATTGTAGCGCGGTGTCATATAGCGGGTTTGATTTGAAATTTAATTTATCGTTAAGTATGCCATCATGAGTAACTGGGTTATTATGTCCTCTATAGATTTCAAATTCTTCCCATGCATCCATATAACGACCCTTACTAAAATAATGTAAGGGTATTAAGTTCGTATTAAAATTCGTGTACGAATGGTTGCATGTAATTAAATGTCGTGTGAAATTAGACTTTATATTATCTATAGAAACACCTTTATTGATGAGATTATGTGGAGTGTGTTCCCGAAACCTTTTAATAAAAGGTCTCCCCATTTGACCAATGTAGAAACATTCACAATCATTACATATCAATTTATATACACCCGTCCTTGATTCTATTTGTGTGTGAACAACCTGGCAAACCGAATTCCAAAGGCTACTATTGGTTTTAAAAACGGTGGTGAAACCAAGCCTATTAAAAACAGACGTTAGAATTTTGGGTATTATCTCCGTGTATGTGGTTGAGATGTATTTATTTTTGGTTTTTATATTATTTAATTGTTTGGATTTCTTAGCCTTGTGTTTCCTAAGAATGTTATCCACCATCCGGCAATCATAACCATTAGCAGCAGCAATATGTTTAATTGTATTTAATTCATCCAAGGATATTGTCATTTACAGCATTCAAGCTGTTTTTCAAAGCGCGTAGCTGGCGTGCAGTGCCATTGAAAATCAAAAAAGTGTCATCAACATAACGAGAATAAAAAATAATGTTATTGGTGAACTTGTGATAATTAAGAAAGTAATTGTTCTCATAAGAGTTCAAATAAATGTTGGCCAACATAATGGATAAGATAAATATTTACATTACTGATATCGTGCGAGACATAAAAAGAAGACAGACCAGAAAATTTCAAAATTTGATGGCATCACAAAACCGACATCCCATCCCTGAATGTAAACATCAGTTCTACCCACGTACTTCTAACCTTACTAATATAATATTTGATGAAGATGAATTAAATCATCTTAACAGGGGTTTAAAATATAACTTTCCGCATGTTAATAAACGTCACGTTATATGCAAAATTATCAGTGCTGAAACCGCTATAAAAACAATCAAGGACCCCAATCTCCAAAAAGAATCACGCTACTTAATAAATAATAAATTTAATAATATCTTAAACGTTCATAATTCTAATACTCAGAATACGCAGAAACAGTTAAGAGCTCGAACTGAGATCAAAACTCTTAAAAAAATAAAAGCAAAACTAATAGATAATAACGCACTTATAACGAAGGCAGATAAGGGACATACATTAGTGGTCATAAATAATGATGTATACACACGTAAAGTCGACGAGTTTATTTCCAATAACAACATTATCATGCTGTACACTGACCCCACTGATTCATTTACAAAAATTTTAAATAACACAATTAATAATTGTACCAAGTTGTTTGACTACCATACACGATGCTATTTAAAACCTATCAATGCCCATGCACCGAAACTTACTGGCCTACCTAAAATCTATAAGGACAATGTCCCAATTAGGCCTCTGGTTAATTTTACCACAGCACCGGGTTTTAAGGTGGCTAAGAAACTGGTTGCTTTAATAAGTGATAATATTAAACTACAAAATAATCATAGCGTAATTAATAGCATGGATTTTATAAACAAAGTTAGAAATACACAATTGCTACCAACTTACAAATTAGCATCTTTTGACATTGTCAACCTTTATACTAATATTCCCATAAATCAGACCCTGGACATCTTATATAATAACTTAATCAAATCCAATAAATTAGATGCACAATCCATAAATGAATTAATCTGCATACTAAGAGTTATCTTACAACAAAATTATTTTACTTTTAATGAACATTATTATATTCAAAGAGACGGACTTGCTATGGACTCACCATTGTCCGGCTTGTTGGCCGACATTTATTTGAACTCTTATGAGAACAATTACTTTCTTAATAATCACAAGTTCACCAATAACATTATTTTTTATTCTCGTTATGTTGATGACACTTTTTTGATTTTCAATGGCACTGCACGCCAGCTAAGCACTTTGAAAAACAGCTTGAATGCTGTAAATGACAATATCCAGTTCACCATGGAAACAAAAGTAAATAATGAACTAAATTTTTTGGATTTAACCATAACTAAACAGCACAACAACCTGAAATTTGGTATATATAGAAAGCCTACCACCACTGATGTGAGTATACATGTGGATTCCCACCACCCATATTCGCAAAAATTAGCAGTGTATAATAGTTTCGTACACAGGCTTTTGAGTGTCCCCCTCGATGCTAACGATTTTAATGATGAATTAAATACAATTAAACATATTGCTGCTGCTAATGGTTATGATTGCCGGATGGTGGATAACATTCTTAGGAAACACAAGGCTAAGAAATCCAAACAATTAAATAATATAAAAACCAAAAATAAATACATCTCAACCACATACACGGAGATAATACCCAAAATTCTAACGTCTGTTTTTAATAGGCTTGGTTTTAACCACCATTTTTAAAACCAATAGTAGCCTTTGGAATTCGGTTTGCCAGGTTGTTCACACACAAATAGAGTCAAGGACGGGTGTATATACTGTAAATTGATATGTAATGATTGTGAATGTTTCTACATTGGTCAAACGGGGAGACCTTTTATTAAAAGGTTTCGGGAACACACTCCACATAATCTCATCAATAAAGGTGTTTCTATAGATAATATAAGGTCTAATTTCACACGACATTTAATTACATGCAACCATTCGTACACAAATTTTAATACGAACTTAATACCCTTACATTATTGTAGTAAGGGTCATTATATGGATGCATGGGAAGAATTTGAAATCTATAGAGGACATAATAACCCAGTTACTCATGATGGCATACTTAACGATAAATTAAATTTCAAATCAAACCCGCTATATGACACCGCGCTACAATCGATTATGAAATAACACATGGCGAAACACGCGTTTGCTCAGTGTCCAGTGGGCATCGCACAGTGCACTGTGTCGGACGCTCGTATAAGTTTTGTAATTATACACATGTGTTTTTTGTGACTTTTAATATTTGATGATCTCCTTGTGAGTGATAACTATCTGATGAAGGGTCATATGACTCGAAACGCGTCATAAATATACAACTTGAAGTCACTGGATGGTTTCAATAAGGTAAATTATTTACTAGATAAATAACTTCTCTTGTTTCTGTTAACAAGAGATTGAAACAACTAAAAACAATCAAAACTGATGGAAATATTGCAGTTTGGCAAAATTATACATGACTAACAGGAGCACAGCAGGACAAGTGAACATTAATTTCAGATATCTGTAAAAATAAATGCACAAATGATGCTGAAATAGCTACTGTTTGTTACTGTTGATAAGCTAAAGAGAATGATATCTTAAATTTGTCAAGATATTTGGACAACCAAGATAACATTCTGGATTGTGTATTCACAAATAATAATTAAGCAGGTCTATTGGACTAGAAATAAAGCAACAAATGTCACAATAGAAGTCTCTTAATTTTTGCATGCCCAAGAGTATGCACAGCACAAGAGTATGATTCAGCACAAATCAAAAGTTAAAACAGCATTGCTGATATTTTTTTTAATGTAAAGGGATTATTCACAACAAATCTGTACAACTGGGCACACAATGAGAAGGCTTTTTTTTGTGTCAGTGCTGAAAGGTTACACAAAAAGTTAAATGAAAGCAATCTAACCTTACTACCAGCATCTCAAGGATCACAACAATATACCTGGTCACTCTGTGACCAAAGTTATGCAACTTTGTGAGGAAGACTTTAGCTGGTAAAAACATAACTGTGTTGGATAATCTTTTCTATTCTACTAAACTGGCCTGAATTACTTTTTTCCTGTTTAAAAATGTAAAGGGAATGGGAACATTGAAAAGAATACACTTTTTTATAACATCCAGAGATCTGAAGGCCACTCGCTGAATTATTTCTATAACTGCACTGATGGGAAGATTGTATGTATGCATTATACATAGCTTCCCATGGGAATACATAATGTAAATGTTAATGTTTAACAATAATGTAAATATCAGTATGGAGAACCATACATGACTTCCATGTTCTAAGATTTATATTTAAAATTATTTTTGAAATGAAATATTTCCATAGAAACTACTTCTTTCTACTTACCACTTCAGCCTTAACCACAGTACTGCGGTCACTAACGTATACCACCTCACGTTTTCGCACTCGATTTTCACTGATGATGGCAGTCGATGGCACTGCAGAAATGTCTGGTTTTGCAGAAAATACTGGACTACAGTGAAACAGCCCGGGACAGAATTTTAACAACACACTACTTTTTTGTTGCCGATAACATAGTACACATATAAAAAATTATCCCCTCCCCCTTGAACTATAATTTTCATTTATAGAAAATTACCCCCACCCCGTTCAACTAGCCTCTTCAGTTATAGATATTTCATCTACGTTTCTACAGTGGATTATTATGATCTTCTTATCAGGATACTTTATTTATCAAAATTAAGTACTTTCCTCTTATTAAAACATAAAACGTTGCAGGTACACTACCCTTTCCCCATAACCGATCTTCACCAAAATCAATAGGCCTTGAGTACTCTACAAAAAAATTACTCTTGTTAAAACTTAAAATGTTGCAGGTAAACTACCCCTTTCCCTTAAACGATCTTCACGAAAATCAACAGGCCTTGAGTCCTTTACAATTCAGGAATGTTAGCACAAAATTATTTTATTCTGTTTGAATGTGCAGCAGTTATCGTTCGTCACAGAAAAAGTTACCTTTGTTAAAACATACAAACGTTGCAGGTAAACTACCCCTTTATCTTATCCGATCTTCACCAAAATCAATAGGCATTGAGTCCTCTACAATTCAGGGATGTATGCAAAAAAATATTTGATTCTGTTTTAATTTGCGGCTGTTGTCGTTTGCCATAGAAAAAATTCTACAGACAGACACACACACACAGACACTTTTCAAAAAATGACTTTTCTTCATGTTTTGAGGGTAGAACAATCAGAATCAGCAGTTATCTCGAACACGATTTTTTTCGCCATGACCATACTTCCATTTCCTTATGGAACATGGAAGTAAAAACAAAGTTTATCTCAGTCTGTAGCAGATGATGTTTTTGTGCATTGGTACTTAAGTACAGAGTACTGTGTGTTAAAATGTTATAAACCATACAAACAAAGCCTAACTTATGAAGGTAAATGAAGTTTTCTTTTTATGGAACACACATGTATACATACACATACATACAGCACAATTTCTTATCAGTACACCATCTCACTGATACGCCGATACAACATACAGTGAACAAGCACTTATTCGGTAAGTTGATTTTTATACTCTGAGAACTGATTTCAACAAGATAATATTGTCAAAGACTCTTACACAGTGTTAAGTTTAATTTATATTATACATAAAAGACACATGAATTTCTGTAACAAAAATTAATTCCCAGTTAATTCTCCATACACAATATGACAGCCGCAGCAGTGGGAGTATGATGTTGCCAAGTTGCAAACAAAACAATGGTGTTTGGTTATAGAAACTAACTGTATTCACTTGTTGTTATGTTAGGTGTGTCAATGACTAGCTCAAAGGTATGTATTCCTAAAAGTTAATGTAAAAGAATCCCAATTTCTTCTACATTCACAAATGTCAAAATCAAAAATCGATTAAAAAGGTTACGCATACAATTCTACTTACGTCTGTATGGAAGGTTGTGAATGCATATCCTATTATCGACTGAAATACTGATGACAGCTGCTTCTGACATTGTTGTTATCGTTGCATCTTCAGTGATTGCTGGTAAAAATTCCAGTCCAGTCACAAACATACCATGAGCATCATGGACACACAAAACTTGCTGTAACAGATTATTTTATATCACACTAAAACAATTTATCATTACAATGTAATGATAATACTGTTACAGCCAACCAAATGTACTACATGACTTCTAAGCAAATTACCATAACAGTTTACTGTATATCCATAATATTGTAACAATAAAACAAATGAATATTAATTGCTACACTTTCACATGTGAAAATTACTTTGTTTATTTTCCTCGTACGTGTTTCAGCGTGATGTTCGCCTTCCTCAGCAAGGTGTGATACAGAATGTCCAGAACTTGTAACGGCGGTTTTTTCTAGTTGGTATGTTGTGTGCGGGGGGGGGTTGGAAGGGAGTTGGCGTGGGATTCCAAATTATTGTATGTTTTGTGTATAATGTGTCAAAGAGTGCGTGTGATTTAAAGTGTAATTGGTCGTTAAGTATGTTGTTTGGTTGTGTTGTGTAGTGTTTGTATATTTCATATTGTCCTGCTGTGTTGAGTTTTCGACTTTTAGGTAAGTAGTGTAGGATCTCAAGATTATTGTTTATGTTGGTGTAGCTGTGGTTATTTGTATGTATGTGTGTGGCGAACGCGGAGTGTATGTTGTTGCTGGATAAAGCTATTCTGAACACCTAAAAGCTTTATGACTAACCGTCAAATTTTATTTACACAATATATATGTGTAACTTATAATTATAATTACATCTTATTACCTATATTACAACTGCTTTTTAAACGCCTTATAAAAGTAAATATTTTAATCGGTATGTGAGAAACAAATCCTTTGCGGTGGGTGACAAATTCTTCCCCCTAATATAAACATCGCAGCTGTGTTCTATTGTTCCATTGTTAAGACACACTTTTGCTGTTGTCGGCTTACATTTTTACCTGTTTCTCTCTCTGTGTGATTCGGTTCTGGTCATCATAGACGATAAACATCCTGCGTTCCAATTGTTCTTTGTGTAACGTTATGCCGCTACTACGATTCCTTATTTTCCATCGCTCGCGGTGAAATCCCCCCTTACTTATATAATCATAACAGCTGTTCTTTTTCTCTTCTCTTAGTATAAAATTAGTTTTATTTCTGTACTCGGTGCAAAACATGTGTTCGGACTGTCCGAGTGAAGTTAACAATTCTTTGATTGTTTTAATTCCTAGTGTTTTACTGGCGAATCTATTATCCCTGTGAAAGTGATGTGCAAAATTACGTACCACTTTGTGTTGTGCCAATCTGGATCTTAGGTATTTACTTTTTTCGACGTGTTGGATTACATACTCCCCAACGGTGAGTGTATCTTTACCTTGATACTTACCATCTTCTAATTGGTCTCTTATATATTTTTTTGTGCGCATATTCCCATAGCAACCTTCAAACAATGAGTTTTTAAATTGTTCATTAGGAGTTAAATTATATCGAGCACTCAAGTACCATCTTACAGCATAGCCTTGGAACTGTTCACTAATAAAGCTACTTTTCTCTTTATAAGTTAACACATTACCTGTTAAATCCATATCTCATTCCCAGTTCAGTAACAATTTTGTCCTTTCATCACTCAGTGTTGGATCCACCATCAACTTCGTTGCTTCCTTCTTCAATTCCGTCTTTAGACGATCTAACTTTCCACATTGATTTTTCCCTAGTGTATCTATTTTACTGGAATATTCCTTTGTGGTTTTATTAGGCATGACTACGGCGATTTCCAACCTTATTACTCTGGCTTCCAACTCCTGCGTCTTATTGATGTTTTCGAGGACTTGTTCACTGACTGCTTTTCTTTCCATATCCTGCTCCTGCTTTGCTACTATAAACATCTCATTCCATTGTTCAGCTACTTGGTTCACACTATCTTTTAATTCTTTAGACCATTCTGGTTTTTGTTCTTCAAACCTATTCTCAATCTTTAAAACGTGTTCGTTTAGTGACTGTTCTACTCTAGTTTCTAATATTTCTATTCTGGTATTAGTTTCTCCGAGTTTTGTCGTCAATTGCTCTTTAAAGTCTTTGAATTCACCTTTAAAGTCGGCCCTAGTTTCTTCACTATTCTTTTGCATTTGTTTTGTATTACATTATTTTAACTCTTCTATTTGTTTTCTATTCTCTTCTTTTTGTTTTGTACTTACTTCATCCACCCAGGCACGCATGATATTTTGAAGTGCTTCCATATCAAAACCTCCTGGTGCTGCCATGTTGAGTTATTTTTATTTGAAAATAATTATTATTGGTAAACCGTGACTCTATTGGTTTTTTTTATTTAATATTATTTATTTATATTTGTTATTGTTATAAATTATCTCATACCAACAATTTCTCTCCTCTTTTAGTTTTGTTGAGCGCCAGTTGTGAAATACACAACAATATTACAATTACAATATAATAACATTAACAACAATATACTTATTAATTCTGAACCAACTTATTATGGTTTGTTAATTATCGAAGCACGCCAATTTATTATGGTAAATTGACTATCATGCCCCACGTTGGCCACACCAATTTATTATGTAAATTTTAAATTTTCTTATAAATTAAATTATTGACTTTAACTAATATTTACATTTAAAATTTTTAAGTCTTACTGTTCATGTAAAATTGTCTTTCTGAAAGTTCTTTTCACAACAAAATTATACATATTTAGTCATCACCTGCATACTGCTGCCGTTACTGTTGTGTGTGTGTGCGCGCGTCCTGAATCCTGAGAATTTTATGATGATGATGATGCTGTGTTCTCTGTCTCTATGGGTTGTTGTTGTTGTTGCTCCTGAGTTCCTCCATACGTCTTGTGTGAGTGTGGTGGTAGTGTGTGTGTGTGTGTGTGTCCATGTCAATCCACAACGGGCAGCGTAACATCGTCTGCAGATTTCTTGAGTCTGAGAATGCCCCAAAATTGTCGGTCGTATTTATACTGAACTCAATCTGACATGTCCAGGATTGCTCTTGACATGTTAGAAATTGTAACATTCCTGCAAAGCGTTCTTTTACAGTAATTACGAATCACTTTTTTGTTCATTTTAGCGATTTCGTAAACACACTTGTAGCATGCGCAATATCATTGTTTTCATAATTTTTTTTCTGTTCACGCAAATATAACACACATGTTAATTACTCTTTACTTATACCCGTAATTAACATTAATTACTTAGCGTCTTTAATATTGCAAACTTCTGTAATATTTTTATATCACTGCATTAGTTAAAAATTCCTTAATGCAATGGTGTTTTTATAATTTGCGTAAGTCTTTGCTTACAGGTTTAACACAAGTAATTAGTTTATTATAATCCTGTTAAGACATGATTACAGACAAAACAATAAGTCGTTCGCATCACCCATATTTTCATGTCGTAGTGTGCTCACACACACAAACACACATACGCTGTAACTTATGCTACCACAGGTGTCCCTCTCAACAGGTTAGATATTGTCAATTCCTGCACAAAATTGTATAAAACTGTTCCTTATTCTATTTATACTAATTACAATATAAAACATACATTACCCCCCCACACACACATATATATATATATTAGTACAGGAGGTTCTCGACTTTAGAACATAATGTGTTCCCAAAAAAGTATTTGAAACTCAAGTTATCCAAAAGTCGAGAACTGTACTGTACGTACAGTAGGCTGTATTTATTGTAGCTATACTGTGAACTAAGTCAGTAGGATCTTATGACCACCCTTACTATAAAAAATACATAATACAGACCATGCGACATTAATCAGTTTTGTACATTCATAAAGTTTGTAAGCACTGTTTGTGAAACAGCCTATAGCACAGTCTTATTCTACTAAAAAAATTCATTACTTTAACACTTTGAATTCATTATATTAACAGGCTAACGTTACTTATGAAAACCATAGTACCAGTAGCAGGAATAATAACAAATATTTACAGTTATTTTAATCCTTATTCACTTTCTCACACCTCTGTCAGTGTTCAAAAGTCTGAAAGTAAAGGAACTACTGTATATGTCTCATCCTGAAGAGACGTATGATGGCCAAGAACAGATCTTTGGAAAATCAGATTCAGAACAATGATCAAAAACATAGGGTATATATTACAGCTCTTTCTTTATCCTGACTTAACGACTACTAAATTCTAACAGATATTTATTTGCACAATGGAACTAAAATATAACATTTATTTGAACTGTTTTTTTAACGAGTGAGCATTAATTACCCACCTGTAAGCTGAAAGCAATGTAAATATAAACACTTCCGGAAAACATAGTTCCTACAGCTACAAATCGGCCATCATCGCGAACTGCTAGTGCAGATAAACTTTCTTCAATTACAGCTGATTTCTTTAACTGAGCCTCAGCAGGATCCCATAGCTGTACATATGCCACTTGTTTGCCTACTCGATTTACAGGGTTACTTATTAAAAACAAACGACAATGTACACCATTTTCTTCCCTCCAGCCAAACCTAAAAAAAGTGAAAAATATAAATTTAACTGTACTTTAATGCCAATTCATGCTACATAAATATCTCTAATATGAACACATGGATATATTATTAGAAATTTTTGTTTCTGTCTAAATATTCGAGCTTGCATGTGCAAACACTTATTTTTAATGGAGACAAGTCATCAGCCATCTGTTCAGCTATTTTTGTCTTATTTCTCTGTCAAAGTCAAAACATATAATAGATGCATATTGAACAATCACTATAGAAAAATTAGCTGAAATGTACATAAAATTATATACACCTCATATTGTTATATATTGTTACTACATTACAGAACAATCTACGTGTTTCTCGAATGTTCCAGAGGAATCCGGCTGTAATGTTGTGTGCGTACATGATTCTCAACATGTGTTAGCGAGATTGTTCCAGACTTGCCGCGCACGCTGTGTGCAAGGCCGCAACCAATTACGTTCTGGTGTTTTCTAGTAGCGTTTTTGATGCGTAGTATGAATGTTTCTGGATTTTGGGCAGGGTATAAATAAAAGTACTCAGCGATGCTCAGTCAGTTTGAGTTGCGATTTATTGAACTGGAGTTCGTAGTATTGTGGCGAAGTGTTATGAATTTTATAATTGTGCGGGACAAATGTAATACAATTGTGTTTTATATTTGCAGACATTATTAATGTGTGTGAACAATTTTTATTTGATTTGTTGTAAGAGACTATCTTGTTGATTACAAACTGTTAAATTGTGATAATTAAAGCTGGTGATTAGTGACTTAATTGGTGTCTTGTATTTTGTTTTCCACTGTACCATCCGACGATCAGTTAACAATCGTAACAGTGGGTCAGAAGTGCAACAGAACTGTTAACAGTGGAACAGTGGAAATAGTGGACACTTGTACAAGACTAGTGTAATTTTTAATTAATCGTAAACAATGGATGCCAGTCAGATGATGGAAACTTTGCAAGGGCTTCTACTACAAACAGAAAAACGACAAGACGAGAAAGCGGAAGCGAGACAGAAAACCCTCCTGCTGGAAACAGAGGAACGACGACGACAGGAGGCTGAAGAAGCAGAAAGATGACAAAAAGAAGAACGAAGACAAGAAAGAGAAGGAGAAAAACAACAGGATGAAAAACGTAAGCAGGAGGCAGAGGAACAGAAGCTTGAAACAGAAGACCCAAAGCATTAATATAGGAGCAGAAACAGACGCAAGAACATAGTACTGCAGAATTGGGTCTCCTACGAGGTGAGCTTAATAAACAAGTTACTAAAATATCAGAGGTACAAGAATCAATGACAATAAAAATAGCTGAAGTAGAAAAATCTGTCTCAAGTGTTGAAGAATCGATGTCTACAAAAATATCTGTCATAGAAGAATCCATGTCAACTAAAATATCTCCAGTAGAAAACTCAGAGGCAAATATAAGAGAACACACTAAAGTGAAATCGAGCAGTTCATGAAGATACAGCCGAAACAAATTTCTGAGCAGACTGTACCAATGATAAAGACAAAAATAAAAACAATAGAGAAAGTCACCTTGCCTGCAGTTGGGACAGTTCATGTCAAGGCTCCAACCTTTGACGGAAGCAGTCACTGGGCAACGTACCTCTGCCAATTTGAAGCTGCTGCATGCACAAATAATTGGACCATGAAAGACAAGGCAGTTTCACTCATTCTCGCTTTAAAAGGACCTGCCACAGATCTACTACAGAAGGTGCCAAGTGAGAGCCAGAACGTCTATGACGAATTGATTAAAGCTCTGGAATTACGGTATGGTGATAAACATTAGCAAGATGTGTACTACGTTCAGTTAAGAACAAGACGACAATGTTCCAAGGAGAGTCTTCAAGAGTTTGAGGCAAGTATCGACAGACTGATTAGATCGGCCTATCCTAAAGCACCAGAAGATTTTCGAATAAAGTTTGTGGTGGAGACATTGACTGATAGCATCGGAGATTGTGAACTTCAGCAAGTGTTACGAATGGCAAGACACCAAAATAGCTCAATGCTTTTGTTCACGCCCTAGAGTTTGAAGCTGCCAAATCAGCGTCCCACACCAATGGGCCACCAATCAGCGCTACATCAATGGGTTTATGTCATCACGTTGTAGTCAGAAGATCCCAGTATCACATTGCCATTATGATGGGTGGAGAAAAACAATGTTGTCCGACACATCAATTCAGAAGATCAAGAGTGCCGCAATGATTTGAATGATGGGAAAAAGACAGATGACCAAAGTGTTACAACTGTGGAAAACATGGTCATCTACAGGTAGACTGTTGGGAGAAGAAAATACTGAGAGAAGAGAGTGATCACACCAATTGGAGAAGTAAAGCCCCAGAACAGCATGCAGTTTCCACGTTACATAAGACCAGTGGAAACTTGATTGTTAATGGATTTGCGGACGGTAAACCAACACCATTTACAGTAGACATGGGCACAACAATGTCCATTGTGCGCCACGACTTAGTTAGCAACCGCCAGCCTGAAATTAGCTCTTGTACAATGCAGACTGTGACTGGAAGCCCCGTCAAGGTGCTAGGAAAGGTAGACGTACATGTACACCTGGGTCTTCTCGAGTTTAACCACCAAATGCTAGTTGCAGACATTGTCAATGAAGTGATTCTTGGCACGGACATTATTAATGCCTATGGATTCATTGTGGTCTTAAGAGAGAATGTCCTGAGGGTTGGCCAAGAGAAGATAAAGCTTTGCATGGCCAAAATGACAGGGTCTACCAACCATTTGAGCAAGTGGCATTGTCCGAAGAAAAAGTCAACAGATCTGGTCAAGAGGAACCCTTTCTATTGTAAGCAGAAATGGAGGAAGAACTAGCAGAAGAAATACAAATAAGTGTACCAACAAAAGAAGTGATTGGAAACCAACTATGGGTGTTGAGACACGACTCTTGTTTGTTCCTGAGTTAATGTTAGAACCCGGGGAAAACGTTGCTGAAGATAAAGTCACTCAAGAAGTTGTTGACGAGAACCAATCACACTTGGACCAGCTAATGGTGTATAGGTCATCAGTACATGAAGCAACGGGAATGATTCCTGCAAAACTAGTGGTTGCGCAGAAGACTCATATTCCTGGGAACTTGATGTTTGGGTCACGCAAGACTGAATTCGAAGAGCCGGAGAATTATCTTCTGCAAGTAGACCAGCTATGTAGATCGCAAAGTATTACTTCAGAGATGGTTTGCCAGTTCGGGGCAACAGGCTTTAAGGAGGGGGTAGTGTTATGACATTACAGAACAATCTACATGTTTCTCGAATGTTCAAGTGGAACTGGCTGTAATGTTGTGGCGTACGTGATTCTCAACGTGTGTCAGCGAGATTGTTCCGGACTCACCGTGCACGCTGTGTGCAAGGCCACAACCAATTACTTTCTGGTGTTTTCTAGTAGCGTTGTTGATGCGTAGTATGGATGTTTCTGGATTTTTGGCGGGGTATAAATACAATTACTCAGCGACGCTCAGTCAGTTTGAGTTGCGATTTATTGGAGTGCGGTTTGTAGTATTGTGGCGAAGTGTTACGTGTTTTATAATTGAGCGGGACAATTATAATACAATTGTGTTTTATATTACTAGACATTATTATTCTGTGTGAACAATTTTTATTTGGTTTGTTGTAAGAGACTATCTTGTTGATTACAAACTGTTTAATTGTGATAACTAAAGCTGGTGATCAGTGACTTAATTGGTGTCTTGTATTTTGTTTTCCACTGTACCATACGACGATCACTAGACCGTCGTAACAATATTTATAATTTAATCTGTTGTGTGGTACTATTTCTTTTGCCAAGTATAAAGTTACTATAACAGATAAACCAAATTTACAACTTAACATCAGATTACCTTCACATCTGTTAATTTGTTTGTTATTCAAAGTATGGTAGTCAACAATATGTCACATGTAATGAACATGTGTCTATTAAATGTGCACATGAAAAGACGGTTGGAGAGCACACATTAATGAATGATGTAATATAATTCAATATCACTACTTTACAACATGACATAATGATGAATAAATTCATTACAGTTCAAAGTCATTTACCTGCATCTTTTGTACACATATTTTGTTCCATTTGGTGTTTGCCATGTCATGGAGTGTAATTTCTTTCCTGTCTCTACATTCCATACTAGAGCCTGCCCATCTTTAGAAATAGATACCAACTGAAATAAACACATATTACGTTAAATGTGCAATTTACATGCTACATAAAACACATTAAAAGATATATATTTACACTAAAAAAATGATAACAAACATTACTACTTTAACTGCAAACATCACACAGTGTAAAATGTGGCACAGTACAATATGAAATGAGTTGTCAAAATTTTTAACAAAACGTCTAACTGCTCAGTGCCAATTAATTATAGATTAAAAGTTAATTTTTTTTATAGTAAAAACATACCCAGTTCATTAAGCATAAGATTCACCTAATAAAAAAAGAACACATGTAACAAAAGTTATACTTACAATCTATTTTCAAAAGTACCACAAATCTATATTACATTTTAACTTTTTTTGTATATATAACTTTAACTATAGTCTGCCCAATATGCCAATAAGCTATATAAATGTCAGAATGTCAGTATGCACACATGCGCATGCACCCACTGTTGTCTTGTAGTACAGAAAACATATCTTTCTTTAACTACCCTATTGCAAAATACTATCTTTGCATTTTAGCTTTTATATGGTCAAAATCTAGTTGCCAGGTTGTATGGCTTGAGCCGTTTCAGTTGACAGACTTCATTTAGACTGTACACCAGTGACTTGACCAACTCGTTGCAATGTTCATCAAGTATCACACTGTAGTTCAATCTATACGTGCAGATTTATATTTAACAGGAGTTATTTTCTTTATTATGGTGTTTGTGATGTATGGCTCTAAACACGTTTTGAAACCAGTCGAGAGTATCAACATTTTAGTTACTTATGGTACCCATAGTTGTAAGCCATATATTCACATGGGGTTGATTATTGTTTTTTAAACAAGCAGCTGTTTTGTAAACCAGCCAATACATTTCTTGAAATTGGTAACCAAGTTATTTTTCTTTTCATACTGTTACGATACCAAAAGCAGCCCAATACCAGAGAAGGTATATAAAGTAAAAAGCATGCAGCTAAAGAAGAATTAACAATTTTAAATAAATAGCACTAGAATGACTATAACGTATACGAGACAAATGACTATGACCCAACCCACATGATTGGCCCAATGACAAATGAAATGAAACAAACACATGAATTAACAAACTAAGCAAAGTAAAGATTATTAAATGTACCATTAAACATGGAAAGTACAAGCCAAAAGAAAATGTAATATTAGCTAAGTAAGTATAGAATGATACAGAAATAAACAAACAATAAAACACACAGACCATGATACAAAGAATGATAATAACAAAAGTGAAATATAATAAATAAAATACTAATAATCAAAATAAAATGAACCAAGAGTGCACGATAGGAGTAAGGAGTGAATTACCAATTAACATTAAGTGATAAACATTCTATAATAAGGGTGATCACACCAAGGTGAATAATGTAGAGAATCAAAATAAAAAGGAATAAACACTATTAACACTAAGTACGGTGAAACATTACAAAGTGCAAGTGTAAATCAAAATATAAAACGACCAATAGACAACACTCATACACTCATATAAAAGTGAGAGTGAGGAAGGAAAGTGAACAATTAAAGGTAAAACACAAAATATAAGTAAAGACACCAAAATCAGTGATCAACACTAGAGTTTAATGGGTGAAAAGTACCAAAAATAATAGTAGACAAAATATTGTTATTATAGTACATTATAAGAATTGATAATAGCTTAATATTATATTTGTATTCAGGATAAAAATCCACTAATGTTATTAAAGATGTTATTGTTAAGAAATGATAGTTAAAAGGCTAGAATAAACTTTAAACCAGTAATATGGTATAAAGGAAAGATAGGCACAAAAAAAAGAAATGAATGTTTAAATATTAAGATTATATAGTAAATGTTTATAAGTATTGTTATGATAGCATAAAGAAAAGCAGAGGAGATGATAATGTTAATATTATAGAACTGTGCAAAAGTTATAATTGTTAAAATAGTATTAAGAGCAAGTTGTATTATGTTGAGTGGTGATGAAGCCTAAGAAACAGTTCATGTTAAAGTTATAAATTTAAAGATAAAAAGCATTAATATGTCGGAAAAGCTGTAATAAGTAATATAAATCAGGAATCAGTGTAAACTAGCTATAACTAAGCAATAAGAGTAAAATTAAAATAAAAACAATGTAAAAAGGGTAAGTCAGAGTAGGCCTAAAACAAGGAGAACAAAAATTGTAAAATATACACAAATAACAGTAAACAGTGAGGGAAAAAGATAAGTAAACATAAAATACCAAACCAAGGAACAATAAAAATACAAAATAATTGCAAAAAACAACATAATAACCAAAATAAGTAAAAAGAATAATAATAGCCAAATGTTAGAACAGGCCAGAAATAACAGAAAATAATCATGTTTGATGTCTAATTAATCTACATCAGAAAAGCTATTCAATGAGAATAATAAAAATCCTATTGATAATAAGACAAGGAAAATATCGTAATTAGAAAATATTTATTCATTTTGGGCCAAAACCCAAGCTTTATAACAATGAGTACAAAATTCTTTCAACTAATAGAGGAGGAGTCTGGTTACCATAACAACAAAAATTTATTATAGAAAAACCGTTACAAACGAATAGAGAGTCCAGTTTTAGCATCAGAAGAGGGCAGTTGACAAAATTGTCGCTCCATAAAATTTAGAAAAATAAACCAAACAGATGAATTATAACCAATAATAACAAATGGAAATGAAAAGACAAAATTAACAGAACCTTTTAGCAAGATAAATCCAAATTAATTGAGAATTATAAGAATTAAAACCAGTATAAGAGAAGGACGACCTGAACACCAGGACTTATGAAAATAAACTACCAAACATCGATGAAATTGTAACGTATAATATCTAATTAATTTACTACACCCACGAGAATGATCACAACACTTCAAATTTAACGCACAATATTCCAAACTTGGTTCAAACACTAAAAACACTGAATGACTATTAAAATATACAATAATCATTATTCAAAGTAATTATTAACACTTTGGGAAATAAGAAAATATTTGTGTACGATATCTAACTTAACCTAGATTTGTAAATTGAACTCACTATTGTTTTAAATGCTAAGAAAACTGTTGTAAAGGAAAATCATAATGTTTAATTAACTTGATGTGAAGGATTGTACTTTCAAAAATCATTTTGTTATCTTTTTGCCGTAATCAAAAGAACATTTTGATTGAATAAACTGAAAAAATTAACGTCGAACATAGACGCTAGTTGCAGTCAACGACCCAAGCAACATAGCCAACCGCTGAGTTGTAATTTCTTAATAGCCGGAGCAAAAAAGTAATATAGTTTTATAATTTCATGTTTTAGTAATTATTAAAAGCAGAATCGACAATTAATAAACTAATGCTTACGTTAATACATGTTCATTATTTCAATTATTAATCTTTATGCGTTTACTTCATTAATATAGCACTGTGAAAATTTTCTACCAGAATCAGAATTACAGGTTGGTAAGACTGTCGCAGGAGAGCAGATTTTGAATTTCTCCGACAACTAGTGGTGAGAGATACGGTTACATTAAGTGAAGGAATTATAAAATTTTTTAATTGTTTTGAACAAACAATTTGGTGCCTAGAAACGGGAAAATCACAATTATGTGGAACAGGTAAACAGGTATTGGCAAGGTCAAAAATACGACGCAAGCAGATTGTTATAAATTGAAGACAACAACGTGAGACTTTCAGACCATACTGAATCTAGTCGTTATAATATACAAGTGCTGCTTTCAAGCGTACACATGTAGGTGCAAACCTAAGTATTTAACAACTTGTAACTCTTGTCAGTTCGCATTAAATTAGTGTTACTAACATAGCCTAACCTCTCATAGTAATTAGTGATAGTGTTACTAGCAAATGCGCTGACTTGAGACTTAGTGCCCTTTGTTCTTCACTTATGTATGCTGATTACAATTCTACAGCTTAACTTAGGATACTCATATTGTCAGCATAAGTTTCTACTACAGTGCTTCTTGTTATTGGTAGACTGACTGAAGATTGGACCTAATACGCTACTCTGAGGTACACCTGAGTCAAATGGTACAAGTATTTATATTCATCCTATCAATTAACTAGGAAAACCCTATCAGATAGATATGACCATAATAAAGTAAACAACATATAAGGGAGTTACTTCTTTAGATTATAGAACAGTAGAATAGACTTTGGTACCAGACTTTATCAAATGCTTGGCTGATGTCAGTAAAAGCTGCTGAACAGTATTATTTCTTCCACAGGATTGCAGATCATCTGGACAAGCCTATATAACTGCTTAATAGTTCAACGTTCTTCTCTAAAGCTGAGCTGATTTTTGGGAACTAATTTACTTTCCACAGCAACGAAATCCCTCTGTAATTTTTACATTGAAGTTGGTCACCTTTTTTATAAATAGGGCATATAATGCAATTATTCCATTCCATGGGCATTTGTTCCATTTGCCATATGACCACAATTAATGAGTGCAGTGCGACTACCACATCAGTACCTCCAGCTTTAAGCAATTCTGCAGGAATTAAGTCTATACCTGGTGCCTTGTTGTTCTTGAGGGCACTAATAGCTTCTCCTACTTCCTGACAATCACACAGAAAACAGCCGACATAGTAGACACCTTTGAAAGGAAAATCCTCAGACGCATTATAGGCCGTAGGCCCAATACAAGAAAATGGGGACAAGAGTTGGCAAAAAATTTTACCAGTACAGTTCAAAACTTTATTACTACAATTCAACTGAACTTCAATACACATTTCAAAATTTATTTAGCTTTCCATAAAATACAAAAGATTTCTTGTCCAACTGGTTTCATTCTGTCTGTTGATTTGAGACTTTCTATGTATACAGTATAAGTACTGTTTAGGGCTAGAGAACTATTAAAATGAGAATGGTACACAACTACAAAACCTAATGCTTACCAAAAATAGGTGTAATAAAATATAAGTGGAACCTTGATTTATTACGCCTTCAATATAACACATTCCTTGATGTAATGCTAATTGTTTACAGTCCTGACCATTGTTCTATTTCCATCATACACACCCAACTTTCTACACATTTACTGACACAGGACACGGATAACTGTTAGCAAGGTTGCAAGTTTGAAGTGTGTGACAATTGTTTTTCAAATTTATTGGTTTTGTAAAGAGACCATAACATTAAGTAAGATATGACAATTTGCTAACATGCTGCCAAACTGAGTAAAGATAACTTTTCAATTCCATAATCTTTAATGCTTTAACGAAGAAAATCTTTTCTTAAATTTTCTTAACCAGTGCTAATTCTACAATGAAGTTAACCTTGTAGAATGCACTTATTCACTTGAATTACGAAGGAAAATATATGCTTGGATCAGTCGGCTTCTCTTCTGATAACTTTGTAGCAAACCTAAATGAAGATCTCATGAATTCATTCAGAGTTTCAATCAGAAACAGTGGTTTTAAGTTTCTCTATTTTCCACAGTTATTATTCCGTTACAGACCTAGAAAGAAGGTTTATAGTGTGTTTGAAAACATGAATTGATGAGATGACACCAGAAAAAAAGTAAAAGTATAATGTGAACAATTTCAAAATAACTGTAAATCCAAACACGAAGTTAACAATTAAGTCTCCTTTGGATTTTGGATTGAAAAGTACTTATCATATTTGTCAGGCTTTAGAAAATTTTCTGTCACAGAAACCCACTGGAATCTAGTAGAACTATTGATACTTAATCACTCTCTAGAAGTTCATAAACACAATGATTCGGAAGTACTATATTTTTGAAGTTATACTTCTTTAGGTGGGCGCGTTGAGGGTGAAATTTTTAGTATGCAACAAAATCCGCGCACACCAAGTAACGGAATGCGCGCGCAGCATTGTTACGAAATGCGCGCGCACCATGCGACAGAAACGGAAAGTTAACAGGGTGAAGTTAGCCGTGGACAACGAGCCTGTGGCCAAAACAGTGTACTGCAGGAATGGATAAATGTACAGTTCTGATACCGCTAAACAGCTTTTGTTTATTTACTTGTTACTATGGTAAATAATTCTGGTCTTGTTGACATCTTTAGTAGTAGTATTTAATATATTTCATTAAACTACTACTACTACTAACACATACATTGCAGATGCAAATGGAATTGACGTTAATTTTATGTAAGTATTAATTTCAAAAGTCTTTTTATAAGAGTTTAAAAATATTTTAGGTTAATTTTTCGTAAGTACTAATTTCAAAAATCTTTTTTATATTAAAGCAATAAAAGTTTCGATAAGCATTTTATCATTATGTTTGCTTTAATCCAATAATCTAATATCTATTTTTACTTCCATATTCCTTAAGGAATGGAAGTATGGTGATGGCAAAAAAAATCGTGTTCGAGATTATTGCAGATTCTGATTCTACTACACTCAAAACATGAAAAAAAGTCGTTTTCCGAAAAGTGTCTGTGTGTCTGTCTGTCTGTCTGTGTGTCTGTCTGTCTGTAGATTTTTTTTCTATGGCAAACGATAACTGCCGCAAATTCAAACAGAATCAAATAATTTTTTGCATACAGCCCGGTTTTGCAGAGTTCTCGCGACCTATTGTTTTTGGTGAAGATCGGTTGAGGGAAAGGGGTAGTTTACCTGCAACGGTTTTTTTTTAGCAAGGGAAATTTTGTTTGTTTGGCAAACGATAACAGCCGCAAATTCAAACAGAATCAAATAATGTTTCGCATACAGCCCTGAATTGTAGAGTTCTCAAGACCTATTGTTTTTGGTGAAGATCGGTTAAGGGAAAGGGGTAGTTTACCTGTAACGTTTTATGTTTTAACAAGGGTATTTCCTATGGCAAACGATAACAGCCGCAAATTCAAACAGAATGAAAAGATTATTTGCATACAGCCCTAAATTGTAGAGTTCTCAATACCTTTTGTTTTTGGTGAAGATCGGTTAAGGGAAAGGGGTAGTTTACCTACAACGTTTTTTTAACAAGGGTATTTTCTATGGCAAACGATAACAGCCGCAAATTCAAACAGAATCAAATAATTTTCTGCATACAGCCCTGATTTGTAGAGTACTCAAGACCTATTGTTTTTGGTGAAGATCGGTTGAGGGGAAGGGGTAGTTTACCAGCAACGTTTTTTATCATGCGTATTTTCTATGGCAAACGACAACTGCCGCAAATTCAAACAGAATCAAATAATTTTTTGCATACAGCCCTGATTTGTAGAGTACTCGCGACCTATTGTTTTTGGTGAAGATCGGTTGAGGGGAAGGGGTAGTTTACCTGCAACGGTTTTTTTTATCAAGGGAAATTTTTTTTTTTTTGGCAAACGATAACAGCCGCAAATTCAAACAGAATCAAATAATGTTTCGCATACAGCCCTGAATTGTAGATTTCTCAAGACCTATTGTTTTTGGTGAAGATCGGTTGAGGGAAAGGGGTAGTTTACCTGCAACGTTTTTTTAACAAGGGTATTTTATATGGCAAACGATAACAGCCGCAAATTCAAACAGAATCAAATAATGTTTTGCATACAGTCCTGATTTGTAGAGTACTCAAGACCTATTGTTTTTGGTGAAGATCGGTTAAGGGGAAGGGGTAGTTTACCTGCAACCTTTTACGTTTTATTTTCTATGGCAAACGATAACAGCCGCAAATTCAAACAGAATCAAATAATGTTTTGCATACAGCCCTGATTTGTAGAGTACTCAAGACCTATTGTTTTTGGTGAAGATCGGTTAAGGGGAAGGGGTAGTTTACCTGCAACGTTTTTTTATCAAGCGTATTTTCTATGGCAAACGATAACAGCCGCAAATTCAAACAGAATCAAATAATTTTTTGCATACGTCCCTGAATTGTAGAGGTCTCAATGACTTTCGATTTTGGTGAAGATCGGTTAAGGGGAAAGGGTAGTTTACCTGCAACCTTTTACGTTTTAACAAGAGTAAAGTACTTGAAAATTTATTTAAACTTTTTGAAACAATGGTAATTGTTAAAAATAAAATAATTTTGTTGCCAGGCAATAAAATTATAATTTTTTCATTTTAATGTAATATAATATTTTTCATTTAATACAGCAATAAAAAGGCAGGTAAGACACAGCCTGGCTGTTTGGCTGAAAATGATTTTAAATATAAATCTTAGAATATGGAAGTCATGTATGGTTCTCCATACCGATATTTATATTTTAAATTATAGATCACACTTATTTATTTATATTAAATCAATAACAGTCTCGATAAGTATTCTATCATTATGTTTGCTTTAATCCAATAATCTAACATATATTTTTATATTTTAAATTACAGATTACAACTTAATTATTCAGAAACCTGTGGAAAAGTAAATCCATTACTGTAATACACTATTCGTAAGTATTTTGAGCTATTTGATAAAAAATTAATTTTATGCGGGAAAAAGCTGCAAAAGCAGCTGAAGCCCAGTAACACGGAGTGCCAGTGCCAGTAAAAAAACGATGACATAAACGGAACACAGTCGAGCTTATAGACTACGAAATAAAAAAAATAAAATGATTGTACATCAAAGCCAATCATCCAATAATGGATCTCCAAGTGTTTTATGAAATCCAGATATGTGTGTAGTGATTCCTGGACCATACCTCAGCTGATTACCACCAATACAATTTTAAATTATTCAAAATCACCAATGGTGTCCAATACTGTGGATCCATATTGTGGATCGAGTTGATGAAAATGTACGTAGTTCATCTTTGTCTACTGTAACACAGGATAATCATAATTTTATGATTGTGCAAGCTGAGGTGCATGAACAAAATTCTCCTGTGCTTTGCAATTGTCATGCAACAACGAAAAAAGTACCATTAACAGGAGCGGAGCGCATTCGACGGTTTCGAGCATGGATAAATAATCAACAATCAACTAACACCTCGCATATAGAGGTTTTATCAAATCAAGAGATTGTAGTGGATCAGGAACTACCTCAATCAGACACGCGTGGCTTACATTTAAACTCTCCAGATCAGTCGATAAAAAATAAAATGATTGTACATCAAAGCCAATCATCCAATAATGGATCTCCAAGTGTTTTATCAAATCCAGATATGTGTGTAGTGATTCCTGGACCATTACCTCAGCCGGTTACCACCACTACAATTTTAAATTATTCAAAATCACCAATGGTGTCCAATGCTATTGTGGATCGAGTTGATGAAAATGTACGTAGTTCATCTTTGTCTACTGTAACACAGGATAATCGTAATTTTATGATTGTGCAAGCTGAGGTGCATGAACAAAGTTCTCCTGTGCTTTGCAATCGTCATACAACAAAGAAAAAAGTACCATTAACAGGAGCGGAGCGCATTCGACGGTTTCAAGCACGGATAAATAATCAACAATCAACTAATACCTCACATATAGAGGTTTTATCAAATCAAGACATTGTAATGGATCAGTAACTACCTCAATCAGACACGTGTGGCTTACATTTAAACTCTCCAGATCAGTCGATAATAAACGATCCTATTACTGATCAACTTGATATGGGTCTAAGTTCATCTTTGCCATATAGCAATTATCATCAATTTAAAAGAGCTCATAAGGAGTTTAAAGATAAATTCTTGAACAATTCATTTGGACATCCGTGCTCAGTGTGTGACAGGTTGTGGTTCCAAGACGATTTAAAAGGTCCATCTTCTGAACATAAGGAAATTTTAACTAAGATTAAGCACATGCGTTCAAGCTTTAAATAAGAATAACACTGCATTAATGTCAACATACAATGGCTTTAAATTTCCAGAAATACCTCACTATCTACCGCCTTTAGATTTAATTTCCGAGAGACTTATTTCACCACGTATTCGTTTCATGCAAATCAGAAGATTGAGACATGTGAATGGTCAATACGGTATTTACGGACAAATAATTAATGTGCCCGTTTTGGTTGACAATATGGTCAAAACTCTTCCAAGGAATATTGTAACGAGAAGTTCTGGTCGTATCTGTAAAATATGTACACCTGTTTTTTATGTGTAGAAAGTGTTGGTGTGGTGTGTCCGTCTCACACCAGTCGTTACATTAATGGTCGTTACTACTGAAGTCTGTAGCGTGGTCTCAATTATCAGTACAACCTACCTGTTTTCATAGGGGTTGCGAATCTCGGGTGGCGCCAAATTGTTTATTTTAAAACAATTAAATTTGTGAATTTACTAGTTATATTGGTGTTGTCAGCGTTGACAGCTGGAGCATTCAAATGATTCCTGCCTCTGTACAGCTTGTTGTATTGCCCACTTGGCAAGAGCACTAGTTGTTTACTCATATACAACGTCCTACGAAATAAAACAATGGTAATACTCTGTACTGTAATTTTAATTATGATTTAGTCATTATTCAATGTGACAAAAGTATTATAAATTATTTTTCGATAAAGTTGCTCCGGCTTAGAACATGAAACATATATCTCTAGGTTGACGAAATTGATTTTGAAACGAGTTACACTGATGATGACATGGCGTCTGATTGTACACAATATATTAATTTGTTCAAAATCTGGGGTTCTTTGGATTATAAAGAGAACATAAAAGTTGGTTACATAAAAAAATACACTACCGTACCTTATCCGTACTTATAATTTATACAATTTATGGTATAAATTGTGTTTACAAATTGTTCGGTAATGTCGTAATAGTTGTTACAAATGTTGCACACTAGTGCGAGGTTAATTCTAAGGTAACAATTGTTTTACGTAAGATTATTATCATTCAATCCTTGAAAGAAAATTAATTTTACTTGATAGTGAGAATTTTTGATTGATTTGAGAAATATTTAAAGTGATTTGGTTTCTGGGCTTATTGAATTTAGTTGATACTTATCAGTTCAGAAGGTTACGATGTGTTGTCGTTCTGGGTTTTTGGAAATTCATCAATTTTGGGGTGACTTAGGCTGCTGGCATCTTCTTCTATTTTATCTTGGGAATTTCTGCTATTTAATTTTGTTTATTTGGTTCCTGGACATCTGTTAATATTTGAAGCTCTTCACCTCCTCGTCATTGGTTCTAGCTGTCGACTTCTAAACGTTTTTTGAACTGTTTAAATTAAAATTTTGGTCATCTCAATCTTGCGTACCTCTTACTTAAGCGTCATTTTTCCAAGTCTAATAAATTTAACGGAAAATTAGTATCTATGGTAGTTTCTATGGTAACAGAAAACCTTTGATTGGTTAAGGCCTCGATTAAAAGCATTGTTATGATATTTGAAATTTTTATTCAAATTTATTATATATTTTCTGATTAATTTTATTCTTCTGTCATCCCTTCTGGGTAATAAATATTATCACTATTGTATCCATTTCCTTTCAAAGATTAAAACAATACCTCATAAGGTCATGTTCTATTGTATATTAATTTTTGTCTAATTATGTTGACATTTGATAATTACATATCTATTTTAAATTAAACTTTTAGAGTAACATTTCTCTTTTAAAATGATTTATACATAATTACGGGCTAGTTACTTGCCTTAGATTTGTTAATTTCTTTGTTATTTTGTTATAATTTGTATTTGTGTGTTTCTGACAGTTAGGGATTTTCATAGGCCTAAGTATCCATTATGGTATTTTACTTATTTCATTTAATTACATTTACTTTCAGCCTGATGGGCTTTAATTTGTTATTATAATTGGCTGAGTTTTGTTTTGAGTCTGTTTGTGTTCTGATTACATGTCAATATTATTTTCTATATCTTAATATTTAAAACATAACAATTAGGCCTATGGACTGCAAGTTTCTTTCAGCCATATCCTGTTCATAACATTAAAATGAACAATTCTTTATAAGTTATTAGTTACTGTTGGTTTAACATTCATTTCATTCCTTTGAGTGAGAAATATCATCACTTCCTTCAAACTTATTAAATTTTCCCTTCTAACATTGGGTGTTTTAATTATATACTTAAATTCTTATTTCATTACTACTTCTTTTCTCCAGTCCATGTTAACACAAACTGTTTTTACATGGGCTTTCTCCCTGAATAACATTATATCCTTTACTTATCTCTACTTTAAATACTATTTCTAACTATCCTTAATTATATAATTTTTCATAAGCTCACTTAAATCATTTATTGATTCATCAATGATTTACTAAGTGTTTTCTTATCTATTACTACCTTTTATTTATTTATAATATCTTTTTCCACTTATCACTTTCACCTTTAATTAATTGGTGTTTATCACTGATACACTCACTATTTTGGGGTATTTACACATACACTATTGCACTTTTTTCACTGTTTATATTAAGTGTTTTTTAGCGGGTAATCCCTATAATTATTTCTCTTTCTATTTCTCACTATTTCTTTCATTATCAAATTATTCATAATATTAATGATATTTTGTTATATATTTCACTATATCTAACTTTAATATTTGGGTTAGTGTACTTTTCTTTACTATGTTACTTTTTACTGTTTTTGTTTAAAACAGGTATATAAATTATCTCATTTACAATAATATTTATTTCCATTATTGGCTAATTATTGGTTTTATTTACAATATTCTATATTTGAGTATACCATTTCTTCCTTTTATATGTGGTGTTTCTTATTTCTTGGTTTCACTTCGTTTCCTCTTCATTTTTCTGCTTCTTCTTCTTCTTTTTCTCCTTCATCTTCTTCATTTTCAATTGTCTTCATTTTAATTCGGTTCTCCTCTTCTCGTCTGGTTTGATTTCATTTAGTTATAGGAATTCGTTCACTTCCTTCAATTGTCTTTATTCTTCTTTGGTCTTGGTTTCTTCCCTTCTTTTGTTAGTTCCTGTTTGTTTGGTCAATCACCTTTTTTCTTGTTTATTTTTCGTGGTTCCCTTCTTCTTTTGTTTCTGTTGTTGGGTCAATCACTTGGGTTGGGTAATGTTGTCGTTTGTCGTGTCATAGTTTTTATATTTATCATTTTATTTGATATGAAGTATATTTACATTTAGAATTATATTTTTTATCCCTGGTACTGGGGTGGCTTATTTGTGTTGTAACAATATTGATGATGACCATTGTACAAATGTACATATTAAACGTAAAAAAATTCACAAGTCCAGCTACTTACTATTTACGTTTATAGTTAATAAACGTACAATTAAGACTTGGTTACAGTTTTTGATACCGTCTCCACTGTATACAATGTATGACATTAAAATTGATGATTCATTCTTTAATAATGGTCAAATTTACGACGAAATTCGTCAAGATGATGTCAGTGAACATATTCCTGTCGGAGAAAGTCTCACTGCCCAACAGCATACATTATTATGGAATGAAGAACGGTATTTATGTATTGCACTTGGTGAACAAAATGTTCCTCAAAGTTTGTTGTTTGATGAACATGCGGAGGAGCTCTCTTTTCCTGCTATTTATTTGGGTCAGTTTCGTAACTTCAGAGATGGTGTCAAAGTAACACCGTTCATGATGGCTTCTAGTGATTGAGAAGATCTGATCGTCGTGCAGTTACACCGTACCATCTGTTGTATATGGCAATGAAAATAAGAGGATGCGAGTTCGGGATTCTCTGACAGTTGCGTTTAAACACATTGGTAAAGATACTAAAATCTCTCGGAAACAAATAGAAGATGAACAGTACATTAATAATTGCATTGGAACCAATCTTGCTTTTCTACGATCAATTCCAAACTCAACGTGGTATTGGATTGATCGTAAAAAAGACCTTTTCGCCATGATCAGACAGTTCGGTAAGCCTACTATATTTCTTACTGTCAGTGCCAACGAAATTGGATGGAATGATCTACTTCAGAAGTTATACAAATTCAAGCACAATGGAGAAACTATTTCTGAAGAATTTGTTGAGCTTCTGCATTACCTTGAAAAAACAATACTTGTTAATGACGACGCAGTTACTTGTGCTATACATTTTAACAAATTAGTCAATATCTTACTAAATATCTTGAAATCACCAAAATTCAGTCCATTTGGATGATATTAAGTTTTTCATTATTTTAAACGTATTGAGTTCCAGCATCGTGGCAGTCCACATGCTCACATACTACTCTGGCTGGCTAATGCTCCACTGGATGCACTTGATAAAAACAAATTGGATGCTATCGCATTAATTGATCACTTAATATCTGTTTCGTCTCAAGAAGCATCAGGCAATATTAAATTACAATCTCACAAATACACGTTTACATGCTATACAAAAATAGTGGCAAATAAACCTGAGCAGTGTAGATTTGAAGCACCTTTTATGCCTTGCCGATCTACAACTATATTATCACCTATGCAAAAAGATGAGCCTGAATTCAAAAATTATGCAAATCGTTATAAAGATATTAGGGTTAATCTTGAAAATAATGATTACTCTGTTTTGATTCTTTTTATCAAAATAACAATATTTCCTTAGGCGAAGATTATTGCAATATACTTCGAGCTGGAAGTAAGAGGCCAAGAGTTTTTCTCAAACGTCAACCATATGCAAAATGGCATAATCCATTTATATTTAACATTGTCAAATCAAATATGGATATCCAATTTATTACTGAAGAATATTCTTGTGCTAATTACGTTGCTGAATATGTGAATAAAACCAATCGAGGTGTTAGTCATCTTCAACGTGAAATTATTAAAATTATGGATGAACATCCAGAGTTTGATGTTGTCGATATTACACGAAACATAGGCATAAATATGCTCAACAGTGTAGAGATAACAAGTCAAGAAGCTGCTTGGTATCTTCTATGGGAACCAATGTCAAAATGTTCTACTGTTGTAGCTACCATTCCCACCATGTGGCCACTTGATCGGCAAAGGACATGGAAAACACAAAAAGAATTAGATGCACTAGGAATTGGAGAAGATTCGACTAACATCTGGAAGGAAAATTTGTTTGATAAATACGAACGCAGACACCAGGACCTAGAAAATGTTACACTCGCTCAATTCGTTAGTAATTACACTATTAAAACTGACGGTACTTACACAGAAAGAAAAGTGCCACGTGTTATCTGTTACCAAAATTATGATATGGGACAAGATCTAAATGAATATAAGCGTGAAATGGTAACTTTACACATTCCATTTCAAAACGAAGATGGAGAAATACTTGCTGAAATGAAATTCATCGAAATATACAACGACAATGAAAATTTAATTTTACGCAGACAAAAAGAATTTAAATCCAATTTGGATATCCGAAAAACTATTGAAATTTGTCGAAATTTATATCGAGAAGATGGTTTTGATGATGAAACTGAAGTGCGAGATGTCGCTAACGTTTTACCTGAACCTAATCCATTTCAAAATTTATATGATAATCCTATTTCCGACATAAATAGTGATTTTCGCCTAGCTATACTTAAGAAAATTGGTCCTATCGCTAAAAAACAAGAAAATTTAATGCCTAATACTGATTTTACTGATTTTTATGAGTTGATGAGAATGGCAAACGATAAACAAAAAGAACTTTTGCTACATGTCATCTCCAATCTATTAACTCCAAACCGCAATCCATTCCAAATATTTTTCACGGGTCCAGCTGGATGTGGTAAAACTTTTGTTATAAAACTTCTCATAACCGATTCACTGATAATGATGGATATTGCAACTCATACATTGCTTGTGCTTCGACAGGCAAGGCTGCTGTCGCTATAGATGGTACTACTGTGCATAGCGCTTTAAAAATATCTTTGTCAAGATTACTTCCATTAAGCACGGAAGTAGCACATCAATATCGAGCATTATTCAAATATGTTAAAATGATAATTATCGAAGAAATAAGTATGATTGGTGCTGAATTACTTACTCAGATTGATTCACGTTTAAAACAGATTACGGGTAATTTCAACACTAACTTTGGTGGTGTGGATGTCATTATGAGTGGAGATTTACGCCAGCTGCCACCAGTTAGAGCTACTCCAATTATAAACAGCAAAAGCAAAGGATTGTTGGGGCTATTTTGTGGCATGGACTCAAATTTTATGAGCTGGATCAAGTTATGAGACAAGCAAACCAACAGTTTTCTTCGATATTGACCAAAATTGGAAGCGGTGAACAACTTGAAGATCATGAATTAACTTTATTAGAATCACGATTTGTTACGACTCAAGAAGCAGAAACAAGCTGCCCACATGGGATCCGTTTATTTAATACAAAAGAGGCTGTGACAAGATACAACAATTGATTGTTAAGTGCTGCGCAAGAAAAATCAGTTTCAATTGCTAGAGACATGTACATCGGTTGTACTTCAGCAGAACAGACAGCTTTTGTACGCCAAAATCTGCACAAAATGTCACTTGTTGATACTGGAGGCTTGCCGTATGAAACTGTATTTGTTGAAAATGTTTTTTACATGATAACGACGAACATCGATGTATCAGATGGTTTAGCAAATGGTGATGTTGGGAGATTAGTTCATATTGAACATGGTGAAGAAGGAGAAGTGAGTGTTGTGTGGCTCGATTTTCCGGACTCACCAAAGATTGGCGAAAAAATTAGAAAAAAAGTTGCTGGACATATGGCTGCTAAACAGATTAGTAAAACAGCTGTACCTATAGGAAGAAGATCATCGACTATTCCTCTTAATAACAATAAAACTATAAATGTTAAACGTTCACATTTACCTTTAGTTTGTGCTTGTGTGACTACTGTTCATAAATCTCAGGGAAGCACGTACCCTGAAATTGTTTATGAATATGATAAAAAACATCCACTGTCATTAGTATATGTTGCTTTGACGCGGGTGACTAGTCTCCAAGGTTTGTACATTACTACAAAAGTCAATGACAGGACCTTTTATCATGGCCGAAGAGCATCCACAGCTGTAGTTAGTCTACAAGATGAATTTCATAGACTCTCACTTAATCGTTTAGAGACTACTAGCAGTGATTTGCTACATTTCATCGGGCACAGGAAAGGATTGTCAGCGTATATTTTTAATTGTCAAAGTCTTTGGGCTCACTCCATAGATCTTACGGATTCAATTATACAGAACTCTAACATTTTAATTTTAAATGAAACTTGGTTACACGAAGCAGAGTCAGTCAGCATACCAAATTTCAATTGTATAATCAAATATAAATGACCAAATGTTCGAGCTGGAGGAGTCGCCATATATCATAGTATATATGACACCACTAACATCGTTACTCCTTGTATCGATATAACTGTAAAACAGTCCGAATTAATAAGTTCAACGATGACAGCAGTAGGTGAATTTTGTGTGGCTGAGTGTATAATGAAAGATGGAAAAAAAATTGTTTTGGTAGCAATTTACATTTCTCCAAATCAAAAATTAGATGATAGGACCAGATTCTTCATTTTCTACGTCGTTCATTGCTTCCATATACAACAGTCGGAGGAGCATTTCTTGGTAGAGGAGAAGACAAGTTACCAATGATTGTCAGTGGAGACTTTAATGTCAATTTTGCCTTAGAAGATTCTGGTCCACTATCAACTTTCTCCAAGAGCATCTAAATTTAACAATAAATAATGATCCTACTGTTTCAACGACATGACATTTGATGCTGTATTCACGCGATATCTGGACAACGTTAATTCGAAAACATTTATATCATACTTCAGTTATCACAAACCGATTGTAACATATGCACCGATTCAGCCACCACCGGAAGAAGCCATGGCATTGGACGTAATTCCAAATGAATGAATTGACTCGATTTTATATAAAAATAAATTTTGTAATGTTTTTTAGACTGGATTAATAAATATTTATTTTTTCATTTAATTAAAATTTTATCAATCGTATTTACCATCTCCCTTCACTCCTCTTATCGTTCTACTCGTATGAATTTTTAGCATGCATGTTAACCCTTAGTTTTTCAATCATGCCAAAGAAGTATAACTTCTAACGCATGTACATAAGTACACGCACCCACAATTTTTTCTTTCCTAACGTTGCCTACAGGAGCAAAATAAGTGAAAACCCAAATGAAATTCATTACATACCTATTACAAAAAATCTAAATAAAATTAAGGAGACTATTATTACAATTCAAGATGACAAAGTCAATTTTTTAAAGAATGATGGCTTTAAAACATTATCTACATAAGTCATGTAAAACAAACAAATTGTGGATTTCGTTGTCCATGATGTGTCCGTTACTTAACTAAATATCACTATAGTATTGACGACTCGGAACACTAAGTTTTTTATAAGTAAAAACGTAAAGTTTTTCCTTACAGCCTAAACCGGCTTTCACCTATAGAAGGCTTCATCAGAGGCTGTCATAGGTAGCGCTGTTCGTCTTGTTGTTGGTGACGGGATAGTTTTTCGAAAGATCGAAGCTGTGTGTGTGTGGTGAGATGTGTTCGAATAATGCGTGCGATTTGAATTGTGTCTGTTCGTTTAGGATGTCGTTTTTATTTGTTTTTGTGTGTTTGTATATTTCTAATTGTTCTAGAGTGTCTAGTTTTCAGCCTTTTGTGTGTACGTGTAGAATGTTCATGTTATTGTCGATGTTTTTATATGTGTGGTTTGCTTCAATGAGGTGGTTTGCAAAGGTAGATTCTGTAGTGGTGTGGAGTGCTTTTGTGTGTTCAATGTATCTCTGTTTGAAGCTACGTCCTGTCTGGCCTATGTAGAATTTATTGCAATTTGAACAATTTAGCTTGTATACACCGGGTAGATCGAATTTGTTTTGTGCTTTGGGCATGCGTTTTGATAGTGTGTGTTCTGTTTTGTTAGTAGTTTTGTAAGCGATTCTGTATCCTGCTTTTTTGAATTTGTGGGCAATTTTTTCAGTTTGTTTGTTGATGTATGTTAGTGTTATGAATTTGTTGTTTTCTGTCTTTGTCTGTTGTTTGTTTTGTGTAGGAGTTTACTGACTATTGTTCTGTCATAACCGTTAGATTCTGCTAGATATTTTATCATGTTTAGTTCGTCTTTGTAGTCTATTTCATCTAAGGGGATGTTGTTAAGTCTATGTATCATGGTTCTAAAAGCAGCTAGTTTGTGTTGTATTGGGTGATTGGAGGTGTTGTGTATAAGTGTGTCAGTTGTAGTTGGTTTTCTGTATATACTGAATTTGTGCCTGTGTTCTAGTTTTGTGATGGAGAGGTCTAAGAAGTTTATGGTATTGTTGTGTTCGTATTCGGCAGTGAAGGTTATGTTTTTATGTATTTTGTTTATGTGTGTTAGTAACTGTTCACATTGTCTTTTGTTTCCCCTGTATAGTATTAGAATGTCATCAACGTATCTGTGCCAATATAGTATTTTATGTGAGTGTCTGTCATTGTTTGTGAGTATTTTTGTTTTTTCTAAGTGTTGGAGGAAGACTTCTGCTAGAATGCTGGATATGGGGGAGCCCATCGTTCTTGTGTAGTATTTATTGTTATAAGTAAAGTAGTTTTGTTTTGTGATAATGTTCAGAGTTTCTGTTATTTCATTGATAAGTTCGTCTGGTGTGTTGTTCTGTTTGAGTTTGTTTTGTAGGATGGTGATTGTTTCAGAGATGGGGATGTTTGTGTACAGGTTTTTAATGTCAAAGGAGGCTAATGTGGCATTATGGGGGATGTGTATGTCTTTTATTTTTGTTACTAGGTCAGTGTTGTTTTTTACTGCAATGTTGTTGTCTATTTGTGTGTGTTGTCTAATAATTTTGTCTAGATATTTTGCCAGTTTGTGTGCAGGGGCATTACGGTAGCTGATAATGGGGCGGATCGGAATGTCTTCTTTATGGATTTTGGGAAGCGCTTGGAGTGTAGAAAACAAATTGTATTCTACTTAAAACTTAAAACAAAAATAATTTCTTAACTAAATTTAATATTAGTACCATGATTATACAACTGTCTGAGGGGAATTTCACTTTCATAAATAGGTTTTTTTAACTCTATTGTTTTTTAAATTTGTACACATTAAAAAACGATCATAACATTAAGATATAACCTTAATTTCCTTTGGGACATGCAGATTAATCTAGTAAAAATAAACTTTTTTTGTCCAGAAGCCTCACACTTTAACTGAACCAACTTGACTATAAAACCTGAAAAGGAAATAGTATTTTTATAGGGACTTTTCACCTGACATACCAAAAGACATATTTAAAAGTTACCTCCACTACCAACAATTCCAACTTTCAAATCCACTTCCTCCAGTTGTGTATTACGACAAATTTCTGTACCATCTTTCTGATCTCAAAGTATAATTCACGAAAAGTAATCAATTTATGAGTAAAATGTGTCAAGTTTTGAATATATTATTAATCTTCGATTACTAATTTATGTTATTACTTATTTATTAAATAAAAAAAAAAAAAACAAAAGTTGCCAAGCATTTTATGTGTAACTGCAAAAACTGAAGTTTTTCACTTCAAAGACAAAAGAGCAAAATTCTATCAAAGACAAGAATTACATATAATATTTGACAGTGAACAAAATTATTTACAAGATTCATTATGGTTACTGCCATACGTTTTTGCGTACTTGTCTAGATAACTGGCAACCAGCTATTACAATACATTTTTTTATTCATACAGATTTACATTATATTTAAATGATTATACTTTTGTTATTATATACATACCACCAAAATCAGTAAAGTTTCAATTTTTTTAAATTATTGAATAAGGCCTTTTCGAAATTATTATAATTTCATCATCAGTTCACACTAAAATGTTCTTGTTGTGATGTCTTCTTTTATATATATAAATGTTGTTATCTGTGTCCATTATATCTCACTGCACTTCATATTGAATCTTCCACTGCCTGATGATGAAATTATAATAATTTCGAAAAAGCCTTATTCAATAATTAAAAAAAAATTGAAACTTTACTGATTTTGGTGGTATGTATATAATAATATTATAACAAATGATTATACTTTTATTTATGCAATGCAGTACAGACAAATAATTATTTCAAAGCGGAAACTATGAATTCCATAACATTTTTAAGGATATATGCATGTAGTTGTTAAGATAACAGGCGTCATGGGTCTTTGTTTTACAACATGATCCAGATTGTTGATTACTGCCAAATTACAATAATTTTTGAAGTTATACTTCTTTAGGCGCGTTGAGGGTGAAGTATGTACATGTCGTTGTTTTTAGTATGTAACGAAATGCGCGTGCACCATGTAACAAAATCTGCGCGCACCATGCAACGGAAACGGAAAGTTGCATGTCATTCATGGATGAAGTTAGCCGTGGACAATAAGCCTGAGGTTGAAAAAGTGTACTGCAGGAATGGATAAATGTACAGTTCCAATACCGCTAAATAGCTTTTGTTTATTTACTTGTTACTATGGTAATTAATTCTGGTCTTGTTGACATCTTTAGTAGTAGTATTTAATATATTTCATTACTTATTCATTGCATCATCAGAAATACGTATAAACATACATTTTATAATCGCTTAAGACAATTACAAAATATACAGATGTATCTGTATAAAAAATTACAAATACAATCGCATAGTAAAAACGTTAAAAACTGCAGGAACGGATAAAGGTATAGTTCCGATGCCGCTAAATATCATTTGTTTATTTACTTGTTACTATGGTAATTAATTCTGGTCTCCATGGTATTGCAACGGCATCACTTTAACAGCCACTATCTTTACGTCCATCTGGAACCACAGTCTGTCACAAACATCACACGTGTGTCCAAATTCATTATTAAAGAATGTTTTGTGGATGTGCTTTTTGGCTAACTGCCATGTTTTGCTGAATTCGATCGGCTGATACACTTGCGAAGTTGGGCGCTCTTCCTCATCCAACTCGACTTCAGTATTTATTTTATATTAAATCAATAAAAGTTTCGATAAGTATTCTATCATTATGTTTGCTTTAATCCAATCATCTAATATATATTTCTATATTTTAAATTATAGATCACACTTAATTATTCAGAAGTCTATCGAAAAGTAAATCCATTACTGTAATACACTATTCGTAAGTATTTTGAGCTATTTGATAAAAAATTATTTTTTCTCTACTAAAATATTATAATATTGAATTTAAATTAATTCAATTGAATTACATTTTTATCTTTTAGTGTATAATAGTCATATTATAAACACACAAACACACGTTTACATGCTATAAAAAAATAGTGGCAAATAAACCTCAGCAGTGTAGATTTGAAGCAACTTTTATGCCTTGCCGATCTACAACTATATTATCACCTATGCGAAAAGATTAGCCTGAATTCAAAAATTATGCAAATTGTTATAAAGATATTAGGGTTAATCTCGAAAATAATGATTACTCTGATTTTGATTCTTTTTATCAAAATAACAATATTTCCTCAGACGAAGATTATTGCAATATACTTCGAGCTGGAATTAAGAGGCCAAGAGTTTTTCTCAAACATCAACCATATGAAAAATGGCATAATAATAATGATAAACAAAAAGAACTTTTGCTACATGTCATCTCCAATCTATTAACTCCAAACCGCAATCCGTTCCAAATATTTTTCATGGGTCCAGCTGGATGCGGTATCTATAACCGATAATCGTATTTACCATCTCCCTTCACTCCTCTTATCGTTCTACTCTATCAATTTTTAGCATGCATGTTAACCCTTAGTTTTTCAATCACGCCAAAGAAGTATAACTTCTAACGAGCGTACATAAGTACACGCACCAACAATTTTTTTTGATGTTTTTGTAGTTATACAAGTATGTTTCCATTGTCTGTGTTTTCCATTATAAATATCTGGGATGTTCCTACTAACAAAAAGACATGATTATATGCTTGGTACATCACATAACTCTGCCATGCAGAATTCTATCATCACAGAATAGTCATGACACTGTACTTTGATACATGGTCTTATAGCAAAGTGATGATGTAATAAAAAGGTTATGTCACCTTTTGTGAATTACGTCACAAAGGACGTGAATAAAAGGAATCTTAATTCTGTGAATATTCAGTGTGGCACGTTTGGGAAAAAATTTGCTGCAAGAAAGCAATATTGGCATAGCTGTGGAACTACAATGAAGTAACGACTTCATTTTGAACTACAACTAAGTGTGATTAGGTTAGGTTAGACAAATACTGGATTTTAAATGTAAACCCGAAAATTTTTAACTAAAGCTAGTGAAATAAAGAGGTGGTGCCAGTTGTCTAGACAAGTATGAGTTTTTGGAAAGTCTATAAATTATCTTCAAAACTATGTCAGAACATTTTTATTTCCATGTTCCATAAGGAAATTGAAGTATGGTCATGGCGAAAAAAATCATGTTCGAGATAATGGCAGATTCTGATTGCACTACCCTCAAAACATGAAAAAAAGTCATTTTTCGAAAAGTGTCTGTAGAATTTTTCTATGTCAAACGATAACTGCCGCAAATTCAAACAGAATCAATTAATTTTTTGCATACAGTTCTGAATTGTAGAAGACTCAAAGCCTATTGATTTTGGTGAATATCTGTTAAGGGGAAGGGATAGTTTACCTGCAACGTTTTACATTTTAACAAGAGTACAGTGATTAATTTTGATAAATCAAGTACAGTAGAAGCCCGATATAGCGCGGTCCGATATACCGCGGATTCGGATATAACGCGGTGAAGAGTATGTCGCCCGTTATTAGCGAAAATTCTTACTTGTAGAGAGTGAGTAAATTATGAATTGTTTATCGTGACTTCGTAGCCACAACATTGGAATGCGGTGCGTTTATTGTAAACAAAGGCTTGTTGTTGGAAACGGCGTTGTAAACAACAGCCAGAATTGCCAGTTCAAGTGTACCTGTAGACATAAACAATTGCCCGAGCTATTTACAGTCTCTACGTTTCTAAGAATTCATGCCAAGGCAAGCAGCCAACTAAATCCCTCCTCTCCCTCATATTACAGTACAGTATAAGATCATACTCTGATATTATCTTATCAAAGTGTATAGTCTTTGTCATAAATTCGTATAGTGTAGAGTTTTGTGATGTCACAGAAAAGAAAAGCATATTCTGTGAGTGATAAACTCAAAATAATTGATCGTGTGAAGAACGGAGAGTCAAAGGCAAGTTTATCACGTGAGTGTGGCATCCCAGAAGGAACAATTAGAGGGTGGATAAAGGAAGAAGATAAACTTAAAAGTTTTGTGAACACAGTTGAAAGTGAAGTGGGTTGCAAAGAAAAAAGACTAAAGTAGGTAAGGATAGTGAACTAGATGAGTGTCTGTACAGGTGGTTTTTAATAAAACGAAGTGAAGGTGTGCCACTGTCAGGACCAGTTATTAGAACTCAAGCTGTGAAATTCCATAGTGATTTACATGGGAACAGTGACTTTAATGCATCTGATGGGTGGTTTTCGCGATGGAAATCTCGTCATCGTATAAGCCAGATAAGCATTGAAGGGGAAGCACGATCATGTGACAGTAAAGCTGCAGCACTTTTTCCTCAGGCATTAAACAAAGTAATGATCGATAACGAAATGATTTAAATGACCATCAAGTGTATAAATGTGATGAAACTGCTCTGTATTTTCGAATGCTTCCTACCAGAACTCTGGATGTGAATAATTCAATAAATAAATCTAGATTAAAAATAAATAAGGGTAGAGTTACCCTCCTGTTTGCCACAAACAAATCAGGCAGCCACAAAGTTAAACCTCTCTGTATAGGAAAAAGCCGAAATCCTAGATGCTTTCAACATGTTAACATGACGTCATTACCCATCACATATCGTAATACAAAAAATGCTTGGATGACAAGTGATATTTTCGGTAAATGGTTCCATGAAGAATTTGTTCCATCTGTGATAAGCCACCTGCGGTCACTCAACCTCGAAGAAAAAGCTGTACTGACCCTTGACCACTGTCCAGCACATCCACCTGCTGATATGCTACAGTCAAGAGATGGGAAAATCGGAGTCATGTTCTTGCCAAAAAACACTACAGCACTGATCCAGCCATTAGATCAAGTCATCATAAAAGCATTTAAAGCGCATTACCGCCGTGAACTTCTGAGTGCTATAGTGAATTCTGATGAGGAAATGGAAATTTACCTTAAGTCAATAAACCTGAAAACAGTTGCATATTCAATAGGTCTTGCATGGGAAAGTATTAGTATGGCTACGATTCAGAATTGCTGGAAGAAATGTTCCTTTGAACAAAACATCGCCGATGGAAACTGCTCTGTTGCCGGATTCACTAATAGTGATGTACAGTCTGCGAGTAGTGCTCTGCATTGCAACTTCACTCTAGATGACTGGGCAGAAGTTGACAACGGTGAGCCTGTTACAGAATGTATAGGAGATAAAGATATCATCGATGCAGTCCGAAATGCAAATTGCGAAGAAAAAGAAGACGATGACGGAAATGAAAATGGGGTGGAAGTGAAAGAAGTTATTCCAAATGTTAGTGAAGTGATAATACACATAAACAAAGCAATTTCGTGGATGGAGAGGCAAAGTGAATCTAATAATGTTCATCTGCTGCACCTCGCGTTTATAAAACAATACGCGGAAAAGAAACGCTGTGCATTATCCCGTCAAACAACAATTATGGACTTTTTTAAGACCAACAATTAGGCCTACAGTAGGTCGAGTGAGCAATGTATAAATAGTGTATTTTATATTCCATTGGATTAAAATAGATTAAAATACGTATTGGATTAAAATACAGTTTTCTTATTTTTTTATTTCTACATTTGGTGAAGGAATTTACGTACAGTATATAGTAGTGCATTATGCTGTAGCCTTTTTCCCGGTCCTCCCTCCCCATCATTTGTCACTGTACAGGTCACCTTCCGATATACCGCGGTTATGCCTATAACGAGGGGGAAAGTATGTCACCCGACAACCGCGCTATATCGGGCTTCTACTGTATCCTTAAAAGAAGGTCATAATAATCCACTGTAGAAAGGTAGATGAAATATCTATAAATGAAAAGGGTAGTTGAAGGGGGAGTGGGTAAATTTTTATTAATTAAAGTGGTAGTTGATGATGGAGGAGGTAAATTTTTATAAGTTTTATATGTGTACTCCGTTATTGACAACAAAGAAGTAGTTTCTATGGAAACATTTCATTTCACTTTAACAAAATTTTATATTTTTTCATTTTAACCCTCCGGAGGTAAGGTGAATTTTTGTGGCAGAAAAGGTAAGGTTGGGTCGGATCCGACCCAGAATATTTTAAATTGTTTTAGAAATGATTAGGGGTTTAATCAAGCACACAAAATATCAGAAACAACAAATTATATATTTTTACAAATAAAAAGAAGAATTTTTAAAATACTGAATGACTTTAAATTAACAAAAATCAAAAACAAAAACAAAACTCGTATTGGTTTTAAAAATGAAACATATAATAAATTTTACATTTACAAAATTACAATAATAATTATAAACATAATAGTAATAAGTAACAATACATTTTTTAAAGTGCTTAAACAAGAACTGCAAACCACTGTTTTATGTTCATCACATAAGCATAAATTACATTTGGAGCAAAACGCGTTACCTTTCCTGTCTTTTCCAACGCAGAAGCCACACCTCTTTCGTTTTTGAGAAGTAGAAGCAGGTGGTGGAATCTCCTTGACTTCTTCTTCCATGCCCAGAACGCAGCTTATTGGTGATCGCAACTCCTTTGGAAGGTGTTGATTTTGAGCTCGTTGCTTCATCATAGGTTCTGTGAGAGTGAAAGCTAACTTTTTCAGGAATCCCGTACTTGCAGAGTTTGAATAAGAAGGCTCATTGCAGTTCCATTTCCATATAATAAATGCATTCATGGCACTTATGTCCAGGATTCCGAAAAAGTACCTCATAGGCCATCTATTGGTTGATCTCTTAGTGGTTTTGTCGTGGCAAAGTTTGTCTAATACATCAACTCCACCTTTAGTCAAGTTATAAAATTTTATCATTTCTGGCACCTTTGAATGTTCATTCTCATCTCGTGAAAAATGCACTGAACAGTAAAAGCACTTTTTTATTCTTTTTTGGAGTGTAAGATAGAAGTATCGTCATCCTGATAAAGAAATTTGGAAGACAAATTTCCTAGCTCTTCAACTAGCTCATAAGAACAAAACCAATTATCAACTGTGACATTCCTCTTAGTTAGAATTATTCACAGTCAGACTATCATCGTCCGCGCACTCTTCAGCGTTGAATAAATCTTCAGTCAAAACATTTTCAGGCTGGAGGATTTCATCATCAGGCTCCTAAACATTTTCTTCAAATTCTTGTTCAGACTCTGACTCCTCTTCTTGGCGCCTCAGTTCCTCAAGAACTTCTTCTGGAGTTGTAAAAATCCACTTACGATCCATCTCAAATATCTAGAACAAAAAACAGCAACAAATGAAAAAAGTTGTTAATACAAAATCCAAAACATATGAGGTAAGGTCGGGTCAGATGCGACCCAGCTTCTGGACGCAACACGCAAATTCAGGAATAAAACAACATACTCACTTACCTAAGTCTGACCGTCCTATCTGGCGTCTAGCCAACAACTGGCTCGTAGGGTACCTGGCCCTTGGAGTGAACCGCACTGATAGCGCATGCATAGTACAGAAAATCTTGTCGCCTGGGTCGGATCCGACCCTGACCTTACCTCCGGAGGGTTAATTTAAATCATGTATGAGAGAAAATATATCGTTCGTGGCAGGCAAGCATATCTCTATTATCTAATGTTTACGTTTCCATTTTATTATTATGATTACTGCAATAAAAAGGCAGGCAAGAGACACACACAAAATTCGCGTTATTTCTGGCCTCACTCATGTTTATTTTCTTACATTTGTACACTTTTGTTATCGATTTTCTTCCTGTGGATCGCTGGGCAGTGTAACTGCACGTGTTTACAGAGGAATGGTTCATAGACAGACTTCTCGTCTTTAGGGAATGAACCCTCTGCAAGATGCTCAGGGTCCATGAGTGACTTCGGAGCGCTTCGGAGGAGGGATGATTATATGCATAGTTCGGTTTCTTTATAAGAATAAAGTAAGCCTACCTAATTTTTATGGATAAAGTGACTGAAAATAACATTATATTAAATGACTACCCCATAGTTACAAAAATATCTATAAATAGTGAAATTAGTTTGAGGGTGGACGATATTTTTTTCGAAATTACTGAACCGAATTCAAGTAACTTATTTTAAACATAAATCTTACAACATGGAAGTCATGTATGGTTCTCCATACCGATTTTTTACTACTAAAACATTAAAAAATCCTCAATGGATTTTTTAAAAATTGGTCTTAAATGAATTTAAGTACATACCGATATCAAACAACAAGGAAAACCTGAATAGCTCTGACCTTCAGTTCACACTTGGTTCATGATCCCTGTATGATACTATTATGGTGTTGTGAGAATTCAGAGAAATGGTGGAAAAGTTTTAAAAGTAGATAACACTGGATTCCATATAATATAAACATCTCAAAGGTTTCCAATCCTTAAACACTTCCAAATATCAATGAAACTGGGACATATTTTAAATACCTTTCTTAATAATAAACGGATCTTCAAAGAAATAAAAATCAGTAATAACCATGAGGAAGAAAGGAAAACAATCCTTTTTATTATTTGAGGTGACAGATAACCTAAGCCTAACTGTGACTTTAAAAACTTGCTTGCAGTGAAACAAAAAACTATCAACAGAGGAGGTATTATGTTGATCTACTTATTCTGCTAAAGTTTAAATGTAGAACCTAATGAAACAAAAAACATTTTTCTCCCCTAGTGACAACCGAAAATACTGTTGTCCATCCTTATTTCAAAAACAAGATAAAGTAAAATTCTGAAGTTTATCAATGTACTATTGTTCAAAATAGTAGGAAGTAAACTTTTTTGTAATTGTTTGGTAGATTTTAAGTAATGTCATGAAAAGTTCTCAAATGTGTATATGAGCTGCACAATTTTAATAAGTAAAGGACAAATATTTTCAGCCTCTATAATTTTAAATATATAATTTTGTTTACTGCAATTAAAAAACTCATACCATTTTACTATCTGGGCTAAAGTCCAGGTCATCAACTTCTTTGCTGTGTGCCTCTATATTATGAACTGGTTTTAATGATGGAAACCGCCACATTCTAACATGGCCATCTACGCCACCAGTTGCCATCAGTTCACCAGATCTACTTATTCGAACCACTTTCTGTAGTGGTTCATTTTTACTGCAACAGAAAACATCTGCCCAAGTGATTACAAATATTTATTTATGTTGCTGACATAATAACGACAAACATTTTTCATGAAAAAATGTTTAAATATTCTTACTTATTCAAAATGGAACAAATGTTAACTATATAAAAAACTTAACTTGGTGTGAATGAATTTCTTCACTTACTATTACTATGTAAAATGAAATTCAGTCTATCAAAAACAACGTTTACCACTCAGTCACTTTTATTATAAGTGATCATTAATACTATGAAATTTCCCTTGTTATGTGCCGTTTACAAATGACATTCATAACCCTATTCAAATAAATGTAAAAGGTGAATGCCCAGGAGAAATTCGTAGACAAATCACAGGTGTTCATGATGACACTATGATACGACAAAATGTCTTAAAGTAGTGTCACGATGAAATTCATGGAAATTCAGAAAGAAGGAATGATGTTCTGTACGTTGTCTGATGTCTGATGACAACACTGGGAAAACATTTGTTTACATTAGAACTAATAATAACAGAATTACATAAAATTATTCTTGAAATGTGTAAGATTATGACTTATGGAACTCTGAAGACTAAACTAGTTTATAAAAATTGTAAGCTAGGTTTGGGTGCCCAAAATGTTAACAGGCAAGCGCAAGAAACAAATGGATGGGTTCCATGCTCACATTTCTCACACATTACATAGAGAAAGGATATAATTTCCTGAACACAACTATAACTGGGGCAGAAACTGGGTTGATCTCCATAGTCAAAGCTATAATCATTGCAATGATGCCATACACATTCTACCAAAATCAAAAAATTCTAAAGATCAATGTCAGCTAAAAAAATTGTGGCTTCAGTTTTTGGAACAGGAAAAGTGTTATTCTGGTTGATTGAATGCCAGAAGATGAAAAAATTACTGCCAATGCATACTTTGATTGGTTTGATGGGCTATATACAAAACAAAATTCTAACATTCTAACATGGGCTGGGAAATTCTAACATGTGACGTTTGCCTGCTTGGCCCTACACCACTCTCATCACAGCCCAGATCTTGCACCCACCAATTTTCACTTTTTCCTTTTACTGAATAAATATCTGGCAAGAAAAAATCTTGACAATGATGAAAAAGAGAAAAATGAGACCATAAATTCATTTAATGGACTAATGGCTTTATGTTATGCGGATATAACAGCTGGTCCCCAGGCTTATTAAGTGCTTGGGCAATGACAGATCATGTATGTGTGTGTGTGTGTGTGTTGAAAAATAAGCACATGGTAATTTTGAGTTGAAGAATTGAAAATAAATATTTTAAAAGATTTTAAGGCCTTTATATCTTTACTTTCCAGATATGCCTCACACAAGATGATCCTTTACAGGTGGAAGCAAAGAAAACGAAAAATGGGAAACCAAATATAATTGCTTACAGCTTTAGAAGAGATGTTTTTAAATCTTATCAAATGTCACAATGGAGATACCTGGCCCCTAGGAAATTGCTGATTCTGAGTTAGAGGAAGTGACCATGGGAGGAGTATCCAATGAGGAAGAATTTGCTTCAATGCACTGATAAAAAAAGTCATGTAATGGAAGTAGAGGGCATAGAAGAACTGACTTTCTGAAGACGGTTGTTGTAGTAAAGTCAACAGTACTGAAAAGAATGTCATACAAGACATTGGAGAAGTGGAAGAAATCCTATAAACAAAAGAGAAAGAAGTAATTAAATAAACACACGCCATACCATGCATTTATTGACAGCAAGATAGTAAGGAAGAAATTAGTTTAACAGTCTGTATACAGAATTGTGTATGTTGTGTTAACTATGTACTTACAGCCAGCTGAGAAACCACAAATAGACAAGTTTTGAAACAGTTACACAAAGTAAGCACAAACAAGAAACTAGGCAAGTACTTCATCTTACGTCAAAAATGTTTTTGAATCTGACCTACAATAGAAAGATAATAGAAAACACAGAAAAGAGAGGGAGAGTGGAGAGTACAGAAAACTGAAATTTATCATACATACCTAAAATCGGTCTGCACACTGTCAACAGGTTTTATATGAAATTCTAAACGTCTCACTTCGTTACTACTTCTGTTGACTTTCTCTTTCTCTTTCTCCTTATCCTTCTCTTTGGTAACTGGTGGTTGATCTTCACTGATACTCGTTCCTCTCGCTCTAGATCCTCTACGCCGCAATTTTGTCTCTCCATCCTGATGTGGCTCTACACAATACCAACATAATTATAATCAGTGACATACTACAAGTATGTCACAAATAATTCATTAATTCGTAAAGAAGTATTTTAATCACACACACACATATGCGCGCGCGCACGCACGCACACACAGAGGTAAGGAACATGTTAATAAAAAAACTCTATGTATATATGATAATAATATAATGATAATATTATATAATAATACCAATAATAATAATTATGATTATTGTATATATCAGTGTACTGATGTGATGGTACCAGGCCTGTAGTTGAGTATCCCGATGCTCTTAGACAAATAACATTTGCTGCCTCCCCCCCCCCCAAATAAAGAAAAGTGAAGACTGTTATTAAAATTGCTGCTTGCAGGGCTGTAACGCTGTGGTCCAAAGTTGTTCTTCACAGCACTGTGGTACTGTGACTATGACATCTGTGTCAGTGTGTATAGCCTTTTTAGCACTGAAAATGGCCGTTGAAGACACAGCTGAAATGTCTACAACTAACAACTTGGACCACGGGTCTTACAGTCCAGCAAACAGCAATTTTAATAACATCGACGCCACCGTGAAGCTTCAGACAAAAAGTGAAGACTATTTCATTTTCACAGCACTCCTCCACCCTACATGTGTTTTTCTTTGTTTTGAGTGCACAAAACATAAGAATTGTTTCCCTACGATATCTTAATCTTAAAAAGACAAACAAAATTATCATTAAATATTAAATACAAAATTCATCCCTTTCTCTTTTAATTATGTCAAAAAATTCAATGAACTGTGCTGGGTTTCATTTTGTGCTGTTTGTTCCATAAGCACCTTTTGAATATAGTGAGCACACAATTTCCAGTAGTTTAGTTTCTCAGAAAGAATTTCATGAAGAGTGACAATGAAATGTTTGTCAGAAATACTTGGGGAGCTACGTCATAGTGAATCATCTGTTCCTTGTAATCTTTTCTTTAACTGCCTGCATCATATTGTTATTCACTAAAGACAGTCACCTGCTCTGTTTATTAAGTGAACATTTTCGTGTCTTTCGTTAAAATATCATATCCATCTTTGTACCATCTGATGGTGAATCTCAGTCAGTTTAATGGCCTTTGTATTCAAGAAACAAATCATGCACATAATTCCACATCCAATGGGTGTCCTGATTTTCTTTAAGAATATAAACACATCCAACAAAGCTTACTCAGTGCAAAATTGTTTTCAAATGGCATTATTCCCATTTCCAAAATCAATAAACTCAATGTGGATGCACAATAACTTGACCACATCCATACCTTGGCAATAATTAAAAATGAAACTTAGTTTCTGGAAATAACTCATATTAATAAAATTGTGGTATCAATTTTATATTAGGCCTACACTTTCATAATGCAGATGACATGAGAAATACTAGAGCCAGATGAATACATGTAAAATTTAAATAATACATAGAATTTAAATCTGTTAGTGGCAGTGATGAATTAATAATTTAAATTACTAGAACATACAATAATTATTAATAAATTTAAACAACAAATAAATTGTTATTATTAATACTATAACAGTATTATAATAATTATTACAGCTCTATTTGCACACTTCTTGCAATTGTGTTTAAAATAAATACAAAACAACACTACATACAAGATACAGCAAGATGTCTAAATGGCTAATTGTTTTTTATGTTTTAGTTTTTCGTATTAATGAGACTTATGATCTTGCACATGCCCAGCCTCCATAAAGAATATCACAATGTTTGAAACTACCACAGGTGTTGGACACAATGTTATCTCAAAATTTCCTGGAAAAAAAATTAAGATTACATGTATGAGAATATTCTTCTACAACTCCAAGGACAAAAGGTAGTGACAGCAACTTGGGATGACAGTGAGTTTAGTAGTAATAAGAGAGTTTTAGTAATAACTAAAATCTAAATACAAATCTTTTATATAACTCACCGTTAGAGGAAACACTAGTTGTTCTTCTTCGATTAACAATATCAAAGGAAACATTATAGAGCTGGCAATGGCTTTCTTGTCCAGCTACAAGAAATGTTCGCTTTGCATTACTATAACAAGCACAGTTCATTACAACAACAGATCCTGTTTCATGTCGGACCATTTCCTCCACTATAAAACGTTTACCGTCATGTGATAGTTCAAATATTTCCTGTAAAAATTCCAGTAAAAGATTAAAAATTATAAACTTATGAACTTTACACATAACTGTTACCAAACATGTCTTTTGAATATTCCAAAATAATGCCTTGCAAATTTTTTAAAAATGAGCCTCTCTCTCTCTTTCTACTAAGACATACACATTTACAAATACATACATTCAATGTGTAAGTATGAATGATAACACATTCAATTTTTATTCCACAAAAAATTTATTGAAGTACACACATCCTAATTCATTAACATATAGTTCATATCTTCGCGTTTAAAAATTTGTTGAAGTACACGCATCCTAATTCATTAACATATAGTTCATATCTTTGGGGTTTTCCAGTACCTACCTACAGACTGATTTTTATTTTGCCTTTTAGTTCGATACCCCTAAAAGCATCTATATGTCCAGACCATGTTTTGTTTGTTCCCTTGATGAGTATAAGGTTACACTAAAACCTCTAGGTAATTTCTGAGTTATGATTACCTTACTTCTAAAGAGTGAAAGTGTTGACCTCTACACCACACTGTTCTCATATTTTGTCAAACCAAAACTACTCTTCACCCTCAGTCTGCCCTTTATCAGTATGGAGGTCCATTAACACAGAGTTCCATGTTCCATCTACCCAGAATTTATATTCATGCTTGTGACACTATACTTCACAAGTGGAGCCACTTTCCTTTAACCACATGGCTGTACTAATGAATCCCCTTATTGTTGCCATATTTATGTAAATAAAAACAACATAAAAGTTTTCCTCAGTGCACTAATGAATGGGAAAAATTATGTTATCAAGAATTAATAATATATTTATTCAAGTCTGTTAAACTGTATATATTACTATCCTATTATTTACAATTAGATTTGTTCTTACTTATGCACAGGTTAAATTGATCTTAATTTTTTTTACAGTATTCAATTTCTTGTTTAGCCATTGTTTTATTTTTTTATTGCTCCCATTTAATAACCTTGCAAGGCGTTTATCTGATTCACATTTTTGACACACGAGCATTTATATTTTTGAATTCTGTAAATATTAACACTCAAGTTTTTGCTATAAACTGTATTTGAAAATACAAACATGAATAATTACTACAAATAAAAAGGTTTATAAACTCAATCATGTTTTATCACAGCTAGGCTATAGGCTGCTTTAGTGTTATGATTTGGTAACTGTGAAGTTAACGGGGTAGGTAAACTACCATGTTAATTCAATAGGGTTATTAAAAAGTTAGTAGCCTATAACGTCAGCACTTTTGTTGTTATTAGAGGTTATGTTTATTTTAATATTTTACATTCTATAAGAATTTACCCCCGCATAATTTATACTTTATTATTATATTTACTACAAAAACCTTGTGCAAAATTACTTACAAATCCATTTGCAACACCTGTTTTTGATGAACCTCCACCACCCCCGACAATTACATGCCTACTAGTTAACATTTGCAAAGTATACAAAGGAAAATTGACACGAGCTAAAAGACCTTCGTTATTTCTTCTTGGAGAAGGCATTATTAAAGTTTTCAACACAACCTTAGCGTAAAATTTAGAGCGTTAAAAACGCGCTAAACATTCGTTCTACTTCCAACACTACACATGAGCTTAAAAACTTATACGTCACGTAATGTCAAATTGTCAGTGCTAACTTCATTACCGACAATTGAATTAAATTATAATCCATTATAGAGCCATTTGGATACTGGTAACTTTCAGATTATGTTAGAGCTTGCCTTACAGCAACAGTTTTGAGAGCAAGTGGAGTGCTGAATATTTATTATGCATTATTTCATTAACTTTAATAAAACAGAGAAAAATACGTTTCTCGTAATTCATATTTATAAAGATCAAATAGTTAGTAACAATCTTCTCACTTTTATATGATCATGTGATCTTCACCTTGCTGCGCTTTATAAAAGTGTTTATAACATGGTTAATTTTATACAGAATTAATTTTTACGGTTAGAAATTGCTGGCTTACATGTTGGCTACACTGTAACTACAATGAATCGAAATTCGAATTGTTAACGCGACCGGAGATTTTTTTCATTTAAACAAGTAGGCAGTGGGGATAAACAAATTATCTTATAGTTATCTCCGTGTAGCAAAATCTTAATATAACTGTTTTAAAACAGTAATAAGCAATTCTATTCAAGTATGCTAGTAAAGTTATTATTCTGCTGTGTTTATAGTTTGTGATTCTAGTATTTCACAGATAAGTGAAAATTTGCCCAGAATACAATCTGTATCTGGTGTAAACAAAAGTCGTTCTTAAATACAAGTAGGACATAAGCAGATGTACTCTGTGCAGTGCTGTGACAGTGTAATTGTTTTCGAACAACAGAGTATTCCAAGGGGTAAGTTAAGACGGTTTGAAATGTTACCGCGTATTTTACTATAGATACTAAATGAGTTAAGACTTGTAGCACTTTAGTATTGCATAATTTTACAAGAATATTAGTTTTACAAGATTCCAAATGGGCCAAAAGTTAATGTAACAACATAAGCCAATTTTTCTTCTATTATTAATGTTTTTTCTTAAAAGTAATCGGTTTTTTATAAGAACATGCCATTTTGTGTATGTGTCATAAAATCACACATGAGGTACATAACTTCAGATAGTTATAGTAATAAATTCTTGAATATCACATGAAGTTTAGGTACCAGTATGTTTAAAGAAGAGAATCCTTCTTTTAGAAATATCTTTATGATAAAAAGTTGATGTAATGAGCAAATAAGTACAGTTTTGTTTTATTTGCAATTTGTATTGTAGGTATAAATTTCATGTTTTTTTTCTGTAATTTTCCTGTTTTTCAGTGGAATGAAATATCAAAAGTTTCTTTTGTTCTATTATGGGCATCAACTTTATTAAACTGCTGTGAAGAAAGTGGTCGAAAGAAAAGAGGATTATGTGATTATGTATACATCTGTTCTATGGAAATAAATATGTTCTGTGGAACATATCAAAATTTTAATTGTATCCTGCTGTATTTTTATTAATTTTTTATAGGTAATGGTATCATATTACCTGAAAATAATGTGTGGCTAATGGTTAGAGTTTAATATGTTGTAAACACTAGCTTTCTTACACATGTAAATGAGAACACAGTTACAAAAATTACAAATTTGAATTACTAAATTCTTATGTCATATAAAATATAGAAAACATAAACATCATATGTCATAGTTATAAGAAAACATAAACATAGATTGCTCAGGAAACTAAACATAATCACTTCATACATGATTTGCAGAGGGTCAGTCACTGTGAATATTTATGTAAGGAGAATAATTTCTAATGTATCCACCAAATATAAACACTTTGATCTAGTAGGTGCATTAAAAATGTGCTCATTGCGTAATGCAGCATGCATTTATAAATACAATACCGTACTTATTACAATAATATAGTATAATGGTTAACAATGTGTGTGTGTGTGTGTGTGTGTGTGTGTTTTAAATAAACAAATAGATTATTTAACTTCCCTTAGAAATATTGTAACTTTGTAATAATAATATTGTAACTTGTATAAGAAGTTGTCATATATTATTTAGATGGATGTCACAAATATTTTTTTAATAATAACCAAAGGAAAACTCTATGAATTTTTATAAACTTAATGATTAACTAAATACTTTGTATTTAGATCTTTAAGTAATGTTAAGAAGGTAGATTAATTTAAAATATCGGTATGGAGAACCATACATGACTTCCATATTCTAAGATTTATATTTAAAATCATTTTCAGCCAAACAGCCAGGGAAGGAATTTTAACAAAAAAATACTTCTTTGTTGCCAATAACGTAGTACACATATAAAAAAAAATTATCCCCTCCCCCTTCAACTATAATTTTGATTTATAGAAAATTACCCCCAGCCCGTTCAACTAGCCTCTTCATTTATAGATATTTCATCTACGTTTCTACAGTGGATTATTAAGATCTTATCAGGATACTTTATCAAAATTAAGTACTTTACTCATGTTACAACAAAAAATGTTTCAGGTAAACTGCCCTTTCCCCGTAACCGATCTTCACCAAAATCAACAGACATTGAGTTCTCTATAGCTCAGGCACATATGTAAAAAATTATTTGATTCTGTTTGAATTTACGGCAGTTATGGTTCGTCATATAAAAAATTACCCATGTTAAAACATAAAACATGAGATTTATAAAACATATCTAAGATTTATATTTAAAATCATTTTTGAAATAAAATATTTTCATAGAACCTACTAACGCTGGGGAAATCTGAGGAGCCAATCAGAGTTGGGCCTACCTGTCACTCTGCTGAATTTGGTGGAAAGCCCTGTCACTGTCGTCAAAGTATCAGCCTTGACAGGGTCCTCTTTTTCTGCAAGCGCGATATATTTTCTCTTATACATGATTTACATTAAAATGAAAAAATTATAATTTTATTGCCTGGCAACAACATTATTTTATTTTCAACAATTAACATTGTTTCAAAAAGTTTAAATAAATTTTCAAGTACTTTACTCTTGTTAAAACGTAAAAGGTTGCAGGTAAACTACCCGTTCCCCGTAACCGATCTTCACCAAAATCGAAAGTCCTTGAGACCTCTACAATTCAGGGAAGTATGCAAAAAATTATTTGATTCTGTTTGAATTTGCTGCTGTTATCGTTTGCCATAGAAAATACCCTTGTTAAAAAAACGTTGCTGGTAAACTACCCCTTCCTCTTAACCGATCTTCACCAAAAACAATAGGTCTTGAGTACTCTACAAATCAAGGCTGTATGCAAAACATTATTTGATTCTGTTTGAATTTGCGGCTGTTATCGTTTGCCAAACAAACAAAATTACCCTTGATAAAAAAAAACCGTTGCAGGTAAACTACCCCTTTCCCTCAACCGATCTTCACCAAAAACAATAGGTCGTGAGTACTCTACAAATCAGGGCTGTATGCAAAAATTATTTGATTCTGTTTGAATTTGCGGCAGTTATCGTTTGCCATAGAAAAAAAATCTACAGACAGACACACAGACACATAGACACACAGACACTTTTTGGAAAACGACTTTTTTTCATGTTTTGAGTGTAGTAGAATCAGAATCTGCAATAATCTCGAACACGATTTTTTTTGCCATCACCATACTTCCATTCCTTAAGGAATATGGAAGTAAAATGAATACATAAATTATATTATTAAAATTGTAACTAATTATAGTGGATTGGCAGCAATAAGAAATTCTGGAATTGGATAGCTAGAAACCCTGTGGCAAATGTCAGTTTCAATTACTGAACCCCCTTTGCATGTGTCAATCGACTTGGAGTTGCACACATGTAAAGTTTAAATCTATGATCACAAATAAAGATATATTGTTATGGATTTGTTTTCTATGATTAGCAAGTCCTCAAAATATAAATGATTTTGGAGCATTATCTGTAAAAACATAATTTAATGAATATTAGGTATATATGTTCAGCAAGGAAGACACTTCTGGGTAATGTATACCTAAAACTGTTTACTTTATTTAGCCAATTTCTTTTATAATTCAGTAGTCCATTAGTCAGGTATTGTCATTATTAGACATTTGTTAAATTATTTTAGTTTAATTAATTGAGATGTTATTTGTACATTGAGTCAAAGTTGTGTACAATGATTTTCATCCACAGATTGAGCGTATGTATTCTGAATATCAGAGCAAAACAATGCAGTGTAACAAATGTTATTTATCCCTATGTACTTTTCCAAACATTGTTCAATATTGTCTACAGTGAACATTTTTCATTTGTTAATTTTGTGTTATAAATAATTTAACGTAATGGTTCCAGGTTACTTGGATCTCTAATCTACTTGCGAATATATTCAGCACAATATTGTATTTCACCAGCACCGGCAGACAGGTTACGTTGTTATGGTAACACACCATAATACATAAATCATGTTAAGTAACCATATGAGTTATGTTAAAAACCATTCAGTGTTTCAAATCAAGGGTTTTGCCAATGACATGTATTCCACTGTTCAGTGCACTGTTGATGCTTGAATCTCAAATACTTCATTTAAATTTAACTATCTGTGTAGCTGTTACTGCAGCGTGAATGATGGGCCATTTAGATGTAATGGCAGCAGTATCAGCAAGAATACACATATAATTCAGTATGGTATTTTGTTAAATGAAGATGGTAGTGAGTGCAATATGCCTAAGAGAAATAGATCAAAAAGTAAAAAACCCAATTCGTCTACAGAAACTACACCAAAAAAGAAGTCTAAGCTAACAAAACAGTCCAAAAAACTTGAGAGAAACTGTAGAATCAGACTTTTGCAGCTTGAAAATGATGCACAAATGAGCAATGAAGCTTGTAGTAATAACAGTGACGATCTTTCTGTAGTTTATGATTTTAAAGAGGAGAAAAAGAACCGAGTGTATGAAGTGATTACTTTGTCTACAAAAACTACACCAAAAAAGAAGTCTAAGTTAACAAAACAGTCCAAAAAACTTGAGAGAAACTGTAGAAACAGACTTTTGCAGCTTGAAAATGATGCACAAATGAGCGATGAAGCTTGTAGTAATAACAGTGACGATCTTTCTGTAGTTTATGATTTTAAAGAGGAGAAAAAGAACCGAGTGTATGAAGTGATTACTTTGTCAGGTGATAGCGATGTTGATGATAGCGATGAAATTGTTTTTCTAGGGTGTTTTAAAACGGAACCTCCAAAACCTGTGGCAGAAGTTTTTATTTCCGAAACATGAGTTTGATTCAAATATAGATAATTTTATTACAAAATTTGAGACGGGTTCCTTGGAATTCCTCCAGTTCCTCCAGTCAAGTGATGCAGATGATGAAGTGTCATCGCAGATGTCGGAAGATAATTTTGACTAAGAAACAAGGAATTGGATGCAGAGACAGTAACTAATTTATATAAGTGCATTAATTAAATGATGCATTACAGTGCGTACAAAATGAACGTTGTGTTGGATAAACACTATAAAAATTGTATTGCAAGTATCATAGTCCATAGATGTTATTGTATTTGCTTATGCATTGCAATTATTTGCTATTTATGCTAAGAGAATTTGTTAGTTCATAGGTTATATAGATCATCGTTTACTTAATTTATTATCATTTATCATGTTAAACATAACAAATGCATGTGACTGAACAAGTACTCATTGGTTAAAAATATGATTTAACTTTAGTTGAAATGTCAGCTTGTTGTAAGTTAGTGAAGACAGTTAATAGAAAAAGACTTTGTAATAAATATGATTTGATTTTGTTGTTGAATTTGTACAAATAATGTCCTTACACCTGTTAACAAATTTTCTTACCTCTCCTTCCTCCTTGGTGACATTATTATGGCAAAATTGCTTTTTAACAAACTATGTTAAAATGTGACTGAACACTTTAGCTCTACACTGTGAAATGGGTGGGGGGGGGGGCTATGAAAGGCTGTTTTTTTTATGGTGATTCATGCCTGGTGTTCTTCTCCTAGACACTATTCACAGTGCAGAGTTATATCCACTCACATATGTATTCAGACATTCTACACTGGCAGTTTAATTGACAGTATTATTCTAACCTGTGGTATTTTTTAACAGTACTGATCAACTGATTTCAAGTAAGGACACCGTTGTATGACTTGCTCCATATATGTGCCATCTGACCTGAATCCTATTCACCTTGCTTGTGCAAAGGTTAAAGTTACATAACAGAATTGCAATTGAATGGCACTGACTGGAACAACTAAGAAGATAAAAAAGAAAAGAATGTAACATGGCAGCAGAGATGTCTCAAGATAAGTTCACAGATGGGCGAGCATGGTCAAACGAAGCTTGGGGTCTTTTGAGAAAACAAGGAACAAATCCAAAATAAGTTAACAGGCTGACACTGATTACTTTGAAAGAATGGAAGGAGTACTGTGGAAAACCTTTTACAAAAGACAGTAGAATTTGTGACGATACAAGCAAACTGGAACACACATGATGAAAATGAGGACGTAACATCTGATGAAGAGTAGTTATAACAAAAAGAAATTGTTAATGAGTTTTGCTTGAAGCTTGAAACAGCTTCGATAAAAGGTTGTCAGCCATGGAATGGTTTTGTTTCTAAAATTTACTGATTTCATAAAGAGTATAATAGCATTCCATTATTTAAGTTCTACCCAGTCATGAACCAGCTAATGTTAGCATCGCTTATATTACAGCAGTATATAACTTTTATGAGGGGTGTGTCAGTACTGTTGAAGTTGGGAATAAGGTGTCCCAATACTTTGCAGTAGCAAAAGGTTTAAGGCAAGGGTGTTACATAGCACCTACTTTATTCAGAATCTGTATTAACACAAACTTAAGTAAAAGACACAAAATGGAGATGTTAATAAGTGATGACTATCTCTACATACTTCCACTTGCAGATGTTCAAGTTGTGGTAGCATTGGACAAACAGGACTCCAGTTGCATGATCCAAAATCTGTGAGGCATACAGATCTTGAAGCCTCGACATAAATTGTGGAAAAACCAAACTGCTGGTTATTGGAGGTGACGGAGCCAATATGACTGTAGATCCACATGTTACAAATATCGGTAGGAAGATATTTCCACATGTTATAATATCGGAATCGGTATGAGGGAACCATACCTGACTTCTATGTTCTAAGATTTATATTTAAAATAATTTACTTGAATTCGGTTCGATAATTTCTAAAAGAATGTTGCCCACCCTCAAACTATTTTCAGTATTTATAGATATCTATAATATTATAGATATTATCTATAGTATTATAGATATTTTTGTTATTATGGGGTGGTCATTTAATATAATGTTATTTTCGAGTCACTTTATCTATAAAAATTAGGTGCTTTATTCTTACAGTATTGTGCGAATTAATGTGAACACATCATAATTATCACAATTTTACTTTTTTTTCACAGTTGGCAACACTTTTATGTCAAAGTAGCTGGGCATTTTGTTTTACTGTTCTGACGGTCAGTGAGTAATGAGACATAGCAAGCTACAGACGCGTTGCATTTTGTTTTTTTTTTTAGAATTATTGTGTTTTTGCTGAAGTAAGCTGAACTAAGGCTTTATTTGCTTTTTATTTTTGAAGATGGATATTACTCCCAAAAAGCGCACTAAAATTGTTACTTTGAGTGAACACACATCAATGACTCAAAGAGATATTGCCAAGGAGTGTGGTGTGAGTGTAGGAGCTGTCAACAAGATTTTGAAGCAAAAAAGGGACACTGGGACGATTGAAGTGAACAGAAAAGGGAAATGTGGAAGGAAAAGAAAGACAACAGCAAGGGATGAAGCTTTTTTAATAAGGGAAAGTAAATTAAACCCTAGGAAAACCAGCCAAGAACTTCAGCAAGACTTAGCACATGCTGGAGTTATTGTTCATGACTCCACCGTACGAAAACGACTTATAGAAGGAGGAAGAAAAACAGTCAGACCTAAAAAAAAAAACAGTTATTGACTGCTGCCATGATGAAAAAACGATATGATTGGGCAAAAAAACATGTGAGCTGGACTGTTGAAGATTGGAGAAAAGTGTTGTTCTCAGATGAGAGCCTTTTTTGGTACAAGGACAGCGATCTCGTTTCTTTAGAAAAAGTGACAACGAAAAACTTACGACAGCTCATATTGATCAAACAGTTAAACATCCGTTAAAGAAGATGTTCTGGGTCTGCTTTTCTTATAAAGGTACCGGACGCCTTGTACCGATCGAAGGCATGATGAACTCGCAAAAATACAGAGACTTACTAGAACACAGATTGGAAGCTGAACTAAGAAAAGTTGATGCCAACGGTCAAGCAGTTTTTCAACAAGATTCGGCTCCATGTCACGTGTCCAAGATCATGATGAAATATTTCAAGGACAAAAAGATATCATGCCTTGAATGGCCAGGAAACTCACCGGACCTTAATCCGATTGAAAATCTGTGGGCTACTGTAAAAGCTAGACTTCGTAAAATAGATTGCACAACAAAAACAAAACTGATTGAGGCTGTAATCCACTCATGGTTTCGAGACCAGCAAATATCAGAAAACTGTAAAAAACTTGTTGATTCTATGCCAAAACGTGTTGAAGAAGTTATAAAAGTCAAGGGAGGACATATTTCTTATTAAAACAATTCAAATTGTATTCTTTCCTCTTTTTTCTTCGTCTATAACTAATAAATGTTGTTTTTTTCAAATTATCACTTGTGTTCACATTAATTCGCACAGTACTGTACAAAGAAACTGAACTATGCAGATAATTATCCCTCCTCCTCAACCAATCCCCACCATTAATGATATTTACACTTTCATACAGTAATAGTTTTATTGTATGCAATTTCATATCCTTCAAAATTAAATATTCCTACTTTACTTGATTTCAGCACAGCAATTTTCAAAATATCACCCTCCCCCTTCAACTAACCAATCCATTTATAATTATCTCATTTACCACTTTACAGTGGATTAATATGCTTTATTTTTGAGGCACTTATTTATTAAAATTAAGTACTTTACTCTTGTTAAAACACAAAACAATGCAGGTAAACTACCCCTTCCTCCTAACCAAACAACCTGGTTGCCTGGCAACTAAATTATTTTATTTTTAACAATTACCAGTGTTTGAAAAAGTTTAAATGAATTTTTAAGCACTTTACTATTGCTAAAACGTAAAATGTTGCAGGTATACTACTCTTCCACCTTAACTGATCTTCACCAAAATCAATAGGCACTGAGTCCTCTACAACTCGGGCACATATGCAAAAAATTATTTGATTCTGTTTGAATTTGCGGCAGTTATCATTCACCGTAGAAAAAATTCTATACACACACTTTTTGGAAAATTACCTTTCTTCATGTTTTGAGGGTAGTACAATCAGAATCGACCTTTATCTCGAACAAGATTTTTTTCATGATCACTCATTACACTCATGATTCCCTTTCGGAACATGGAAGTAAAAATTGGCACTTTTTAAAGTATCTTGGAATTACATTATCTAAGGATGGCAAAAATTATGAACATATTAGCTGTAAAATAAAATAAGGGATATGGCAGCTGAATTCTACGCTTTGGAATGGGAAAATAACCCATAAAACCAAAAAGATGATGTACTCTGCTATCTTGGAAAGTATAGTCTAACTAAACTCGTGTTACAAATAAAATTTATGTTTGTGTTTAATAAAAATTAAGGTTTGAGAAAATTTATAAGTTATAAATTTATTATTATTTTTTGTATAAGTTATATATTTTAATTATTTAATTAGTTTTTATTATTTAATTAAAAGTATTAATAATAATTTATTTCCGTGTATTATTTTGCTAGGCTCTGTAAAGAAATATTTGTACTATTGTGTTAATCAGATTATGTCAAAGCTGGGTCGATTTGTAGTCACTTCTAACTCAGCTCCTTTTTTTTCTTCTTCTTCTTCTCAATTTCTTTAGCTATTACTTTCTAAGTTAAATTAAAAATGAAATAAATTACTTTAATTACTCAAATAATTAAGAAAACTCGTATTTAGAAACAGTAATGACATTTATTAAAAGTGATGCGATAATCTTATGTGCATCGACTATTGCTGCAGCTGAGACTCAATTCCCAGGTCGATTGTGTCAACTAACAAAATATATAAAATTAAAATATTGATTAACAAGGTTCTTTGAGCTGTAGAAATGGTCAGGGAAAGGCAAGTTACAAAATACTATACTTACAATTAATTAATACTTAATTACTATTACGTAAAAGAAAATTACAGTATATTTGAAAATAATGTCATTTAAAAATTGAACCAGTTAGCTGCGTATGACGTCACGTAGCTGTTGACTCACCGTGGCATTGTACTGCTGGCAAGATGAACTCGAAACATGGCCGCCATTGACTTCGGTTTTCACCCAACTATGCCGGCTCCTGGTTTTTTCCTCTCACCAATTGTAATTGTGATATTTTCTTCTGCGATAGTGTAGTTCCTCTGGATTCTTTGATTGTAATGTTCTTTTTCGCTCAGAGAGGTAGTTTGATGCGATATTACTAGTGTCGTATTAAGTGTTCAAAATCTGGCTAAGTTCTTTGTTCAATGGAATAGTATTAATTTGAAAATTCCAACATGTTGGATAATTCTTGGTGTCTTTGGTGTTTAATTATATGTATCTTTTTACTGGTTCTTCATTTTGTTAATTGATTGAGTTATTTTTATTAATTTTATGTTTATAACCTCTTCTGTAACTCTTCATAGGGTACTTTCAACTTAGTTCAAATTATTATATTTTTTAGATCTCCCTTCTGCACGTTCCCATCCGTTCTGGTTCGTGTTTAACAATCAACTGCTAAATGAAATCGTTATTTAATATAGTAATTCCAGAAATATTTTGGTATCCTATTCCATTGTCTGAAATCAGCTGTTCGTCTTTGACCAGATCTGATCTCATAGAAATATATGACATTTTTTTCTATTTTATAGCTATAATTTAATTATTTTTTAATTTCATGAAAATTTAAGTACCTAGCAATATTCCTGTTCTAATTTTACATAAATCAATATCCAACATGACCTATTTTAGTTTCAATTAAGCTTAAAACTGGCATTTTTTGACATTTCTTATAGGCCTTATTATAATTCACATAATTATAAATTAAATGGCTTACAAGTCGTTTTATGTTAACATTGTCCTTAAATAAGATTACTTATTACATCATTATTCTTTGTCTTTAACAATTTGTTGTTACAACAAACCGATACTGATTAATTTACATTTTATTTGTACTGTGTCCTCTCTTAGGCATTATATTACACATTCCCAATAAAGTCAATTTTATCCTCTGATCATTACATTTACTATTATATATTTCTGTGATAATTATAATTAAGTATCTTTATTCTAAACTAACTAATCTCTGTTAATTTTATACAGTTTTATCTAACTTATCCTTTTGGATTTGATTACATAGTAAAAGTTGAATTTGGCCTAAAAATCAGTTTTGCTTTGCTACTGATATTATAACTAGTTTGCTTCCTTATTATTTTTCTGGTTTACAATTTAAAAGATATTATGATTACTTCCTTGCCTTTCCTACCTTAACAAAACTTTAACACAAATTAACGTTATTTAACTATAACAAAACATCTTATAATCTAACATTTTCGATTACATATAATGAAAGTTCATGTTCCCACATTTATATTATTATGAAACAATCCTTAAGTCTTATATCTAAATACTTTATTACAATTAATAATATTTCAGTCATTTTCTGTCTTTTTGTTTGTTTGATTGTGACTTCACTTTAAGCTACCTCCTAACTGCATTATTCTCTATTACAGTGTGTTATAATGGGCTTTTTTTTTTTTTTTTTTTTTAAGAATAGGGAAATTTACAATTTATTATCACTAGTTTTGGTATTTCACTATTATAGTTTATACTTGATACCACTTTGCTTCTCACTGAGGTATTCTTTATCACCTACACTAATGGTAGTCTTTAATCTTTTCTTGTTAATATTCTACTTTCTACACTGGTGTTATATCTATATTTAATTTACATTCTTTACCTATATGTAATGTATCCTGTAACTTGGGTTACTGGGATTTAGGGTTTTGTGTCATTATTTTGAATCTTATTAAATTGTACCTATCTGTCATAAGATTTGAGAAGTAACCTTCCCTAATACTACACTCTTTGTACAAAGCTTGAATTAGTTGGTCCTTTTATTCTCCTTCAATGAGTATGGTATTGTTTTATGTTTGGATCCTTTGATGTGGTTATGTTAATAATTCATCCATGATTATCTTTCCTTACTGCTCCTTATCATACTGGGTATACTGATGATGTACTGGGGTTTTAATCATCATGTGGTTGATGTATATTGTTTTATATAGATTGTTCAATTTATATGGACCAAGAATTTTTTTTTTGTATAGTCTGTTGTCAGCATTTGATTTACTATAATGATCAATTTATTTAATTTATTTTTTAATCATTTTGTTATTACTCACTACAGATTGTTTCTTCCTTTTCTTTTCAAGGTTGTATTAAGTTATATTCAGGGTGAAAATTCTGTTATGCTACATATGCTCTCCTGTAAAAGTGATTAATTCAGATCATACGTTCAGTATGGATGAAACAATTACTTCTGATTCTTATATTTACCATATATTTATTCGTTATTTCACTTTATATACCTACTTTTCCACTATTGAGCTCTCAGTTGATATGTATTGCAATAGAACATTGTAGTAAGGGAAATGTAGCCAGGACTACATGCTGTTATAACAGGTTATGATGTTATAGACATGTTAAAATTTGATTTGTGTCTGAATATGTAAATTAGATGTAAGTATTGAAATAAGAATTCCAAAAACACTATTATGTATTAAAATGCCCATAAATGTATTTGTGATCATGTCATGTGCGAGTTAATGGTGCGAGTGCGCGTGTCAGTCGTATTTTTTATGAATAGCTCAAGTATAAATGAACGTACCGAACAGAGATTTGGACAGCACACGCATCTTAAATAGCGCTATATTTTCTGGGTGTCAGAGACTTGCTACGTAGTTTGTAAATAGGGATTTTGTTAGTAAAAAGCAGTTTCTATAAAGTCCTTATCTTTTAGAAGGCAGAAAATTCATAGATAAAATCTATACCTGCTTCTGCAGAAATCTGCAAATCGTTTCAAGAAATCGTCTATCAGTTTTAGCCATCAATCGCGTGATAGCTGTTTCGACCAATCAGCGGCCCCAATTTCCATTAAGATTGGGTCTCCGCCGACGAATATCTGGTCAGTTCCATCCTGCAGCTCGAATATTACAGACGTGCTCTCTGTGCGAGTTTTTCGAACAGAAACGTGCTTTTGTACGAGTGATCAGGGTCAATTTAGCAACGAGTTACCCGTTGCTGATAACTTGACTGGGTACGAACTCATTATTACAAAAAAATAAGATATTTAATATTGTTAAACGGTGCTAGTATCGCGTGAGTAAAGTTTTCCGCATAGGGAAGGTTTATCCATCCGGGCTGAACTCCTATGTGATCGCGAGGACACCTCAAGACGCGGGAAGGTGTATGCTTAAAGCACCAAAAATAAGTAAGATTAAATTAATACCCATTTTGTGCCCTGAGATAAGATTAGACTGATTACCGGTGTGACGGCGTGCGAGCGTACAAGAGGAGCTCCAGCGAGGCGGGAGTGTGCTGAACGGTGGAGACGAGAGAGGAGCAGATTGCGGCGATTCACAGGACTGGCAGTAGACGAATCAACCCACGAAAACAACATCCAAGTAACAAATTGACGTTTCTTTTTAAAATCAGATTAATCTGATTTCAGAGACAATTTTGCAATAAAATAAATATTTTGTAAACTACAAACCATAAAACATTTTGTCTTAAAATATACAACCTTGCTCCAGATAACTGACTATATTGTTCCATTATTACTATGCCTAACATATGTTTTGTCGCATAGTAAATGGCGCTTGCAACGATGGGGCTCGAAAAAATGCAAGAGATATATTAAATAACCTGTTCATAGTATTAAATTGCAATACCCAACGTTTGGCACGACAAAATTGTATGTTATAAAAAAAAATTTTTTGTAGTGTTTGATATTACAATTGTCTTCAGAGTGTGTATCATTTAAATATTGCATATGCTCAGAAAGACTAGTGTTTAGGTTAGAATCGTAAATTAGTATTGGGACGTTATCTGGAGTGAATTATCTTATTTGTGCATGTATAAGTTAAGGATTTATGTAGACATTGTGTTGAATGATTTCTGACTGTTTACTGTGCATTGCGCTAATAGTTTAGAATAGTTGAACATTAAACTTTATCAGTAAGAATAAGTGTGCCGTACGTAAGTCAAGACATTAAGATAAACTTTGTTGTGATTTGTTTTGGTGTTCAAAATGGCTGAATGTTTATCAGCCGATTTACAATCGACACTAAATGCAATCTTAGCTAATATTCAGTCTGTACGAGATGATAATAAGCAGTTACGTGATGAAAGCAATAAAAATAATAAAGCATTATAAGACGACAATAAACAGCTACGTGAAAATTTAAAATCCGTGCATGAAGATAGTAAAATATTAAACGAAAACTTGAAGTCTGTAAGAGACGAAGCTAAAAATCAAAATAAAAAAATCTTCGCTGCTATTCACGAACAAGCTAAACAAAATAAAGCCATAGTTGAAGCTGCTGAAAGCAAAATCACGGAGAATGTTGAATCTATCCACGTGGAGTTTGAGTCCGTGATAGACTTAACCAACACACGCGTAACGGAATGTGAGACGCGTGTGCTAGCAGTAGAAGAACATGTGCAAGCGCAGACGACCGCGGTAAATGATTCCATAAACACCTGTGAAAACAAATTAGAAAGATTAGAACAAAAAGTAAAACAAATACAACAGACTAGTCCACTCGCAAACCAGATCACTTATATATACAAAGCACAGGACGACATCAACACATGCATGAAATTTTATGGCATAAAATGAATATAAGAAATAAACAATGGAAAAAGCCGGATCGCGAGCAAAATTCACCCAAATTAGGTAGTCATAAAGTCGCGACTATAACAAAGATAACACAGATAATGAAAACGGTACAAAAAAACGCGTAAGGTTGCACGGTGTGAGACCGTGCAAAACAAATAATAATAATAATAATAATAATAATAATAATAATAATAAACAAAGTACCAGTCAGATACAGAAATGCAATGAAAACATATAAAATAATAACATGAGTAGAACCTACTGTGTACCTTGTATCTGGTGTATACCCAAATGATGTACGTAATGAACTTATAAGTGACAGTAATGACGATGTAGTTAATATGCCTAGGGATAGTGATAAGTTAGATAGTAGATGTTGGACAATAATGTTGGTATTTAATGTGGGAATTATGTTATTGGAAGGTTGGCTAATCTGATCACATTCCAATTCTGCTTGCATAGGCAGACATGACGTTACAGTGCTCTGAGCGTCCGAATACAACAGATGTGACTTACGCTTGTTGCGTTCGGCTGTCATCTTAATTCTTTTCACGTCGCAACTTATTATGTAGGCCTTAGGCCTAAATCGTTTCATTTAATGTATTATTCAAGTGTTGCATAAATTGCGTTCCTTTCTATAATGTAAATTTTTTCTAATGTGATTTCTCAGACTTCATTATGCGTAGAAGGCTTAGCTAACCTTCTCAAATTCTAAATTCAATTGTACCATTTACGTACAATAAACGTTTAAAATTACAGTCGGCTTATCCACAATTATTTTCACCATTCTGGCCAATTTAACTCCACGACATTATCAAAAATGATCAACCAAGGAATCTACACGTCAAGGTTTATTGTTCAACAAAAATATTAATCAAACACAATTCTTAACATTTTTTGGTCACTCCGCGCCTGGATTCATCATTTTAACATTTTTTCACAACTTTATACCTTACCGAGCGGCTTCTCACCTAATCATTTTTTTACTCCAATTTCTGACCATCACGGGCGATTCAGTATGTTCACTGATCCGACCGTGTCGGTATTTATTCAACATTTCTTTCGTCGTCGTGATTGAACTTCATAGACAGCACCAGTACATAAAAAATCCACGTGTTAACGCCTACACGCCAGGGTTTGAGCAGTTTCAAGTTGAGAGTAGTCGTCCATCCAGTCCGTGCGTGTCTACCATCTGCTCCACGGCCTCAACGCTGCAAAACATCTCACCGAAGGTACGACATCAACGCCATCAGTAAAAGGTGCGTAAAATGACAGAAGAAGGCTTAAGAGTGTTGGTTAAAAAGAGAGGCGGCTTAAAGTCTGCCATAGTGAGAATCAATTCCGCAGTAGTTAGCTTTGATAAAAATAGCAATACCAAGCATTTTCCAACTGTGAGACTAGAAAGTTTAAAGAGTTTATCAATAAAATATGATGAGGTCCAGTCTGAGATCGAACTAATTTCTAAAGACATAAATGCTGCCCAAGAGGACAGAGTCGAGGTTGAAGAGCTTATATATACAACCGAGGCTAAGATTTTACAACTAATAGACACTTTCAACATCCAGACTGAATCTCAAACATTAAGCAGTAACATTCAATTAAAACCTATAAAGCTGCCCTGCTTCACAGGTAACATTCTCGAATGGCAGCACTTTTACTCGATTTTTTTAGACTTGGTACATGCTAGATCTGACTTAACTTCAGTGCAAAAATTACATTACTTATATTCATCTCTCAAAAATGAACCACTAGATTTAATCAAGGCTTTGCCTATTTGTAACGAAAATTATTCAATAGCGTTAAGTTTGTTGTCCGCTAGATATGACAATAAATTCATATTAGCTAAATATTATATTCAAAATTTATTAGAAGTGAAGTCTACAACCAAGGACTCTGTACAGAGCTTAGCAGAATTTACAAATACCATAACGTCTTCTGTCAATTCTCTGACAGCCATGCAATTGTCAGTGGATTCATTTGAACTTATTGTCATACAGCTATTGTCAACAAAACTTGATCATTCCACATTTAAATTATGGAAAGAATCTATAGATTCTGAAAATCTTCCCAACTTTCAGAGTTTTATACAGTTTCTAAATGCCCGTAGACAATTATTAGAAAACACGTTACCGCTAGAAGCTGGACAGCAGCTTAACAAACCAATTCTAAAATTTAACAATAAGTCTGAAAAATCTAAGTCACGAAACTCTGCTGGCAGCACTGCATTTAAAAGTTATCATTCTATTTCAAATAATCATTCATGCTCATGCTGCAAGGCAAGTCACCCAATTTATATGTGTGACAAATTTCGCGATTTGAGCGTATCGGAACGAGGGCAATTTATATTAAAGCATAAATGCTGCACTAATTGTTTGAGACCAGATCATTTTTCACCTAATTGCAAGGTCAAGCAGTCATGTAAGATCTGTTCCAGACGACACCATACATTGCTTCATATAAATAATGGGTTAAAACACAGTCCTGCCAGCAGTAGTAATTACTGTTCATTTAAGCTGCAATCAGCGAACAATGTTATCTTATCTACAGCCGTCGTATTCGTTATCGACTGCGCTGGTAACAAGCAACTTGCGCGAATCTTGCTAGATGCAGGATCTCAAGTTAATTTTTGTACTGCATCATTTGCAAAAAAACTGCAACTTAACTTAACTAAATCTAATATACCAATCTCAGGTATTAATAATGCAACATGTTGCGCTACTAATTTGGTATCAGTTCGTATTGTTTCTCGTTATCAAGGGTTTACTTTTAATGCTCAATGCGCAGTCTTATCTACTTTGACCCACAAACTTCCAGCACAATCTTTTGACGTAAAACATTTTAATATCTCAGATAATATTTTCCTTGCTGACCCAAATTTTAATGTATCAGCTGACATAGACATATTTTTGGGGGCGCAGTTTTATTTAGACTTGATTCAAGCTAACAAATATGTTCGTGGTCCTAACTTTCCGGTTATACAAGAAACTAAGTTAGGCCATATTCTAGCAGGCAATTTACCTAAGTATTGTCATTCAAAGGGTCCTGCCGTTTCGTTCTTGGCAAGAAACAACGATGATCAAATTCTAGCGTCTCTTGAGAAGTTTTGGGAGACTGAAACCGTCCTTGATAATGCACCCATTATTAACGATTCAGTTTGCGAAGAACATTTTGTTAAGTCTACTCATCGTAATAATGAAGGTAGATTTGTCGTCTCACTGCCATTCGTGTCTGATAATGCCCAGCTGGGTGAGTTCTATGCTACCGCTGAAGCGAGATTTTTAAGTTTACAACGCCGGTTCAAGCGTAATTCTGAGCTTGCGGGTGAATATGCAAATCTTATTCAGGAATATAAGGATCTTGGCCACATAGCGTTGGTTGACGATTGTTCTGTTGATTCCAAGGTTTCAAATACCTACTATTTGCCTCATCATGCCGTTTTTAAACATTCTAGTTCCACGACGAAGCTTCGCGTCGTTTTTGATGGTTCTGCTAAAACTACCAATGGTCTATCTCTCAATGATATTTTGTTAGTGGGCCCAAATGTCCAGCAAGATCTTTTCTCAATTCTTTTGCGATTTCGTATACACAATTATGTTCTAATCGTTGACATCGAGAAGATGTATCGGCAAATTCTAGTGTCTGATAACGATTGTCATTACCAACGTATTCTATGGCGTGATTCTTCGCTTGAACATTTTAAACATTTCGTGCTGCGAACTGTAACATACGGTACTGCTAGCGCTTCATTCTTGGCAACTCGCTGCCTTATTCAGATTGGTAAGGATAATGAAGCTTCCTTTCCTGACGCTGCTTCAGCTATAATTAATGATTTTTATGTTGATGATTTGTTGACCGGTGCAGACACCATTTCTAATCTGATCAAGTTAAAATCTGACTTAAGTACGTTGTTGAGTCAATATGGCTTTACTCTACATAAATGGGCATCAAATGAACCAAGTGTAGTCACTGAGCATAGTAATTTATCACTTCCATTAAACAAACAAGGCAATGTGCGTACGTTGGGCATTCTTTGGAACAACTTTGCAGATTCATTCATGTTTGACATCAAGTCATTTCCAGTTGAGTCAAGTATTTCTAAGAGGAGAATCCTGTCAATTATAGCGGGTATCTACGACCCATTGGGACTCATTGGTCCAATTGTTTTCCTTTATAAACAGTTTATGCAGCAACTGTGGTTGTGCAATCTTGGATGGGATGAGCCAATTTCTGAGCAATTATATTCGTATTGGCGTTCATTATGCGACAAGTTGTATTTAATTGGTGAAATTATTGTTCCACGCTCCATACGCAGCAAGTCTGAGCCCAAGCTAATTGAATTACATGGTTTCGCAGATGCCTCTGAAAAGGGTTATGGATGTTGCATTTACATTAGAGTTATTTATCAAGATTCAATGGCCTCTTGTCACCTTTTGTGTTCTAAATCTCGTGTGGATCCACTACGACAGGTGTCATTACCCCGCAATGAGCTCTGTGCTTGTTTGTTGTTATCGCGACTTTTATTCAAGGTCACCTCTGCTCTCCATTCCTTTGTCAATAGCGTACACCTATACTCCGATTCCATGGTATCTCTTATTGGATTCATGCTCAGTCTTCTAGGTGGAAGACTTACGTCGCTAATCGTGTTGCTGAGATTCAGCGTCTCACTGAATCCCACACATGGCATCATATTGATTCGCAACATAATCCTGCTGACATTATTTCTAGAGGATGTCACCCTGACGTTTTGCGCGATTGTTCGCTTTGGTGGCATGGTCCTACTTGTCTGTCTCAATCTTCTGAGCCCAATGTTTTTTCACCTTCTAATGTTCCGCTTCCTGAATGTTCCGTTGAGGAGAAACAAACCCCCAAGCTTTCTCTAATTTCTACCTTACGTATTGATCTCTCTAAGGACTTTTCCTCGTTGCACCGACTGACCCGCGTGTACACTTATTGCTTTCGATTTATCAAAAATGCTAGACCCTCAATGGCAGAGAAAATTTCGGGAGTTCTTACCCCTACCAAAATTCATTCTACCCTTAACTTTTTCATGAAGCAATCCCAGTCAATCCATTTCGCTACTGAGCTTAATTGCCTTCGAAATGGAGCTTCTGTCTCCATTAGGAGTAAACTGTCTTCTCTTGACCCATTTCTTGATGAGTTTGGCATCATACGTGTCGGCGAACGTCTACAGCAGTCGCAACTACCCTATGATAATAAGCATCCAACTGTCTTGCATCCTTCGGCTCACATCACTCGCCTCATAATTGAGAGTGAGCATATTCGACTTCTCCACGCTGGTGCTCAACTTGTCCGTCATTCACTTCGTCAACGCTGGTGGATTATTAACGCCAAGATAGTGATTCGTTCCATCATTCGTAGATGCGTCAAATGTCTCAGATTTAATACCAAATATCAAGCTCAAAGGCTTGATGTTTTGCCATCTCCCAGGGTTACTCCTTCCAGGCCGTTTTTATTCTGTGCAGTGGATTATGGTGGTCCCTTCATGATCCGTCATGGCGGGCAGAGATCTAGGACTCTGTCCAAGTCATATGTGTCTCTATTCATTTGCTTAGCCACTAGGGCCATTCATTTGGAATTGGTTTCCGACCTCACGGCCAATGCGTTTATAGCTGCCTTACGTCGCTTCATGGCCCGTAGGGGCATACCTAGCCAATTGTATTCTGACAATGGCAAGAACCTTAGGAAAGCCCGCAACGTCTTGCATGACCTTTACAATCTCTGGCATAACAAGGATGCTACCTTAACAATTCAATCATTTGCAACTTCTCATGGTATTAAGTGGTCATTCATTCCTCAATCGTCACCTCATTTTGGTGGGGTATGGGAGAGCGGTATAAAGAGTTTGAAATATCATTTGCGCCGCGTTGTCGGCAAGTCCATACTCACGTTTGAGGAGTTTACTACGGTCTTATCACAGGTAGAGGCCTGTCTAAACTCACGTCCATTATTTGCCGTTTCATCGGATGTAAACGATCCAGTGCCACTTACCCCTGGCCATTTTTTAATCTGTGCACCATTAACGGCAACACCTGATCCTGACTTGTCACACGTTCCCATCTCTCGTATCGGCCGTTGGCAACTTCTCCAGAAGTTTGTCCAAGCTATTTGGAAAGCATGGTCGCGCGACTACCTACACCAATTGCAACAGCGTCACAAATGGAAGTTCGCTAAAGAAAACGTTTCCATTGGTGACCTGGTCCTGCTAATCGAGGATAACTTGCTTCCATTAGCATGGAAATTTGGGGTAATCACAGACACATTTTCCGGACCAGACAATTTAATTAGGGTAGTTGACGTTCGTGCGCCTGTTGGCACCTTTCGCAGACCAATTCACAAGTTATGTTTGTTGCCAGCGCGGGACGAAGCCTAGACACGATGTCAATGTAACTACTTAGCACAACGTTATGTTTTACTTGGCCACGAGCTTTTCATTACTTAATTGTTTGATAGTTTGGCCGACTTCAATTATGATGATATGTGCTGTCACAAACATTTTTTAACACGTTATATATTGATATTGCATTATAGTGTATCTCATATATCAAATTCGCATGTATTTTGTAATTGTACAAACATGCATTATGTTATTATATTTATACTTATTATATTGTCATTGTGGTATACTTTACTTATTCTTGTATTTACATGTATTGATAATTCTGTAAGACATATACTATGTCCTTTGTATATTCATATTTGCTATTGGTAGTGGTTTATGTATTATGTCTATTGGTGGTATTGGTTCTTATGTTATGTATTTTGTTATATAATATTCACATGGATTTTGGAACTATAGAAGCCATATATGCATTTGCTGCACATTTTTTATTGATATTTGTGCATTGCTATTTCACTATTCTATGAATTTTTATGTGTTACTTGTAATTGCTCAACGCATGCATTACATTTTTGTATGAACATATTTACTGCATTTGTCACTTGTACTATTATATTGTATTTTATGCCTTGTATTCATGTATTTTGTAATTATGCAACACACTATTTCTATTGTATTTTTTCATGTATTTTGTAACTATGCAACACATATTTTGTACCTATATACTTTGTATCTATGTAACACATATTATTGTACCCGCATCTATTGTCTATGATTATGCACCACGCATATATTTGCACATATTTTTGAATTTGTATTTTACGATCATGTATCGCACATATATTATTATTCATGTATTTTTGATTATGACATACATGTTATTACGTTTATATAGTTGTAACTATTCAACAATGCATAATCTATTTTCGCATGTCAATTTATTTGTGCATTCTTGCAATTGTTTGGTATAGCATGTGCTATTAATTATTATACTACAGCGTTATGCTTAATCTATGTTTTTATATGCATATAACTTTTTGTAATAATCTTTGCCTATTCATTTTATATTCAATACTATTATGTATAAATCAGCTGGCCTTGACTAGCTTGGATTGTTAATCATGACTTGCATAAATATTTGCAATTTATATCTGGTCCATCAAGGGATGAGTCACAGATTATCCATTATCAAGTTTCATGCTTTGTATTGTATGCATCTCTGCTGATACAAGCACGTTTATAATCATGTATGAATCAGTTTGCAAGCCAACTGTGGCCTGTCTAACTTTATCATTATCATTAAAGTTTTATCTCTGAGCAGTTTAATGTTATAATCTTTGTTATCTAACATTTCAATGTCGACAATTAAGACATCGAACTACTAATGGTTAATATCTATTAGTAAGAACGTACATGTTTGTGTTTTCTTTATAATATAAATTGTTAAAAATGTATTACAAAAAAATCGCTCGATTTTTGCGGGCAGTTATGGACAATAATGTTGGTATTTAATGTGGGAATTATGTTATTGGAAGGTTGGCTAATCTGATTACATGCCAATTCTGCTTGCATAGGCAGACATGACGTTACAGTGCTCTGAGCGTCCGAATACAACAGACGTGACTTACGCTTGTTGCGTTCGGCTGTCATTTTAATTCTTTTCATGTCGCGACTTATTATGTAGGCCTTAGGCCTAAACCATTTCATTTAATGTATTATTCAAGTGTTGCATGAATTTCGTACCTTTTCTATAATGTAAATTTTTTCTAATGTGATTTCTCAGACGTCATGATGCATAGAAGGCTTAGCTAACCTTCTCAAATTCTAAATTCAATTGTACCATTTACGTACAATAAACGTATAAAATTACAGTCCGCATATCCACAATTATTTTTTCCATCCTGGCCAATTTAACTCCACGACATTAACAAAAATGATCAACCAAATGATCAACAAAAAAACTCGTCAAGGTTTATAGTTCAACAAAAATATTAATCAAACACAATTCTTAACAGATGTAATATATTAAAAGGTAGGATAAATAACTGTAAGGGAAATGTTTTAATAGACAGTGGTGCTCAGATCTCATTCATCAGTGAAAAATTTATCAATAAGAACATTGTAGAGTTTAAGAAAGTACCAATATTACCGATTAATAATACAACTATTAAGACAGCCACAAACGAAATTCAAAAAGTAAATAAGCAAGCATACATAACCATTTCATCGCAAGATATGGAGCTTGAGACACCAGTGTTAGTTATTAAGGATTTAATTTACGATGTCATCATAGGAACAGACACTTTAAAAAAAATAAATGCCATCATTGATTTTAGTAAAAATGAATTAGTATGTACGATTAATAATCATCAGTATAAGATAGTATTAGGAAATAATAACGTTGATAAGCAATCTGAAGCGAGGGACATTCGCATAACCAAGCCGGTGGCTAAGGTGGTTGTAAACAATAACAAAGATAATGTGAATAATACAGAGCAATTAACCTCGAGTCAACGGGACAAATTAAACCAGCTGATAAAGAGACATATGGAGACATTTCAAAACACCCACACTACTACACATGTATACACGCACGACATCCAAGTTACGGACGAAAATAAATTCGTACGTAAGACGTATCCTATTCCACTGCACTATCAGAAATTGGTGGATGAGGAAATCGATAAGATGTTGGACGAGAACATCATCGAACGGTCCAACAGCAATTTCCTTAACCCAATGGTTATCGTAAAAAAAAAATAACGAGATTAGGATATGTCTTGATATGCGTAATCTAAACAGTATCACAAAAAAATGTTTTGATTGCGCTCCAAATGCAGAAAACCTATTTACCAAGTGCCACGGTGTCCAATATATGTCTCGGTTGGATTTAAAAAGTGGTTTTTGGCAAATCCCATTAGCTCAGGATAGCAGAAAGTTCACGGCATTTTTATATAGAAATAAATGCTACCAGTTCAAAGTAGTGCCCTTTGGTCAGGTAACCAGCCTCACTGCAATGGTGAAATGCCTGGAATTAGCGTTGGGTCCTGAGGTGGAAGACTTTGTGAGTGTTTACGTCGACGACATATTAGTCATATCTAAATCGTTTGATGAGCATTTGAAGCATCTGGACATTGTTTTCAGTAAACGCCGTCAGGCCAACTTGATACTTAACTATGAGAAATACGAATTCAGTAAGTCTGAAATAAAATTTTTAGGACATAATATTATATCGGCGCAGGGTGTAAGTACGGACACTGAAAAGATAGAATCCATCACGGGATTTCCTACACCTAAAAAAACGAAGGACATTAGAGCATTCCTAGGACTTCTTGGGTATTACCGTCGGTTCGCACCGGCGTATGCGAAGACAATAGAACCAATGTTGGAACTACTTCGGAAAAACACCAAATGGCGATGGGTAGCAAGACATGAAGAGGCATTTAATGCGGTGAAGGCCTTATTTAAAGAGAATTTACACGTGTTTCACCGAGAGAAGGAAGGAACAAAATAAAAAGCCGAAAATAAAATAAAGAAATAAGCCGAAATAAAAATTGTTATGTTCTTAACTGTGATGCTTCGGATTATGCCGTTGGTGGAATTTTATATAAAAAAAATAAGAATGGTGATGTTAAAGTCATCGCCCATGTAAATCGGTCGTTAAAAGGCGCTGAGCGAAACTATTTTACTGCCGAAAAAGAAATTTTAGCTATAGTATACTGTGTTAGTAAGTTTAGGTATTATTTAGTATGTAAGCATTTTGAAATGTTATCGGATAACCTATTACCTCCCAGATGCCCAGAAGGTTCCACTGGAAATAGGTATATTATTAAAAAAATACAGCAAACTCTCGATTATCTAGCCTAATCACCGGACAAATGCTCACGGATAGCTAAAAACACGGATAATGCGAGTTTGTGCTTTTTAATGCACAACGAAACTTTTAATAATAGGGAACATAGAATACTGTTTGAAAATGCAATAATGTCAAACATTTAACACATTCAATTATCACTGTTATCAATAAGGTAAGCCGAAATAAAAATTGTTTACGTCTATTGTTGGTAAAACACTTGAGGTACAAAAACTATACAAGACGTCAATCAGCCATGACTGTTATCACAGAACAGCAACAAAGAACTGCTATACAGTACATTGTTTGGTGTTTAATTCTTGAACAAAGCATGCCGCCAGGTCACTTGCAGACGAGAGAGCGCTCGAATTCCAAGCGCGCAGTTCACATTATTCAAAATGCCGTGACGAAAATAAAGGAAATAAAATAAGACAATAAACCTCGGGGATGCACAGATAACCAACAAACCGGATGATCAGCACACGGATAATCGAGTTTGCTGTACGTCTTTTCGTGTTTTTAGCAAAAACATTAATTTTATTTGCAGAGTATAGGCTACTGTTCAAAGGTTTATATTAAATTTGTTACAGGAGTGGCATTAATACATTGCAACAGTCTCAAAATCTTCAAAGAGACAAACTTATTAAACAAAGTCCAATCTTCTATCTTTTTTCGATGCAAATTTATTTATGACTTCATCTGTTGAAATGTCCCTGTTTCTGTACATGGACATCAACGCTGATCCACTGAGGCGACTCTGTCCACAAGAGTTTCTCAAGTAGGTCTTCAGTCTTCTTAATGTGGAAAAGGAACGTTCAGGTGTACAAGTGGTAACTGGCAAAGTGGAGAATATATTTAACAGAATGAAGATATTCGGGTACAACTCCTCGTTACATTCTCCTAAAGCTTCGATAGCACAGGATGGGCGGTCAGTCTCATCCCTCTTCTCCCAAAAAGTTCTCCATAGGTCAAACTCTGAGTGTAACAGATCCAAATTAACTTTGTTTTAGTACAACTTCAAGCTTTCAGTGTCTAAAAAAGTAGTAGGCTTATAGCAAACGGATGGTAAAAGAGAGTTTAAATTTGCAAATACTTCTTTGTGATCAAGAAATCTTATTTTTAGCTGATTGTTAAAATCATCGAGAAGTGGAATGGCCATAGAGATGCGAAAATACTTTTCTGGGTCTTCCGTTTGTATGTTACAACGGTTACGTTGTGATGGAGTTAAACGGGGAAGCGTGATTTCTCCGCCAACATCAGCTAGTAAGGATTTTGCAGACTTGTATATAATGGAGAATTCACACTCAATATTCACGCGAATATTCTGAAAGAGGTCAACAATATTTTGAACGTGATCAGTTGCTGATTTCAAATCACAGAGAGGTGACTGCAATACCTTACACAAAGTCAAGGTATAAGAAAACACTTTGGCTAAGAAACAGAGACTAAGAACAAACTCTCCATTAAGCAGAGCTGTTACTAAAGATGAGGCTTTGGATGAGCTATCCATCTGGATCATCGCTTAAATCTTCTAACGTGGTGAGAATGGGTTTGAAAAGGTCCTTGAATTTCAAAAGACTTCTATGATTTTCAACCCATCTGGTCTCGCACATGGATGTTAAAGTTTTCCATTGGAAGTCAGATTTATTTGATTGCAATACACTCATTCTTTTAGGAGAGCTCTTCAAAAAAGTGATCGTAGTCTTAACTGTACCAACACAGTTTCTTACACTTTGTAAATTGCACGAGTGGCATAAAGCTAGATTTAACGAGTGGGAACAGCAATGGACATACAGAGCTTCTGGATAATCTTTTCTGATTAGTGCTTGCACGCCTTTGAATGATCCTTTCATCACAGAGGCACCATCATAGCCTTGCCCAACTATCATTTTGCAATCCAAACCAAGATATTCCAAATATGAAGTTATATTCCTAGCTATATCTTGTCCGGTAGTATGATGAAGACGAACAAAGACTAAGAAGTCCTCTTTTGACACATAATAGTTATCTTCTTTTTTTGTATATCGTACACAGAGAGATAGCTGTTCATGTCCAGCAATGTCTGCAGTTTCATCTACTAAAATGGAGAACATATTGGCTTCAGTTATATCATCGACAATTTGCTTCTGAATAATTTCTCCACATATCTGAATAAGATCGTTCTGGACTGTTGGACTCATGTAAGAGGCATTTAAAGACATACTCTCTGTGTGATTGATCATTTTTCGGTCACCACATAGTATTCTCATCCTTAATAAAGCCCTAAAATTGCCATCATTATGAAAAGGCTCTTCATCTTTTAGCGATATGGGTCCTGAATCTTTAGTTCTCCTGAGAGCAAGTTCTTGTCGACCACAAAACTTGATAGTTTCAACTATGGAAAATAACTTTTCTCGATTTTCTTTTACCTGTTTCTTCCTTGTTGAATCAATGATGTTTCTTATGTCACGGTTAGGCTCTTTGGAGACACTTAAGAAGTTGCTCCCTGAAATCATTGCTTCTTTATGGTATGTATTGGATTCATGACTTTTAAATAATTCTAAAACATCTTTCCAATTTTTATAGGGTTCTTTGACTAACGATTTCAATTTCTGATGACCACCTTTACCAGCTGTATCTTTTGAAAATAGCAAACAATATTTACACAGAGCCCCGTCAGTTTTTGTGTAGGCAAGTCAGGGAAAACGATGTAGCCACTGTCTTTGAAATCTTAGATTTCTTTTCCCACTAGGTGGGAATTCGAATTCCATTTTAGGAACCCATGGATTTTTCAGAACATTTAGTATGGTTTCCCGATCAATTTTATCACCGGGAGTGTGCACATATTTTCCTACGTCAACATTATGCCAATCATCATGCTCAGGATTTGTTTGTGAATTTACAGTAGGATAGAAGTCGAATTCTGATATTACTTTTTCATTTACAGTAGAAGTACTTGCAACAGGCTCTGCAGGTTCTTTGGGCTCTATGTCACTGGTTTTCTTAGCCTTGGCGAGAAAGTTCTTTATCGACAGTTGTCAGCCTGGACGTTTAGCCATTATAGTTTAACGTCTCCTACAAATAAATAAAAGAAACTAGAAAAAATAATTTCGCATGGTAGAGAGCATTGTTGAAAATGATTGCATAGTATTTGTATTCCACGAAGGTGTAAAAGTTGTTTTTTATATCGACGGTGTTTTGGTAAAAGGCTGTAACCCTTATATTTTTGCTGTCATTATCTGACATTACTGACTTTTATTCTAATTCCATACACCCCCATCATGTAAAATTTTCCATACTGCATTACTCTATGTTTGAAGCATTATTATCGTTATAAAAGTAATTCCGTTTTTTTATAAAAGTTTAATACCTTATTGTCTTGTATGGTGTCAATAGTGAGGCTTACAGCATTATTGCCCGAAAACGTGGTTCAACTGTGTGTAGTTTCGGTTAAGAAAAAGGCATCAAGTGGGTTACATCTAAGGATTGCTGCCTATGTACTGATTAGTAAAATGCTGTAACCCACATTTTTCACCTTAAATGTAATTTCTAAACATTTTAGTACACTTTATGTATAAAATAACATAACAAATGTGTGTAATAGAACCGTAAGCAATAACTTGAAAAGTTTCAAATATTATGTGCACTATGCTTTTTGTCTCTCCTGAAAAATAATTTTTATAAATTAGGGTTACAGCATTTTACTAAAACACAGTCGATATATTTTTCATGTCACAACTCGCCACTGCTTAAGAGTGTAATGAATTAAATGAATTAACTATATTTCCGGGATCAAAAATCCTATCAATAAGATTCTTAATTAAATTAAGCATTCAAGAACGTTTATTTATATAATTACAAATCTTTATAACCTATGGAGGAAATTCGTAAAGTTAATAGTCATAAACCCAGTTCTAATTAAATATAATACAAAAAATATAATACTAGGCCAATACATTGATATCTCTAGCACAACTGTATGACATGTAGACTAGACATATAATGGAAAGACTCGTAAAAATGCAAACATTTTACTTAATTTATGTCTCTTTCTTGTACGTCCCTCTACAACTAAAGCAAGCACAATAATTCACTAATTTACTGAAGATGAAGAGGACGTCATTACCAAATGGCAACACAAACTGTAACCCACGTGGTCAAGATATTCACAGAGTAAGTTCGGCACCTTCACTTTCCATTGTTTGAAGGTCGGCGGCCAACAATCATGAGGGCTGTCAAGTGTTAGCCACGTGGTTTTCCAAGAAACTAGTGGTTTCCTTCCTACAAAGGCAGCTATGTACTCACGGAAGGAAACAAAAGCACAGTTTGCTTTTTGTAGACGCAGTACCAGAACACAAAATAACTGAATTATTGCACAGTTCCTTTTTTATAAGAGCATTTTTCATTATATTTTTATTTACGTTTGTTTTTATCCTAAAACATTTCTATTTTTACCTCAACATTTCGGGGGGGGGGGTGTTCTAACCCCCTAACCCCCCCGCTGGCTACGGCCTTGCTATGCAGGAATATGATTTTAGCATTAAGTACTGCAAAGCTAGCGACAACAAGTTGGCGGATACTTTGAGTCGTTATCCACCTGTTCATCAGGAAACTCATTCGGCAGATAAGAATGAAATAAAACCTTGGCGATAAAGTAAGCTTTACCAAATGAAATTACAACTTATTTAAGGAACGTAGATGTGGAACAACAACGTGACGACAAAATTAGAAAAATAATAAACGACATACAGATTACAGAAAGTCCAAAGTTCCAGATTGTTAACAACACTTTGTACAAGCTGATTGACGGACAACGGAAAATTGTTGTTCCCGACCATCTCATTGAGGAACTAACATGGGCATAATGGGCATGCCATGAAAGCCTTGCTCATGCCGGTGCTTACAAATGCTACCTGACACTGCGGGAAGATTTTATATGGACGAACGTGGCCAGAAAAGTTATATCAGTACTTCGTACCTGCCACACCTGCCAGACAGCCAAACATCCTAACCAACACACATACGTGGAGATGGGAAACATCGTTATGCATGAAAAAAATGAATTACTATGCATTGATTTCCTGGGACCATTACCACGTGCGGCGAGGGGGATGAGAAATCTGATGGTGTGTACGGATGCCTTAACTAAGAATGTTAGTCTTTATGCGGTAGGTAGACACACAACAACAGCGGTATTGAGGATAATTTTGGAAAAATACATCACAAAATATGGTCATGTAAAAAAGATCCTGTCTGATCAGGGTACGCAATTCCAGAATAAAAAATGGAAAGCCGAATTAGAGAAGAGGGGCATTCAAGCAGTTCTAACAGCCATTCGTAGACCGCAAGGGAAGAAGAATGGCTGTCCGCAAGGAAAGAGAACTTGGTCGTTTATTCAGGACTTATTGTAACAATAACCAAAGCAAGTGGCCAGAGTATCTGGAGTTTTTCGAGAACGCTATAAATGGGTGTTTATACCACGACTGGATATACGCCATCAGAACTGCAGTCTGATGTGCAACCAAAGCGTGCCTGGAGTGATTATATAAAAAGGGTAGCCACTCAAAATTTGCCAACGCCAAGCGAAGTTAAGCGTTTGGATGCAAAGGAGAGGATAAGGAAATTCGCCGAACAGCGGTCAGAAAAATTTAATGCTGATCATAAGATGCAATCGCTCAGAGTAGGCGAGTTAATTTTACTAAAAGCGATAAATGTAAGTAGCAGTATTGATAATACCACAGCTAAGTTCATATACTTTACAATGGTCCATTTATGTTAACTGAACAAGTGGGAAAGCAAACTTACATTGTTACAAATCAAAATACTAACAAAACTATTGGCAAATTCCATGCGTCGTCATTACGCCAGTACTGTGTCAAAAATTAACGTTCACGTGTATCTGGGTATATTAAAGTATGAGTGTCATAACGTAATTGTTAAAGTAAGTAAATTGTGTAAATTCATGTTGGTTTGAACCATGTGGGTAAATATGTTGAGAAGTGTGCGACTGGACAGTAGGTATTATGACGTCATGAACTGTTCATACTAGCTTATCTCTCTAACCCTTGATAACAGATTATCAACCTCGTGCTTATGTTTATTTATGTTGGAACTGACATATGTCAAAATTTATTGGAAGAAAATATTTTAGTTTAAAAAGGGAGTATTTATTTTTTTATTATGAGTTTGATTACATGTTAAAAAAGGTAAGGAATTGGTATTATTTTTTGGTTAAAAGAAAAAGAAAAAAAAATTGTGTTTGTGTAAACAAATTTTTTTTTATCCGAGGAGGATATTGCAGTAAGGGAAATGTAGCCAGGACTACATGCTGTTATAACAGGTTATGACGTTATATATATGTTAAAATTTGATTTTTGTCTGAATATGTAAATTAGATGTAAGTATTGAAATAAGAATTGGGTAAAGATTATTATGTATTACAATGCCCATAAATGTATTTGTGATCACGTCATGTGCTAGTTAATGGTGCGAGTGCGCGTGCCAGTCGTATTTTTTATGAATAACTCAAGTATAAATGAACGTACCGAACAGATTTGGACAGCTCACGCATCTTAAATAGCGCTATATTTTCTGGGTGTCAGAGACTTGCTACGTAGTTTGTAAATAGGGATTTTGTTAGTAAAAAGCAGTTTCTATAAAGTCCTTATCTTTTAGAAGGCAGAAAATTCATAGATAAAATCTATACCTGCTTCTGCAGAAATCTGCAAATAGTTTCAAGAAATCGTCTATCAGTTTTAGCCATCAATCGCGTGATAGCTGTTTCGACCAATCAGCGGCCCCAATTTCCATTAAGATTGGGTCTCCGCCGACGAATATCTGGTCAGTTACATCCTGCAGCTCGAATATTACAGACGTGCTCTCTGTGCGAGTTTTTCGAACAGAAACGTGCTTTTGTACGAGTGATCAGGGTCAATTTAGCGACGAGTTACCCGTTGCTGATACCTTGACTGGGTACGAACTCATTATTACAAAAAAATAAGCTATTTAATATTGTTAAACAGTGCTAGTATCGCGTGAGTAAAGTTTTCCGCATAGGGAAGGTTTATCCATCCGGGCTGATACTCCTATGTGATCGCGAGGACACCTCAAGACGCGGGAAGGTGCATGCTTAAAGCACCAAAAATAAGTAAGATTAAATTAATACCCAATTTGTGCCCTGAGATAAGATTGGACTGATTACAGGTGTGACGGCGTGCGCGCGTACAAGAGGAACTCCAGCGAGGCGGGAGTGTGCTGAACGGTGGAGACGAGAGAGGAGCAGATTGCGGCGATTCACAGGACTGGCAGTAGACGAATCAACCCACGAAAACAACATCCAAGTAACAAATTGACGTTTCTTTTTAAAATCAGATCAATCTGATTTCAGAGACAATTTTGCAATAAAATAAATATTTTGTAAACTACAAACCATAAAACATTTTGTCTTAAAATATACAACCTTGCTCCAGATAACTGACTATATTGTTCCATTATTACTATGCCTAACATATGTTTTGTCGCATAGTAAATGGCGCTTGCAACGATGGGGCTCGAAAAAATGCAAGAGATATATTAAATAACCTGTTCATAGTATTAAATTGCAATACCCAACGTTTGGCACGACAAAATTGTATGTTATAAAAAAAATTTTTTGTAGTGTTTGATATTACAATTGTCTTCAGAGTGTGTATCATTTAAATATTGCATATGCTCAGAAAGACTAGTGTTTAGGTTAGAATCGTAAATTAGTATTGGAACGTTATCTGGAGTGAATTATCTTATTTGTGCATGTATAATTTACGGATTTATGTAGACATTGTGTTGAATGATTTCTGACTGTTTACTGTGCATTGCGCTAATAGTTTAGAATAGTTGAACATTATACGTTATCAATAAGAATAAGTGTGCCGTACGTAAGTCAAGACATTGAGATAAACTTTGTTGTGTTTTGTTTGCGTGTTCAAAATGGCGGAAGGTTTATCAGCCGATTTACAATCGACACTAAATGCAATCTTAGCTAATATTCAATCTGTACGAGATGATAATAAGCAGTTACGTGATGAAAGCAATAAAAATAATAAAGCATTACAAGACGACAATATACAGCTACGTAAAAATTTAAAATCCGTGCATGAAGATAGTAAAATATTAAACGAAAACTTGAAGTCTGTAAGAGACGAAGCTAAAAATCAAAATAAAAAAATCTTCGCTGCTATTCACGAACAAGCTAAACAAAATAAAGCCATAGTTGAAGCTGCTGAAAGCAAAATCACGGAGAAAGTTGAATCTATCCTCGTGGAGTTTGAGTCCGCGATAGACTTAACCAACACACGCGTAACGGAATGTGAGACGCGTGTGCTAGCAGTAGAAGAACATGTGCAAGCGCAGACGACCGCGGTAAATGATTCCATAAACACCTGTGAAAACAAATTAGAAAGATTAGAACAAAAAGTAAAACAAATACAACAGACTAGTCCACTCGCAAACCAGATCACTTATATATACAAAGCACAGGACGACATCAACACATGCATGAAATTTTATGGCCTCGAGCATGAAAATCCCATACAGTTCATTAAGCAATGCCAGCGTAGTATGTAGCACATCGCTGACAACCTTAGCGATGTTGACAAAATAAACTGGGTGGTGCGTCAGTTAAAGGGTACAGCGGCTGAATGGTTTTCGATCGTCCAAGATAAAATTGTGGTATATGAAGATCTGGTTAACCACTTTAAAGCAAGGTATTGGAACGACGAAATCCAGCGGAAAGTACGCGTACAGCTGGAGTTTGGTAAGTATACTCCAGGTAATGGAAGTAAGGAGAAAAACTTGATCCAGCTTGTAGCCAAGGCGAAACACCTGGAGCCGGTAGTATCAGAAGTTGAAATTGTCAGCAAGCTAGCACATCATTTCAACAGGGGAATACAAGTGGCTGTAATTACACAAGGAATCAAAACATTAGAAGACCTGCTGTTGTTAATATCAAAATGGGAGAATGTAGACGGGAATCCTGAAACATACAATACACACACAAAGGTAAACATCAACAATACACCAAAACAAAATGAATATAGAAATAAGCAATGGAAAAAGCCGGATCGCGAACAAAATTCACCCAAATTAGGTAGTCATAAAATCGCGACTATAACCAAAGATAACACAGATAATGAAAACGGTACAAAAAAACGCGTAAGGTTGCACGGTGTGAGACCGTGCAAAACAAATAAAAATAATAATAATAATAATAAACAAAGTACCAGTCAGAGTCAGAAATGCAATGAAAACATAGAAAATAATAACATGAGTAGAACCTACTGTGTATCTGGTGTATACCCAAATGATGTACGCAATGAACTTATAAGTGACAGTAATGACGATGTAGTTAATATGCCTAGGGATAGTGATAAGTTAGATAGTAGATGTAATATATTAAAAGCTAGGATAAATAACTGTAAGGGAAATGTTTTAATAGACAGTGGTGCTCAGATCTCATTCATCAGTGAAAAATTTATCAATAAGAACATAGTAGAGTTTAAGAAAGTACCAATATTACCGATTAATAATACAACTATTAAGACAGCCACAAACGAAATTCAAAAAGTAAATAAGCAAGCATACATAACCATTTCATCGCAAGATATGGAGCTTGAAACACCAGTGTTAGTTGTTAAGGATTTCATTTACGATGTCAGCATAGGAACAGACACTTTAAAAAAAATAAATGCCATCATTGATTTTAGTAAAAATGAATTAGTATGTACGATTAATAATCATCAGTATAAGATAGTATTAGGAAATAATAACGTTGATAAGCAATCTGAAGCGAGGGACATTCGCATAACCAAGCCGGTGGCTAAGGTGGTTGTAAACAATAACAAAGATAATGTGAATAATACAGAGCAATTAACCTCGAGTCAACGGGACAAATTAAACCAGCTGATAAAGAGACATATGGAGACATTTCAAAACACCCACACTACTACACATGTATACACGCACGACATCCAAGTTACGGACGAAAATAAATTCGTACGTAAGACGTATCCTATTCCACTGCACTATCAGAAATTGGTGGATGAGGAAATCGATAAGATGTTGGACGAGAACATCATCGAACGGTCCAACAGCAATTTCCTTAACCCAATGGTTATCGTAAAAAAAATAACGAGATTAGGATATGTCTTGATATGCGTAATCTAAACAGTATCACAAAAAAATGTTTTGATTGCGCTCCAAATGCAGAAAACCTATTTACCAAGTGCCACGGTGTCCAATATATGTCTCGGTTGGATTTAAAAAGTGGTTTTTGGCAAATCCCATTAGCTCAGGATAGCAGAAAGTTCACGGCATTTTTATATAGCAATAAATGCTACCAGTTCAAAGTAGTGCCCTTTGGTCAGGTAACCAGCCTCGCTGCAATGGTGAAATGCCTGGAATTAGCGTTGGGTCCTGAGGTGGAAGACTTTGTGAGTGTTTTCGTCGACGACATATTAGTCATATCTAAATAGTTTGATGAGCATTTGAAGCATCTGGACATTGTTTTCAGTAAACTCCGTCAGGCCAACTTGATACTTAACTATGAAAAATGCGAATTCAGTAAGTCTGAAATAAAATTTTTAGGACATAATATTATATCGGCGCAGGGTGTAAGTACGGACCCTGAAAAGATAGAATCCATCACGGGATTTCCTACACCTAAAAAAACGAAGGACATTAGAGCATTCCTAGGACTTACTGGGTATTACCGTCGGTTCGCACCGGCGTATGCGAAGACAATAGAACCAATGTTGGAACTACTTCGGAAAAACACCAAATGGCGAAGGGAAGCAAGACATGAAGAGGCGTTTAATGCGGTGAAGGCCTTATTTAAAGAGAATCTACACGTGTTTCACCGGAGAAGGAAGGATCATATGTTCTTAACTGTGATGCTTCGGATTATGCCGTTGGTGGAATTTTATATAAAAAAAATAAGAATGGTGATGTTAAAGTCATCGCCCATGTAAATCGGTCGTTAAAAGGCGCTGAGCGAAACTTTTTTACTGCCGAAAAAGAAATTTTAGCTATAGTATACTGTGTTAGTAAGTTTAGGTATTATTTAGTATGTAAGCATTTTGAAATTTTATCGGATAACCAAGCTTTGTCGTTTTTATTAAAGTGTAAACTTGCAAATGCCCGAATGTCCCGATGGATAGTGGCTATGCAGGAATATGATTTTAGCATTAAGTACTGTAAAGCTAGCGACAACAAGTTGGCGGATATTTTGAGTCGTTATCCACCTGTTCATCAGGAAACTCATTCGGTAGATAAAAATGAAATACAAATCTTGGCGATAAAGTACGCTTTACCAAATGAAATTAAAACTTATTCAAGGAACGTAGATATGGAACAACAACGTGACGACAAAATTAGAAAAATAATAAACGACATACAGATTACAGAAAGTCCAAAGTTCCAGATTGTTAACAATACTTTGTACAAGCTGATTGACGGACAATGGAAAATTGTGGTTCCCGACCATCTCATTGAGGAACTAACATGGCCATAATGGGCATGCCATGAAAGCCTTGCTCATGCCGGTGCTTACAAATGCTACCTGACACTGCGGGAAGATTTTATATGGACGAACATGGCCAGAAAAGTTAAATCAGTACTTCGTACCTGCCACACCTGCCAGACAGCCAAACATCCTAACCAACACACATACGTGGAGATGGGAAACATCGTTATGCATGAAAAAAATGAATTACTATGCATTGATTTCCTGGGACCATTACCACGTGCGGCGAGGGGGATGAGAAATCTTCACTAAGAATGTTAGTCTTTATGCGGTAGGTAGACCCACAACAGATGCGGTACTGAGGATAATTTTGGAAAAATACATCCCAAAATATGGTCATGTAAAAAAGATCCTGTCTGATCAGGGTACGCAATTCCAGAATAAAAAATGGAAAGCCGAATTAGAGAAGAGGGGCATTCAAGCAGTTCTAACAGCCATTCGTAGACCCCAAGGGAATCTCGCTGAGAGGGTGAATAGAGAACTTGGTCGTTTATTCAGGACTTATTGTAACAATAACCAAAGCAAGTGGCCAGAGTATCTGGAGTTTTTCGAGAACGCCATAAATGGGTGTTAAATACCACGACTGGATATACGCCATCAGAACTGCAGTCTGATGTCCAACCAAAGCGTGCCTGGAGTGATTATATAAAAAGGGTAGCCACTCAAAATTTGCCGACGCCAAGCGAAGTTAAGCGTTTGGAAGCAAAGGAGAGGATAAGGAAGTTCGCCGAACAGCGGTCAGAAAAATTCAATGCTGACATAAGCTGCAGTCGTTCAGAGTAGGCGAGTTAATTTTACTAAAAGCGTTAAATGTAAGTAGCAGTATTGATAATACCACAGCTAAGTTCAATATACTTTACAATGGTGCATTTATGTTAACTGAACAAGTGGGAAAGCAAACTTACATTGTTACAAATCAAAATACTAACAAAACTATTGGCAAATTCCATGCGTCGTCATTACGCAAGTACTGTGTCAAAAATTAACGTTCACGTGTATCTGGGTATATTAAAGTATGAGTGTCATAACGTAATTGTTAAAGTAAGTAAATTGTGTAAATTCATGTTGGTTTGAACCATGTGGGTAAATATGTTGAGAAGTGTGCGACTGGACAGTAGGTATTATGACGTCATGAACTGTTCATACTAGCTTATCTCTCTAACCCTTGATAACAGATTATCAACCTCGTGCTTGTGTTTATTTTTGTTGGAACTGACAGATGTCAAAATTTATTGGAAGAAAATATTTTAGTTTAAAAAGGGAGTATTTATTTATTTATTATGAGTTTGATTATATGTTAAAAAAAGGAAGGAATTGGTATTATTTTTTGGTTAAAAGAAAAAGAAAAAAAATATTGTGTTTGTGTAAACAAATTTTTTTTTATCCGAGGAGGATATTGCAGTAAGGGAAATGTAGCCAGGACTACATGCTGTTATAACAGGTTATGACGTTATAGACATGTTAAAATTTGATTTTTGTCTGAATATGTAAATTAGATGTAAGTATTGAAATAAGAATTGGGTAAAGACTATTATGTATTACAATGCCCATAAATGTATTTGTGATCATGTCATGTGCTAGTTAATGGTGCGAGTGGGCGTGTCTGTCGTATTTTTTATGAATAGCTCAAGTATAAATGAACGTACCGAACAGAGATTTGGACAGCGCACTCGTCTTAAATAGCGCTATATTTTCTGGGTGTCAGAGACTTGCTACGTAGTTTGTAAATAGGGATTTTGTTAGTAAAAAGCAGTTTCTATAAAGTCCTTATCTTTTACAAGGCAGAAAATTCATAGATAAAATCTATACCTGCTTCTGCAGAAATCTGCAAATCGTTTCAAGAAATCGTCTATCAGTTTTAGCCATCAATCGCGTGATAGCTGTTTCGACCAATCAGCGGCCCCAATTTCCATTAAGATTGGGTCTCCGCCGACGAATGTCTGGTCAGTTACATCCTGCAGCTCGAATATTACAGACGTGCTCTCTGTGCGAGTTTTTCGAACAGAAACGTGCTTTTGTACGAGTGATCAGGGTCAATTTAGCGACGAGTTACCCGTTGCTGATACCTTGACTGGGTACGAACTCATTATTACAAAAAAATAAGCTATTTAATATTCTTGTTGATTCATCCTCTTTGTTCACTTTTTTAATATTATTATCACTTTTGAGAACAAAAGTAAGTTCATTTGTGAAAGTTTTTTATATATAATATATAATAATATTTAATATTGTTAAACAGTGCTAGTATCGCGTGAGTCAAGATTTCCGCATAGGGAAGGTTTATCCATCCGGGATACTCCTATGTGATCGCGAGGACACCTCAAGACGCGGGAAGGTGCATGCTTAAAGCACCAAAAATAAGTAAGATTAAATTAATACCCAATTTGTGCCCTGAGATAAGATTGGACTGATTACAGGTGTGACGGCGTGCGCGCGTACAAGAGGAACTCCAGCGAGGCGGGAGTGTGCTGAACGGTGGAGACGAGAGAGGAGCAGATTGCGGCGATTCACAGGACTGGCAGTAGACGAATCAACCCACGAAAACAACATCCAAGTAACAAATTGACGTTTCTTTTTAAAATCAGATCAATCTGATTTCAGAGACAATTTTGCAATAAAATAAATATTTTGTAAACTACAAACCATAAAACATTTTGTCTTAAAATATACAACCTTGCTCCAGATAACTGACTATATTGTTCCATTATTACTATGCCTAACATATGTTTTGTCGCAGTATATCCTTCATTCGCTTCTTTATTTATTAATAGATAATCCTTAATCTTATGTATATCATTATTATTCTATATATTTTTTCTTCCTTAGTTGGTGCTTCATCACCGATGTTCACTCTCTATCATGTAAGTTAGATCATATCAGATTGGCACAATTTGGCTACAATTTCTGCTGTCCTATACTTCACTCAGCTGAGCTCAGAGGAATTATCATCTCTGCTCAATTATAAGACTGATGGAATATATCTACATCCAGTCATAAAAATAAAAATCATTAAAAGTAGTCTCTTTCGACTAATAATAAACATCCTTGGATTCTTCACTTCATAATGGTTCAGATTAATTAATACTTTTATACATTTGATTCTTCTTCTATTTTAAAGCTCAGTTCATATTATATGGCTTAGGTATAGGAAATGAAATATTCATTTCATCCTTTCTTTGTATTCTTTTTATTTGTTTGTTGTTGGTATAATCTGTCTCTTGTTTACATAGTAATTAGCATTTATATACATTTTTTTTTTCATTTGGTAATCAATGAGTCATTCTATTGCTCATGGCATAACATTAATTCCTTCCATTAATTATCACTATAATAGTGGTTATTAAAATAACATTATCACTATGGTCCCAGGTTTTCAGCTTCTGGTCTTAATACTTGGTTCTTATTTGGTTGGTTCTTTTTCCTTGTTGCTTCTTCATCAAATTATTTTCATTGTGAGTTTGATTAAACTATTTTGGTTAAATTATAAAAACATTCTAGTCTCCTTTTCCCTTCTTCATTTAAAAGTTCTGTATCATTTTTGGGTTTAAAAAAAATTATCTCATTTACATAGTTTGTATTAGTTGTTACTGTTATCATATAGTCACTGTTACGATACAAGTTGTGACATAGTCTTTACACCTGTGGTAGTTTATTATGGGTTTTCCTTTTTCAACACTGGTTCTTATGAATACTTGTTATACTTTCTTCTTATGACGCTTTTAACATTCATGGATATATTTTTCTTGTAACATTTATTTACTCAATCTATTGATATAGGTTTTCCTCATTATCTACTGGAACATGTTCTTATTTATTTCGACCCTGGAGAGTTTGAGAAAGTTTATATATCTGTACTCAGTTTATTCCAAAATTCTTTTATATAAGAGTTTGTTCAGATTATTAGTGTAATTTGTCCTTACGGTTTTTAGAATTTTTTTTCCGTTCAAGTTATTTTTGTAAGTTGTCCTTACGGTCCTTTTCAATTTTGTTAATTAAGAATCATTTGTTGTTTTTCTTCCTCTCAAAATTATTTCGTTCAAGTTATATTTGTAAGTTGTCCTTACGGTCCTTTTGAATTTTGTTAATTCTTTCTCCTCTAAATATTTTTTTATTGACAATTGATTATAAGTGCCCTTTGTCTTGTTTGAATTAATATCCTTTAATACATAAGTGTTATTGTTATTATCTTTAATAATCACATATGGTCCGATATACAGCAGTAATAACTTTTTGGTAATGCCTTCCAAGGTACTGGGTAGTTCCCGATTTTTCAATAATACTTTTTCTCCGACTTTATAGTTTATCACCTTCTTAATTGCCCTTTGATACCTTTTATGTCGCCTTTCCTGGTCCTCGGCCAATTCATTGTAAAACTTTATCTATTAAATTTATATTCATTATTGACGGGAAATTCAATGATTTCTTGTATTTCTCGAGGAGGTTGTTTCTCATACATTGCGGTATATGGTGTGATCCCTATCGAGGGATGATGTGCTAAATTGAGGAATTCCTCCGTGGCTGACAGGTATTCTTGCCATTTTCTTTGTTGATGGTGACAGTATGTTCGCAATATCCTCCCGACCTCTCGCAGCACCCTTTCTGCAGGATTACTACTGGGGTGGTAAACAGATGTTTTGTACGTCTTGATACCCAAGGTGGTCAAAGTATTTTTCCACCTCCTTCCTTTAAATTGAGTTCTATGGTCAGTGATTATTGATGCAGGTTTTCCTATCTCTGGAATGTAGTAATTGGTGATCACTCCCAAAACCTTCAAAGTGGTAGCTTGGTTAACTGGGTATAATTTTATAAATTTGGTGAAATGATCCATCATTATTATGATGTATTTATAACGATGGCGTCTGCCACTACGGGGAAATGGCCCGCAGATATCTAGCAGAAAATACCTTTTCCAGATTTTCTTGTGAAGTAATTGGTATCATTATCCCCTCTTTTCTCTCGTTGTTCGTCTTTACCAACTGGCAAATAAGGCAGGTCTTAATATAGTTTCTTACCTTTCGATTTATATTCTTTATTGGCAATTTTCCTCCAACGCCTTTATCACTTTCATTGCCCCCATGTGACCATATCGGAGATGATAGTCTAGGATGATCTCCTCAATATTAGCAGGGATTATTATTTTCCATACCTCTTCATCAAGAGATGTTTTAATCAATAATACTTCATTATGCATGCAATAAAATCTGGTTATGGTATCATCTTGGTTGGATAGACGAAGTTTTATACTGTTTAGTTTCGGGTCAGACTGCTGGTGTATGCTGATGTTCCGTACCACTTTCTCCAAATCAGATCTGTCCGTGATAATATTGTATATCTTCAGTATGCTCTCCTTCTCGCCCTCTGTTCTTCCAAATTCACTCGTGACAACACGTCTGCTACAACATTCTTACTTCCGGGAATATACTCCCACTGTAGATCATATTCTTGCAGGGCAAGTATCCACCTGGTCAGTCTACCGTGGCTTAATTTACACCTTCTTAAAAATGATATAGATTTATGATCTGTACGAACTGTCACCGGATATCCCAGAATATAAGTCCGAAACTTCCCGCAGGGAAAGACTACACTGAGCAGTTCTTTTTCCGTTGCAAGGCCGTGCACAAGGGGGGGGTTGGGGGTTTAACCCTCCCCATTTGGGAAGAGAAATCAGCGAGTTTGGAAGTGAAATAGTGATTGTTTCAATCTTATATAAAATACCGGAGGTATCACATCATTTGAACTCGTGAACAATTCCCGCCTTGCGCAGCAAACATGGCAGTGCTCCGTCTTTCTCACACTCTCACATCTTTCTCACACGTTAGTAGTATACGTAGTTCATTCGGCACTCCAGTTCTCTATTTTTCGTGTGGTTCGCGCAGTATTGACTGACTTGTGTGTTAATCATTAATTATCGCTACCACCAATAGACTACGGACTGTGTATTCCTAGTTCGTTTTGCGATTTTGTTCTGAACAATTAGTAAAATATGTCCAGTAAATGAACGAATTCTTTGCTAAATTACTTTTGCAAAAAACAACGGACAGAAGAGGTAAGTTATTATTAATATTTTTCATAATTCTTCTCTTCGAAGTTTTGTGACAAGCGTAAAACAAAAAGGTTTATTTATTACAATTTTATTATTTTACGCACATGCAAATAAAACACAAATAAACCTCAGTACACCTTGCTTTCTCATCTATTTTTAAACGTCTAAATGACAACGACCTTGGCGATAAAACCGTCCATGCTGATTCCCGGAAATCGATGACGCTATGCCTCTTGTCACATTTTATTGTAATCTAAGCTATTCAGCAGGTCAACTAATAAGTCAGCAAGAACATTTTAGTGAGTAGTGCGTTACGGCCCATATATGGTACGTACAATTTTTTGTACTAAATAATTAAATAAAAATCTCGGAGTACGTAGACTATAAAAAATTAAGCAGTTTATTTACAAAAATAGCGAAAACTCACATCCGCATAGTAGACAAATTTACCGAAAATGACCGCCGCACCACAAGAAAATCAATTACGAGACGTATATACCCTGTAACGCAGCGAACGTGTTAAAATTCTTGTTATCAAATCAAATACAGTAATTTATTTCAAACTTGACAGAAAAATCTCATTCAATATATCATAATCATGCGTTGCATAAAAAAGTATAAGGTAGCCTATCAAATAATAATAGTCTTCATTCATTTATTTATTTGCTTACAGCCGAAATCAGGATACAGCTCTCAATCAAGTCCGACAAATGAAGACAACGAAGTATCAAATCCAGCACAGTCCAATGCTGAATCGCTGACAGAAACAGGTACCAACCAACCAACAATTAGTGGTAGCTTACATCAAATCCATCCTTGGGATGTGGCATTATTTTTAAGCAAGGAATTGGAAATGAGTATCACGAACGCATACAAATCCATCTGGTCTCCTCCGGAAAAGTATAAATTTCCTTGCTCTGGAGAAAGGAATCTTCGTTTCCAAGGATATTGGCTGAAGACTTACCATTGGTTGGCCTACTCGAGAAAGGAGGATGCAGCTTTCTGTAAAGCATGTTTGTTGCAATGTAAGAAGATTGCTGGTGTCGTTTCTCAACCTCTCAAAGGATTGGTAAATGAACCGTACAGAAACTGGAAGAAAGCACTCGATTACTTCAAGAAGCACGAATCGACTGTTTACCACAAAAGCAGCATGTTGACATTAGAAAATATCAGAAAAATGGATGAAGGAAAAATGGTGCCTATTGATGTACAATTAAGTTCGGAGAAGAAAAAAGTGATCGAGGAAAACAAGAAGAAACTCATGGCCATTGTAGAAACGGTAAAACTTTGTGGACAGCAAGGCTTAGCCTTGAGAGGCTCAAAGGAAGGTGGCCAAATAACACCTGAAGTGCCTGCTGTAAATGATGGCAACTTCCGGGCCCTTCTCCGTTTTCGTGCTACAACAGATGACCTACTAAAAAACATTTGGAGACTTCGTCAAAGAATGCGGTATATACAAGCAATAGAATTCAAAATGAAGTCATCTCTATATTTCACAAGAAAATCTTAGGAAATTTGGTAGACAATACTAATAAATCCAAAGCTTTCTTACTACTTGCTGACGAAAGATCAGACATTTCTGGTTTAGAGCAACTTTCCATATGTGTGCGTTATACAGCAAACGAAGGTGAGAAATGTGTGGTCAAAGAAGATTTTATAGGCTTTGTACCTGTAACAGACTGCACGGGGAAAAACCTAGCCACAACTGCAGTCAACTTTTTGCAAGAGAATGGAATTGATACATGTTATCTATATGGTCAAGGCTATGATGGAGCGGCGGCCATGAGTGGGAAAATGCATGGAACTCAAGCCTACATTCAAGCAGATCATCCTCTGGCTCTCTATTCCATTGTGCCTCTCACAGCCTTAATCTTGCTGTGAGTTCGGCCAGTAATATTTCAGCCATTAGAAATTGTTTGGGAACCATTGAATCCGTATATAACTTTTTCAGCTCCCCGAAACGGCAGGCTATTCTGCAAGAAACCATAGCTGAAGTATTACCAGAGGCGAATCACTCCAAATTGAAAAAATGCTGTCCAACCAGATGGATTGAACGTCATCAATCTGTATCAATTTATTGTGAGCTTCAAGAAGGCGTGATAGAGGCCTTAGGAAAAATTTCTCAGCTGCGAGAGGAAACAGTGGCAGCTCACGCGTTTCAACTACTGAGTGCAATTAAAAATTGCCAATTCCAAATTTGCTGCCAAATCCTTCTAGCATGCCATGCCATTTAACACCCCTGAGCGTGTCTCTTCAGCGAGAAGACCTACATCTGACCGAAGCTGTACTCCTTGCACAACATTCTTTAGAGAAACTTAAAAACATGAGGAAGTCTGCCAGTGAAATGTTCCGCAATATACTTGAGAAAGCAAAGTCTGTTATGGAGGATTCCGACATCGCTCTTAGTGTTCCACGATTAAGTAAGAAGCAGCAACACCGAAGCAACGTCGAAATCGAGTCACTAGAAGAATATTACCGTGTGACAATGTTCATACCATTTTTAGATGAACTTAATAGTCACATTGAATCTAGATTCATCAAGCATGGTGAAATTCTTAGCAGTTTCGACTGTCTGTTACCTCAGAGGCAGGCGCATTTCAATGAAGACAACTGTCGGACCCTATACAGAACTTATGAGTCAGTCCTCGAATGCATCAATGAAGATGAATTCCTAGCTGAAATTAAAATGTGGCGAAGAAGAATCGGAGATTGTAGTGGAAAGAAAGGAGACCTCATCTTCTATGCACTGGATATTTGTAAAGCAAGTGAAGCCTTTCTCAGTGTAAGGAAACTTCTGAAAACCCTAACTGTGTTGCCTGTCACCACAGCGACAGCAGAAAGATCATTCTCCACCCTACGCAGGCTGAAAACATATATTAGGAATTCCATGTCAGAAGAAAGACTAAATGGCCTTGCATTATTGAACATATATAGAGAAATTAATGTCTCTAGTGAAGAGATCGTTAATGAATTTGCCAATTCACACAGAAAAATGTTAGGCCTACTATGTTAATAAAAGGAATTAGTGTAATGTATACAATTTTTATTAATATTGTTTTCGTTATTTCCTCTCAAGTCTACTTATTATGTGTTACTCCATATTGTAATTCATAAACAGTTTATTGAAATTTTCATTATAGACTACTTTATGGAAAAGAAATTTTCCACTTCAGAACCCCTCCCTTTCAAAAATCCTGCGCACGGGCCTGCGTTACGTTATAGTTCTTCTCGCATTGGTTAAGTGTCCTGCTAGCGAAACTAATGACTAGATGGTTGCCATTTTCGTCTTCTTGGTACAACGTCGATCCCAGACTGATATTACTGGTGTCGCAGTTCAGGAAGAAAGGTCGGTTAAAATTGGGATGATTAAGCATTACTACCTCTAAAAACTTATCTTTAATTGACTTGAATGTCTCGTCCTGTTCTTGACCCCATCGCCATTTATTTTTGGAGGATAACTGATATTGAAACTTGGCCGTCAGCTCTGAATAATTGTTTTGAAATTTTCTATAGTAATTACATAGGCCTAAAAATGACTGTAGTTGCCTTCTATTTTTTGGTGTAGGGAATCTCTGTATAGCGTCTACTTTCTCTGATGAAGGTGATGTTCCTTGATTATTCAGCTTGAAATCCAAAAATTGAACTTCTTTGGCAATAAGTTTCGATTTCTCTAGCTTTAAGGTAACATTATTATCAGCTAGTTTCTTTAAGACATGCTCCACACGGTAACAATGTTCCTCCCAATGGGCTAAGGTGATCAACAGATCATCAACATATACAGTTGTAAACTGGAGCCCTTCTGGTCCGAGTATTTGGTCCATACAGGCTACAAAAACGGCTACTGAGTTTACTAAACCGAAGGGCAATCTCTTAAATTGATAGTTGCGCCCTTCGAAAATGAACGCCATGTATTGACGGCTTTGTGGGTTCAACTCCATTTGCCAATACCCACACACGGTATCCCATGTAGTAATAAATTTAGTGCCGTGGAATCTCTTTAATATTTCATCAATTTCCCCAGGCGAGGTGCGATCATTAATTATCATTTTGTTGATTTCGCGTGCGTCAAGGCAAAGTCGGACCTTACCACTTTTCTTCTGAATAGCCACAATCGGACTGGTGTATGGCGACAGACTGCTTTCGATTATATCTTTATTTATCATATTTTGGATTTCAGCTCGTACAGCTTCCTTCAACGATTGTGCTATCGGGTAGGATTTGCGGTTGAACTCCACCGGTTCCCTGAATCGGATCGTACACTGGTAGTTTTTGATCTTTCCTGGCTCGTCGGAAAACACGGCCCGATATTTTTCATACATTCCAATTAATTGATTTATTTGGTTCTCAGTAAATTTCTCAGTTGTATTATTGCACTGGAAATCCCGTATCTCTTTTATCTTTTGGGCCCATAGCTTATTTTCGGTATCTTGGCATACTGATTGGTTGTCTGGTGAGTAATCTGACAAATAATTCACTTCACTCGCGCGGTTGAGAGTTTGTCGGGAGTCTACCATCTCGGTATTTATTAAATTGGCTACCCAGGTCGAACCTTCTGAAAAGAGTGATACCTTCTCTCTGCACAGGTCAATAACAGCAGAGTTCCTTCTTAATATATCACACCCTATTAGGATATTAAATGGTAATCCGGTTGCAATGAGAAATACCATGTCCAGACTTACACCCTGACTGGTAACACTTAGGGATACCTGCTTTCGTATCGTCTTGTTTTGCCGACCAGTAGCTCCTACAAGTACTATGTTATTAATGGGTAATACTGGTAGCGTTTTGCGACATTCCTGCTGTATCCGGTCTAATTCACTGTTACTAATTATCGAGACATTGGCTCCTGTGTCTATCATAATTGGAGCAGAAATACCTTCTATTTCCGCAACTGTGTAAATGATTTCATTGTTCTGATTGTTAACATTTGTATCGTTTTCTTCTAATAAATCCTTACGAATATCTTTTAAATAATTATTATAAATAATAGTAAATTTTTGATCTTCCTTTTTAAAACTCGACTCTTGTCCATACCCAGTAGATAGGAGCAGTAAAGGGTTGTAATCGTTTATTACTGCCTCCTCTCGTTTAAATGTTCCGTATCGTTACGGATATGGCTGATAGCAGCGTCAATCTGGAGCCCTGGAACTGCTTCGTTTGGTTCAATTCGGTCATCTAGCTGTGTTTCATTTACTGGTTGTCTCCTTTGATTATCTAGGCTCGAACTGCGTCTGTGTTCATATCCTCTATGATTGTTACCTCCCTGGTTTACTTGAGGTGTTTCATACTCATAGAACCTACTCCTCCGCTGGCCGCTACCTTCTGCTCTGATATAATTTACTCAAGGTTTATATGTCCTGTGGTTATTATTACTTCCTGCTGGGTAATTTCTATTATTATTATGATAGTGGTTGTATTGGGTGGGTTTGGGTTCCTCTGACCATTAGAACCATAATTATTATTATTATAATAACCGTTTCTATTTGGTTGACTGTTATTATTATTATTATTCCGATTAATATTATTATTGCATCCTACATTATCCCGGCTCGCGGAGCTATAATTATTATTATTATTACCGTTCTGATTATTATTATTATTAGTATAGTTGTTGTTATTTCTAATCTCCTTCTACTTTGGCGGTAATAGTCTTCGTGCTCGTACATCTCGAGTAACTCCGTTATTGCTTGTACGGTTTTAATCTGACTGTTGCGGCGAGCTCTTATTATGTCTTCCTCATAATGGTAGGATAGTTTGCTGACCAGGCAATCTTCGGGTATTTTGGGCTCTAAGTGTTTGGCCACACACAGCTTTCCTAAGAAATACGCGGTCAATGTTTTACCCCGATACGGGTTATACTTCCCATGACATATTCCGTCTCTTACGATGTTCTGCGTAGACTCGGACCAATATTTAGCCTTAAACAATCTCTTGAATTGCTGATAGTCCGTAACTTCGTCCCTTATCGCCACCCACCAATTATCGACTATTTCCTTGAATGACTCATCTAGTACTTCCTTATTTGCGCTCCACCGGTTACCTCGGTGTTTTGCAAAGTACTCTTCAATTCTAGCTATAAATTCCATAGGCTTGTTTTTGTATAGCCTGAAGTTAATCCCTTCTCGTTTTTCTGTATTGGGAAAACTGGTGATGTTAGTTGGTCGACTATGAAAAAGGTCTATGTCGGTTTGATTTTGTCGAACCTGACCATTTATACTGGTCACAGCAGCTTCAATGCCGTCACATTTTTCTGTGAATCGGTTCTGCACTCTTTCCCATTCTTCGCGTGTCTCTTTTAGTTTTTCTTCTAAATTCTTCCGATTCGTTTCTTCTATATTTGTGACCTTGGTATTTATTTCTGTTTTAAAACTCTGCACTTGTCTCTCAGTATGACTCCATTTTTTGTCAGCTTTCGAAATTTTATGTTCACTGACAGTCATTTCTTCTGCTACTTTCTTGCTTATGGTTTCATTATTCCCTGCCATCTTCTGACTCAATTCTTCCTTTAATGCTTCCATCCTTCCATCTAACCGGTTCTTATTCTCTTGGTTAGTCTCCCTTAATTCTTCTCTTAACTGTTGATTATCATTTTCCATTTTCTTACTGGTTTCTTCCATTTTCTTATTGGTCTCTTCCAATTTCTGGCTTATCTGATTTAATTCCTCCTTCGACTGTTTATTGTCAGTTTTTATTTCCTCCATTTTCTCCTCTATCTTCTTAATATTTTCCTCCATTAATAATTTATTGTCATTTTTTTATTTCGTCCATCTTCTCCTCCATCTTCTTACTGTTTTCTTCCGCCTTCTTACTATTTTCTTCCATTTTCTCCTCCATCTTCTTACTATTTTCTTCCATTTTCTGGCCTAATTCTTCCTTTGACTGCTTATTGTCGGTTTTTATTTCCTCCATTTTCTGGCTGTTGTGCCAATGTGGTCATTAATATTTCCTGGTAATTTACTTCTCCGGTTTGTGTCGGCTTGTCAGGTTGTTTCCCTTGGGGTGCTGGTTCGGTTGGTTCTGCTGGAGGTAATATCAACTCCACATCTTCCACGGGAGTCGCCTCCTTATCCTCCATATGTATTTCCTTCTCGGCCTCCGCCGCCCTTTTCTTAGATGTTGCTCTCCTGTGCATCTTGCTTACTCTCCCGACCTGTTAACAGCTGCCAGCTAAAAATAGGAAATTGGGCAAATTGTTTTTATTTATCGGCCTATGAATCCCTATCTTTAGCCCCTAAAGTTGGATGCCAATTTGTAACTAATTCGTGTTACAAATAAAATTTATGTTCGTGTTTAATAAAAATTAAGGTTTGAGAAAATTTATAAGTTATACATTTTTTTTTTAATAAGTTATATATTTTAATTATTTAATTTAATTATTTAATTAGTTTTTATTATTTAATATTATTTAATTAAAAGTATTAATAATAATTTATTTCCGTGTATTATTTTGCTAGGCTCTGTAAAGAAATATTTGTTCTATTTTGTGTTAATTTTTTGTTTTCTTCTCGATTTCTTTAGCTATTACTTTCTAAGTTAAATTAAAAATGAAATAAATTAATTTAATTATTCAAATAATTAAGAAAACTCGTATTTAGAAACAGTAATGACATTTATTGAAAGTGATGCGATAATCTTATGTGCATCGACTCTTGCTGCGGCTGAGACTCAATTCCCAGGTCGATTGTGTCAACTAACAAAATATATAAAATTAAAATATTGATTAACAAGGTTCTTTGAGCTGTAGAAATGGTCAGGGAAAGGCAAGTTACAAAATACTGTACTTACACTTAATTAATACTTAATTACTATTACGTAAAAGAAAATTATACGGTATTTGAAAATAATGTCATTTAAAAATCGAACCAGTTAGCTGCGTATGACGTCACGTAGCTGTTGACTCACCGTGGCATTGTACTGCTGGCAAGATGAACTCGAAACATGGCCGCCATCGACTTCGGATTTCACCCAACTATGCCGGCTCCTGGTTTTTTTCTCTCACCAAATGTAATTGTGATATTTTCTTCTGCGATAGTGTAGTTCCTCTGGATTCTTCGATTGTAATGTTCTTTTTCGCTCAGAGAGGTAGTATGATGCGATATTACTAGTGTCGTATTAAGTGTTCAAAATCTTACTAAGTTCGTTGTTCAATGGAATAGTATTAATTTGAAAATTCCAACATGGCGGATGATTCTTGGTGTCTTTGGTGTTTAATTATATGTATCTTTTTACTGGTTCTTTATTTTGTTAATTGATTGAGTTATTTTTATTAATTTTATGTTTATAACCTCTTCTGTAACTCTTCATAGGGTACTTTCAACTTAGTTCAAATTATTATATTTTTTAGATCTCCCTTCTGCACGTTCCCATCCGTTCTGGTTTGCGTTTAACAATCAACTGCTAAATGAAATCGTTATTTAATATAGTAATTCCAGAAATATTTTGGTTCCTATTCCATTGTCTGAAATCAGCTGTTCGTCTTTGTCCAGATCTGATCTCATAGAAATATGTGACATTTTTTTCTATTTTATGGCTATAATTTAATTATTTTTTAATTTAATGAAAATTTAAGTACCTAGCAATATTCCTGTTCTAATTTTACATAAATCAATATCCAACATGACCTATTTTAGTTTCAATTAAGCTTAAAACTTGCATTTTTTGACATTTCTTATAGGCCTTATTATAATTCACATAATTATAAATTAAATGGCTTACAAGTCGTTTTATGTTAACATTGTCCTTAAATAAGATTACTTATTACATCATTATTCTTTGTCTTTAACAATTTGTTGTTACAACAAACCGATACTGATTAATTTACATTTTATTTGTACTGTGTCCTCTCTTAGGCATTATATTACACATTCCCAATAAAGTCAATTTTATCCTCTGATCATTACATTTACTATTATATATTTCTGTGATAATTATAATTACGTATCTTTATTCTAAACTGACTAATCTCTGTTAATTTTATACAGTTTTATCTAACTTTTTCCTTTTGGATTTGATTACATAGTAAAAGTTGAATTTGGCCTAAAAATCAGTTTTGCTTTGCTACTGATATTATAACTAGTTTGCTTCCTTATTATTTCTCTGGTTTACAATTTAAAAGATATTATGATTACTTCCTTGCCTTTCCTACCTTAACAAAACTTTAACACAAATTAACATTATTTAACTATAACAAAACATCTTATAATCTAACATTTTCGATTACATATAATGAAAGTTCATGTTCCCACATTTATATTATTATGAAACAATCCTTACGTCTTATATCTAAATACTTTATTACAATTAATAATATTTCAGTCATTTTCTGTCTTTTTGTTTGTTTGATTGTGACTTCACTTTAAGCTACCTCCTAACCGCATTATTCTCTATTACAGTGTGTTATTTTTTTTTTTTTTTTTTTTTTTTTAAGAATAGGGAAATTTACAATTTATTATCACTAGTTTTGGTATTTCACTATTATAGTTTATAGTTGATACCACTTTGCTTCTCACTGAGGTATTCTTTATCACCTACACTAATGGTAGTCTTTAATCTTTTCTTCTTAATATTCTACTTTCTACACTGGTGTTATATCTATATTTAATTTACATTCTTTACATATATGTAATGTATCCTGTAACTTGGGTTACTGGGATTTAGGGTTTTGTGTCATTATTTTGAATCTAATTAAATTGTACCTTTCTGTCATAAGATTTGAGAAGTAACCTTCTCTAATACTACACTCTTTGTACAAAGCTTGAATTAGTTGGTCCTTTTATTCTCCTTCAATGAGTATGGTATTGTTTTATGTTTGGATCCTTTGATGTGGTTATCTTAACAATTCATCCGTGATTATCTTTCCTTACTGCTCCTTATCTTACTGGGTATACTGATGATGTACTGGGGTTTTAATCATCATGTGGTTGAACGTATATTGTTTTATATAGATTGTTCATTTTATTTGGACCAAGAGTTTTTTTTTTGTATAGTCTATTGGCAGCATTTGCTTTACTATAATGATCAATTTATTTAATTTATTTTTTAATAATTTTGTTATTACTCACTACAGATTGTTTCTTCCTTTTCTTTTCAAGGTTGTATTAAGTTATATTCAGGGTGAAAATTCTGTTATGCTACAATAGTCATCAACATCTGTCAATTCCTACCACCATTTAACAATCTGAATGAAGATGACATCAAAACTTGATTACCAAATGTAGGCTATGAACTGTTTAGTGATGATGAAATTGTTATATTCATATCCATGAAATGTACAGAAGCTAATGAAGAAGAACATGGCCTGGAACTAAACCTGGAATCTCATACAGGGGATATTCAATCATTGACTATAGCTATCAAGGTAGTGCGAACAACTGGATGAAGTAGATCTGCCTAAAATAATTTCACTGTGCCAGGTATGTAATTTGGCTCTTAAAAAATTCAACAGAAAAAATTTGCATTTGTTAAAATGTTTAAAGTTTTTTTGCAGAATTATAGTGCTTATTTGTTTGAGTTTGTATTCAGCAGTACGTATTAGTGCATTGTGTTGTTTTACTTTGAATTGTCTTTAATTGGTTTTTTATTTACTCTCTCACTAATTCATCTATTTCAATAATTCGTCACCGCTTCAGTCCCACAGATAATGAATTGATGATGTTGTATTGTGTTTACTGCATTCATTTTCCATTAATTTGTAAGGTGAAAATTTAATAAACATATCTGAATTTTTGGATTTTGTTGTCCATGAGTCTGAGTGTTATAAAAAACTAAAATATACTATTATAACATGGAACATAATTATTTTAGATACAAATTTTTCCTCACTGCCTGAACCAGTGTTCGCTCATTACGAGCTTCATCAGAGGTCTGTTATGTCTGTTCCTTTACGATATTGTTTCCATCTGTTTTAGTGTGTTTGTATATTTCTAGTTCTTCAAGTAAGTCTCATAGTTCTTCACAATTTAAATCACACATATTATTTGAACATAGTACACAACGTACAGTCTAACAGTGATCTTTTGAACAACAGTGCTATCACCAAAAACAAGGTGGACAGCAATCCTAGGTGCAGCCTCTGATAAAGCTAATAATGATTGAACACTGGTTCAGGCAGTGAGGTAAAATTTTTATCTAAAATATTTGTGTTCCATGTTAGCTAATGAATGAAGTATGAATAGAAATAAACACTGGTATCTGCTGTTTTCAATTCAAAGCTGTTTGGGACAACAACATGCAGATTCCCACAAGAGATCATCATCATGGAAGGGATTTGCAAGAAAATTAACAACTTTAAATAAGGTTCATGTTTATTTTATACTACTTTCAATATTGCTTATAATGAGACACTCCTTTGAATAAACTTCATACTTATTGAAGCTTCAGAGGTATTTTGTTGTTCCTTCCTGAAACAGGAAATGTGCCTTCTTAGTCCAAAAAATTCCCTTTTATCTATAATTATGAGATGCTAAATAAAAACAACTTTAACAATCAACTCCACTGCTTAAACGCTTGTTTCAATGGATTTGAATAGCATTTACCACTGTGCTGGTGCAATTGATAAAACACATTCAACAGTTTTTATAGCTTATGAAGGGGTATGCTGAACTTACCTTGGTCTGATCAAGAGTTTTCCTTACATAAGAGTTCTTCAAATGTCTAAATAAGGAATAGGCTTCATTACCTGTAAATACAAAGGAGACCAGAATGGCACTGCTTGAGGAATGTTAAATACACATTTTCTCTCCATCATGGTGTTTTAGATAAACTTCAACATCAATTTAAACAATTTTAAATGTATGTCACTAACACTCTGCAGAACTATTGAAAACTAACTTTTATATGTACAGAACATAAAAAATTACATTTAGGGGAAAGCATTCAGATGTGTTTACATCAATAGAATCTAGGCAGTCAGAGAATGCCCATTTCTTGTAAACCATATTAGAGATTTCTTTAAATTCTCCTGCAACTGGTGGCTTCATGTCCAGTGGCTGTAGTAATAGAAAAATCTGTTTTAACAATACAAGATACAGACATGATTCCTAATTGAAATTCTCCTCCTACACTTACATATGTGTTTTCAGTTATCAAACGTCTTAATATGATAACAATCCATTAGTGTTTATCCTGTTCACATTTCCTGTCTTATATCAGCATAATGTTGTAATATACTTCTATAAAGAACTTTTATGTTATGTTGGACGTTTAGTAGACCAGTGAGAATGGCACTTGAATTCTGACCAGGTGGGTTCACTTCTGGGGGAACTGTAAAACGGAGGTGCGTTTTTAGGGCCCAGGTTGACTCAGCCTGTAGAAATGAGTACCTGGGGTAACACCTAGAATTATAATAGCCAGCTGAATGGTGCTCTTATGCATATGCAGTCTCTACTCAGCCATTTTGATGATATGAAAAGGAGTTAATTATTATGTCTGATGTTGAAGTAATAACTGTGTATTACTGTGTCAAATAAACAACACCACAACAATTCAAACTCCAGCACCAATCCCCTCCACCTCAACCCACACACAACCTGTTAACTAAAAACCGTTATACATAAAATTAATGACAGTTTGCGCATTCCGTATCCAAACTCACTGAAGGAGCACACCACTCCGAAATGGCGTATGAGAAAATACAAGTAAGTTCACAGTGAAAGTACCAACAATACTAATAATTATTATAGTAGTGAACAAAGAAGTGATGAACATTGTGGTATGACAGATTATCCACTTAATAAAGAATGAAATATGATCATAAATAAATATAAATTAAAATAACGATCAAAGAAAAATCCAAATGAAAACATATAAGAATCCCAATTAAAATACAATCATAACTTGAAAAAGTAAAAATAAAGAAAAAACCACTATGCAACAAATATGTGTAAAGAAAAATAAACTATAAATAAACTAAAATAAAGTAAGGAAATACCCAGGTAGGATAGGAGTGAGTAAGGAAGATACCCAGAACAAACCAACGTACATAATAACTATATGGTAATGAAGAAACAAAGAATGAATAAGGAAAATACCCGGAACAAACCAAAATACCTAATAAACAGAAATGAGTTTGAAGATACAAAATAGTTGGAGGAGAAGACTACAACAAATACTTAAAGGAAACCCAGCAAGGAGAAAACAAAAACCCCAAAGGAAATTAAATGTCACAAATGAAAGTATAACACCCAAAATCAGAAATAATGTAAAATAAATGTAAACAAAAGTGTTTAGAGTTATAAGTGAAAGTGCACCCATAAAAGTTATTGTTTAATGAATAAAAAACAAATCTGAAGAGTCCTCTATAAATAAAATTCTTGATAATATAAAACTATAAAACTGATTAGTGATAGTATCAAGAATTAATGGGAGACAAGTGCAAGTTATTATATTCTAGTAAATAAACTTCAAGAAAGTGCATTAAATGCTTAAACTTAATAAAAGTGTACCTTTAAACAATTTTAAAGTTTTAATTTAACTTCATGAATACTATTTAATAGAATAGTATTATGAAAGGCAAAGACTAATGTTTCTAATAAAGTGCCACTCTTTATCTAATAACATTCACAGAAATGAGTAAGATAAACAGAGAGCAGGTAGTTAATAAGTAAAGTGACAAGGGATACATCCCTAAAATAAAATAAAAACAGATAAGACTGCACACAAGTAATTTTAAGAAAGATTTAATGTGTTATGTTTCTAGTTAAATCAATGAACTATATACATAAATGTTGAAATAGAGAGTAATGTTCTAATATTCTAAAATGTTTATTATGTTTAATAGTTTTAATCAAGAATGCAATGTCTGAGTGTGGATACCATTCTTTTATTATAAAATGTTTATTATGAGTTACTAGAAATAATCAAGACTAGAATGTCTGAGTTTAAATACCATGTTTTTCATGTCAAATAATTGTTATGTATTATTAGTTAGAATTCAATACTAAATGTTCTTGTAGTAAAGTAAGGAATTGTTAATTAACATTGTATTAGAATAGAAGGTCAGAAAGGGTGGAAACAAGCTGTATTATTAAAAAACTTTGTATGTAAAACCAGATAAAATCTAGGCCAAATGGTAAATATAAACTACATTATAATTGATGAATCAAGTCCAGTAAACTAGTTAAACTGATGAAATTTATGTAAGGTAAATCAGTCACAGAATAATATAATGTAAATTATACTTTAAAAGGATATTGTAAAAAGATAGGAAGAATTATGAGAAAAAATGCAAATGTAATAACTGAAAATTCAGAGTGGGGAGTCATAAATTATTGAATAATATTTAAAAGGATAACCAATTAATAAAATTACAAGAAATTAAGGGAAGATAAACATTTTATGTCAATCTGAGATTTAGTACAATCATAAATATAACATATAAAATGGCAAACTTTTGGGGAAGAACAGGAAGTAAATTTTAAAGCCTACTTTTTCAAAATGAAAGAAATATAGCATTTTAGATAAAAACTTTGTAAAACTATCTTATTTGGTATTAAATCAAACAGAATGAACTAAAGAAAGAGATTATGTATTTAGTATTTCATAAAATTAAATTAAATAATAGTAAAAATATATTCAGTAATATAATGTAAATTTTCCGAATGTAGCGAAAGCCAAACGGATTTAAAACAATGTATTGCTAATATTAAATTGGCTAAGACTTTGTCAGGAGACGAAGGAAATGAGAACAGTTCATTATTGGACCTTGTCGAGGACACTTGAACGAGATTTGTGCTAATATTAACCTATATAGTAGACAAATATGGCGATCGGTCTGTAAGCCTAGTCTACAGTAAAAAATCGTAAATTACAAAATTTTGAACTTAAACCTTATACTCAGTGAGAACATTTAATACCACAATTAAAATAAAGTAATACGGAACAGTAAATGAGTGAAATAATAAATTAAACCTATACAATAAATAATTCTTAATAACGAGACGAGAAGTGCCAGTTTCGACCTTATTGAACAAAGTAAATTAAACATTATCACACATATTTAATCGAAGTGAATCACAAGACACTGAAACAGAACCATTCTACTAACACCAGAAGGAATAATCACAACTGCGGAAACATTGAAAAGGCACCATTTATTGGAAGAAATTTTCATCGAGACGACTACGGTTTAACATATGCAGTCCAGGAGCCGCCATCTTGACTCCCACAATTCAAAGCGAGCTTTACCAACATAATCATACAGTCTTCAATGGTTCGAATTTTTCTTTAATAAACATTATATATTAACTAATAACTTGTAATTTTTAATTAGTAAGCTTTTTACATGTAAGTGTTATACTTTCCTGACCTTACCCTTCTCTGACTATATATAAAATAACCATTCAAAGAACCTAATAATTAATAGAAAATACAGATGTAAAAAATTAATCGACAGCCCTGAGAACGAGTCGATACTACTGTTGAATAATCGATTAACACTCGATACATTATACAATTGTTAATAAATCTAAAATTACTGCAATTTGGTTTCTATTTATTTATAAATTTAATAAATAGAATTAAAAATAAGATAAATTGAGATCACGGACTATCCGAAAGGCGGCCTTTACCAAAAAAGAAGAAGAATACTCAAGGAAGAAGAAGAACCGTCTATCGATTAGTGCTGGAGATAATACAATTAACGCGGAAGTTAATTATAAAAACGTAAAGTGATCCAATTAACAGAAACAGAACCAAAAGGGTTAAATTTTTACACAAATCAATTACGAAAATTAATTTACTAAATACAAACTACAAAAACCAATTAAACAATATTTTTCAAAAAAAACAAAACCCACCAAATTTTTTATTTTGGTAAACCATAAATTTATTATTTTGTAAACAGAATTTATTTAGTTGGTTACAAAATTGGCGTCCAACTAAGGGGCTTCAATTAGTGATTGATAGGCTACTATAACTTGCCCAATTCCTAATTCAAGCTTGGCAGCGGTTATCCAGTCAGAGAAATAAGAAAAATGCAACGGCGAGCAACATCGAAGAAAAGGGCGGCAGAGGCCGAAAGGGAAATTAATATGGAGGACAAGGAGGCGACGCCGGTGGAAGACGTGGAAATGATACTACCTCCGATCGAACCAACCAAACCGATGGTACAAAAGGAACAACCCGAGGTACCCACACAGACAGGGGACATCAATGTCCCAGAGAAGGAAATAGAGAGGTTCAAAACAACAGAAGATAGTAAAATGGATAAGATAATGGAAATGTTCCTGCAAATGAGAGAGGACATTGGAGGAACCAATAAGAACATGGAGGAAAACAGCAAGAAGATGGAGAAGAAAATGGATTCTACAAAAGAAGAATTAAGGAAGGACATAGGAGAAACTAGCAAGAAGATGGGAAGTGATAACCAACAGCTGAAGGAAGAATTCAAAACAACAAAGGAAGAATTGGGTAATAAAATTGAAAACACCAATAAGAGAATTAAGGAAACCAGTAAGAAGATGGAAGAGAAGATGGAGGAAAACAGTAGGAAGATGGAAAGCGACAACCTAAAATTGAAGGAAGAATTAAGGGAAAATTACAAGAAAATAGAAGATAAGATGGGGGAGAAGTTGGAAGAATTGAGAAAGGATAAGCAGCTATTGAGAGAAGAATTAAGGGAGGTTAACCAGGAAAATTTGGACAATTTAGATGAAAGGATGGAGTTGTTAAAAGAAGAAATGAGTCAGGAACTCAACGATAATAAGGAGTACACAAACAAGAGAATAGAAGAAGAAACCATGGTAACAAAACAACAGATCATGGAAGTTGACAAAAAATGTAGCCAGACTGGGCGAGAAGTACAGGAATTCAAGGAAGTGGTAAACACCAAAATAACCAATATCGAAGAAACCAACAGATCCAAATTGGAGGAAAACCGGAAGAAAACTCAAGAAGAATTAGGGAAGATACGGAACCAAGTTACGGAAAGATGTGACGGTATGGAAGTGGCGATGACGAATGTCACCAGTCAAGTGCGGCAGAGCCAGGAAGAGATGGAAGTAATAAGAAACAGACCAACTAACTTCACGAATATCCCCATAAACGAGAATCGGGAATGGCTGAACTTCCGCCAATATAAAAGAAAACCGATGGAGTTCTTGGCCCGAATCGAGGAATACTTCGCCAAACATAGGGGCAACAGACGGATTAATAACCGGGAACTGTTGGACGAATCATTCCGGGAAATGACTGACAATTGGTGGATGGCAAACCGAAGTGAGATCGATGACTACCAGCAATTCAAAAACTTGTTCAAGGCGAAGTACTGGTCAGAGACCACCCAGAAGTTAATACGGGACAACATCTGTCATGGCCGATACAAAACACAAATGGGTAACACTATGACTGCATACTTCCTCGGAAAGGTATGTCTGGCGAAGCATTTGGAACCGGCCATACCAGAAGAATGCCTCGTAAATAAGCTATCGTACCATTACGATGAAGAAGTAATAAGAGCAAGGAGGGGTAGCCAAATAAAAATGATACAGGCGATGACTGAACTGTTGGAGAAATACGAGAATGAGGAGTACTATCGGCAAAGCAGAAGGAGGAATGATCGGCCGGAAATCAGAATTAATCCATACCCGAACAACGGTAATAACCAGAACAGCAATGGATACCAAGGGAACCGATACAATTCCAATTATAATAATACAAACAATAATAATAATAACGGTCCTATTAACCAAATTGCAAATAGGAATAATAACGGTTACCAAGGTAATCGAAACAATTATTACCCGAATCCAAATATTAATAGTCAGAGAAACCCAAACCATAATAATACTGAACGGTATTATAATAATAATAGGGGTTACCCACCAAACAATAACCATAATAACAACAGGTTTTCCCGGCCCAGGGTAACTTTCATACGAGCCGAAGGAAACAGCCAACGAAGATACACCCACCAGCGGCGTAACAGTTTCCACGAATATGAGGATCGGCGGAGAAGCAGAGAACGTGATAGTTCGAGGTACAATCCGCCTAGACGAAGTACCAGTCTAGATAATCCAGAACGGAACCCAAACCGAGATCAACCATTTGAACATCGCACGGAGCGGCAGGAACCTACTCAAGGTTTCCCGACTGACGCCTCGGTCGGTCCTAACCTTAATACCAACGAAAATGAGAATTTAAACGGGAGAAGGCAGTGATGAATTATCATGACCCTTCACTGCTCCTATCTCCTGGATATCAACAAGAGTTGCAAGGAGCAACTAACTCTAATAATATAACAATCATTAGTTACAACTACTTAAAAAATATTAGAAACGAACTATTGGAGGAGGACGACACTCGCCTCCGTAGTCTAAACAACGAAATAATCTATATAAACGCGGAAATAGAAGGAATCTTCGCCCAATCAATGATCGATACAGGTGCGAATGTTTCTATAATTAACACAACTGAATTGGAGAGAATCCAAAGGGAATGTGGTCAAATATTGCCGACTTTACCAATAAATAATATTGTATTAATAGGTGCCACTGGTCGCCAAAACAAAACGATCAGAAGACAAGTATCAGTGAACGTGATTAGCAAGGGTATAGCTATAAACATGGTATTCTTAATTGCGACAGGATTGCCCTTCAACATATTGGTGGGGTGCGATGTGCTAAGAAGGAACTCTGCTATCATCGATTTACGCACAGAAAAGGTATCGCTGTTTGCAGAAGGGCTGACCTGGACGGCTGATTTAGTAGGTAGCGAGGCAGTACTTCCCAGCAGTATCCACCAACAAATTCGAAACATAAACTATATCGAAAATAACTCCATCATTAACCCCATAGTATACGATAACACGGACAAGGATTTATGGTCCCAAAAGATACAGGAAATCAGGGATTTCCGGGGCGGAATCACAAGGGAGAAATTGCCCATACACCAAGCGAATCAGTTAATAAGAATAGGCCTATATGAAAAGTACCGCTCAGTATTTTCAGACGAACCCGGTAAGGTAAAAAATTACCAATGTACACTTCAATTTAGAGAAACAGTGGAGTTTAACAGAAAATCATACCCCATTGCGCATTCATGAGAAGAGGCTGTAAGAGCAGAAATAAACAAGATGATTAACAGTGACATCATAGAGAGTAGCCAATCTCCATTCACCAGCCCTATCGTGGCTATTCCTAAGAAAAACGGCCAAGTCCGGCTTTGCTTGGATGCGCGGGAAATAAACAAAATGATAATCAATGACAGAACATCGCCCGGTGAGATAGAAGAAATCTTGAAACGATTCCACGGTACCAAGTACTTTAGTACCTGGGACACGGTGTGCGGTTACTGGCAGGTGGAGTTACACCCACGGAGTCGTCAGTATCTGGCATTCATATTCGAGGGGCGCAATTACCAATTCGAGAGATTGCCCTTCGGACTCGTGAATTCCGTTGCCATCTTTGTGACCTGCATGGAACAGATACTTACACAGAAAGAACTTCAGTTTACCACCGTGTATGTAGATGATCTACTGATTACCTCAGAAACTTGGGAGGAACACTGTTACCGCGTGGAACACGTACTTGAGAAGTTGTCTGTAAATAACATCACGCTTAAATTAGAAAAATCCAAGTTCATTGCAAGAGAAGTTCAGTTCTTGGGGTTTAACTTGGATGACCGAGGAATCTCACCGTCTGGAGAAAAGGTGGAAGCGATCCAGAAATTCCCTACACCCAAGAATAGAAAGCAATTACAGTCATTCCTGGGACTCTGTAATTATTACCGCAAGTTCCAGGAACAATATTCGGAATTAACCGCAAGGTTTCAACCACAGTTATCATCAAAAAACAAATGGATCTGGAGTCAAGAGCAGGATGTGATTTTCCAACTGATTAAGGATAAATTTCTGGAAACAATAATACTTCGCCACCCAAATTTTAAACTACCTTTTTTCTTGAACTGCGATGCCAGCAACATCAGCCTAGGAACGACGCTGTATCAAGAAGATGAGAAGGGTCACCATCAAGTGATTAGCTTTGCGAGTAGATCTTTAAACCAGTGCGAAAAGAACTACACTGTAACTGAAAAGGAATTGCTGAGTGTAGTATTCGCTTGTAATAAATTCCGCACATACATCTTGGGTTACCCAGTTACCGTCCGAACAGACCATAAATCAATATCGTTCCTAAAAAGCTGCAAATTGAATCACGGCAGACTGACAAGGTGGATAATTGCCCTTCAAGAGTATAATCTAAAATGGGAATACATCCCAGGAAAAAAGAATGTCGTAGCAGATGTGTTATCACGTGTTAATGTGGAAGAGCAAACATTCGAGGGAGAGAAAGAAAGCGTACTCAAAATCTACCACATTATTAACACCAGAGCCTATCTAGCCACATTATTAACAAACCTTAGCACCCACCAACAAGCGGACTCGAAATTGAAAAATATAAAAACTCGATTGGAAGAAGGGGACAAAACCGTCGCTCAATATTATCAAATAAATAAAGAAATCTTATTCATTAAAACATCATTAAAGCTGGATACCTGGAAGGTGATTATTCCAACCCATATTGAAAAAGAGATAATCATAAATTATCATATACGATATGGGCGCCTTAAAGGTGATTAAGGCTCTGGAGGAGAGCTGCCACATAAAAAACGTAAACCGGAAGGTCCGGATGTATATCAAATGTTGTCGTATCTGCCAACTAGTAAAATCAAACAACGAGAAGAAGGAAGGCATTATGATTCCTATAACATCCCAGGTGAAATTGGAGAAGGTATTCTTAGACATCTGCGGACCATTTCCCCGTAGTGGCGGTCGACACCGATATAGGTACCTGATAATCGTAATAGACCATTTCACTAAGTTTGTTAAGCTATACCCAGCTAATCAGGCAACTACTAGGAAAATTCTGGGAATATTAACAGAACAGTATATCCCAAACATAGGGAAACCAGCTTCGATCATCACGGATCATGGAACCCAGTTTAAAGGGAGAAAATGGCGGGATACCCTATTATCAATGGGTGTTCGAACATACAAAACCTCGGTCTACCACCCGAGCAGTAATCCGGCAGAGAGGGTGTTACGAGAAGTGGGGAGGATATTAAGAACTTATTGTCACCATCAACAGAGAAAGTGGCAAGAATATCTCGAAGCCACGGAGGAATTCCTCAACTTGGCATACCATCCAGCTATAGGAATTACCCCATACTCCGCCATGTATGAGAAACCACCCCCCACGAGAGATCGAAGAAATCCTAGAGTTCCCTAGGAATAATGTATATACGTTCGACAAGGTAAAATTCTACAACAAAGTGGCAGAAGACCAGGAGAAACGGCGAAACAAGTATCAAAAGGCTAGTGGTAAAATAATAACCTATAAAATTGGAGAAAAAATATTATTGAAAAATCGTGAACTACCCAGCATGCTGGAAGGAATAACGAAGAAGTTATTGCTACTATATACAGGACCATATATAGTCTCCAAAATAAAGAACAATAATACGTATGAATTAAAGGAGATGGGTTCAGATAGAATCAAAGGCGTATGTAACCAGGCTTCCATAAAAAAATATTATGAGGAGTAGAATTTTGAACTAAACAAATTCAAAAATATAGTAAGAACAACTTACGACCAATTATTTATGAAACTTTATGGAAATCAAGAAAGAGAATTTTGAATTTTAAAAAAATACCAAAATTTAAAAATATAGTAAGGATAACTTACTACCAATTATTTATGAAAACATTATGGAAATAAAGAAAAAGAATTTTGAATTTAAATAAAACAAACAAATTATAAAAAATAGTAAGAGCAACTTACCACAAATATTTATGGAAATAATTTTGAAGAGAAAGAAAAGGAAGGAAGAACCACTGATACAATTAAATGAATAAACTTGTGTTGGAATAAAAATAATAAAACCTTTACTCAATACAAGGAGAAACAATGACCACATAAATATTATAATTAAAGAATTCATTTGGATAAAAAAACAAGAGCGAAATAATTTTTTTTTGAAAAGAAAAAAAAATATATATAAATAAATCAATAATATAACTATGATCATAAAATAAATGTCAATTATAATAAAGACAATTAGAAGAATAATTGCAAGAACATGAAACTATTGGAACAATTCATGAGAACTAAGAAAAAACCAAAATATCATAAAATATATGCTACGAATGACCAGAAGCAGATTGTGATAACAACAAAGGAATAATAGAGAATTCACACAAAAAACTTTATACTTAATAACTAGTGATAATTATATTAATAAAAGAGCTTTCCACCACAATAAGTAATAAGATATCAGTAGAGCTAACAAGTCTGAAGAATAACTGGGAAGAAAAATAACTAAGATAGAAATATTAACAAATCTGAGCAAGTACGAAGTGAGGTATCCAAAGATATTTTTTAATAGTCGTAAAATAGACTATTGTTATACAATTTTTATTAATGACTGTCTGTAGATGATTCCAGCAGTATTATTATGTTTTGAGCAGAGATGAATTTCCTCTGAGCTCAATGAGAAGTGTAGTATGGCCAGCAGAGTATATGTAGCCACAAGTGCCTCTCTGAACTGCCCCAGCTCACGTGTTAGGGAATGTTAGGGAATAAATATCCCAAGGATAAAACGCCAAGTTAAGAAAAAATGAAAATAAATAATAATAAACCTCAGATGACTATTACTATCAAGGAAAATCAATTTTAGAATAAAATATATTTAAGCTCAAATATGAAGAAGCAAAGATAGAAATGGAAAGGAAGTCAAGAATAATAATATATAATAAGTATCATAAGCAATTATTTCAGACAAACTCAAAGTATGGTCTGAACTAATCACTTTTGGAGGAGAGCAATCTGTAGCATGACAGATTATCCACTTAATAAAGAATGAAATATGATCATAAATAAATATAAATTAAAATAACGATCAAAGAAAAATCCAAATGAAAACAAATAAGAATCCCAATTAAAATACAATCATAACTTGAAAAAGTAAAAATAAAGAAAAAACCACTATGCAACAAATATGTGTAAAGAAAAATAAACTATAAATAAACTAAAATAAAGTAAGGAAATACCCAGGTAGGATAGGAGTGAGTAAGGAAGATACCCAGAACAAACCAACGTACATAATAACTATATGGTAATGAAGAAACAAAGAATGAATAAGGAAAATACCCGGAACAAACCAAAATACCTAATAAACAGAAATGAGTTTGAAGATACAAAATAGTTGGAGGAGAAGACTACAACAAATACTTAAAGGAAACCCAGCAAGGAGAAAACAAAAACCCCAAAGGAAATTAAATGTCACAAATGAAAGTATAACACCCAAAAACAGAAATAATGTAAAATAAATGTAAACAAAAGTGTTTAGAGTTATAAGTGAAAGTGCACCCATAAAAGTTATTGTTTAATGAATAAAAAACAAATCTGAAGAGTCCTCTATAAATAAAATTCTTGATAATATAAAACTATAAAACTGATTAGTGATAGTATCAAGAATTAACAGGAGACAAGTGCAAGTTATTATATTCTAGTAAATAAACTTCAAGAAAGTGCATTAAATGCTTAAACTTAATAAAAGTGTACCTTTAAACAATTTTAAAGTTTTAATTTAACTTCATGAATACTATTTAATAGAATAGTATTATGAAAGGCAAAGACTAATGTTTCTAATAAAGTGCCACTCTTTATCTAATAACATTCACAGAAATGAGTAAGATAAACAGAGAGCAGGTAGTTAATAAGTAAAGTGACAAGGGATACATCCCTAAAATAAAATAAAAACAGATAAGACTGCACACAAGTAATTTTAAGAAAGATTTAATGTGTTATGTTTCTAGTTAAATCAATGAACTATATACATAAATGTTGATATAGAGAGTAATGTTCTAATTTTCTAAAATGTTTATTATGTTTAATAGTTTGAATCAAGAATGCAATGTCTGAGTGTGGATACCATTCTTTTATTATAAAATGTTTATTATGAGTTACTAGAAATAATCAAGACTAGAATGTCTGAGTTTAAATACCATGTTTTTCATGTCAAATAATTGTTATGTATTATTAGTTAGAATTCAATACTAAATGTTCTTGTAGTAAAGTAAGGAATTGTTAATTAACATTGTATTAGAATAGAAGGTCAGAAAGGGTAGAAACAAGCTGTATTATTAAAAAACTTCGTATGTAAAACCAGATAAAATCTAGGCCAAATGGTAAATATAAACTACATTATAATTGATGAATCAAGTCCAGTAAACTAGTTAAACTGATGAAATTTATGTAAGGTAAATCAGTCACAGAATAATATAATGTAAATTACACTTTAAAAGGATATTGTAAAAAGATAGGAAGAATTATGAGAAAAAATGCAAATGTAATAACTGAAAATTCAGAGTGGGGAGTCATAAATTATTGAATAATATTTAAAAGGATAACCAATTAATAAAATTACAAGAAATTAAGGGAAGATAAACATTTTATGTCAATCTGAGATTTAGTACAATCATAAATATAACATATAAAATGGCAAACGTTTGGGGAAGAACAGGAAGTAAATTTTAAAGCCTACTTTTTCAAAATGAAAGAAATATAGCATTTTAGATAAAAACTTTGTAAAACTATCATATTTGGTATTAAATCAAACAGAATGAACTAAAGAAAGAGATTATGTATTTAGTATTTCATAAAATTAAATTAAATAATAGCAAAAATATATTCAGTAATATAATGTAAATTTTCCGAATGTAGCGGAAGCCAAACGGATTTAAAACAATGTATTGCTAATATTAAATTGGCTAAGACTTTACTTATTGAACAAAGTAAATTAAACATTATCATACATATTTAATCGAAGTGAATCACAAGACACTGAAACAGAACCATTCTACTAACACCAGAAGGAATAATCACAACTGCGGAAACATTGAAAAGGCACCATTTATTGGAAGAAATTTTCATCGAGACGACTACGGTTTAACATATGCAGTCCGGGAGCCGCCATCTTGACTCCCACAATTCAAAGCGAGCTTTACCAACATAATCATACAATCTTCAAAGGATCGAATTTTTCTTTAATAAACATTATATATTAACTAATAACTTGTAATTTTTAATTAGTAAGCTTTTTACATGTAAGTGTTATACTTTCCTGACCTTACCCTTCTCTGACTATATATAAAATAACCGTTCAAAGAACCTAATAATTAATAGAAAATACAGATGTAAAAAAATTAATCGACAGCCCTGAGAACGAGTCGATACTACTGTTGAATAATCGATTAACACTCGATACATTATACAATTGTTAATAAATCTAAAATTACTGCAATTTGGTTTCTATTTATTTATAAATTTAATAAATAAAATTAAAAATAAGATAAATTGAGATCACGGACTATCCGAAAGGCGGCCTTTACCAAAAAAGAAGAAGAATACTCAAGGAAGAAGAAGAACCGTCTATCGATTAGTGCTGGAGATAATACAATTAACGCGGAAGTTAATTATAAAAACGTAAAGTGATCCAATTAACAGAAACAGAACCAAAAGGGTTAAATTTTTACACAAATCAATTACGAAAATTAATTTACTAAATACAAACTACAAAAACCAATTAAACAATATTTTTCAAAAACCAAAACCACCATAAAATTTTTTATTTTGGTAAACATAAAATTTTTAAGTTTGTTACAATATTCAAAATAGTATCAGCAAGTCTAATTAAAATGACATATTGTTTTCTCCCAGTAGTATAGAGGTTAAGTCGCCATGTTCTTGAGGTGAACTTACGAGTTGATAGTGAATGAACACTGTCAGTGTCAAGCATTACCACTATGTTATCCTGCCACAATCACTAATCTCCACAGCCTGATCATTAATGTATTGTCTGCAATATAGAAAGAATGTATCGTCTCATACTCAATTGTATAGTTTTGTTTTACACATACATCAGCTATTTTCCACTGGTAATTGTAGATTTACTTAAATTTCTGCATAGATTCATAATTTCTTTAGATTACTTGGCCCTTACTATTTTTCAAAATTCTTCATAGGTCATCATTTAAGGAAAACCACTCTGCCAGTCTTTTCATATGCCTACAATGTGTTGCCATTCCTTAAAAGTTTTCTATAAAATCTAATTATTTCGTAACTCACCATGTTTATTCTTCAGTGCCTCTTCCAACTACAATAGCTAGTCCTCTGTTTATAGACCCAGATGTTATAGGAATTTAGAAATATCTGATCACCCTCTGCTACATCAGCACTCTTATTTCTGCCATTACAACCAGAGTACTCCCTCTGGTAATAAGGATTAACAAGTGTTATGAACTGTTTCATGACTAGGCCATAGCACTGAATATTTTGTATAGTGGGTTTGGACAGCACTTTCCTAGCCAACTAAGTTTATGAATGCCATCTATAGCCATAAACTTGACCTGCCTAGTATAGTAGAAGGCATTACTGCCAGTCACATAATAGAAGAATGTACCCAATTAAAAAAATGTATTCTAATGAACATGAGTGTAAACAGTAATATTTTACTATTTCTTTTATGAATTTGCTAACTGCTATAATTTTTATTGTTCGACTAAGCTTTTCGTCATCACTGACATCATCAGGTCTTAAACAACGTCTATCAACTGTACGTTGTAGGCTTTTATACTTTAGGCCCCTCCCCTTATGTCATCGCCCCTCCTATTGGTTCTAGCTGCTGCCGCTCTTCACGGGAACTTTGTCTACATTTTTCCGTTAGGCATTTTTCTAACGTCCGACAAATTGTTTTAAGAATCTCCCGTTAATTTCTTCATTCTTGACTTATAATTTTTTTTTTGGTAACCTTTTACATTTCGTCATTTTTAGTGTGTTATTCTTATTATTTTAATTTATTTTTGTTTATTGTTTAAAATATAATAAAATATTTCTTCATTTGTAAAATCCACTTTTATATTCATTAATTTATTTTTATCTTCTTTTTTAACTTTAAGTATTTCTAGTTCTTCTATTAGTTTCCTTTTTTGCGGATTGTTTTCTATTTTGATTATTTCCATATTTTCATTTGGATTTATGAATTTATGGCCTGATTCATTGAAATGTCTTGCATATAGTGAGTTCGTTACTCTAACCCCTTCTCCTTTTGCGTGTTCATTCATTCGAATTTTAAATTTTCTTCCAGTTTCGCCCAGATATATCTTATTACATTCCCCACATTTTAATTTGTATACGCCGCTTTTTTCTGTTAATGGAATTTCTTCTGTTTTAGCATTTTTTATATATTCGAATACATTTTTCGTTTTCTTTATTCCTATCTGTATTTCATATTTTTCGAAGCATTTTTGTAACATTTTTGTTTGATATCTTATGTATGTTATTGCTCCTTTATATTTCTTTTCTTCATTTGTTTTTTCTTTTTTGTTCTTTTCTATTTCTTTATTTTCGTCTATTTTCTTAACTATTCTATTAATTATTTTAGGGTTGTAATTATTATTTTTTGCTATTTGTTGTATTTTCTTTAATTCTTTTTGTTTGAGTTCTTCATTTTCTAGATAATTTATAGCTCTATATCAAAATGAATTTAATGCAGCCATTTTATAATTGACTGGATGATATGATTCTTGTGGAATTATTAAATCAGAGTATGTTTCTTTCCTATATATATCGAATTTGAGTTTGTTATCTTCAATTAAACCAATAATTTCCTAACCTAATTCGTCGAGAGACAGCAAGTGCATTACCAGCATATCAAGATGTACAGAAGGTCGACTTCAAAAAAGCGAGCAGCAGAGGCAGAGAGGGAGGCCAGATTAGAAGAAAAAGAGGTAACTTCAGCAGGAGATGTTGAAGAGATTTTGTTAGAAATCGAAGATAAACAATCTGAACCGGCGGAGGAGGTTCAGCAACCGGATGAGGAGCCGGAAGTCATACCTCAAGAAATTCAAATTGAAGTAAGCCAACCCGAGAAATCGATGCAACCAGGAGACATGTATGTCGTAGAAATGTTAATGAGTATGAGAGCATTTATGGAAGAAAGCCAGAGATCCACAAAGGAAGAAAATAGGAAAAATATAGAATCATTAAAGGAGGACAATCGATCTTTGAAGGAAGAGTTGAACAATAAAATAGAGGAAACCAGTCAATCCACAAACCAGAAAATAGATAGGACCATAGAAGAGAACAGGAAATTCGGAGAAAAATTAAGAAGGGAGAGGGAACAATCCAACCCGAAGATAGATGACAATCGAATGGAGGTTGAAAAAATACCTGAAGATAAAAACATGGAACAAGCGAGTCCAGAGCCTGAAGATAGTGGAGATAAGAAGATCCAAATAACTCAAGAAACGGAAGAGGTGAAGATGGAAGAAAGAAGAACCATACGTCCAAAGAAGACAAGGGTTACAAAAGAATTAATTGAAATGACTCGAGGTGGCCTGATTAATATGATCAACTTACCAATCATCAACCGTGAAGAAGGGACTTTCAGGAAGGAGTATCGGAGGAGTTTCATGGAGATGGACGAGGAGGAAGATTATGTGATGACGAGGAAGAAGATAACTAATAAAATATTCCAACCAAAGATTTCCAAAAGAAGAGTGAGATATTTTAAGAAAAAGGAAGGCTATCAAGAGCAATGGGACCGGATTATCGAAGGGTACGCCAGAGAAATAAGAGAACTGAGGAAGAAGAAGAGCCAATTAATGGAAGCACCCAATCAGAAGACGGATGACGGTCAAACAGAACTGGAAGAGATACCAAACGTCAGTTCTAACAACAACCAGAAGAACGATGGACACAAGTACACTGAAGAGAAAGAGAAGAAGAAGACGGAAGAACGGAAGGCAGATGAAGCCCTAATAGCATTCAAATGGAAAAACCAAATGATAGCCAGATATATGTCGAGAACGGACAGGAGTATGAACACTGAAGAAGTTCGAACGACAAGAAGAGAGGACAGCGACGACTACGGATAAAAATGAATAAAAAATAAATTGAAATATGGGATGGACTGTTATGATAACGAGTAACGCTAACTGCACAATCAATGAAACGGTATATCGAAGATTAAATTATAAGATAAAAGTTAAATATTGCGATGAAAATTATTTGTTACTGATATTAAGCAAAAAATGAAAATATAATTGTGAAAATAAATATTGACTATATGAAGAAAGGATGAAATATTGCTATGAAGATTATTTGTTGTTTATATTAAATAGGAAGGGAATATATAACTATGAAAATGAACGTTGACTATATTGTAATTTTGTAATGTAAAAATATGTTCCAAAGAAGTTATGTAAAGGATAAAGAAAATTGTATTTACAAATAATACTGCTACTACAAATAATACTATACGAGACTGACGCCTTCCATCTTTGGCACAAATTACTTCCTAGAGCCAAGTCAACAGTAATTTACCAACGTACCCGTACTACAAATGGAAAAAAAAATAATACTATACGAGATCGACACCCTACAACCATGGCACAAATATATGTATAATATAAAGTATTTCCAAGAGCCACATCAACAGTAAAGACAACAACATACCCGTACAGATAAAAGAGGAGACAGTGAACTAGATGATATATGAAAGAAGAAGAAGAAAATAAGAAGTTGGAGGAACAAAACCGAATAAGTATCATTAATGTAGGTAAGAGATAACACACAACCATAGTGTTTTCTAGTGTCTTCTACTAGAAGAGAGCCTATACCAAATGGGCTATATCTCAATTGAAACCATGAGAAAATATATTCATGAATTGTATCCAGAGAAGTAAACCCCGAAAATGAAGAAGATTATGAAATGACGTTTAATGTAATACAAAGAGAAGAGATTAATTGATGACGAAGAAGAATGAAAAATAATATATTAACGAAGATGATCATGAGAGTATACCAGTGATGAAATGTAAAACAAACTATCCCTGTAATATGTGAAGAATTTAGTTGAGTTGAATCAAGAAGAAGAGAGTATAACAATGTATAAACCGCAGATGCGTGAGATAATCCCAAGGATATTTATTATTTGTCGAAAGAACGACCACTTTATGTTTTTTGATTATTTGAGATGAATTGACTGATGAATAATGCCAGCAATCATTTATTATTATTGATGGAGATGATGTGCCTCCATATTTATTGATGTTAGTATGGCCAGTGGAGTTGTATGCCAAAGTGAGCTGCTCTGAACTGCCCCAGCTAAACTTATGTTAGGGAAATAGGGAACTAAATAAACAAGGGAGATAATTACATAGAAGAGAAATAATTATGATTCAAATAGAAGAAAGTGAAGGGATATATTTAAAAAAGCATATGAGTCGACATGGAAACGTACAACAATTGATGAATTCTTCAATAAAAAAAAAATATAAGTATACTGATTCAGAATTAATCAATTCTTATAGGAAGGCATATGTAACGTACCAAATTTGGTAGTTACATAGAGTAAACAATTATTACGTCAAGTGACGGGAAATCATGAAAATAGTTCTAAGTACGTAAAATAATGGAAACAAAAAGTGTGTATCTACAGATATATTATTGTACAATTCCAACAAAGAAGAAGGAAGTGTAATATAGCATCATCAAGTACAAAAGAGAGAAAGAAAATGACCACGAGCCAATATAAGATGTTAGAAACCAGGCCCAATAGATTCCAACAGTGAGGGGAACCAATAAAAATAATAACTATGTAAAATGAAAAGAAGACAACAGAATTCCAACAGTGAGGGGAACCAACAAAAATAATAACTATGTAAAATGAAGAAGAGACAACTCAAGAGCAACCACAATGATGGCAAACCAACCAATCTATTTATAAATATAAATACTATGGAACAACGACTACTACAAATGGAAATATTGAAGAAGACGTTTAAACCAAAAGAAGAAAGGAAGAAGAAGAGCAAGGAAACATGACATGAAGAGTGAAGATAATGTATGGACAATACAAGAAATCACCATTCACCAAGTATACAAGGAACTATACTAGTGACCGGAAGAAGAATAACGATTATCAACTATGAAGAAACAGTGTTTAGCATATTTAAGAAATCACAAACAGTAATAGTGAAAACTTAATGTAAGTGTGAGAACCTGTAACAAGTTAACCAATTTTAACCCAAATAAACCCCACAGACAATACAAGTGAGAAGGTTTATAACAGAGGAAAATGGGTTACCTTTATAGTGGAAACATCAAAGATTAAATAGTTAAAATGCACAGACAATTAGTGTGACCAATTTAATCAAGATTGTAATCCAAAATAGATAATCATAAGACCACCAAGAGAAATGTAAGATAGAACAATAAAATCATTGTTCATAGAAACTGATAATAAAAGCTTTGTAAATTTTAAAATGAAATATAACTGAATGCCACGGCAAGACAGAATAAAATATAAAGAAAGTCCAGGAGAGATAATAACAAACCAGCTAGTTTGTTAAGTATCAAACAACCAATGTACCAGAAATTAGGTACAACACAACAAGAAATGTAATACCATTAGATTAAGAATACTTGTGTTATTGTTTAGAAAAATAGTGTAAACATGTGTATTAATCAACAATTAAACCATTGTAATAGGATACCATAATGAAGTCATAATAGTAGAAGCAAATACTGCATAAGAATATGTTGCACATTGATACATAACCCCATAGGGAGTGCACCTATAACACAAAATCATATATGTTAATTAAACCAAGCAACCATCAACAATTGTTTCAGTCAAAGATTCATTATAAATAATGATGCACACTGAAATACACAGCTCATAAAGCAGATTAAATATGATAGCACAAAGCTGGAAGAAAAGAAACCCAATGTGACAAGTTAGTTAAGCAAAATACATTATTAAAACTTGTCCAAGGATTACTGAAAATGTTACCAGTAGTTAGAAAAATATCTAGTACTACTATGAGAACAGATCACAATTATAATAATAATAGTTTTATAATCAAATTATTGGAAACTAACTGGCTATGAATGTATAGCCAGATGTAAAGAAACACAATGTGACAAATTAGTTAAGCAAAATACATTATTAAAACTTGTCCAAGGATTACTGAAAATGTTACCAGTAGTTAGAAAAATATCTAGTACTACTATGAGAACAGATCACAATTATAATAATAATAGTTTTATAATCAAATTATTGGAAACTAACTGACTATGAATGTATAGCCAGATGTAAAGAAACACAATGTGACAAATTAGTTAAGCAAAATACATTATTAAAACTTGTCCAAGGATTACTGAAAATGTTATCAGTAGTCAGGAAAATATCTGATACTACTATGAGAACACATATCAGATGTAATAATAGCAATTTAGTTGTTGATTGTTGATTTATTAAAAACTAACTGACTGTCATGGCAAAACCTGATGTAAACAAACCCAATACTAAGAATTGGAAAGCTTTCAGATAGCGAAAGACTGATAAATACATTAAATAAACAAGGTACTATAGTTGTACACTATTTTCATTTGTAACATTATATACCTTATATGGTAAAATAATTGACAAAGTGACAATTTAAAGAAAAGAGAACAGAAGGTATTTTGATAAGACTATTAGTATATGAAAAACAACATTTTTCATATAACAAAGTGTAAACCGATGTAAATAAATGTATATATTATTGTTAGAATGCCAAACAAATGTCATTAAATAAGAAATAATAGTGTTATAAGCGATTATAAATAATCGAATATGGACGTTTGAGGACGCCATTACCAAATATTGTTTGAATAGTAATTGCACCTATTTTCTGTATTAAACAAATGAGAAATGGACTCAAAACGTTTAATAAGGAGTGTTACTGTGTAATTGGAGTAAGATATGGTGAAATAAACTTATTAATATTAGGATTCACCATAGGAATTTGTGAAATAGTTGTAGTGAATTAATAATGGACGGATTTTATCCTTGTTTAGACTTTATTTAAAGCCAAAGGCGTCCGCGATCTATTGCCACTAACTATTCAACGATACGACAATCAATAAAAAAGTTATAGCAATTATAAACTTTTTAATCATTTGGTGTATCAACGCTTACGTCACTATAGTCTCCAACCCATATAAGAAATTGGTAAAAAATTAAAAGTTTTATTTAACCGAGGTGTTTTGGGGTGGAGAGTTCGACAATTTAAACCAATCAAATGAATTAAAATAACCAGACAAGCAGGAGACGCTTAGGTGAAGTGTTCAGTCATCATTCAGTCGTCAAAGAGTCTACCAGCCTAATTCAACGAGCAAGGTTGACGAAGAAATGTATTAAGTTGTATTTAAATGGTGCGCGACACGTTCATAAGTTACGCTATACACACATAACCTGTACACAACAAAGAAATAACAAGTTTCCAGTGCGAAGTGAATTCAAATAATAAACACGGCCAGTGTATAATAAAGGTCGTGTTTTCGAGTTTTGTAAAAAACAGGGAGTACTATATATTTATTATTTAACAAATAAAATGGAAATAATAATTTCTGTTAATGAACGGAGAATTATTGTTTAGGTACTACTCTAGTCAGAAGTACCGAAGTGTATTAATCACGATGAAAATTATCAGAATTAAATAAAAGAATTATCTCGCATTTATTAATTTAAAAAAAAATAAATGTTTTACGATTTTATCGTAATTAAAGAAGTCAATATTAATTTAAATATTACAAATATGAGTGTAATGAATAGTCACTCATTTGACTCATTTCGTTTGATTTGACTAATAAATAATTTTTTTTGCGAAAAATATTCTAATTAACTGATAGTTACACATCAGATGCATTATGAATAAAATATATGTGTTTAGATTATTAAGAACTCAATGAATAATTTACTTATCCACAATAACTACTTACGTTTGTTAACTAACCTAGAAATAATAACGACAACTTTGTCACCTTTTCATAATTCTGTTCTCAAGTAATATAAATCAAATGAAAGCTATCGCAAGAGTTTTTTTATTATAGATTTTTTTTCTCTTGCCAATAAATGATTTTTATAACCAACTAATAAATAATAATAGTAATTTTTAACAGTGCAGCACAAAACACGTGTTATCTAGGTAACTGCTGTGTCCATTATATTCAGCGTACGATGGTACGATAGTTATCGGTTTTATGGTACCGACTTTTATTTTTAATATTTGTTTGTTTTTTTTGTATTAATTCTTTATTAAATATTGTTAGAAAAGATAACATCTTGTATCTGGTATCATGCAACTTCCAAGAACACACGAACTTGGTAATTTAACTGTGTAAAGAGGACATAACCTCGCTAACTAAAATTATTGTATCAGATCTCAGTGTTATCAGCCTTGAGGTTAAAAGAGCTTTAAAAAATTGTTCATAATAATTTTTATTTTGTAAAGATATTAGTGATTGATTGTTTATTTAAAAGAGTTAATGGCATTTCAGAACTGTTAATAAATCTCAATTATTTTTACCAGTGGAAAGAGTTTTTGATTTCAAAAATTAAAATAGTTTAATTCTCATAACTAGTTCTATCAGAAGGTGGCGGCAGAATTTGAATGTTCATTACATTTCAAATTACAATTAAGCTCTTATTTTAGTTTATTGTGCATATGTATTATTTAGGATATTCAAGTAGAATATCCACATATATGTATAAAGTGTATGTTGCAGCAGAAGAAATCACCAAACAGAACATTGATAACATCCACATATGGTAAGTGGGGAGGTGAACAGTGAAGTGCTAAAATACTTTTTTAAATTGAAAGAATTAAACGGAAACACCCACACAACTATTATTAATAATCAACACTACTAATAATAATTCCGATTTTAAATCTTACTTATCATAAATCTTATATCGTTACAACCAACCGACGTATTAAATATAACGTTACAATATCCAGGAAATTAATTTCTAATCCTCCAATTTCTTCTTGAAATTTTATTGTTTTTTCTATGTTATTTAGTTCTTCCATAAATTTTTTAAATTCATTTACTTCACCTTCCCAAACTATTAGTACGTCATCTACATACCTGATCCATTTTTTAATTCTTCTTTCTTTATCTATATCTTTAAAGAAATTTTTTTTAAATTAATTTAAAAATTTCTTTAAAGATATAGATAAAGAAAGAAGAATTAAAAAATGGATCAGGTATGTAAATGACATACTAATAGTTTGGGAAGGTGAAGTAAATGAATTTAAAAAATTTACGGAAGAACTAAATAACATAGAAAAAACAATAAAATTTCAAGAAGAAATTGGAGGATTAGAAATTAATTTCCTGGATATCAATATAAAAATTGAAGATAACAAACTCAAATTCGATATATATAGGAAAGAAACATACTCTGATTTAATAATTCCACAAGAATCATATCATCCAGTCAATTATAAAATGGCTGCATTAAATTCATTTTGCTATAGAGCTATAAATTATCTAGAAAATGAAGAACTCAAACAAAAAGAATTAAAGAAAATACAACAAATAGCAAAAAATAATAATTACAACCCTAAAATAATTAATAGAATAGTTAAGAAAATAGACGAAAATAAAGAAATAGAAAAGAACAAAAAAGAAAAAACAAATGAAGAAAAGAAATATAAAGGAGCAATAACATACATAAGATATCAAACAAAAATGTTACAAAAATGCTTCGAAAAATATGAAATACAGATAGGAATAAAGAAAACGAAAAATGTATTCGAATATATAAAAAATGCTAAAACAGAAGAAATTCCATTAACAGAAAAAAGCGGCGTATACAAATTAAAATGTGGGGAATGTAATAAGATATATCTGGGCGAAACTGGAAGAAAATTTAAAATTCGAATGAATGAACACGCAAAAGGAGAAGGGGTTAGAGTAACGAACTCACTATATGCAAGACATTTCAATGAATCAGGCCATAAATTCATAAATCCAAATGAAAATATGGAAATAATCAAAATAGAAAACAATCCGCAAAAAAGGAAACTAATAGAAGAACTAGAAATAATTAAAGTTAAAAAAGAAGATAAAAATAAATTAATGAATATAAAAGTGGATTTTACAAATGAAGAAATATTTTATTATATATTAAACAATAAACAAAAATAAATTAAAATAATAAGAATAACACACTAAAAATGACGAAATGTAAAAGGTTACAAAAAAAAAAAAAATTATAAGTCAAGAATGAAGAAATTAACGGGAGATTCTTAAAACAATTTGACGGACGTTAGAAAAATGCCTAACGGAAAAATGTAGACAAAGTTCCCGTGAAGAGCGGCAACAGCTAGAACCAATAGGAGGGGCGATGACATAAGGGGAGGGGCCTAAAGTATAAAAGCCTACAACGTACAGTTGATAGACGTTTTAAGACCTGATGATGTCAGTGATGACGAAAAGCTTAGTCGAACAATAAAAATTATAGCAGTTAGCAAATTCATAAAAGAAATAGTAAGGATGGCTGCTAATTTAAACAATACGAAGTAATATTTTAATCTGTTTTAATAATATGCGTTTGTACCACTGTCAAATTTTCACTGTGTACTTCCATACTTCAAGGTACAACAGGACATGACTAAAAAAGACAAATGCATGGAAATAATAGGTTGGGAATGCATGTACTGTACCATGGCTAATTAGTGTGTAAGCCATCCATACTTGTAGCTTTGAATTCTATTTATGCCATCGTACCCATGTACAACATTCTTAATCTGGCCCTGACATCATTGAAAGGCTGGAGACGCTTACTGAATGTAACACAGCACAAGCAATGTGAAATGAGATTACCCTTGATTACCCGTTGCTTAATTCATTACCATCGATGTTTGCATTTTCAACATACAAAGGCAACAAAAGTAACTAAGCGCCCTACAGTATATTCTTATGGTCAGACATAAAATAATTTATGTGTCAAAAGACCTAAAAAACAGGTAACAGGTATTGCACGAAATGAAGGATAATTTTCGTGTATACTCTTCGTTTTCATATGTCTCTTAAAGTACAGAATAACGGAGTCGTCGTGTCTTCTTGTTAAGTTCCCCAGACATCAATCAGCTGTTCTTTCCAGGCTCTATAATAAACTCCCCGTGTATGACTGATACAGTAATTATAAAGAAACGGGCAAGAAATATTTACAGATTTCTATGTTTCAAGGTTGCTCTTACCAATTTTCCATTACACTCCATCAATTTTCAACAAAAGGGAAGTGAATCGAGTACAAACAAACCTCTGGAAAAACACGGAATGGGTAAAATGGCAAGCGATTTCGCTCAGTTACAGATATAACTAACAACCTGATGTACAGTATGTATACATGCTGTCTTTCCTTTCGCATACAGACTATGTTATTAACATATAAAAAGTTTAGGCAGCCGCAACGTCAACCATCAACAGTTTTGTTTATTATAACTTGATTCGATAGTAAAAGTTGGAATCTAACGTCGATTGTAATTTAGATAAATTGGGAATAAATCGATGAAGAGGAATATTACAAGTTAAAAGTTGTAACATTGAGTCGTGTCTGATGTCTTTGCTGTTGTTATTTATACGGTGAGTTTCAAATTATTTGTGGCGTGTATTGTTTTCTAGCGTGTAACAGTATAAATAAATGCGATGAGTAAAGGGCTAAGAACATGTTTACCATAACCTTTTAAAAGCTTTAATTCCGTTTGTTACAGTGAGTGTATTTGGATACTTCAGTTGTTCAAGCAGTGTATATTTCAAAAACTATATTTCAAGTATAATTTAGTTAAGAATGAGGTATAGTATAAGTAGGAAGAGATTCCTAAATAGCTTTATAGGAGAAAAGAAAATATACTTCTGTTGAGTGTTGAGTCAATTTCTGTAACTCAGTTTTCTTCTGGTGATGATAATTATGTGGAATCGATTATAAACAAAATATGGTAAATATTTACCTACGCCACACCATACACTCGTGAAGTGAAATATTTTTGAATTTATACTTCTTTAGGCGCATTGAGGGTGAAATTTTTAGTATGTAACGAAATGCGCGCGCACCATGCGACAGAAACGGAAAGTTAACAGGGTGAAGTTAGCCGTGGATAACGAGCCTGTGGCCAAAAAAGTGTACTGCGGGAATGGATAAATGTACAGTTCCGATACCGCTAAATAGCTTTTGTTTATTTACTTGTTACTATGGTAATTAATTCTGGTCTTGTTGACATCTTTAGTAGTAGTATTTAATATATTTCATTAAACGACTACTAACTATTAAACTACTACTACTACTAACGCGTACATTGTAGATGCAACTGGAATTGACGTTAATTTTATGTAAGTGTTAATTTCAAAAGTATTTTTTATATTAAATCAATAAAAGTTTCGATAAGCATTCTATCATTATGTTTGCTTTAATCCAATAATCTAATACATATTTTTATATTTTAAATTATAGATCACACTTAATTGTTCAGAAATCTGTGGAAAAGTAAATCCATTGCTGTAATACACTGTTCGTAAGTATTTTGAGCTATTTGATAAAAAATTAATTTTATGCGGAAAAAAGCTGCAAAAGCAGCTGAAGCCCAATAACACGGAGTGCCAGTGCCAGTAAAAGAACGATGACATCAACGGAACGCAGTCGAGCTTATAGACTACGAAATTAAAAAAAATAAAATGATTGTACATCAAAGCCAATCATCCAATAATGGATCTCCAAGTGTTTTATCAAATCCAGATATGTGTGTAGTGATTCCTGGATCATACCTCAGCCGGTTACCACTACTCCAATTTTAAATTATCAAAATCACCAACGGTGTTCAATACTATTGTGGATCGAGTTGATGAAAATGTACGTAGTTCATCTTTGTCTACTGTAACACAGGATAATCGTAATTTTATGATTGTGCAAGCTGAGGTGCATGAACAAAATTGTCCTGTGCTTTGCAATCGTCATGCAACAAAGAAAAAAGTACCATTAACAGGAGCGGAGCGCATTCGACGGTTTCGAGCATGGATAAATAATCAACAATCAACTAATACCTCACATATAGAGGTTTTATCAAATCAAGACATTGTAATGGATCAGAAACTACCTCAATCAGACACGCGTGGCTTACATTTAAACTCTCCAGATCAGTCGATACTAAACGATCCTATTTCTGATCAAGTTGATATGGGTCTAAGTTCATCTTTGCCGTATAGCAATTATCATCAATTTAAAAGAGCTCATAAAGAGTTTAAAGATAAATTCTTGAACAATTCATTTGGACATCCGTGCTCAGTGTGTGACAGGTTGTGGTTCCAAGACGATTTAAAAGGTCCATCTTCTGAACATAAGGAAATTTTAACTAAGATTATACCTAATATACCTGAAAAAAATACTAAACTCTGCAGGACATGCGTTCAAGCTTTAAATAAGAATAACATTGCATTAATGTCAACATACAATGGCTTTAAATTTCCAGAAATACCTCACTATCTACCGGCTTTAGATCTTACTGTCAGTGCCAACGAAATTGGATGGAACGATCTACTTCAGAAGTTATACAAATTCAAGCACAATGGAGAAACTATTTCTGAAGAATTTGTTGTGCTTCTGCATTACCTTGAAAAAACAATACTTGTTAATGACGACGCAGTTACTTGTGCTATACATTTTAACAAATTAGTCAATATCTTACTAAATATCTTGAAATCACCAAAATTCAGTCCATTTGGACGATATTAAGTTCTTCATTATTTTAAACGTATTGAGTTCCAGCATCGTGGCAGTCCACATGCTCACATACTACTCTGGCTGGCTAATGCTCCGTTGGATGCACTTGATAAAAACAAATTGGATGCTATCGCATTAATTGATCACTTAATATCTGTTTCGTCTCAAGAAGCATCAGGCAATATTAAATTACAATCTCACAAACACACGTTTACATGCTATACAAAAATAGTGGCAAATAAACCTGAGCAGTGTAGATTTGAAGCACCTTTTATGCCTTGCCGATCTACAACTATATTATCACCTATGCAAAAAGATGAGCCTGAATTCAAAAATTATGCAAATCGTTATAAAGATATTAGGGTTAATCCTGAAAATAATGATTACTCTGATTTTGATTCTTTTTATCAAAATAACAATATTTCCTCAGGCGAAGATTATTGCAATATACTTCGAGCTGGAAGTAAGAGGCCAAGAGTTTTTCTCAAACGTCAACCATATGCAAAATGGCATAATCCGTTTATATTTAACATTGTCAAATCAAATATGGATATCCAATTTATTACTGAAGAATATTCTTGTGCTAATTACGTTGCTGAATATGTGAATAAAACAAATCGAGGTGTTAGTCATCTTCAACGTGAAAATATTAAAATTATGGATGAACATCCAGAGTTTGATGTTGTCGATATTACACGAAACATAGGCGTAAATATGCTCAACAGTGTAGAGATAACAAGTCAAGAAGCTGCTTGGTATCTTCTACAGGAACCAATATCAAAATGTTCTACTTTTGTAGCTACCATTCCCACCATGTGGCCACTTGATCGGCAAAGGATAAAGAAAACACAAAAAGAATTAGATGCACTAGGAATTGGAGAAGATTCGACTAACATCTGGAAGGAAAATTTGTTTGATAAATACGAACGCAGACACCAGGACCTAGAAAATGTTACACTCGCTCAATTCGTTAGTAATTACACTATTAAAACTGACGGTACTTACACAGAAAGAAAAGTGCCACGTGTTATCCTTTACCGAAATTATGATATGGGACAAGATCTAAATGAATATAAGCGTGAAATGGTAACTTTACACATTCCATTTCGAAACGAAGATGGAGAAATACTTGCTGAAATGAAATTCATCGAAATATACAACAACAATGAAAATTTGATTTTACGCAGACGAAAAGAATTTGAATCCAATTTGGATATCCGAAAAACTATTGAAATTTGTCAAACTTTATGTCGAGAAGATTGTTTTGATGATGAAACTGAAGCGCGAGATGTCGCTAACGTTTTACCTGAACCTAATCCATTTCAAAATTTTTATGACAATCCTATTTCCGACATAAATAGTGATTTTCGCCTAGCTGTACTTAACAAAATTGGTCCTATCGCTAAAAAACGAGAAAATTTAATGCCTAATAATGATTTTTATGAGTTGATGAGAATGGCAAACGATAAACAAAAAGAACTTTTGCTACATGTCATCTCCAATCTATTAACTCCAAACCGCAATCCGTTCCAAATATTTTTCACGGGTCCAGCTGGATGTGGTAAAACTTTTGTTATAAATCTTCTCATGGAGATCTATAACCGATTCACTGATAATGATGGATATTGCAACTCATACATTGCTTGTGCTTCGACAGGCAAGGCTGCTGTCGCTATAGATGGTACTACTGTGCATACCGCTTTAAAAATATCTTAGTCAAGATTACTTCCATTAAGCACGGAAGTAGCACATCAGTATCGAGCATTATTCAAATATGTTAAAATGATAATTATCGAAGAATAAGTATGATTGGTGCTGAATTACTTACTCAGATTGATTCACGTTTAAAATAGATTACGGGTAATTTCAACACTAACTTTGGTGTGGATGTCATTATGAGTGGAGTTTTTGTGATGTTACTCACCTTTATCACATTTAAATTATTAATAATACAGAATAAACTTACCTTACAGGCCAAGGTTCGTCACACGAACTGTGAATTACAAACGTGACTTGGGGTTACGTATTGTAATAACTACGCTCATTGACAGTTAACTAACTCAACTTGATTTATTTATTTCTTATATCATAATCTTTCTATGGCTCAATAAACATACTTCCTCCTTCTCTACAGTTTTTTATGAACAAATTAATACTGTGATATCAATCCCCTCTGACAAAATTATTACCACATTGATACATAAAAACCATTTACCTCTTCTAACTATTATAATTAACACTTAAATCATTTATTAACTAATTAATAAAAACAACCCAGTATTTGCGCACGCACACATGCATTCATTTAGAGCTCTATTAATTAAAGAATTTTTTATAATTATTGAAAATGGATTTACGTGTGGCTACTTTCTTTCTTGCGGATCTCGACGTCAAATGTTGTAGTTCGGTCGTTTTGGTGGTTCACTGTTTTATATCCGAAAAGTTCTCATTTGTAAATTTTAGTCACGTTCGCACCTTCTTCATAAATTCCACTGTTTTGTCCGAAAAAGTTCTGTTGGTAAATTTTTTCGCTTCACTGCATTATAACTGTTTTTTACATTTAATTTCTATTAATTTATATCACTCTCTAGACCCTATTTTGTAAAATTTAATAGGTTTTCGGCTCGCGAGCCGTTGTGTTGCATCCGGCCGCCGCCGCGGCTGTAAGTCGACTGACGCTGTTTTCTGCGCACACGGCGCGAAAGAATTTATTCATACGTACCGAAACCATGAGAACGTTGGCCGAGGGAGTGCGCGCATGAAGGTGAATACGCGCCCTCGCTAACAATTATACATTCCAGTGCCACACCGCGACAGTCTCGACGCAAAAGTCAATTCACCGTATATTCTTTGTCACAATTCCCAATGCGTACCTTGCACTGATGATTACCGAATAATACAAAGATTGGTTTACAATAATTAAAATTTGTTTTACCCCTTTTTGCCCCGTTACAATTTACGCCAGTTGCCACCAGTTAGAGCTACTCCAATTTATAAACAGCAAAAGCAAAGGATTGTTGGGGCTATTTTGTGGCGTGGACTCAAATTTTATGAGCTGGATCAAGTTATGAGACAAGCAAACCAACACTTCGATATTGACCAAAATTGGAAGCGGTGAACAACTTGAAGAACATGAATTAACTTTATTAGAATCACGATTTGTTACGACTCGAGAAGCAGAAACAAGCTGCCCACATGGGATCCGTTTATTTAATACAAACGAGGCTGTGACAAGATACAACAATCGATTGTTAAGTGCTGCGCAAGAAAAATCAGTTTCAATTTCATATACATCGGTTGTACTTCAGCAGAACAGATAGCTTTTGTACGCCAAAAACTGCACAAAATGTCACTTGTTGATACTGGAGTTGCCTTATGAAACTGTATTTGTGGAAAATGTTTTTTACATGATAACGACGAACATCGATGTATCAGATGGTTTAGCAAATGGTGCTGTTGGGAGATTAGTTCATATTGAACATGGTGAAGAAGTAGAAGTGAGTGTTGTGTGGCTCGATTTCCCGGACTCACCAAAGATTGGCGAAAAATTTAGAAAAAGTTGCTGGACATATGGCTGCTAAACAGATTAGTAAAACAGCTGTACCTATAGGAAGAAGATCATCGACTATTCCGCTTAATAACAATAAAACTATAAATATTGAACGTTCACATTTACCTTTAGTTTGTACTTGTGCGACTACTATTCATAAATCTCAGGGAAGCAGTACCCTGAAATTGTTTATGAATATGATAAAAAACATCCACTGTCATTAGTATATTGCTACGACAGCGTAGAACAATCTAGGCGTTTATCGAATGTCCTAGAAAGATCTCGACGTAAGCGTGTGGTGTACGTGCTACTAAACGCATGTTGCGAGAAATTTCTCGACTTTGCCAGCCTTCGCTCGGGCGCTCGGACTGTGTCAAGGCCGCAGCAATTACGTAGTTCGCGAGAGATAAGACGCAGTTTGGAAGCTTCTGGTGTGTGTTAGCTAACTATAAATACATCGCGTCGCGGCCTTAGTTTTTGAGTTCAATGCGAGATTTTTGACTGTGCGGTTCGAGAGTATTAGTGCGATATATTTTACAGAGCGGTTCGGGTTATTACGGTGTACGTTCAAGTAGTTATTAGTGAAGTGTTGCGTTTTGTATTCGGACGGTATAATTGTAATACAGTTGAGTTTTAATATTAGTGGACATTTTATTGCGTATGAACAATTTCATTTGATTTTTGTTGTAGACACTGTGTTGTTAATTACGAACTGTTTTACTATAACAATTAAAGGTGTGATTAGTGACTTAATTGGTGTCTTGTACTTATTTTGTTTCCACTGTACCTACGACGATCGAGTAGACCGTCGTAACAGTGGTGTCAGAACTGGGATAGAACGGTTAACAGTGGAAACAGTGGACGCTTTGTACAAGACGAGTGTGATTCGTAATTAATCGATAAACGATGGATGCCAGTCAGATGATGGAAAATTTACAGGCGCTGCTGTTGCAGACAGAAAAACGACAGGACGAGAAACGAAGACAGGAAAGAGAAGAGGCTGAGGAACGTCAGAAAGCACTAATGCTAGAAACAGAAGAAAGACAAAAAGATAAAACTGAAGCTCTCTTTGAAACTATGCAGAAACAGTTGCAAGAACATACTACCGCAGAATTGGGTCTCCTACGTGGTGACGTAGGTGAATTACGAGGTGAGTTCAATAATCAGATTACCAGAATATCTGACGTAGAAGAATCCATGTCAAGTAAAATAGCTAAAGTAGAAAAATCTGTCTTGACTGTGGAAGAAGTTATGTCAACAAAAATATCTGCAGTAGAAAACTCAATGGCAAACATAAGAGAACAAATTAAAATTGAAGTTGAACAGTGCATGAAGATTCAACCAAAACAAATTTCTGAACAGACTGTACCAGTGATCAAGACAGAAAAATACACAGAAAATAAGTTAACAGAGAAAGTCACTTTGCCTGCAGTAGGGACAGTTCATGTCAAAGCTCCAACCTTTGACGGAAGCACTCACTGGGCAACTTACCTCCGCCAATTTGAAGCTGCTGCATGCGCAAATAATTGGACAGAAAAAGACAAGGCTGTTTCACTTGTTCTTGCATTAAAAGGACCCGCGGCAGAACTACTACAGAAAGTGCCACCTGACAGCCAGAACACCTATGCCGAGTTGATAAAAGCTCTGGAATTACGGTATGGTGATAAACATTTGCGAGATGTGTACTGCACCCAGTTGAGAGCAAGGCGACAGCATTCCGGGGAAAGTCTTCAAGAGTTTGAAGCAAGTATCGACAGACTAATTAGACTGGCCTATCCTGAAGCGCCAGAAGATTTTCGAACGCGTTTTGCGATGCAGACATTTACTGCCGGTGTCCGAGATAACGAACTACAGCAAGTGTTACGAATGGCAAGACACCAGAACAGTGCGGACGCCCTGGTACATGCTTTGCAATTTGAGGCCGCCAAATCAGCGTCTGGTTGGACAAGTCATAAAGTGCGCGAGCTAAAAGATCGCGACGGCACAGACGATGAGGAAGAAGAACAAGGAACAGAGACTCGACGGTCGGCGCCACAGAATAAAATAAGAAAGGATGGAAGACCGAAGTGTTATCGATGTGGGAAACCTGGACATCTACAACGAGATTGTCGGGTTAGAATTCAGCAGCAGGGAAACGAGCAATAGTCGGTGCAACGGGGCGTGTGCTGACTAACTGGAGGAAGGAAGCCCCTAGAGAATACGCAATTTCTACGCTTCAGAAAAACACCGGGAGCTTGGTAGTTACCGGATTTGTTCAAGAACCTCGATTACAGTTGACACAGGCGCAACAGTTTCTATTGTGCGCCCCGACGTGGTGAAAGATCTCAAGCCAATCTGGTGCTCTTGCAGCTTGCGAACAGCTACTGGACGGCCTGTAAAAGTGTATGGAAAAGTGGAGATACACCTACGCCTCGGTAGACTTGAGTTTAATCATCAAGTACTTGTTGCAGACATTGTGGATGAAGCAATTCTTGGTGTGGACGTTATGAACGCATACGGGTTTATAGTCGACTTCAAAAACAATGTCTTGAGAATCGGAGGCGAAGAGGTAATGCTATCAACAATGACGACAGCAGAAAAATCGATGGACGTCATAAACCAAGTGGCCGTAACTGTTCCGCCAAACTCCGAAAAGATCATCATGGTTAGAACTGCGGTAGATACTAGGGGCAACCAGTGCTCTATATTCGAACCCCAGGTAGTCAGCACACCGGGCATACTAATTGCCAGAAGTTTAGTAAAACCTGACGCAACCGGAAATGTACCTATTAGAGTGGCGAATATTTTGGATCAAGCTATCACTTTACAAAGCAATACGCTCCTAGGCAAATTGACTCCTGTGGCCTGGGTAGCCGGAATAACGCAATGAAGACCCAGTTCTTCGGATACTTCTAAATTACCAGAGGAACTGCAAGAATTATTGAACAGATCTTCTAACGACCTCTCAAGTGGTGAGGTAAAAGAACTCGGACAGTTTTTACACGAATTCAAAGATTGTTTTGCGGTTCGGGGACAGTCACTGGGAAGAACCTCTCTTGTGCAACATCGCATCAATACCGGGGACACAACACCGATACGCCAACCTCCTCGTAGGCCTCCATTATCTAAACAAGAGGAGATGTCTCGGTTAGTACAGGACATGTTGACAGAGGGAGTAATTGAACCTTCGTCAAGTGCTTGGTCTTCCCCTGTAGTGCTGGTAGCGAAGAAGGATGGTGGATTGCGTTTCTGCGTAGACTACCGGAGGTTAAATGATGTTACAAAGAAAGACTGCTATCCATTACCTCGCGTTGACGATACACTCGACACGTTGTCCGGAGCACAGTGGTTTTCCACATTGGACCTGAAGAGTGGATATTGGCAAGTGGGTCTTCATCAAGAAGACAAGGAAAAGACCGCTTTCTCGACCCCAAGTGGCTTATTCCAATTTAACGTCATGCCATTTGGACTCTGTAATGCACCGGCAACATTTGAGAGATTGATGGACCTGATACTCCGAGGCCTGACGTGGAAAACTTGCCTTGTTTACTTAGACGATGTCATAGTGATCGGGAAGACTTTCAAAGATCATTTGGAAAACCTTAAGGAAGTTCTAACTAGAATTCACGGTGCACAACTGAAGCTGAGCCCGAAGAAGTGTTCTCTATTCCAGAAGGAAGTACAGTATTTGGGCCATCTGGTTTCGGCAGCGGGCGTTAGCATGGATCATAATAAAGTAGACACCGTAAGAGACTGGCCAGTTCCGAAGAATAAACACGAAGTTCGGAGTCTCCTGGGGTTATGCTCATATTACCGACGTTTTGTGAAAGGCTTCGCTACTATTGCTAAACCACTACATGAGCTAACGGAAAATAAACGAAACTTCCAATGGTCGAGAGAATGTGAACAAGCATTTAGAACGTTGAAGATTGCATTATGTTCGCAGCCAATTCTCGCTTTTCCAGCTTCCGAAGGGAAGTACATCGTAGACACAGACGCAAGCAATACTGGTCTAGGAGCAGTTTTGTCTCAAGTGCAGAACGGTGAAGAACGAGTAATAGCGTATTACAGCAAGACGCTTTCTAAACCAGAGAGAAATTATTGTGTTACAAGAAGAGAGTTGTTGGCAATTGTCAGAGCTTTGGAGCACTTCCATAAATACCTCTATGGGAGAGAGTTTTCACTACGTACCGACCATGCTGCACTTGCATGGCTCTTGAGATTTAAAAATCCGGAAGGACAGTTGGCAAGGTGGCTCGAACGTCTGCAAGAGTACAACTTCAAGGTACAACATCGGCGGAGGCGCCTGCACGGTAATGCAGATGGCTTATCACGAAGACCATGCCCGGAAGACTGCCGACATTGCCACAGAAAGGAAGAACAAAACTCAAGCGAACATGTTCAAGCCATCACTGTAGATTTCCTGGCTGATGGCTGGACAACACAAGACTGTCGACAAGAACAGATGACTGATGAAGACATTGGACCGATCTTGACAGCAAAAGAGGAAGGTCACCGCCCGGATTGGCAAGATATCTGCTATGGTTCCGAAGTGCTGAAGGGCTACTGGGCACAATGGGAATCTCTCACCTTAGAAAACGGATTGCTGAAAAGGGCTTGGGAAAGTGCAGATGTACGAGACGTGGTCATGCAGTTGATAGTTCCCCGAAGTAAAGTGCAGTCTGTTTTGAAGGAGATGCATGATGGAACATCTGGAGGCCATCTTGGCGTTAACAAAACCCTTGACAAAATACGGAAGCGATTCTATTGGCTTCATCTTCGCCACGACGTAGAGGAATGGGTTCGGACGTGTGAAATATGTGCTGCAAGCAAGGGCCCACAAACCAGAAGCAGGGGAAAAATGAGACAGTATAACGTTGGACAACCTTTCGAGAGAATTGCCATAGACATTGCTGGACCATTCCCAGTTACTGACGATGGAAACCGGTACATCATGGTTGTAGGTGACTACTTTACTAAGTGGGTGGAAGCCTACGCAATTCCAAATCAGGAGGTTACCACTGTGGCAAAGCAGTTAGTCCACAACTTCTGTTGCCGTTATGGAGCCCCTATGGAAATCCATACGGATCAAGGGAGAAATTTCGAATCAGGAGTGTTTAAAGAATTATGCCGTCTACTTGGAATTCGAAAGACCAGGACAACGCCTCTGCATCCTCAGTCGGACGGGATGGTTGAGAGATTCAACAGGACACTCGAGCAGCATCTTTCGAAAGTTGTTGACGAGAACCAAACAGACTGGGACCAACGTATACCACTATTCCTTATGGCGTATAGATCATCAGTACATGACACAACCGGCATGACTCCAGCAAAATTGGTGTTTGGGCGGGAGATTCGTCTTCCTGGGGACTTGATGTTTGGATCACCTGAGACTCAGTCCCAAGAGCCAAAGAACTATTCCTCGCAGTTAGAAAACCAACTGCGAGAAATGAATCGCTTGGTAAGAGGACGGCTCAAGATGAGTGATAAAATGAAAACTCGGTATGACATTCGCAGCAATAGTGTGGGTTTCCAAGAAGGAGATCAGGTCTGGTTGTTCAATCCAAAGCGCCGTCGTGGTCGCTCACCTAAGCTTCAGTCTAACTGGGAAGGACCCTACACTGTAAAAAAAAGGATTAACGATGTTGTTTATCGGATTCAACAGGAAGGACAGCGAAAGTTCAAGGTCGTCCACCTAGATCGCCTGGCTAAATACAAATTTAGAGACGCTTTGCCAGTTCGGGACGAACAGGCTTAAGGAGGGGGCAGTGCTACGACAGCGTAGAACAATCTAGGCGTTTATCGAATGTCCTAGAAAGATCTCGACGTAAGCGTGTGGTGTACGTGCTACTAAACGCATGTTGCGAGAAATTTCTCGACTTTGCCAGCCTTCGCTCGGGCGCTCGGACTGTGTCAAGGCCGCAGCAATTACGTAGTTCGCGAGAGATAAGACGCAGTTTGGAAGCTTCTGGTGTGTGTTAGCTAACTATAAATACATCGCGTCGCGGCCTTAGTTTTTGAGTTCAATGCGAGATTTTTGACTGTGCGGTTCGAGAGTATTAGTGCGATATATTTTACAGAGCGGTTCGGGTTATTACGGTGTACGTTCAAGTAGTTATTAGTGAAGTGTTGCGTTTTGTATTCGGACGGTATAATTGTAATACAGTTGAGTTTTAATATTAGTGGACATTTTATTGCGTATGAACAATTTCATTTGATTTGTTGTAGACACTGTGTTGTTAATTACGAACTGTTTTACTATAACAATTAAAGGTGTGATTAGTGACTTAATTGGTGTCTTGTACTTATTTTGTTTCCACTGTACCTACGACGATCGAGTAGACCGTCGTAACAATATGTTGCTTTGACGCGGGTGACTAGTCTCCGAGGTTTGTACATTACTGCAAAGTCAATGACAGGACCTTTTATCATGGCCGAAGAGCATCCACAGCTGTAGTTAGTCTAAAAGATGAATTTCGTAGACTCTCACTTAATCGTTTAGAGACTATTAACAGTGATTTGCTACATTTCATCGGCCACAGGAAAGGATTGTCACCGTATATTTTTAATTGTCAAAGTCTTCGGGCTCACTCCATAGAGCTTACGGATTCAATTATACAGAACTCTAACGTTTTAATTTTAAATGAGACTTGGTTACACGAAGCAGAGTCAGTCAGCAAACCAAATTTCAATTGTATAATCAAATATAAACGACCAAATGTTCGAGCTGGAGGAGTCGCCATATATCATAGTATATATGACACCACTAACATCGTTACTCCTTGTATCGATATGACTGTAAAACAGTCCGAATTAATAAGTTCAACGATGACAGCTGTTGCGTCTTGGAAGCTCTTGAATGTTCTTGAGTTATTCCTAGAACGCTAATTGGAGAGGGCTGGTTCGAAAGAAATTTGAAGTGGACTGTATGTTTTTCATGTAATGATAGTTTATTGAAAATTATTGAAATTTGATGCGATTGCTGACACGTGGAGAAGTTGACTCGGCATGATGCCCGTTAAATTAATTAGAAATAAAAGTCGAAATACATAATAAATAAGGCAGGAATCGCCCAAGTATAATCAGTGCATGTTGCACATGCGAAATAATTAAATAATGAAAGCCAGTAGTCGCGGCTGGAAATGTTACGAGTGATCAGCTCGGAGTATTGAGTATAACTAACTTAAATTTCGCTACAGGCAGCCCAACTGTGAGCCGGCTGTAGACAGTAGATAAGAAAAACGTGACGTCATCTGCACGTGGCGCAGTGCGGTATTCAGATTACAGAGTTTACAAGTTCAAGTTTGAACATACTGCCCGCACAAAATCGGGACGATTTTGCAATTTAAGTTATTATGTGAAACGTAAATCACAAATTATTATCAAATGTTGTATACAAAGAAAATACATAAGATACTTGAAAGCCTTATACATTAAATAAATTGACCCTTTGCTTAAAGTAAATAGTCTCTGTCACAAGAAATCTGTAAGTAACAAAATTAATTAAGCTATCAGAAGCAAACTCAAAAGTAAAACAAAACAATTTCTGTACTGAAAAGGTACAAACTAAAGCTCATGTTAAAAATAAAAGTGCTTATATAACTAATATAATCTTTCTTGAAGCGTTAACATATGTTTAGTAAATACATACATTTAATTTTTAACAGAAAGTAAGTGACAATCTTCAATTTATATAAAGAAAACATCCTCAAAAACTGACTCAATATAGTAATACAATGATAGCTGATACAATAAACAATAGCTAATACTACCCAAACAATTCAAAGATACATAACCATTATAAAAACAATAGAGAAAGAACATAATAATGTACATGCATAATATTGATATAATGATATCAAATTCAATGATACATAGCAGTAAGATAGACATATTCAAATGGATGTAAAAATGCATAATATTAGTATACATAATACATAACGATTGACAGAATAATTAATAGTACATAATAGCATTATAATAATCACAAAAAATTCAATAGCATAATAATGATACATAGGAATACAACAACGCCGTAGCTAGAAAAAATTTTCGGGGGAGGGGTTGTTTGGTTACCGAGAGGTTTGGGGAGTATGGATATTCTTCTAGGAGTAGGAGTCAGACCTCCCAGATGCCCAGAAGGTTCCACTGGAAATAGGTATATTATTAAAAAAATACAGCAAACTCTCGATTATCTAGCCTAATCACCGGACAAATGCGCACGGATAGCTAAAAACACGGATAATGCGAGTTTGTGCTTTTTAATGCACAACGAAACTTTTAATAATAGGGAACATAGAATACTGTTTGAAAATGCAATAATGTCAAACATTTAACACATTCAATTATCGCTGTTATCAATAAGGTAAGCCGAAATAAAAATTGTTTACGTCTGTTGTTGGTAAAACACTTGAGGTACAAAAACTATACAAGACGTCAATCAGCCATGACTGTTATCACAGAACAGCAACAAAGAACTGCTATACAGTACATTGTTTGGTGTTTAATTCTTGAACAAAGCATGCCGCCAGGTCACTTGCAGACGAGAGAGCGCTTGAATTCCAAGCGCGCAGTTCACATTATTCAAAATGCCGTGACGAAAATAAAGGAAATAAAATAAGACAATAAACCTCGGGGATGCACAGATAACCAACAAACCGGATGATCAGCACACGGATAATCGAGTTTGCTGTACGTCTTTTCGTGTTTTTAGCAAAAACATTAATTTTATTTGCAGAGTATAGGCTACTGTTCAAAGGTTTATATTAAATTTGTTACAGGAGTGGCATTAATACATTGCAACAGTCTCAAAATCTTCAAAGAGACAAACTTATTAAACAAAGTCCAATCTTCTATCTTTTTTCGATGCAAATTTATTTATGACTTCATCTGTTGAAATGTCACTGTTTCTGTACATGGACATCAACGCTAATCCACTGAGGCGACTCTGTCCACAAGAGTTTCTCAAGTAGGTCTTCAGTCTTCTTAATGTGGAAAAGGTACGTTCAGGTGTACAAGTGGTAACTGGCAAAGTGGAGAATATATTTAACAGAATGAAGATATTCGGGTACAACTCCTCGTTACATTCTCCTAAAGCTTCGATAGCACAGGATGGGCAGTCAGTCTCGTCCCTCTTCTCCCAAAAAGTTCTCCATAGGTCAAACTCTGATTGTAACAGATCCAAATTAACTTTGTTTTGGTACAACTTCAAGCTTTCAGTGTCTAAAAAAGTAGTAGGCTTATAGCAAACGGATGGTAAAAGAGAGTTTAAATTTGCAAATACTTCTTTGTGATCAAGAAATCTTATTTTTAGCTGATTGTTAAAATCATCGAGAAGTGGAATGGCCATAGAGATGCGAAAATACTTTTCTGGGTCTTCCGTTTGTATGTTACAACGGTTACGTTGTGATGGAGTTAAACGGGGAAGCGTGATTTCTCCGCCAACATCAGCTAGTAAGGATTTTGCAGACTTGTATATAATGGAGAATTCACACTCAATATTCACGCGAATATTCTGAAAGAGGTCAACAATATTCTGAACGTGATCAGTTGCTGATTTCAAATCACAGAGAGGTGACTGCAATACCTTACACAAAGTCAAGGTATAAGAAAACACTTTGGCTAAGAAACAGAGACTAAGAACAAACTCTCCATTAAGCAGAGCTGTTACTAAAGATGAGGCTTTGGATGAGCTATCCATCTGGATCATCGCTTAAATCTTCTAACGTGGTGAGAATGGGTTTGAAAAGGTCCTTGAATTTCAAAAGACTTCTATGATTTTCAACCCATCTGGTCTCGCACATGGATGTTAAAGTTTTCCATTGGAAGTCAGATTTATTTGATTGCAATACACTCATTCTTTTAGGAGAGCTCTTCAAAAAAGTGATCGTAGTCTTAACTGTACCAACACAGTTTCTTACACTTTGTAAATTGCACGAGTGGCATAAAGCTAGATTTAACGAGTGGGAACAGCAATGGACATACAGAGCTTCTGGATAATCTTTTCTGATTAGTGCTTGCACGCCTTTGAATGATCCTTTCATCACAGAGGCACCATCATAGCCTTGCCCAACTATCATTTTGCAATCCAAACCAAGATCTTCCAAATATGAAGTTATATTCCTAGCTATATCTTGTCCGGTAGTATGATGAAGACGAACAAAGCCTAAGAAGTCCTCTTTTGACACATAATAGTTATCTTCTTTTTTTGTATATCGTACACAGAGAGATAGCTGTTCATGTCCAGCAATGTCTGCAGTTTCATCTACTAAAATGGAGAACATATTGGCTTCAGTTATATCATCGACAATTTGCTTCTGAATAATTTCTCCACATATCTGAATAAGATCGTTCTGGACGGTTGGACTTATGTAAGAGGCATTTAAAGACATACTCTCTGTGTGTTTGATCATTTTTCGGTCACCACATAGTATTCTCATCCTTAATAAAGCCCTAAAATTGCCATCATTATGAAAAGGCTCTTCATCTTTTAGCGATATGGGTCCTGAATCTTTAGTTCCCCTGAGAGCAAGTTCTTGTCGACCACAAAACTTGATAGTTTCAACTATGGAAAATAACTTGTCTCGATTTTCTTTTACCTGTTTCTTCCTTGTTGAATCAATGATGTTTCTTATGTCACGGTTAGGCTCTTTGGAGACACTTAAGAAGTTGCTCCCTGAAATCATTGCTTCTTTATGGTATGTATTGGATTCATGACTTTTAAATAATTCTAAAACATCTTTCCAATTTTTATAGGGTTCTTTGACTAACGATTTCAATTTCTGATGACCACCTTTACCAGCTGTATCTTTTGAAAATAGCAAACAATATTTACACAGAGCCCCGTCAGTTTTTGTGTAGGCAAGTCAGGGAAAACGATGTAGCCACTGTCTTTGAAATCTTAGATTTCTTTTCCCACTAGGTGGGAATTCGAATTCCATTTTAGGAACCCATGGATTTTTCAGAACATTTAGTATGGTTTCCCGATCAATTTTATCACCGGGAGTGTGCACATATTTTCCTACGTCAACATTATGCCAATCATCATGCTCAGGATTTGTTTGTGAATTTACAGTAGGATAGAAGTCGAATTCTGATATTACTTTTTCATTTACAGTAGAAGTACTTGCAACAGGCTCTGCAGGTTCTTTGGGCTCTATGTCACTGGTTTTCTTAGCCTTGGCGAGAAAGTTCTTTATCGACAGTTGTCAGCCTGGACGTTTAGCCATTATAGTTTAACGTCTCCTACAAATAAATAAAAGAAACTAGAAAAAATAATTTCGCATGGTAGAGAGCATTGTTGAAAATGATTGCATAGTATTTGTATTCCACGAAGGTGTAAAAGTTGTTTTTTATATCGACGGTGTTTTGGTAAAAGGCTGTAACCCTTATATTTTTGCTGTCATTATCTGACATTACTGACTTTTATTCTAATTCCATACACTCCCATCATGTAAAATTTTCCATACTGCATTACTCTATGTTTGAAGCATTATTATCGTTATAAAAGTAATTCCGTTTTTTTATAAAAGTTTAATACCTTATTGTCTTGTATGGTGTCAATAGTGAGGCTTACAGCATTATTGCCCGAAAACGTGGTTCAACTGTGTGTAGTTTCGGTTAAGAAAAAGGCATCAAGTGGGTTACATCTAAGGAGTGCTGCCTATGTACTGATTAGTAAAATGCTGTAACCCACATTTTTCACCTTAAATGTAATTTCTAAACATTTTAGTACACTATGTATAAAATAACATAACAAATGTGTGTAATAGAACCGTAGGCAATAACTTGAAAAGTTTCAAATATTATGTGCACTATGCTTTTTGTCTCTCCTGAAAAATAATTTTTATAAATTAGGGTTACAGCATTTTACTAAAACACAGTCGATATATTTTTCATGTTACAACTCGCCACTGCTTAAGGGTGTAATGAATTAACTATATTTCCGGGATCAAAAATCCTATCAATAAGATTCTTAATTAAATTAAGCATTCAAGAACGTTTTTTTATATAATTACAAATCTTTATAACCTATGGAGGAAATTCGTAAAGTTAATAGTCATAAACCCAGTTCTAATTAAATATAATACAAAAAATATAATACTAGGCCAATACATTGATATCTCTAGCACAACTGTATGACATGTAGACTAGACATATAATGGAAAGACTCGTAAAAATGCAAACATTTTACTTAATTTATGTCTCTTTCTTGTACGTCCCTCTACAACTAAAGCAAGCACAATAATTCACTAATTTACTGAAGATGAAGAGCACGTCATTACCAAATGGCAACACACAAACTGTAACCCACGTGGTCAAGATATTCACAGAGTAAGTTCGGCACCTTCACTTTCCATTGTTTGAAGGTCGGCGGCCAACAATCATGAGGGCTGTCAAGTGTTAGCCACGTGGTTTTCCAAGAAACTAGTGGTTTCCTTCCTACAAAGGCAGCTATGTACTCACGGAAGGAAACAAACGCACAGTTTGCTTTTTGTAGATGCAGTACCAGAACACAAAATAACTGAATTATTGCACAGTTCCTTTTTTATAAGAGCATTTTTCATTATATTTTTATTTACGTTTGTTTTTATCCTAAAACATTTCTATTTTTACCTCAACATTTCAGGGGGGTTCTTACCCCCTAACCCCCCCGCTGGCTACGGCCTTGGAATACAATGATAAAAACTTAATAATAATATAATACAAACAACAAATAGAAACATGATAAATGTTCGAAACAATGATGCATGATAATACAAGTTAGTCTGAGTCCACCGGAAGGGGACATAATTTATGGATGGGTCGACGTAGGATACTCTGTGCGGTGCGAACTTCAGCAACGCGCACTATTGAGTCCTGACCCGCAAAAACATTTGTGATTACCCCGCGCTTCCACTGAAGGGGGGGGAATTATCATCTAAAATGAGGACGAGCTGTCCATCAGTCAAATTTCTTGACGTAATGCGCCATTTGTTGCGCTGTTGCAACTGGTGCAAGTAATCTTTTGACCATCGTTTCCAGATGGATTGTATGAATCTTTGGAGCAGCTGCCATCTGCCCAAACGACTAATACTGACTTGGGTATAGTCGGGTTCCGGGAGTGCCGTAAGCGGAGAACCGACTAGGAAATGAGCGGGAGTTAACGGTTCTGGGTCCCTAAAATCATTGGATATAGCGAATAAAGGGCGTGAGTTAAGGCAAGACTCTATTTGAGTTAGAATGGTAGAATACTCCTCGAAATTCAGAACGGTACAGCCAATCACGCGACGCAAATGAAATTTGACACTTTTTACCCCGCTTTCCCACAGACCACCGAAATGAGGGGCTGAGGGTGGAATAAAGGACCACTTGATGCCCTGGGAGCTGATAAACTCCTAAGTTGTTTGCTCAAATCCCTTAGATTTCAAAAGTCTCTACAATTCGTGTAATGTGCTGCTAGCACGACGAAAATTCGTACCGTTGTCGGAGAATATCTGAGTGGGGATACCTCTACGCGCGATGAACCGTTTTAAGGCCGCTATGAAGGCGTCTGAGGTAAGATCTGATACAAGTTCCAAATGAATGGCCTTAGTGCTCATGCATATAAATAAAGCAATATACGCTTTTGACGTCGATTTTGAGCGCTGCCCGCCATGACGCTCAAACACGGGCCCGGCATAGTCACCAGCAGATTGGGAAAAGGGCTTAGCAGGCGTGACCCTAGAAGGGGGTAATTGTCCCAATAATTGGTTTGCGCCCCTAGCACGGTATCGGAAACAAGTGATGCATTTATGTATTACCGAGCGTATTTATTTGATTATCTATGGTTTATCATTAACGATCCAATATTTCTGCCTCAGAGAAAACTGGGTTAATTGTACACCAGAGTGCAATAAACGAAGATGTTCGTTTTCTATGATTAACTTGCTGAGATGAGAATGCGGGTGTAGTATTATTTGATGTTTGCTCGCGTAGCTAAGCTGGGAGTGCTGCAGACGTCCACCTACTCTCAATATGCCTGTCTCATCAAGAAAGGGGTTGAGTGAGAGAATTCTACTGCTGTTGGGGATGCAGTGATGTGCCTCAAGTTCCTTAACCTCAATGCCGAAGTGCAATTGCTGAGACTGGCGAATAAAAACCAAAAGTGTATCATGGAACTCCTGGGCTGACAAAAAAGAAGTGTCCCTGTCAGCAACGGGGAGTCTAGAGTTCCGAATAAACCTGCGGCAATATGAGAAAACGCGAATGAGTCTTGATAGGGATGAGTAATTTTCAACATAACTGGATGTGGATGAAGGGACAATTAGTGAGGCTTGGGCCTGCTTGCGTCGTTCCTGTTCCAGATGGGGATAAGTGCAGGGTGAATGAGTATCGAAGGCACTGATGGGCCATGATGATGACTCATGGGACAACCAGGACGGACCACGTAAAAAACGGTTACGTTTACGTTTACGTTTCTGCTGGACCTTAATTTCCAGAGATTGAGATCTGCGGATATCTCCGTGAAGAGAATCGCCCAAATGAGACTTGTCTGACCTGCGAGGCAGGGATACCACAAATCTGCCATCCTCATTACGGACCGTATTGGGCACAAAATGATTCTCGCATTCCGAGTCCTCAGCGGAGGGATCACGAATAGAAACTTCCTCCAACTTCCAAAATTCCTTTAGTTGCGAGGAAATGTCACTCTCATTATTACATACCATAAATGATGAAACCGGTTTCGTCATGTCGACATTAAACGGCAAATTACCTGCGAGAATGAATCCTAGTTTTGTCTCCTGAATTATTGGGAAATAAACTTGATAGGTTCAATTAATTGCAAGTAATACTGAGCACCGAGCAATAAATCGACTTGCGACGAGAAGTTGAGTTGTGGGTCGGCTAAGAATATGCCCTTTGGTAAATTTAAAGATGCTACATCAAATGATTCCGCCGGGAGATTATTAGTGATGCTGGGAAACACAGCGCAATGTATGTTTAAGCTAAAATGTTTATAGCGAGAATGTAACCTTACTCTGGTACTGAAATCAGCTTGGGACAATGAATTGTTTATACCCGTTATGGGCAATTGAGATTTAATTAGTTTCAGACCCATGCGACGTGCGAAATCCATAGTACAGAAGTTAGCCTGCGAACCAGAGTAATAAAATCCTAACCGGGTGCCTTATACCTGCATGGTCAGTTGTCATGCAGACTGCGGTAGATAATAATATGGACTTACTTGTTTGTAATTTTAGCGAACACTGGTTGTTACTGGACGATCCGTTTTTGCTAGGCATATGAACCATTGTGTGATGGCGTTTCGCACACGTTCTGCAAGAAAATTTAGAGGGACAGTGGGCAAGGTCGTGGCCTGGGCGAAAGCAATTTAGACAAAGTTTATTTTTGATTATAATATTTGTTCTCTCATGTATAGTAAGCGTTATAAATTGTGAGCAATCAGTAATTCAGTGTTTACCCTTGCACAGCTGACATATATTATTTCCGACATGGGAATGGAATGTTGCTTTGGCCGCATTCACCGTTTTAATTGCTTTGCGATAGTGAGCCTTATCGCCAACGTTTATCTTGCTTGTTGAAGTGGTTGCGCTGTCCAGATTTTGCAATAAATGTCTACGTGTATTTAAAAATTTTATGAAATTACTGAAGTTAGGAAATCGTTCTTCTGACAAACTTTCTTTCCAAAGACGTTGCGTGTAATTATTGAGTTTTTGGGCCAAGTAATGAATGAGAATAATTTCGAATGTATTTACGGGTAGATTTAAGGAGTTTAACGCATTGATATTAGCGGTTATCTCGTCAATAAATCTGGAAATACTAATTCTGGACTCTTGTTGAACCGATTGCACACCCAAGACATTCCCCACATGATGGGCTGAGACAATTAACTTACTGTCATACCTATTTCTTAGTAGATCAATAGCTACCGCATAATTTTCATGAGTGATTGGCAGCGATTTTATCACATTTAGCGCCTCGTCACTTAATGAAGAATGCAAGTAGTGTAACTTTTGAATACCCGTCAGATCGGTTCTGACGTGTATTAATTCAAGAAATATGTTATAATAGTGTTGCCACTCAATAATGCTACCTGAAAAGCGAGGCAATTTGATCGGTTCCAACTGTATAGGGGAGGTTTTAAGAGGCGTAATTTCGGTATTGAACAGCGGTTTTTGATTCACCTGTTCCACTTGCTCTAACAAGTGTTGCAACTTGCATTCAATATTGCAAAGACCATCCTCAGTTTGGACTCTATCACTTGCTAATGCGAAATCAGCGTCATCAGACTCAATTTGAGACTGAATATCATCATATTTAGTGGATAATTCCATTAAATGGCGAAGCTTTATTTTAGTGCGTGATGATCGCTTGTGTCTGGATCGAAATTATCCGCGAACGTGTTCACACGGGATATAGATGCTTTAATAGTGCCCCGTTTCTTTATCAACGCTTTCACATCAGCCATGATTGCAATTAAAAATGTAATTTAAAAGAATTTAAGCGTAGAGCAGGTGAATAATTGCTGTAATTTTGAATTTCTTGATAAAATTTGATATAATGCGGGAGCTAGTGATCGTCATATAGCTTAACACATTACTTACTATAATATATACTTATTATCTCTTTTAAAGAACAGCCGTGAGCATTATTGAAAGTATGAATTTAAATAATAATACATATAGCCTTATCTCGACACTTGAACTTCTAATGAGTTATTACGCAGTTATGCAAATATGCTCATATTATAATGATATATGTTTACGTAAAAGCATCAATAATACCACATTGAATGTAAAATGTTACTCATATTGTTATATTCATGTATTATATGAACAATTATAATGAAAAATGAAAGTTTATAATCACGTGGAATCCTGGCGTGTTCAGAACTGCTTCGGTCCTGTTGGTTCCGTGGCGATCCCGTCCGGCTTTTCCTTGATGTTGGTGCACCGCCTGTTTGTGCTGGTTGGATGAAGGTTGATGTCGTATCTCAGTGTGATTTTACCGTTGTGGAATTTGCTGCTGTCGAATAACTTTCTTGCCGTTTCTTGTCGTGTCAGATCTGACGCTCTGTTGGATCTTGTGTGTCACTCCTGGAGGTTGTCTTTGTGGCAACAAAGGCATGCCACGGCCAGCAATCTCAATTTGAAAATATTTAAATTTGAAGATTGTTTGGGCCACAGGCTGTTTGTGCCCATTAAATGAAATATTTTGAAAAAGTGGACCAAAATGTTGCTCGTAAGACCAAAATAAAATCCGGATTGGTGGACCAAATGTTGCGTCGTTCCTGTCGTGTCAGATCTGACGCTCTGTTGGATCTTGTGTGTCACTCCTGGAGGTTGTCTTTGTGGCAACAAAGGCATGCCACGGCCAGCAATCTCAATTTGAAAATATTTAAATTTGAAGATTGTTTGGGCTACAGGCTGTTTGTGCCCATTAAATGAAATATTTTGAAAAAGTGGACCAAAATGTTGCCCGTAAGACCAAAATAAAATCCGGATTGGTGGACCAAATGTTGCGTCGTTCCTGTCGTGTCAGATCTGACGCTCTGTTGGATCTTGTGTGTCACTCCTGGAGGTTGTCTTTGTGGCAACAAAGGCATGCCACGGCCAGCAATCTCAATTTGAAAATATTTAAATTTGAAGATTGTTTGGGCCACAGGCTGTTTGTGCCCATTAAATGAAATATTTTGAAATAGTAGACCAAAATGTTGCCCGTAAGGCCAAAATAAAATCCGGATTGGTGGACCAGAAAATGCTGTCGCTGCGGACAAAAATGCGGTCGCTTGTGGACCAAAATGTTGTCGCTGTGGACAAAATGCGGTCGCTTGTGGACCAAGAAATGGGGTCGCTTGTGGACCATAAAATGTAAAATCCGGCCCGGAGGACCAAATGTTGCGTCTTGGAAGCTCTTGAATGTTCTTGAGTTATTCCTAGAACGCTAATTGGAGAGGGCTGGTTCGAAAGAAATTTGAAGTGGACTGTATGTTTTTCATGTAATGATAGTTTATTGAAAATTATTGAAATTTGATGCGATTGCTGACACGTGTAGAAGTTGACTCGGCATGATGCCCGTTAAATTAATTAGAAATAAAAGTCGAAAAACATAATAAATAAGGCAGGAATCGCCCAAGTATAATCAGTGCATGTTGCACATGTTAAATAATTAAATAATGAAAGCCAGTAGTCGCGGCTGGAAATGTTACGAGTGATCAGCTCGGAGTATTGAGTATAACTAACTTAAATTTCGCTACAGGCAGCCCAACTGTGAGCCGGCTGTAGACAGTAGATAAGAAAAACGTGACGTCATCTGCACGTAGCGCAGTGCGGTATTCAGATTACAGAGTTTACAAGTTCAAAGTTTGAACAACAGCAGTAGGTGAATTTTGTGTGGCTGAGTGTATAATGAAAGATGGAAAAAAAAATTGTTTTGGTAGCAATTTACATTTCTCCAAATCAAAAATTAGATGATAGGCCTATTCTTCATTTTCTACGTCGTTCATTGCTTCCATAAATAAGTTATAATATAACAGTCGGAGGAGCGTTTCTTGGTAGAGGAGAAGACAAGTTACCAATGATTCTCAGTGGAGACTTTAATGTCAATTTTGCCTTAGAAGATTCTGGTCCACTTATCAACTTTCTCCAAGAGCATCTAAATGTAGTTGCGACTAGACTAAGCACAATGACGCCGCGTCGGTTCACGAATATCTAACCGCATTTGTACGTTTAAATTTGACGAATCGCAGAGAAGTATTTGGAACGTTGCTTAGCAACGTTTGGCGTCATTAACGAATTGTCAAATTGACCAATCAGAGAGCTACGTATAATTACGTCACGAAGCTGGACTTGTACCAAGATTCCAATATGTCGCATATGTCCATAACATTAGTGGGCATAAGATCCGAAATTAAAAATTTACATTACGCAAAAAGCCAGCGTGTCCGCAGCAAACTGCTTCTCAATTCGTATACAAGACCATTATAGGAATAGGGAAAACTACGTTTCGTCCCCGAACTCTGTGGTGTGGCATAGGTAAATATTTACCGATTGGGTAGATTGTTGACGTTCTTAATGAACCAGTAAAACTATGGTAAATAGAGTTAATGGTACCTCTATCAGATAATAGCTAAGTGACTGAAACACGCATTTCGTTATATAATTTGGCCTATATATCAAGGAAAAGCTATCGTATTGTTATTGGTGTCGTTTATGAATCTTAATTAGAAAATATTGCTAGACAAATATAAAATTTATTTACATTTTTTATGGTGACAAATCCAGATTACTGTAGGCATTACACAAACTTTCATATTTTCTTGTAAATGAGTTTTACACGCCTTGTCTCATTTTTCTTAGGTTTTGCTATAGAATCAGCTCCCGAGATATTGCTGTGCAATTTTGAATCACTCTGTATATGTCCTTTTATGAAAGACTCCTCCACTGCCAGTACATTTAAAGTTTCTGAATAATTGCCCTTATTAACAGATTGCTAATTTTCCTTATGACCCCTCAAAGCTAACTCTTTCCTCCCTAAATAACAAACATCTGTCAAACGGCCTACTATCCTTCGATTTCATGCCACATTTTCATTGTGCTGTAATGCTTAAATTCTAGGTGTTTCGGACAAACAATATTCAATTCTGTTACGTCCAAGTGAAACAACTCAGAATTTTTTATATGAGTTTTGCTACCACCATGTTTAGTGGCTTTAACTTCAAAATATTTTATAGTGCCTACTCCAAATTTGCAATTTGCTCCCATGGTTCCTTTTCATTAAATATCAAACAATAATAGTAGTGCAGAGTTTTGTTTTCTTTCAACCAGAGAGCCACCTATTTTTAATATACCAAACTTTGTGAAATTTTCTGACAACTTTTCCATCCTTCTGCGACAAATCTAAAGATGACCGAGATATTTTTAACTTTAGCAATACCTTTTGCTCTAAATGTAACGTACTGATTTTGTATTTTAACAAAAATTCTAGTGAATCAAAGTTGTCAGAGTTTATATCAAATACTTCTGCAGTAGAACTGATACTAATTGTATTCATTTTGCTCATTTAAAGCACTTAAAGGATGACGCTTAAAACTACGTATTATTAAATAATTAGTACATAAATGATTACACACTGTTGCGTCTTAGAAGCTCTTGATAATCGTGAGTTGTTCTTAGGAACGCTATTGCAGTTGGCTGGTTTGAGATGAAATAATTGAGTGGACTGTATAATAATGTTTCCAGAAAATGATGGTTTATTGAGTTAAAGAGACATATTTGAATGGTTGCTGAAATTTAATTTGACATATTTGATTGCTGAAGCGTGCAGATTTTAACATGACATAAGTGCCGGAGAATTAAATATAAATAAAATGGGGGCGTGCATTACAACACGTAAACCGAAATCGTCTAAATAAATAGTCGCATGGTGAGCATGCTACTAGCATTAAATACTGAAAAAACTTTAAGTAGCCGCGGCGGCGAGTGAATACGAGTGATCAGCTCGAAGTCTTGAGTAGAACTGATTTAAATTTAACTGTAGTCAGCCTGTCTGAATCCCGGCTGCCGATAACAGGGAACAAACGTGACGTCATCTACACGCTTCGCAATACAGTATTTAGAATACAAAGTACACATGGGTACAAAGTTTGACCACACACTTCTTAGTGTATAAGACTATTTTTAAAATTAAAAATAGTTAGTAAACTCAACAAAAACAAATATTCACTAGCGAGCACAATAAAACAAACACAGGCCACCAGGCGAGAATTATGTGCTCTTTAGTGTGGGAGAGACGTGTTTTCTGATATGATGTACGGGATAGATTTTTATGCTGCGCACGTAGGTCCTCTCCCGTTGTTGTCCACCGAAGCCCTCCTCACTTAAAAAGACATTTCAAGTAATGTCTACCCTGACACTCACCGTACAATTGCATCGCACAGCAAGGTTCCATGGCTCACACTCGCATCATGTCGTGTGATATTTAACTTCTTAAATTAGTTTTGTATCCTTTCTGAGTAACTTACTCAATTCATAAATAAAAATTACTTATTTTATGAATAAATTATTTGGGGAGACACTGTATACCTTGTCTCCCCTGATGCTTCTCCACTGTACATACTGCATTTGCAATTATGAAAATCATATGAAATTGTGAAGAATAACTGAAGTTATGATAAAAATTGTAAAAATGCTTGACAAATATAAGTGTGTGTATCTTCAATTTTAAGTCAAGGTGAATCAGAGCAAGTAGAAAGGGCCTAAATCACAATATATATACATTACAACGCTCCTTTTATCTAACACACTTATCTAATATTTTGAATGTTATATAAAACGTTACTTACCCGTGAGATTACTTTACCTGGGCGCCAGAACAAATCCCAGATACTAATGACACGGTTCCAGCTTAGCTCAGAGCATAGAGACACAAATTCTCAGGATTCGTTCAGTGATTGTGGTTTTCAAGGGGAATCGTTACAAATAACACTTTAAAGTTTTGCTTGAGTATGTTTAATTAACGTTTTAATTATTTTTAAACTTCTTGAAAATGTTAATTGTAGGACTTATTGCTACCCTAACTCTTATAATTAGCGAGTGAGTGTGAAAAGTAAAGATTAAGACGTTCAAACGACCGATTGCTCTTATCTGGTTTAATTAAGAGATTGATATCTCCCAAACCAGTGCTAAAGAACAGGTCTACAATAATTTGCACGTCCAATACTACACCTCACTTTCCATTCTACACTCCTATACTATGTTATGACTAATCTTACACATTAAATACAAAGTGTGCGATTCTTAGTGTCTTTTAAAAATTGTTTATTGCTTTTTATTAATTGTTTAGTACTTATTTCATTGATCAATGATTCTATTTCTTACTGTTTGATGCGTCGACCGAAGATAGGAATCCGTAGAGGTCCTCCTTTCGATGGTTTAGCCCAGAAGAAATGATGTTGATCACTCCTGTAGAAGATGCTCTGGCAATTACAGATGCGTAGCTCTCTGTTGCTCAGGTCACTTCACGGCTGATTATAAATAAATTAATTAATAATTTAATTAATTAACGTGTTGTTTTACACAGCGAGTGTTGTTGAACTGTAGTAGTTCCTCTACTGCGGACTACTTCTCGAATTTTATACTTAAATACACTTTTGCGTGAATGTAAAATTTCTGCACGTAATTTATATACGACTAGCGCCTTGAAGATTCGAACGAAGAGTAACGCTACCCCTCGGTTTGAGTTGGCGTCTGTTTTAAATACGGGCTTCTGATTGGTTGTTCAAATAAATCATACGTTTTTCCAGTCTCGACAATCTCGAACAGGTCGAGCAAACACCCCATGACAGGTTTGAAACGGCAGAGAATTTCTAGTCAAAATCGTACTTCCTGTATTTGCAAATTGATTGATTACAGGTATTTGCAAATGTGTTTTCAAAGATCTGACCACAGAATATTGTTGCTTAGGTCTTTATCTGTGTGTGTGTGAACACACCTAATTCCTACGTAGCATAATTCTCTTGTTATTCCTTTTGGCGTTCGTCTTCCTTATAACTTCTGCAATTGTTAATTATATTAACTGAGATTGCGGCTACTTATAAAGCTTTACTTGCTGAACACTATGCTGTTTTCAGAATTGCCGTATATTTATTAGTTTTGAAGTTATAGCAGGTAGAACTGATAATTTGAATTGAGAAAAATTTCATGTTCGTACCGGTTGCGGACGTCGCTGTGACGAGGTTAGAGTGAGATGGCTGCGATTGTACGCTCTTTCTCTCTTGCTTACGCTGCTATACTCGTACAGTCTAACACTTTCATATAACGCTCAGATAGGACGCTAATATGAATCGTTATAACATACATATAATAAATTCATATATGTAATTGAATTAAGACTGGGAATTTTTATTAACAGTGAATACATCAAAGTATGTTGAAAAAATTTAGTCAAGTGGCATATACTGAAAGAGGTTCAGTCCGTTCAGTCATATTGAGAAGGGTGACTAAGCCCCTTCCTCTCTATCTTTAGGTCACATGCTTCCCCGTCACCTGTTTATTAGAAGACAGAATTATATTGTTTATTTGAGATTTCTTTTTGCTCAACAACTGTAGAGGTTAATTCATCATTTAGTGTGTGCGCTAAATTAATTATAAAGAGTGTAGGATAAATATCTGGTAGTTTTTAAAATGAAATAACATAGTAATTACAAAGAGTTAATTTTTATTCATGTTCTCAATTTAAACACATACGTTTGCCATTATTCTGCCACAAGAAAACACTGAATGAAAAAACAATTAAGTATGGAAAGTAGAATCTTGCAAATGTCATCTGTTTTTATCAACACATTGCTGGAGACAGTCTATGAAACTTCTAATCGCAGACTGGAGCATGTTTATTGGTGTGGAAGTTATCTCATGTTGAATTACTGCCCTCAGTTCTGGTAATAAGTGTGGTTTGTCTATGTAAACTTTGGATTCCAGGCAACCCACAGGGAAAAGTCATATACCAAAAGAGCATCAACAGGGTGGTCACACGATATCTCTTCGGAGGTAAATGAGACGTCCTGGAAACATCATCCACAGCACTTCCATTGAAGACCTTGATGTACCGTATATGATCAGTTCCCTCACCTTGTTGGAAGCACAGTTCGGCTCGGTTTATTCACCTTCTGCGAAGTTCTGCAGCATCAAAATAAACTGGTCTGTTTATTGTAACTTCCACAAAAAAATAATGCCCAATCACCCCAAAATTTCCCACTCCACACTACTCTGTTATCCATTTTGTTTCAAGTGGACACTCATGAAGTGACGTGATGCTTTGACTGATTACATACCAATAACGTAAGTTCAAGTATTTCAGACCCTCCAACTTCCAACATCGTCTACGTAAAAACTCAACCTTTTCGCAGTCACAAGGGGTCAATTCATGGATGACCATCATTTTGTAGGGATAAAAGTGTAAGTCCAAATGCAGAATTCTTCTGATAGTTCAGTCGGATATGTTTAAAACGGAGAATGAAGTTGAACTGAAGGGTGAGGGCTAGCCTCAGTGGCCTGTCTCAACCCTTCAACGTGTTCAGGGATTCTTATGGATCACAGCCTTCCTGTTGATTTTCATTTTGTTGTTACTACTGATCTTCTGAAATTCTCTAGCCACAACAAATTCTGTGTTCCAAGTAGGCACCCGAACATAATGGCCAACAATGAAATGTTGACAAAATATCCAAATGAACACAACAGATTTATTGTTAAAAAAAAAAAGTTTAAAACAACATCCTACAGCTGCATGGTAACTGAAATGGCAGTGACTGAAGAGTGCCATGACCACTCCATGACACAATAACAAAACAAAAACAATAAAAGTTAGTGAGTTAACATTTAGCTTACATTATTAGCCTTGGCTTTGAAATTCAGACAAAAGTAAAGGGCAGTGAGAAATAGGAAACAAATACTTAGACTCTCGTACCAGAAGCCCAACCAAGACAACTTTGCAGGTAACCTTCAATAATTTTTGTTCTAAGAATTTAATAAAATTCACTAGATTTCTGTGATCTACAATATATTGTAGATATGCAAATGATAATGTAGGCTTATGCAATGAATTAGTTGAACTTCCATTTCAAAATATTAATATAATTTATCAAACTATTTTGTTACAGTAATCTACATTAACATTGTTTTAAACAAACAAATAGCCTGTTATTTTTACGATTTGTGTAATAAGTGTTCATACTTAATATGGTAAAATTACCCATCCTCCAATTTTATGGTAATGTCTCTCCTACTCAAACAAAATGTTTCTTGAGACTTATTTAAGATACTTTTTTTAATAAAATTAAGGCAGAGGCAACAAGTTTGTAGGCAAACACTTTTATTGCCCGTGGAGTGACAGTAAAACATGTCAAAAGGCTGAAAATTTGGTCATTATGGGGAAAAGTTCCAAAGAAATGAGAGGTTTAAATTATAAACCTAGTGCCTACTGAAACAAAAATAGCTTAATAAGACATTTTTCAAGTGTGCATTCTATTCAGACAGCGTTTCTCGTTTACTGAATCTGCGTGGTACTGACTGATTTTAATTGAATGTGATTTAATATTATATTCATGTTGAATTAAGTTGAAAATGAGTTTTGACTGGAACTATCAACAGATTGAAAAAGTGATTGATCTGTACCAACAAAAACTGTGGGATTGTGGGATACGAAGGGCAATAATTACCACATAAAAAATAATAAAAATGATGCTTAGCTGCTCTTGTGGGTGAAATGGGGTGCGAGATGGCTGAAGTTAAAAACAAGATGATTTCCCTATGTGTCACCCAATGATGACGTTTTCTAGGAATTTTTCTTCTTTTCCTTCAAGTGATGATAAATAACTTGAAAGCAGCACTTGTAATTTACAAATTTGATCCATATTCAACCATGCACGCACTCACAGTGGAACTTGCTGCTCATCCACAAACACCCAGCTCTGTTTTGTGTAGTTTCATGCGTTTCTGCACCGAGCTGGCTGAAACAAGAATTGCTGCGAGGCGCAAAGCTGGATGGTCAGTGTGGACACAGCTATATCTATACAAATGTACAGGTAACAAGACAGGACAAAATAATATCCATCATCTATGTTGCTTCTTCCTTAGTTAGATTGATATGAAAAGACTTAAAAAAAAAGAACATTATTTCCATATCAGAGGCTATTCCTTCTTATCACATGATAGGGATTTTGTACTTGTAAAAAGAAACTTAATATGAGCTGATTGGATCTACTCAATCCATGAAGTTATCGAAATATGAGATGTGTCTACTCAATAACGAGACTGTTTCTACCTCTTAGAGAAAGCAGTGAGAATAGATTATGAGCTCTTTGGCAGAGACCTTGGACATGACTAAACCTGCATGACATCAACACTCTTGGTGGTGATGCCAATTTGGAGGAAAAAGTCACTAAATCTAGGGGATTTGAAGACCTCATTAGTGATACAAATTTATATGTGGGTTTAGTGACTTGAGGTCAGTTCAGTCATTTTAATGTAAAACTTGGGGGAATTTTTTTGATATACTACATTTAAATAAAATCAAGCTGAACACTTTACTGAGCCAAAGATTGCTCAATGTTTCTTCAGTCAAATCTAGAGTATCTTCAGCCAAAGAGCGTTATAAAATATGATCTGCATGTTTAGTATACTCTAAATACTTTTCTTACTGTCAGAAGTGAGCTATGCACATTTAATTATGGAAGTGTTACTACAGTCTCCTGATTCTAAGTAGTGGAATAGAACAGTAAAGACGAGATGATATAAATGCATGTTTCTTAACTCTATCTCTAAGTTTTATAATATGCAAGATTTAAAATATAATAGGATTATATCCATCATATGATGTATGCCTATATTGAGTCCCATAATATATCAAATCGTTAATATAGATACAGTTGTTAAAAAGTGATTATTAATATCATATGTCAGATTTTGAAAAATATTATAACGAATTGTGATAAAACAATTCAAAACATTAAATATTTTTTAAAAATAGGGGATTTTTACTTGAAAATGGAGTCTTTTTTTATGACATTTAGAGGCTTTTAGCTCGGCCAAGTTAGCAACACTGACTCTTGACCTTTCAGTTGATCGTGAGTCATCGTTTAATGCAGGTGTGTTATCTGGTGTCTACTAAAATTATGCTAAATTTAAAAGTTGTGCAACATGTCAATTTGAAATTTTTAGTAAAATTAAACAAAACACCAAAGGAATGTTTTCAGTTGCTTACCGAGACTTACAGGGAAGACTATATGTTTCGAGCATGTGCGTCTAAATGGCACAACAGTTTCAGTGAAGGATGTCAGATCATGGAAGACAATGCATGTCTTCCATTCAAGAACTGAAGAAAGTGTAGCAAAAATTAGCCAGATTAATCAAGAAGACCATGGACTGAGCACCCAAATGATAGCTGAAGCCATGAACATTGGAAAAGACACTGTGTGGAAAATTTTGAATGAGGATCTCAACAAGAAAAAACCAACATGGTCTCTCAGGTTCTCATCACATCAAAAAGAACACCACAAGGAAATCTGCATAAAAAAAAGCATCACTTGTGATGAGACTGGATCTTCCACTATGATCCTGTGATGAAATGACAGTCAGTACACTGGAAAACATGGTCATCACCAAGAATGAGAAAATGTCAAAGGAAATCTAAATTCAAAGCCATGCTTATTGTGTTTGTTGTCAAGGACGTAATTTTGGAAGAATGGGTTCCAGAAGGCACAACAGTGGACCAGCATTTAGGACATTTTGGTAAAACTGAAAGAGTCAGAAAAAACTACCAGAACTGTGGAAAAATGGTTTCATTCTTCATCATGACAATATGCCTGCTCACACAGCACTTTCTGTGCAGCAGTTTTTGGCTGAAAAATGCATTACTGAACTGGAACAACTTCCACATTCGTCAGATTTGGCACCATATGACTTTGTCTTCTCCCTAAAGTGAATTATGTGTTTATAGGTACATGTTTTGATTCACTTGATGCAGTAAAAAAGAAAAAGGTAGATGTGTTAAAACAGCTGACAGAAAGTGATCTCCACACCTTCAACCAGTAGAAATCAAGACTGTATTGGTGTGAATGAAGGGGACAATATAGGATTGTAATATGTATAAATAAAGGTGTGTTATTCTATCAGTCTCATTAGTTAACAGACACATCTTGTAATAATAACAACAACCATGACATACATAAGTTTATTGCAAAAGAAGTTCAAACCAAAGATATAAGGCAGCTTAAAACATCAATGCAATTTTTTTACAAACAGAACTGTATCTCTGAAGAAATAAGGGAATAACTCCTGTTGATTGCAAGGTACAATTTGGTATTAATACTCTGATTTGTTTTACCTATTGTTCTTCAAAATGATGTTTTCAAGACAGGAATGTTTATTAATAGCAAGTTCAACACATATCTGACCTTAGCAAAACGGAAGTGATTTTCCTAGTTAACCATATATTTGAACTTGTCTAGATAGTAAAGCAGATTCAAAGAATCTAAAAAACTAATGAATTATATTCGCAAAGAAAGGACCTCAGTCCACTTTCACCAATTTTTTGAAAACTTAAAAACTGTTGTCATACTTTCCCAAATTACTTCAATTTTGAGTTCATAACATTATATTGTTCCAGAGTAGGGCTGTGAACCCTATGCTCAACCCCTACGTTGTAGAAGTTTCTATACTTTAACCGATGTGCCCTCGCTCTTCCCTTCCTGAGATATAACTTGATGGGTTTGCATCTGCTGTTTGATGTAGAACAAACAGCATTTCATAGTATTTACAACAGGCTCCTACTGATATTAGTGTGTACTACTCTAAAGATTCTAAGCCACCTCTTTCTAATGGTAGGAGGATGCAGAAAGAATAAAATGATAAGTAAGGATGGCGAATTTGGGTCACAGAAGTGGGCCATTGTGAGACACACTTTGTTTGTCTCCCAAGAGAGGCCCTACCATTGGCTACACTCACCTGCATTGCCAGTGTTTCTACAAGGCAATATCTCAAAGATGAGTTGGATTTTAAACACATACTACAATGTAGTGTGACAACTGGTGACTGCAATTTGAATTTGGGATAAATCTATAATCTGTATACACAGATGAGAGGGGAGACTAGTTTTACACACCTAGTCAAACTTTGATTTTTATTAATTTTTATGTAATGCATTAGTGAGACAAGTAAACTAATTTTATTAACAATATCCATATACTGTGGTGACAATCCTGACTACAATGAAGTCTGCATTCAATGACCAAAAAAAAAAAATGTGAAGCCTACTGACCAGCTCATTAAGTTCTGCGTACACTTGAGGATATTTACAACAAATTTTTAAAAACTGGTTTAAATTTTGGTACATTTGAACACTGTACCTATTTTGATTGGTCAAGGTAATAAAAGTAACATACTCATCAGACTCTGTATTTAGCCGATTGTAACTTGAGTTCCCTGTAGTAACCGGTTGTACTCGTAGCAGATCAAGTTGTGCCATTCTCCTGTATTAAAGAAACTCTTCCACATTTTAAAATTTACTTTTTCATATACAATTTATATTTTAAAAACTTATTCAAACTGTACCTGAATATGGTAGAAACTTTTCCACTGTGAAAAATGTTTCTGGCGAATGTTACATGCTATTTATTTTGTATAATGTGGAATCAGAAATGGCTCAATGTGGGATGTGTAATCTGCTCAATGGACAGATGGAATGGTAAACCTTAGAGAAATTTTTATAATATTTGTCTAAGGTTCCTAAATTGTTTCCCAATTTTGACTTACATAAAGAAAATGAACAAATTTATACTCATGCTATCTAACATATCAGCAAACATTACACTAACACGTTAGTGAAGTCACTGACTAGTCAACAAACATCACAAATGGTTCACATCACTATCTAAGTTCTGAGATTCATTATTGTTTAAACTAATAGAGTGCAATGTATGTTCTCTATACTGTTTTAATAATGACGCATCTTTCAGTTATACCTCAAAACATAAACATAAAGTCTGAGAAAAGTAAATTTTATAAAAGTAAAGTACTGTATGTGACAGTATGTTCCATGCTACTGATCAGAGGGTTGAGGAACTTGGCATCACCAGTGGCAATTCCTCACCCGATGGGTAGGGCAAGCATCGACTTTAATCACAATATAACCACATGTATATACAATTCCAATGCTAGAAGATAAGTACAAAATATTCAGGTACACAATGTTATTAAACCTATTTCCTTCCAGGCTGTTTGGGCGTGGTCCGGTGCTGTTAATTTCAGCAAACATTTCAACCATGTGGTAAGGGCCTTTACTGTAGTACTGTGGTCATTAACCTGACACCCGTGTTAGTGTTTTTTAGCTCATTTGTAGCACTGAAGATGGCTGGCAAAGTCCTGATTGAAACGTTTGCTGAAATGAACATCATTGGACCATGGCCAAACAGCCCAATAGGAAATAGTTTTAATAACATTGACTCTGGCTGTGTAAGCCTCTGACAAACTTCAGGTGCACAATTGTTTGTGTCACTGTGAGAAAAATATTCATCAAGAGTAATTAGTAAGAGGATTAAAAAAGTGGTGTTTAGAAAGGCATGACTCTACTTCCTAGTTAAAAAAATTATGATTTGTTTGCTATCAATAGCCACATTAAACCATGAAATAGTCGATGAGATTATCAATTTGACAAAAGTAATTTTGGAACAAAATTACTTTACTTTTGATAATAAATATTATTTACAGCAAGATGGTTTAGCAATGGGATCCCCACTATCAAGTATCCTGGCGGAAATTTATTTAAACCACATCGAAACTAACGAAATATTATCACCAAAAAACAAGCATTACAACAAAATCTTATTTTATCGTCGATATGTGGATGATACGATAGTGATCTATAATGGTAATTGTAGACAATTAGAGATGCTTAATAAATATTTGAATAACATAACAAAAAATTTACAATTTACATTAGAAACGGAAAAGAATAATAAAATAAATTTCTTAGATTTGTCTTTAACAAAGAGAGATAACAAAGTTAACTTTAATATTTATAGGAAACCGACAACCACTGATCATGCTATTCATGCCTCATCTTACCACCCTTTTTCACACAAAATGGCATTTTTTAATAGCATGGTACATAGATTGCTGTCGTTGTCCCTCTCCACAGAAGACCATAAAAACGAGGTCGACATTATTAAACACACAGCGGTAGCCAATGGATATAAAAGCAACATAATAGATAAAATAATAAATAATAAACAAAATAGATTAATAAATATTGACGTGCCTAAAGAAAAAGTAAAATATATCGCAATAGAGTATGGCGAAATGTTACACCATATTTTAAAAAACCAATTGAAAAAACAAAATATTGTATTGGCTACAAAAGCAAATAATAAACTTGAGAACAAACTTAAGTTTAAAAATCAAAATAGGTCTTTCGATGAATACGACGGTACTGGTGTATATAGGCTTAATTGTTCGGATGTTCAAATTTCTACATAGGACAAACGGGTCGTTCGTTCAAATTGCGTTATAAAGAACACATCCCAAGCTCTAAGTCAAATATAGGAAGATCCACATTCGCTGAACATTTAAGCTCACAAGATCACAACTTAAAAAGTATTAGTGATAATTTGGACATATTACATAAATGCAGGAAATCTCTTAAACTGGACACTCTCAAACGGTTTGAGATATATAAGGCCACTAAAGAGAATTACGATCGCATCCTAAATGAAAAGTCAATATATAAAAATAATATTTTATTTAATAGAGTCAACGATATAGAACGAGATATTAGCTGTGTCAGATCGATGAAGTTTATCAAAGGTCAAATCGGTATCGATTAATTTTACTGTATACCGTGTTCCTGCGCAGGTCCGCGGCGGCCGCGTGTATTGTGTTTCGTTCTGTTTTGTCTTGTTTTTAATGTGTGTTAATTTATTTAAATATTTTCGTTATTATGTATGTGTTGTTTTTATCGCTTGACGAGATGTGCAAACATCAACAAATGTAGTTTTACCAATATTCATTGAGGATCTGATGATGACACTTAATGTGTTGAAACTCGAGTAATCCTGTATTAGGATTTTAAGAAGCGTGACGGAAGGTAATTAACCTGTTTTATAGTCTTAAACGCTCTTGGAGGCAAATAAAATGTTCAAATTGGAAGCTAGTCAGGCAAAAATTGCCTATCAATATATGAATATTAAGTTAAAGCTATTAAAAACAACACTAAATATCAAATACAACAAGACATGTTTAGATTTGCGGATCGTGCCGAATTTCGTCCAGATAAAAATTATATCTAAGTCCTATAGTGCTAAGAAAACTAAAGAATTAGCTACAAAATTATGGATCAAAAATGAAATAAAACAATTATATAGTAAAAAGAGCTTACTTAACACGGTACTTATGAAAAAACATCTTGAACTGTTACAAAACTTACATCCATCACAAGTCGACAATGTAACATATTTAATTGAAAAACAAATAAACAAAACTGTTATTAAGAAAAAGAAAACACAAAATAAAAAAATTAGTAACCTATTGAAAGAACAGAACGACCCTCAAAAGAACAATACAATAAGTCATCAATTTTATCCTCGTATAGTTAATCTTACGGAGATCAACTTCAATAACGAAGAAACTAACCTTTTAAACAAAGGCTTAAAATACTGTTTTAAAAACAAAGGATTTAAACAATCACTTATAAATGAAATATTGAACGCTGAAACGGCAATAAATTCCATATCTGATGAGGAAACAAGAACAGTTGTAAGACATGCAGTTGATAACAAAATAAAGAAAGTTTTGAAAGCCGAAAATATAAAAACTAGTTACAATAAAGAAACCAAAATATTCAATGGAATAAAAAGGAAATTGATAGACATTAATAGCATTGTCACCAAAGCTGACAAAGGCCAGACACTCGTAATTTTAACTAACGAGGATTATAAACGTAAAATACAGGAATTTTTCATAAACAATAATATTATTGAAATTAAGAGTGACCCCACTGATAGGTTTAATAGTAATGTGAAATCAGTGTTAAACAAAACCAAATATATTATAACTAATGAAGAGAAAAAATATTTAAAAATGATAGATCCGAAAGCACCTAAACTTAGAGGACTTCCGAAAATACATAAAAATAACATGCCTGTCCGTCCTTTAGTAAAGTTCACGTCTGCGCCATCATATAAAATTGCCCAAAAAATTGATAGAATTTTAAGACAACATATAGTGTTTAATAATAATTATAGTTTGAAAAATAGTTTAGAATTGGTAGATCTCACAAAAAAACTTACAATTGAACCAAGACATACTTTTGCTTCATTTGACATAGTCAATTTGTACACGAATGTACCAATTAACGAAACATTAGAAATAACAAAAAGTTTATTACTATCAATAGCCACATTAAACCATGAAATAGTCTATGAGATTATCAATTTGACAAAAGTAATTTTGGAACAAAATTACTTTACTTTTGATAATAAATATTATTTACAGCAAGATGGTTTAGCAATGGGATCCCCACTATCAAGTATCCTGGCGGAAATTTATTTAAACCACATCGAAACTAACGAAATATTATCATCAAAAAACAAACATTACAACAAAATCTTATTTTATCGTCGATATGTGGATGATACGATAGTGATCTATAATGGTAATTGTAGACAATTAGAGATGCTTAATAAATATTTGAATAACATAACAAAAAATTTACAATTTACATTAGAAACGGAAAAGAATAATAAAATAAATTTCTTAGATTTGTCTTTAACAAAGAGAGATAACAAAGTTAACTTTAATATTTATAGGAAACCGACAACCACTGATCATGCTATTCATGCCTCATCTTACCACCCTTTTTCACACAAAATGGCATTTTTTAATAGCATGGTACATAGATTGCTGTCGTTGCCCCTCTCCACAGAAGACCATAAAAACGAGGTCGACATTATTAAACACATAGCGGTAGCCAATGGATATAAAAGCAACATAATAGATAACATAATAAATAAGAAACAAAATAGATTAATAAATATTGACGTGCCTAAAGAAAAAGTAAAATATATCACAATAGAGTATGGCGAAATGTTACACCATATTTTAAAAAACCAATTGAAAAAACAAAATATTGTATTGGCTACAAAAGCAAATAATAAACTTGAGAACAAACTTAAGTTTAAAAATCAAAATAGGTCTTTCGATGAATACGACGGTACTGGTGTATATAGGCTTAATTGTTCGGATGTTCAAATTTCTACATAGGACAAACGGGTCGTTCGTTCAAATTGCGTTATAAAGAACACATCCCAAGCTCTAAGTCAAATATAGGAAGATCCACATTCGCTGAACATTTAAGCTCACAAGATCACAACTTAAAAAGTATTAGTGAGAATTTGGTTAGAGTTAATGCTTACAAAGCATTTAAATAAAAACAATTAGTATTTGAGAAAACAGTACTGAGAAACAATAACTATTAATATTTTGAGTACGTTACAATATAGAAAAAAAGATTAAAAAATTGATTTTGAAACATATTAATAGACTGAGTAGTCTGAAAATGAGATTTTTCTTTTATATAATAATTAGTAGCATAGAATATTTAGTCAGTAAGGATGTATATACCTTAAGCCTTACGGAATAATAACAAATAATAACTAATGTTTTAAAATCGAAGTCAGTGCCATGTGCACACATTTTTTTATAGTATCAAATAAATTTTAATTACCGTTTCAAGTTACATAGAGTTCTTATTGCAGATACACCTGACACCCTATTTAAATGTTATATTGTTTAAAGAATTTGTCAATCTTGAACGTGAGATCGTTCACGCCTATTTATGTGTATGCAACGTTGCATAAATTTGGTGCTCCAGAATCGTGGGGCTCCACAAATTTAAATTAAATAAATTTGCAAAATTTATTACGTTGCAATATATATATATATATATATCAACGATAAACTGATGAAATAGCTGTCGAGCGTTTAAAATATGATTATATGTGTTGGTTCGAATCATTATCCTGTATGCATAAAAGTTCATCATTGAAACTTTCTTATCAATCGTTAACGCCGTATTTGGATTGTATTGCTTGATGTTAAAATGATATCCATCCTCACCTAGCAAAATATAATGGGATACTGCAGAGCATCATATGAGCGGTGCGTCTCTGCAATGCGCTGTAGTGAGCAGCCTCGTCTTTGTATTATTATGTCCCCTCTGTCGCAGTCACTGGCAGCTATGACGACAGCCACCTCATTTATTTGGGGACTGTTGAAGCGCCGCTCGTATTCTCCACCTGGTCTTTTATTGGCACGGATGACTAATTTACACTCATCCGAAGGCATATCCTCTAAAGCTGTCTTGAACGTTTTTATGAGTTGGTTATGTTTGTGAAACATTCGTTGGAGATTTAACACAATATCACGTCTCACCCCTGTTGTGTAGTCACATTGTTGATCCACTTCCAGATCTTTGTTTCTGAGAAAATAAATTTGCAAAAACTTGGCATTTTCACTCGGAAGAGGGAGGAGAGAACCCGCCTTATGGTATATTTGACCCTGAACCTTGAAGGTGGTTTGAAACTCACTTTGTCCTTCTATGGATGAGGCTCCAAACGAAGTCATTTGAAAACATGAATTGTACCTCCTGATATTCTTGAGGAAATGTTTGGAATGTGAAGTAGTCCCAGACATGTAAGAGAGTAACGGCTCTGGTGGCGTTTTGAGTGGTGGTAGACGGACTTTTCTGCTGCAACAGCACATACCCTAAGGTTCGCCTTTATATTTCTTGGCAAAACAGTACTTACATATTTGGTCCATTCCTCTAATAACAACGCTTTTATGTTTGTTGTACTTTTTTCTTGGATTGTAATGAAAACCTTCGAGAAATAAATTTGAATGCCATTCAGCCACCCGCGATGTGCTAGCGTGTTCCCGCATTTCTTGAAGATGGCGTTCACGTTGGTCATCCGATTCAGTGGCCCGCGATGTGCTAGCATGTTCCCGCATTTCTTGAAGATGACATTGGCGTTGGTCAGATTCAGCTGCCCGGGATGTTCTGGCACATTCCCGCATGTCCTGAAGCCGTTGCTGTCGTTGATCATTTGTTTCGTCTGCTCGCAAAAGCTTGGCTTTGTTTGCTTTTGGTTGAATTTGACCGATGGACTTTCTTTTCCTTGTAGGTATCACCAGATAAAAACGCTAAAGTATATACGCTGATAATATTGACCGAACACTATAATCTGATTTCACGCGCTATCAAGGAATTGATTTTTATGCTCGATTATATCTTACTTCAATTTGCAGCACACCTGCTTAATTCACGCACTATACAGTATGAACTTAGAAACCTTGGTTAAATTGTCGGATATGGTGCACGATTTTTTGCCAAGCAAAAAGAGCAACAATAATATTAGAAATGTAAAGTTAACAGAATCGAGAAATTTTCTCATTAACTACAAAGGTGTTTATTTTGTTGGTTGCTATGGCAACCATAATGTATTCTATTTGGTTGCCATAGTAACCAGATCAAATAGTTTTTTTTTAGACCCCAAAGGACCCCTCCCAAAGGATTGTACTGAAAAAAAAAACACCTGTCCTATGTTGGTTCTCCCGTTGTGTAAAATATTTGTGCCAAGTTTGGTTGAAATCGGTCCAGTGGTTTAGGAGGAGATGTGGAACATACATACATACATACATAGATACAATGACTTTTATTTATATTAAGATAACTATAAAATTTTATATAGGCCTACTAAATAATATTATAATAAGTTTATAAATTATTGTATAAAAATAAATTAGTATTTATTTAAGTGTGTGTGTGTGTGTGTGTGTGTGTGTGAAACAGTTTTCACTCATCCATTCAATGTGATTATTCCTCTTTTTTGACTGAAAACCACAAAAACTACATCTTTACTTCCTGTCTCACCCATTTCTTTTCTACTACTTTGTTCAAAGTTATTGTTTTCTGTTTCCAGTTCTCTTTGTTCTTGTTTCTCATGTGTAGTTTAAAGTAAGTTGTGTCACAACTTTGTGTACCAGTTTTTGGCCTTAAATATTTATTCCTCCATATAAACCCATTCAAGTGCCATAGTGAACTCAGTTATTGAAAAATTTGTTATGTTCAGTAGGCTAGCATGTGTATAGCTATAGCACATTTTTAAATTTCACGGACATTGTAATTGTGTTCTTTCAATTGTTTTTACTTTTCACACTAGTCGTTTAGAGACAACTGTACACACGGAAAGATTTCCTTTCCCATACAAATATTCTGCTGATAATATTATTAAATGACTCAGAGTTTAATTAGATCAATTTATGATTCTAGTAGGTGAGGATGGGTAGTACTAAGATGCAGCATTGTTAGTTTATAGCAGACAGGTTTTGTGAGTCCAGCTGCCACTGGTTATAGGCCTATGTGCCTGTACTTGTAGCATTTTTGTATATCCAGGCTCATAATTATTACTCACGATTTTTGTAGGACCAGTGATTTTTAGCATGTAATATCTAAAGATACTGGAGACAGTAAAACAATTGCAAGTTTTATTAATCACTTATATTCAAGTCATAGATACTTCGGATATTCTTTGCAAACACAATCATGTAACAACCAACTACGCTTCTATGCTGGTAACCTCTTCAACTTTTATAATGGGCACTATACCCTGTCTTATACCATCAGAAAAAAACACATGACTGCTGTTTGTAATATATACACATTATTATTATGTGTATATTACTCAGCATGCGATGTCATGTTATTATCAACATTACCAGTGAAATTTTAGGACCAGCACATATCATTATATACAGCTGCAGTTGAGTACCAGTTTTCTGAACTAACTGAGACAAAGAATAGTTCAATTATAAAAAAATTCAGATAATGAAACATAAAAAAATAGTAAACATGATATGCGACAATATGGGGTAGGCTGTACAGAGTACTTAAAGTTATTAAAATGGTGTACATGCTGTACTTATGGTATCTTTAATGCATGTATTTCATGTACATAATCTTTAACACTGCACGCTGTATAGCCCACTTTAAAATAAGAAGGGATGTTTCATTTTTTTATTTAAAGCTTTCTCATATAATAAATGCCCCAATATTGGTGTTTAAACTTTGTACTTTGTTTATCTGCTGTACGCAGTGCCTACTGCAATGCGACACGGGCGGATGACGTCACGTGCTTATCAAACGCTGCCGGCGGTCAGCTCGGCCGACGGGAGACAAGTTTAGTTTAGTTTCTAACAAGGCTCCGAGCGGATCTCTCGTTAAACATTTTCACTCCAGCCGCGGCTTCTGGACAATTCTTAAATATGTATCATACTAATTAACTTATTCAAACTAACGGCGTCCATCTTCAATGGACTACGATTTCTTTCAGAGCTAAATTATGGGCGTTATGGCCTCTAATACATCCGCACGTGTCGATCATAAGATCATGATCAATACACTTTAATATTTCAATAAATGCATTTCAAATATCAGTAATACAGTCCACTTCTTTTCGTACAAACAATCCAGCCTTTCCTGCATAGCGTCTTTGGAATAACTCGAGATTCATCAAGAGCTTCCAAACCGCAACATTTTTGGTCCTCCGGGCCGGATTTCTTATTTTTGGCCCAAAAACGAAAACGTTTTTGGTCACCACGGGACGGATTTCTTATGTTTGGGTCCACAAGCGACCGCATTTCTTTGCCTGCATCATTTTTGGCCCAACCGATCTGAATTTATTCTCGCCCTACAGGCATCATTTTCGTCCTGAGCGACACCATTTTTGTGAATCACATCGCAGTCATCACGACAAGATTCGGCCAAGCAGTAGACCAGAGACGACGGGACACGGCAGGACAGCATTTGCGAGGTCATCAAAAAAGGTTCCACAGCTTTAATTCATGGAGGGTTACAACATGAGGCGTCATCTGACCAGCAGAGACAGGAGGTGCAACAGCTCCTAACAGGATCGAGCAACGGGATCGAAGCCAGCTTCAGCACGAAGGGATCAACGGCCACGTGACTATGAACTTTTTACTTATATTTAACGTTCAACAATATTTCACTTTTAGCAGTTATTTCTTAACACATTTGTATAAACAAACACCATCATTACACAATACAACTTAATAAGTGGTTGGCAGTTCATTATCAGTTAAAACTTCAAAGATAAGGATATATGTTGCTATCATTTAAATTCATAATTTTAATAATTTTAATTGCCAACAAAGCTTGATTAATAGAGAGAGTAAGCCTATGTTCTAAACAACGATCGCTAGCTACCGCAACGTATTCAAATTTATTAAAACTTAAGTTTATGGTTCACATGCTCTATGCTCAAATTCTTTCAAGGTATTTTTCTTTTTTTTTCTTAAATTGTAATAATGGCATATGTAAGGGCTCTAATAAAAAAACGAGGCACAATTAAAGCCTCAATATCACGCGTAAATACTTTCGCGGATAACTTCGATTTGGTAACCAGCGATCCTCATGCGCTGAAAATAAAACTGCGACATTTGATGGAATTATCCACCAAATACGATGAGATTCAATCCCAAATCGAAACCGAGGAAGCGGACGTTGCTTTAACGAGTGATAGGGTACAAACGGAAGACGATCTTTGTAATATAGAGTGTAAATTGCAACACCTTCTGGAGCAAGTTGAGCATATGAACCAGAAACCAGTAATTAATGCTGAAAGTAAACAGCTTAAAACACCCCTCATTCAATTAGAACCAATCAAATTACCACGGTTTGCGGGTAGTATTGTTGAGTGGCAACATTATTACCACATTTTTCTTGAATTAATTCACGTCAGAGCAGATCTGACGGATATACAGAAACTTCACTATTTGCACTCGTCATTATATGGCGAGGCATTTAACGTAATAAAGTCATTACCAATCACTCATGAGAATTACGCGGTGGCTATCGATCTGTTGAAGAATAGATATGACAGTAAGCTAATTGTTTCCGCCCACCATGTCGGGAATGTCCTGGACGTACCATTGGTTCAACAAGAATCCCAAGTCAGCATATCTAAATTTATTGATGAAATCTCAGCCAATATAAACGCTTTAAATAATCTCAAACTGCCAGTCAACACATTCGAAATTATTGTCATACATTACTTAGCTAAAAAACTTGATAATTACACCTTCCGGTTGTGGAAAGAGAGTTTGTCGGAACATAAATTCCCTGATTTTAATAATTTTATGAATTTTCTAAATTCACGGGGCATTCCATTCTCATATCAGAAACAATTTATGTAGACTGTGTAACGGTGAACATAGAATTATCGACTGCTTACAATTCACATCGCTGTCTACCCCTGACAGAAGAAACGTTTTAATAAAAAACAAACTTTGCTTAAATTGCCTTCGTCCGGGACACGAAAGCTCAAAATGTCCCTCAAAATTTTCTTGCAAAAAATGTTCTAGGCGTCACCACACCACAATTCATGTCCCCAACAGAGACGGAGCTTCCATTAATAACAAATGATCACTGAAGTCACAGACCAATAAATCGGTATTGTTATCCACCGCCGTCTGTATGACCGCTAATAAGGTCGGTAGGAAATTTCCCGTTAGGATACTACTGGATTCCGGTTCTCAAGCGAACTTTTGCACAATGGATTTCGCCCGCAGAATGGGCCTCCAATTGGTTAAATCACAACTACCCATCACGCGTATAAACAACTCGCTTTCCCAGGCTGACTTTAGTACGAAGGTAAGGCTACATTCTCGCTATAAACCCTTCACGTTAAATGTACATTGCGCCGTACTACCCAGTATAACAAATAATTTGCCGGCGGAGTCGTTCGATCTTGCCTCTTTGAATTTACCCAAGCACGTATTCTTGGCGGATCCTCACCTACATTGCTCGGCGCAAATCGATGTATTACTCGGCGCTCAATATTTTCTCCAACTAATTGAACCTATTAAATTTACGCGCGGACCGCACTTCCCTATAATTCAGGAGACTAAGTTAGGATTTATTTTGGCCGGTGACTTACCCTTTAACGTCGATATAACTAAAACAGTTTCGTCCTTTATGGTCTGTAAGGATGATAGTCAGATTTCCTCGCAACTAAAAGAATTTTGGAAGTTGGAGGAGGTCTCTAGTCGCGAACCCTGCAATGAGGACTCGCCGTGTGAAAAACATTTTGTGGAAACCACTAGCCGCAACCGCGATGGGAGATTCGTAGTATCCCTGCCCCGCAGGACTGATAAATGTCATTTGGGAGATTCTCTCCGCGGAGCTACCGCAGGTTCCAATCGTTAGAGTTCAAGTTCAAGCAGAACCCTATCCTTTATAAGGATTATAGCGAGTTCATGAGTGACTACTTGAAACTTGGCCACATGTCGCCACTTAATGATTACGATTTGTCGCTTGACAACTCAGATATTTTTTATCTGCCCCATCACGCAGTCTTCAAGGACTCCAGCTTAACCACTAAATTGCGCGTGGTATTTGACGCTCCGCCAAAACCACAAATAATCTGTCCCTCAACGATACTCTAATGGTCGGTCCTACGATCCAGCAGGATCTGTTTTCGATAATGGTTCGGTTCCGTACCCACCGATACGTACTTATTGCGGACATAGAAAAGATGTATCGCCAGATCATGGTTAACCCAAAGGATTCAAACCTGCAACGCATCGTTTGGCGTGATGCGCCGCATAAGGAATTGCGACATTACGCTTTAAGGACGGTTACGTATGGCACTGCTAGTGCCTCCTTCCTTGCTACACGTTGTCTGGCTCAGATAGCCTACGAAAATAAATCTGACTACCTTACAGCTTCTAGGGCCATAGCCAATGATTTTTACGTAGATGATCTTATAACGGGTTCGGATGATCCGAACGTCTTAGCTGAAATGAAATGCGAGATCGTGAAGTTGTTGAGTAGGTATGGTTTCACGTTACATAAGTGGTTCTCTAACCACCATAAGATTATGACCCTTCGCGCCCAAGTATCCCATGACTTCAGCAAATGTCAAAACGTGCGTACATTGGGAATCCAATGGAACGTTGAAAAGGATAATTTTTTATACACCGTTAGGGGTGATGATAATTTGACCGTGTTCAACAAAAGAAGCGTGTTGTCGATCATCGCTGGGATTTATGATCCACTGGGTCTTATCGCACCCATCACATTTTACTGCAAGCATTTCGTGCAACAGTTGTGGGTGGCGGGCACAGATTGGGACGAACCCCTATCTGTGTCATTAGCCAATCAGTGGTTGGAACTATACTCCCAATTAGTTTCCGACACTCATTTTAAGATTACGAGGTCGGTTAAGAGTTCGAACAATTACCCGATTAGTTCATTACAGCTTCACGGATTCGCCGACGCTTCGGCTAAAGGTTACGCGTGTTGCATTTATGTGCGGGCGGTCTATTCGAACGGCGCCATATCGTCGAACTTGTTGTGTGCTAAATCTAGGGTCGCTCCGCTGAAACAGATAACGCTACCACGTCTTGAACTTTGTGCTTGTTTATTGCTGTCGCAATTAACGTCCAAGGTTTTAAACGCCATCAACTGCAATTTTGACGGACTATATCTCTATTCGGACTCGATGATAGCGTTGCATTGGATACATCAACAATCTTCCCGCTGGAAGGTATTTGTGGCCAACCGTGTCGCGGAAATACAGCGTCTTGTTAGCAGCAGGGGAACTTGGCATCATGTAGTATCAAATGACAACCCTGCTGACATTTTATCGCGCGGTTGCCTCCCTCGTAGTTTGCACTGTCATACTCAATGGTGGCACGGTCCGTCCTGGTTGGCGCATGAGTCAGCATCATGGCCAGTCAGCGCTTTCGACATTAATACTCCCTGTACTTATCCCGACCTTGAGCAGGAACGTCGCAAGCAGGTTCAAACCTCACTAATTGTCGCGTCCTCAACACATAGTTATGTTGAAAATTATTCATCCCTTACTAGGCTTATTCGCGTCTTCGCATATTGCCGCAGATTTTTTCGCAATTCTAGGCTCCCGGTTGTTGACAGAGACACGTCCTTTTTGTCTGCTCAAGAATTGTCTGAAACACTCTTGATTTTTGTCCGGCAATCTCAGCAGTTGCATTTCGGCGTAGAAGTTAAGGAACTTGAGGCACACCGGTGCCTTCCTCGCAGTAGTAAAATTCTTGCTCTCAACCCCTTCCTGGATGAATCAGGCATTTTAAGAGTGGGTGGACGCTTGCAATTCTCCCCACTTAACTACGCGAGTAAACACCAAATAATTTTGCACCCGCACTCTCATCTCACGAGATTTAATAATTGAGTATGAACATATCCGTTTGTTGCACGCTGGGGTGCAATCAACTCAAGCTTCGCTTAGGCGAAAATATTGGATCATACACGACAAATCCTATATCCGCTCAGTGATACATAAGTGTGTCACTTGTTTTCGTTTCCGGGCTAGAGGTGCGAATCAACTATTAGGTCAGTTACCCCCTTCTAGGGTTACGCCTTCTAGGCCATTTTCACAGTCGGCCGTGGACTACGCCGGTCCTGTATTTTTGCGCCATGGCGGGCAGCGCTCTAAGTCCACGACCAAGGCATACATCGCGTTATTCATATGCATGTGTACAAAGGCCATCCATTTAGAATTGATGTCGGATCTCACTTCCAACGCCTTTATAGCGGCTTTAAAAAGGTTCATCTCGCGCAGAGGTATTCCCGCGCAGATATTTTCAGATAATGGTAAGAATTTTCGTCGTGCCAATCACACCTTATACGATTGGTACAAGTTTTTAACCTCAAAGGAAGTTGAGCAATCTTCTCTGGAGTTTTGCGGTCTCCACGGTATCAAATGGTCCTTTATCCCCCCTTCAGCCCCCCATTTCGGTGGTTTGTGGGAAAGTGGTGTAAGGAGTGTTAAATTTCATTTACGTCGCGTAATAGGCGGTACGATCTTGAATTTTGAGGAATACTCTACTCTTCTTTTTCAAATTGAGGCTTGCCTTAATTCACGCCCTTTGTGCGCGGTGTCCGACGATGCTAGAGACCCTGAACCCTTAACTCCTGCTCATTTCCTGGTCGGTGCTCCACTGACTGCACTTCCGGAGCCCGACTATACCCAAAGCAATAATAGTCATTTGGGCAGATGGCTTCTGCTCCAAAAATTTACGCAGACCATCTGGAAACGGTGGTCTAGGGATTATCTGCACCAGCTGCAGCAGCGCAATAAATGGCGCACCCCGTTAAGGAATTTGAATGTCGGACAGCTTGTCCTCATTTTGGATGATAATTCCCCCCCCTCTAGAGTGGAAGCGTGGGGTAATTACTAATGTTTTTCCGGGTCAAGATTCCTTAGTACGCGTCGCAGAAGTTCGCACCGCGCTAGGTATCTTACGCCGACCCATCCACAAATTATGCCCCCTTCCGGTGGCAACAAACTAGTCGTATGCGTGCCATACGAGACATACTAGGATTGTGAACTTGTCACATTGCCTGGACTACGCCCGGGACATTCCCCGGGCGAGCATACAAGTCAATTGTATCATAAACATTGTAAGTATTGTTTACGTGCCGATAGCTATTACTGCAATAGTGACTGTGTTTCATATGTAATATCAATTATTTATGGATGTTGTGTATTGTCATATGTTTATATAATTCAAGTTCCGAGAACTACAAGTGTTACTTATGGTGTCAATTATTCTACGTATGTATTGTATTTTCTAATGGTCATATATTATGAAATTTATTGGGGTTGTTGTGTCAATATCTTGGTGAAATTATTATATTTTTTATGGTGTTATCACTTGTTATTGTAATGCTTTGCAAATGTCAATGGGTATTATTTGGGAAAGATCAATATCTACTTAATCATTGTATTATTGTGTGTATTGTGTTACTATTATGTTTTGGGTAATTTTACTGTCAGTTTGCCCTTGCTATTTGCATAAGGGTTAATTTCTTGCATACCTTGTAATTGTTAATTGAATTCATATTATGGTTATTATGTCATTACGCTGTAGCCAATACGCCAATTGTTGTATCATTTTTGCCATGTAAGTCTAATTATTGTATTATTAATTTAACGTTTAATTTACAAAATCGTCCAGATTTTGGCGGGCAGTATGTTTAAACTTTGTACTTTGTTTATCTGCTGTACGCAGTGCCTACTGCAATGCGACACGGGCGGATGACGTCACGTGCTTATCAAACGCTGCCGGCGGTCAGCTCGGCCGACGGGAGACAAGTTTAGTTTAGTTTCTAACAAGACTCTGAGCGGATCTCTCGTTAAACATTTTCACTCCAGCCGCGGCTTCTGGACAATTCTTAAATATGTACCATACTAATTAACTTATTCAAACTAACGGCGTCCATCTTCAATGGACTACGATTTCTTTCAGAGCTAAATTATGGGCGTTATGGCCTCTAATACATCCACACGTGTCGATCATGATCAACACACTTTAATATTTCAATAAATGCATTTCAAATATCAGTAATACAGTCCACTTCTTTTCGTACAAACAATCCAGCCTTTCCTGCATAGCGTCTTTGGAATAACTCGAGATTCATAAAGAGCTTCCAAACCGCAACAATTGGTTTGCCAGAACTACACTTCTGAATGAAGGTTAAATAAACAGCATTTTCTAAGGATGACTATCAGAAATTTGTTGACGTTTTTACTTTTTTTCCTCATTTTATCATCGGAATCAAGTTTGAACTTCTATTTTAATATGACTTCTTAGTCTGTATATCACTTATAGTGGTCTTTTCATCATTAGAAAGCTTAGGCTTTTGGAAGTCTGTTCAAAATTTAAATTTTAGTTCCTATGGTTTAATCATTATGTTTACTTTTAACAGTAGAGATAAGTAACAAAACTGAAATAGCTGTAAATATGAGGATGGATAAAATATAAACAGCAATTTTCATCCAGTAGCTGAGGAAGTGAAGAGATTACAGGATAAACTTGAGAGGATAATGGTCTGATGTCAGCACTTGGTGCTGGTCCTTGATATCACCTGGATTCTTAGTGCAAGTATCACTTCTCTCAGTAGCACAGTGAGTGAGGAAGGGGTCATTGTTTCATTGACAATGCATTGTTATCAAATTTCTCACCAAAGAAGGCGTCAGACCTTTCAAAATTTTGAGTAGGCTATAACCACAATTTGAGAAAGAAACTATTAAAGGCTCAACTGTTTCATTGGTACATACAATTTTTAACTGGATGGGAAACCAACCCCACCAATGACAACCAAGGGCAAGTGTGTCAGTCAACATCAAAACAAACTTGTCAGCTGGAAAGTTGCTTGTCACTGTTTTGGAGGACTCTGATGGTGTTTTGTTGATAGATTTTTTCATAGTAGAAGTACAGTGAATGCTGCTTATTACTGTAAGCTTCTGGACAATGCAAAAGCTGTCTATCAAAACAAACGACATCAGTGACAAATGTGGTTATTTTTCTCCATGACAACACAAGACCCCATACTGCTATATTATTGTGCCATAAGCTGAACAAATTAACTGGATGGCCCTGGAGCACTGTTCTTATAGTTAAGATTTATATCATCTTGTGGTACCACTTGTTTGAACTGCTTAAAGAAGCATTGAGAGGACAGTGATTTGACAGTGATGTGGTGATAGAGGGGTTCATGTGCAACTGGCTGCAGAAGATGTCCCTCTTCTTTCTTTAAGGAAGGAATTAAAAATTTGCCAGTTCTGCAGGCAAAATGTTTCTAAATCAGATTGTGTAGAAAAATTATACGTAATTTTTTTATGAATTCAATAAAATTTAAAAGAAAAATTCCAGTTTGTATTTGTTCCACCCCTGTGAAAGCCTCCAAACAGATACAATGACACTGTGTTATTGTCATAAAGCGAATCATTGATCTTTTAAAGCTATGCTCGAATCAAGAATAGGTATCTTCTCTGTACTTATATATGGTGTTGGACTCATGCTGGAAATGAACCCGAACTAAAACGTGTAGTGAGTTATCACACCGTATGTGCTATGAGTAGTACAGTATATATGTGTTTAAATAAATAAAGTTAATTCTCATATAGATTTTTATCTTTACATATTTAATTTCAGACAAACACAGTATGACTAATAATTTGAATGAAGAATTTAATTTAGTTGTTTTTGGAAAAATTCCAAAACATGAAGATTTATGTTGTATTGTAGCAACTATATATGCAAATAACAAGAATGAAGAAAGATTGCCGAATACAGATTTTCATTGGCAAATATTCAGATGCAGGTAATATTCATTAGTAAATTTATATTCTATGTATAGAATAACGAAATAGGCACAAGTCACAATGTGTTCCATATTCTTGATTTCTAGATTCATGGCTCTGGTAGCTTGTAGTCTCATTTATGATCATATTTTCACACCTTGATCATGTAGAAGGTTATTCATAAATTGACTTGTTACCTCTCTGTGAGTGCTTCTGGTAGTTTGTAATCAGTTTGAATTTACAATTTCAAAGTGACAACTCTACAGAAAACCACTACTCTTTTACACTTTTTTTACAGCAACTCTTGCACACCGATTAGAGCTACGATATAATAATATATTTTGTTTTACAGTTAACCTTAAGGCAAAACGTTTATGTTGTTGTGTTCTTAATTTATAAGAAAGTAATTCAAGAAATAGCACAATCAGTATCACCACTATCACTCTCTGTAACTAGAGAAGAACTACTGCAGATGTAGCAAAACATTTGGCTGAAAAACAAAATGTATCATCTTTGTTAATATGGCAATAAATGTGCTATCTATATGCACACGGAGATCAGATATGGAGTGTGTACTTTACAAAATGGAAAGGTACTGAAAATGTTGTACAGTAGAGTTGGAGTTATCCAACATGTCTCCTCCTCCTCCTCCTCTTATGGCACTACAGCCTGAAGTCAAGCCTTGGCCTCCTCTATCCTGACCTTCCACCGCTCTCTATCAGTAGCAAAGGACTTCCATCCTTGTTCCCAACATTCGGATAGTGACAGCATCTTCCCATATTTTCCTTGGAGACGGCCTTTTGGCCTTTGCCATCTATACTCCCCATAAGGACTCTTTTAGGTGTTCTTTTTCATCCATTTTACAACATAGCCAGCCCGTTGCAGCCTCCTCAGTTTCATGTACACTTCTATTGTTGGGTCATTGAAGTGACATAACTCATCTTTATGCCGTATCCTCCATTCCCCATTTCTATACATGGGGCCCATGATCTGTCTCAGGATCTCCTTTTCAAATATCTACAGGTGTTCAATTACTCTTTGTGCTAATATCCAGGTTTCACTGCCACAGCACAGGATGGGTTGTATGATAGTTTTGTATATGCAAATTTTTGTCTATCTATGAATATCTCTTGATTTAAAGGTGGTGATAAGTGTGAAGTAGGTCTTGTTGGCTAGAGTTATCCTTCTCCTTATCTCTGCCTCTTCATTCCCATCTTCAGGTATTGTCGCTCCTAGGTATGTGAAACCTCTGACTGCTTTATCCAACATGCATTTCAAAAAATCTCAATACTAAATTTTAATTTTAATATTGAAAAATGTTAAGAGATGAGTAACTACATTTGTTCTTTAAACCTAATTTTTGGTGGTATGTAAATATTATCAGACTGTTACCATAAATCAAATTTACTTATACAATATTTCAACCACTAAAAAGTCTGCGGTCATCATTAAGTGTAGCAACAGTGATTCTTGGCGGAAATTCAGTCTAACTTATAATTGTTATTAATCTTCTTCTCCCACAAACATTAGGTTATTCAGTCTACCATGATCCACTGACTAACCCAACTTCCTTTCGGCCTGCCAATATTTCTTGTTCCTCTAATTTTATTTTGGAAGCCATTTGTCTTTCATTCTTAACACATGGACCTTCCTTCATTCCCTATATTTTCAATCTTTTGTTTAAGTATAAATTGTAAGCTTATATTACAATTTCTCTTATTTTAAATGCTTAAGACCAGCATATGAGTTACTTCATTATTTTAGACATACATTATACAGGTAGAATAATGTGGCTGACAGTAGAACACACCCACCTACAAAATCTCAAGCTGACTTATTCATTTAGTGAGCTTTAGTGACCACCTGCATACAAATAAGCCATTCTGAGATTGATTTGAACCTACTATACTTTAGTGGCAAATCTACTGTCACTTACTTCATATTCATACAGTATGAGTGAAGACAGAAGGTGGTTTAAAGGAGGGGGAGAATTAAAACCCCCCAACAATGCTAAAAAACTGTATTGTTGTGTCTTTTTTATTGTCCTTTTAAGGTAGACCTAAATATTATTTATACTATAGAATAATAATTAATTCTGTGAATAGTGTATGCACAGAAATGTTAAGAGATGAGTAACTACATTTGTTCTTTAAACCTAATTTTTGGTGGTATGTAAATATTATCAGACTGTTACCATAAATCAAATTTACTTATACAATATTTCAACCACTAAAAAGTCTGCGGTCATCATTAAGTGTAGCAACAAATTAAATTAACACATTAAAAACTAACTTAATCTTACCTGAGATTCATTCACTAACCGTCACAAAAATAAATGTTATTTGAAACCACCACCAAAGTACAAAAGTAAAACACAACTGTAGGGAAGAATATATAAACAGATAAACTATTTACTCTGTAAGTGTGCTGGGCAGAACAGGGAAACAGCAACACTGGATTTGTATGCATCAACTTGTGTCAGTATTGTTGTGTCTTCTGGTTATGCCCAGAGCAGACTCACAGCATAAGTAGCACACACACACACACACACACACACACACACACACACACACACACACATATTAAAAATAAATATATTTTTATATTTACAAGAATATATTTTTTACTTTTATTTGTATTACAGTGTTTTAATGACTTTTGTGTAACGTCATCATCTATAGTATATACTTTTTTTTCTATAGTAGTGTTTTACTTTTTATAGATTGGTGAAGGTTTTTAACAACATTTATTCTTTTAATGGTTTATGTTTGTTAGTAAATGAATCTTGAGTAGGCTTAAATTAGTTTTTAATGTATTAGTTTAATTTACAGATATATCTTAAAACCACAATTTTTTTAATGGTTGAAACACTGTATAAGTTTGAACAATGGTAATAGTCTGAAACAACCTTTCTGATAATATAATATTTGTCTCCACCACCCCTCCAGATGAATTTCTGGACCATAGATACTTTGTGTATATCATCTTACTTTTACTTTGATTTTCTTCTACATAATTTCTAATTATAGTTCTTGAAATGCAGCATACTATTTTCTGAACACCTAATTATTTCCAGCATTACATGTTCATAATTACCACATTTTCTATTTTACATATCTTCCATATAGCAGTAGAAATAATGTCCACACTTAAACCATAATTCTCTTCTTGCTAAGTTCATGGCTGCTTATGGTTCTTTATATGAATACACATTCACAAGATAATGCATAATATCTTTCACCATAAACCTTTCTGTGGAAGATCCACTCTTTTACCACAGTTACTTCAGCTAGAAGGCCAGTTAGGTTCCTTGAGCTACTATTAGACTCCTTACTAGACCTTATAAAATTATATTGTATCAACAACAGTAGTCAGGGGCGGATTTATACTTTTGCCGCCTAGGGGCTACCGGCAACTTGCCGCCCCTAACCCACTTCCAACCTATCTTTAAAAGAACTTTCTTCGTGAACTAGATCTACAGTTTGAAAACGAATCTATAATATCATCAAAGTCTAATCTTTTGGTCAGCCCCGATTCGATGGTGAGAATCCATATCCCTCAAGCGTTCTTCGGTCATTGTAGATCTTTTATAATTTTTTATTCTTTTCAAGATGGAGAATGATCTTTCTGCTGAACAGTTGGACACAGGAATCGTCAAAAAAAGTCTCAGTGTGATGTCAACGTAAGGATATAAATCTTGTAGTTCATTGTCATGTAACACTTCCCAAAGTTTCAGTATTGTTTTTGGACATTCTTCTAATTCTTTCAAAAATCCGAAAAAATGTAAACACTCGTTCACAAAAACCTCCATTGTTAGTAGATCTTTATCATACAAAGTACACTCTCCTACTGCGTTCAGTAAGTGTCTCCATATCAAGGTCTTCTTTGCCAGCACTAATAAAAAATCCAAACAATGAGTTGAGCTCATTTGCAGTTTTTCTTCTTTCCATTTCATTATTTAATCTGTCAGTTGTATTGATTCTGAAATTTTCTCTGCTAGTCAATTCTACTTCTCTTTCTCTAATTTCATCTGATTGGATTTTTCGTCTCTTTTTCCTTTTTGTTTCATCTTCATACTGAGTCACTTCCGCTTTCACTAGCGCTCTATTTTCATAAAAGTCAAACTCTGTTCTTATACTATGTATGTAGTGTGATAAAGATCCGTACAATACCGATAAGGTTAATAGATCGATCTCAGATGATTGCAGCTTTTTACTTGATACGTTAAATGTAGATAACAAATCTCCCCATAAAGTTGACAAGAAAAGCTTTCTAATCTTTGAAGTTGATGGAGGAAGCTGGATGCTTCACTTCTTGTAGCTGCCTTTTCTCTTTCATCATTTGAAATAATTGTAAGCGCTTCTATTACTTCATTTCAATCTTTTTTTAATGCCCTACAAGCAGCATCCCGTGCAGACCAACGTGTTTTGGACAACACTTTTAAGGTTAGGTTTTCTTTTTTACTTAGAAACCCCATGAGTACTTCCCATCTTTTGGTAGAGGATGAGAAAAAGTTATAAAGATTATTAAGAAGCATGAAAAAATCATGACTTTTCTTGCAACTGCTAGTTGAATGCTCACAGACTAAATTCAGTGAATGAGTACTGCAAGGGGAATACATTGCCGTCGGTGTTATTTCTCGTATTCTGGCTTGTAGTCCAGTGTACTCCCCAGACATGTTGGAGGCATTATCGTATGACTGCCCCTGGAGTTTTTTATGTCAATGCCGTATTTATTGATGACAGCTGTAACAACGTTGAACAACCCTTCTCCTTTGCGGCCCACATTCGGTAGAAAGCAGAAGAACCTTTCTACGGGAATTCCCTTTTTGGTAACATATCTTATTATTACGGCCAGTTGATCCACATGGGAACTGTCTGGCGTTGAGTCGACTACCAGAGATAAATACTTTACAGCTTTTATCTCTGTTAAAATTTCTCCTATGACTTTATGGCTCATTAATTTGAGGAATTCCTAGTAAGTAGAAGATGACAAGTATGAAGTATGGCCTTGACCTGGATTGCCGTACTTGGCAATGTGGTTTGCTAAGAAGGGATCCAACTCGGATATTAACTCTATACACATAATAAAATTTCCACAATTGTGAAATGACCCAAATCTCTCAAAGTGCCCTCTTACAGGTAGACCAGCAGCAGCTAAGCACCTAACAACAGCAACTACTCGTTTCAACACATTTCGCCAATATTTTTCTTTATCCTGAGCCTGGATCAAAAGCTGAGAATCAATTCTTTTTGCTATGGTCATTCTTTCCTTCATTACTAATACGCGTGACTTATGGTTTGATGAATTCTCATGGCTTTTGAAACGTTGCCGTGTTTTCAATCATCAAAGCCTTCTTTTGCTAATTTTGAAATTCCTCCAAAAGTTGGCACAGTATACAAAAAAAGTTTTCCAGAACTTTCTGAGTACATTAGGTAAGATTGCTTTACTTCCTGTCCATTGATTAAGCTAGTTTTAAACAGGGTTTGAGTTAGACAGCGATGTTGTCCCCCAATGAATCTTTTGGAATGGCTAAAATCTACTTTGGAAATGTCTTGAATTATCAGTTTTTTAGGACATGTTCTCGAGTGTTGTCATTGATAGGCCATAACGCAGGGTCATAAACCATAGTGTTGCTACTATGCTTAGAATCTTTATCGTCATAGATTTCAGAGTGTTCCGTGGTAGTTGAGCTCGTCTGAGGAATTGGACTAGAAAAGTCTTCATTATTAACCAGTTCAGCAAGGCCAGGCCTACACTCAGTATTGGAATTATTGAGATCATCCTCCTGTTGTTCTTTGATTGGCGTTTCATTTCATTGCTATTTACAATTTCAATTGCATTAGGATATCTTATAGTTGGGTCTAATTCAAGTGGAGGAAAGTCTTTTGTTTGATCAGATTTTTGGATTTCCACGTTATTTTCGCTATCAGATGATTCATGCCCAGTATTGGGTTTCCGAAAAAAGTTAAAAATTTTGTTAGTCTTCTTTACTGCTTCCTGTTCTTTTTCTATCTTTGCTAATGCTGCTTTTCTATAAGCAACACCACTAAGCCGCTTCCTCCCGTTACTCATGGTTATTTCATTAAAATGTCTGAAAAACTTTTTGATTATCTAATAGAAAAAAAATCGCCTTTTTTGCATGGGTAAGTTTATATTTTATAATATTACGAGTATTAGCGTCAAACACAAATAACACACATTAACACAAGAACATAAGTACACGAACACCGGTATATCCATACACATTTTGAACATTCGTAACAACAAACAGTTTGCAAAGAACACACAGGACTGAGTAAATCATATCATGTCATTATGTCATCACGCACGCAGACGACAGACTGACATCTCCTCAAGGGTCGGTATTGCAGACGAGTCTATTTTTCGGATATGGGGGAAGTAAGATACTTTGCGCCCATGACTACTAACAGTTTCACAACAAAAACAAACAACTACTGAATTAGACACTAAACACTATTATTACACTATCATTTATACAAAACAACAACAAAAACAACTATTTTATTAAAAAAAATAACAAATAATACACAAAACAAAATGTGTAAACAATGCGCGCTGCGAAACCAGACAAGGCAGCGGGCTACATAGAGTAAACGGTGAAACGATATAAATTCTATGCAAATAATAAAATACTCGAGTCCCTGTTCTCGGGCGTCACTGAAACGATATAATTTTACTTCATTATTAACAAACTCTTACCTTAGGGTGCCTTCTCCAGAGTCTTACAGACGAAACCTGCTGCAGAAAGGTTAGTTGAGGTGGGCGATAAAATTATAATAACACAGTTTATATTTTTACAAATTGCTTCTGGTTTATTAAACAGATTAATTACTTCGTCTTACTTTGATAACAATTAAAGTTCTAATTTCTTTCTGGTATATGTATATTGTAACGTAACGCTTAAGAGGTGTTAGCGAAACGTCCGTCTTATGCAAGTCCCAATGTTGAGTTCGCCAATTCTGTAACGTTATCGCTTATATCAAAGGTTTCCGCCTCTCCAAGAGTGTATTGTAATTACGGGTTTGTAGTTAATTCAGCCCCACTGTAGTAAGCGCCTATTTTTGTAACGTACCGCCTTGTAATGTACCGTACCGTAATTGTAATTCAGTTTTTTCTTTATCACCCATTGGTTGTTCCATTTCACTGTCTGTAAATAATTCTATCTCTCGTTCCTGTCCACCTTCTTCCTTCTCCTTTTCTTCTGCCCTCTTCTTCGATCTGCCTCTGGTATTATGCATTTCTTGTTTTCTCATAACTGCCAACGATAATTAGGTTTTTTCGTATATTAATTTATTAAATATATCAAAATTCTTTTCTAATTACAGCCCTTTTACGTTGAGCGCCATTTCTGTAACGTAACGCTTAAGAGGTGTTAGCGAAACGTCCGTCTTATGCAAGTCCCAATGTTGGGTTCACCAATTCTGTAACGTTATCGCTTATATCAAAGGTTTCCGCCTCTCCAAGAGTGTATTGTAATTACGGGTTTGTAGTTAATTCAGCCCCACTGTAGTAAGCGCCTATTTTTGTAACGTACCGCCTTTAGAGTGAGGGTGTGACGTCCGTCTTTTTTACAGTCTCGGATCGGTCAGAACACCTCTTAGCAATCGCCACTTATGAATTATAAAAACTGAAGTTTAAATAAAGTTGTTGGTAATGTTACTCAAACAAAGCAGAAATTGAGTGTGTGTGATTTGGGTCAAGTAGGGAAGTTGTTTAGCCTTCTTTTGAAGAGAGAGCAAGTACCGTTTGTTTACCCTCGGTTTAGACGATTTCTAAAATTTTTCAAATATTTGCCGTGAACCGAATCAGCTGATTTTGACATTAGTCTCCAAATATAGGTTAACCAAACGACACTGTTGCTGAATACGACCTGGTGGATCGTCCTCTTCTTATTTTTTCTGAAATCTACTACAACTACCCACTACAATAAAGGAAACACATTTTATTATTCAATATCATTTCTCAATAATATTTATTTATAATATTATTGGTTTTTTCTCTTCCGCCAAAATACAAATATTACAATCGATATTTTCATTAACTAGTACATGATATCGACTTCATTGAGTAAACATGGAATCGTCATAAAATCGGGTTTTTACCAATTTTATCTTTTATTTAAACATCAATCAACATATAATTCTTTTATTTATTTCCCCAGGGTTAAGGGTAAGTTCTTTTTGTTATGAGATGGTCAGAAATGGATAATTATACTACGCTTTACAAATATAGAAAAACTTCGAAAATTTGTTTATTCTCTGAGTACGTAGTTCCGGATTTGTCAGTAAGAGAGCAGATTGTTTTATTTTTATTAAAACATGTGATTACACTTGGAAAGTTTTGTACTGAACGACAATTTGATTTGAGTTTTCTTTGTTAAATATTAAAAGAACTGTTTATATTACCTCTCTTCTCGAAGTTCTTACTTGTGTGAAGCTGTTTCTCAGGTGGTGTTCTTAGTTGTTTGTAATTTCATAACTTTCTGTCAAATACTATCTCGTCAAAACTCAAACCGCGGCTAGGCTAGGCCTGATCGTCCAAAATGGTTTTTTCACTTTTATTATGGAGTATAGCAAGTTAACTTTGATAATTAAGGTAGTGGTACATAATGTTTATACTGTTATTTAAATTTTGTAACAATTTTGTGCTGTTCAAAAGATTTCTAAAGGATATTTTAATACAATTTTTGTCTCATCATTTTGTCAACCGGACGGTTTTCAATTTCAAATTCGATTAAACAATACTTGTTATTTCGTTACTCTTAGTAACCCATAATTTTTATATACCTTTTTATTGGTGCTGCTATTTACTTTTTAGTATATAGGCAGTTTGTAATTATTATAAATTTATTTTTGATTTACAGAAAAATAATTCTTTTTAATTTTGGTTTCTTTCCCAATTTGATTTACATAATAGTTTTCTGTTTATTTTCTTATACCTTTGGATATAAGTCTTTAATATTATTATTAACTTTACATGAATTTATATATTATTTATTAATCTCTTATAGTATTTTTACACTGCACTATTTCCTTCTGCCATTTTCCTCATACAGTATTATTTTAATTTTCATTATCATCTGATATTTAAATCTTCTATGTTTTTAAAAACCCTGGGTTATCTTATACAATAACACAATTATTTTATAAAAATATAAAATTAACATAGGTATTAAATTTTGTTGCCTACACAATATAAATACTACAATAACTAAACAAAATACATAATTAGTTAGTAGTATCATAGTCTACTATTATAGTCTATAATTCTCACATCTACAGCACAATTCTGTAAGAAGTTCCCTTCCTTCACTTATTACCTCATTGGGTACACTATAACTCACTTGTCACTGTATATCACTTTAATATTGTTTATAATGTTTAGTGATACAACTTAATTTTTAGCTAGTTATAGTTTACCCATTTCTGACCTTTATGGTATTACAAGAGTTATCATTTATTGGGACTGGGTTATGTACCGTTACATAAAGCCCCCCCACTAGAACAAATTTATTTTTGTTTTACTGGTTTACTAAAATAAATTGTTGATTGCTTCTACTTTCAGAATATTCCTGGTTTTATTCTTCATAATATCTTCCTTTATTTCAAACTGGTTGTAAACTGACTGGTAATTCAGACTGGTGGTAATTGCTGTTTTCTTACTCTACTCTCTCTCTCTTCGAGGCAAATTCATCAATTATTTATTTCTCTGGGTAGTGGTACTTCCACATTTTATTTGATAAGGACTGGTCACACTAATCATTTTAAACTTGTTTTAACACTCATTTCTATTTACTTCTATAAATTAGCTTTATCCATTAAGCTTCGGTCTGCTATCTTCCTTCTATTTTCTTCATCTATACTTCTGGAATCTAATATCACTCTTTTCAGCTATTTTATAATTTTTATCCCCTAAATATTCAATTTCCCTAACATTTTTCCCTATCTTGTGCGGTGGTACCAGTCGGGTGGCCACTTTTGGGTCCATACTCCTCTGTCCATCCTTACACCTTCTGAGACCAGGGGAACATCATCCCTGCTCATAAAAATTATTGCCGGAACATTTCTGCGGGCAATACATTAAAATAAAAAAATTATAAGTAGTAGTCAATTAGCGACTAGTACTAAACACTTTTGGGATTCTTCATACTGTAGCTGTTTGCATTTATTTATATATTTCTTCTTCTCCTTGATTCCTTCTTCTTTTCCATTAACTAATAGCATATAACATTATTGATAGGCCTTATGTTAAAATTCTTTTGACTTTACTTCTTGTGACATATTTCTCCGTATCATTTCTTCTTATATAATCTTCAATTCCGAGAAATTCTAATTATTGTATTAATTATCATCCTCCTTCAGTTTCATTGGAGTCATTAAATTATTCTTTATTCTTCTTATCTGAGCACATTACCATCAATTGTTTTTGTTCATTTAATTTTTCTTCTGTTTGTTACCATTAAAAATATTACTTTTTCCTATTATTTCATTTTAAATCAATTCTTTATAACTCTTATTTACTAATCTATTATTATTTTTTGTTAAATCAAATGGTTTCAAAATATCTTAAATCATATTATTTCTGAATAAATTAAGTAAGTTGTCCTTACGTACTTTTGGAATTTTGGGGTTTTCTTCCGCTATTCAATGGGTTGCTTGGTCGATTTTCAAAAATTCAGTCTTTTTTTTTCTGGTTTGTTATTATTTAGGTTAACCATGGTCCATTAACTCAGGTACTCCATGTTCTCGGATTACTGCAGTGTCCATAATGATTTTTGTCCTTGTTAAATATCTCTCGTGTATCTGGTACTGTAACTCGGCTGATACAAAGTCTTCATTTAAGTCACGGTTTTCGGTCATATTTAGATCCTTCTTAATTAATAGGTATTGTATCTCCTCTATTTTAATGTAATCACTCATATATGCCACTATTCCATTCTTTGACCTCTGTATTATTTACACAATGTTCTGTTGGTATACTCTGTCTTGAAATTATAATTGATGTGGTCAGATACTCTTTGATCGTCGATATTTTTAACTGATATTTAAATTTATTTAAGTTTTTTGTTATTATTCTATGGTGGTTTACCTTTGATATTTTTATTGAGTTTTGTCTACAATTTCTAACTTTATTTAACTCCCTTTGTTTATTAATGGGAGGGTTAAATATATTAATTAATCCACCCTTCCTCATCTCCATTTCTTCTTTTGTATTGAATACTTTCTTTCTCCATATTTTCCTTATTTTCTTGATATTCTCTTCCATGTTCGTACTTACTTTAAAACCTTCGGAAGTGCTGTCTAACGTTTCATCCAAATTATTAAAACCACTGTCCATTTGCTTATTCGTCTCCTCCTTGTATGTATCTGCTTTTTGGATAAGCGTATTAACATTTTCAAACTTCTCTCCGAAAGTTTTCCATATCTCCTTATTGAACTTCTCCATCTTACCCTCAATCCGCTCTAAACTTTCTTCGTTTATTTTCTCAATTTGTTTTAAACTATCCCTCAAAGTTTCATTTTGCTTCCTTGAGTTCTCTTCCAGTTTCTTAAAATTCTCATCTATTTTGTCAAATTTTTCGCTCAAGGTTTCATTTTGTTTCCTTGAGTTCTCATCTATTTTATCAAATTTTTCGCTCAAGGTTTCATTTTGGTTCCTTGAGTTCTCATCTATTTTATCAAATTTCTCGGCTATAAATCTCATCATGTCTTGCCAATTTGGTTCTCTCCTGGCTTCCGCTTTGTCTGGTTGGTCCCCTTGGGCATCCTCTTCCACTATTTCCTTTTCCGTGCTCATAATTGCTTCAGTTTTTTCTTTATCACCCATTGGTTGTTCCATTTCACTGTCTGTAAATAATTCTATCTCTCGTTCCTGTCCACCTTCTTCCTTCTCCTTTTCTTCTGCCCTCTTCTTCGATCTGCCTCTGGTATTATGCATTTCTTGTTTTCTCATAACTGCCAACGATAATTAGGTTTTTTCGTATATTAATTTATTAAATATATCAAAATTCTTTTCTAATTACAGCCCTTTTACGTTGAGCGCCATTTCTGTAACGTAACGCTTAAGAGGTGTTAGCGAAACGTCCGTCTTATGCAAGTCCCAATGTTGGGTTCACCAATTCTGTAACGTTATCGCTTATATCAAAGGTTTCCGCCTCTCCAAGAGTGTATTGTAATTACGGGTTTGTAGTTAATTCAGCCCCACTGTAGTAAGCGCCTATTTTTGTAACGTACCGCCTTTAGAGTGAGGGTGTGACGTCCGTCTTTTTTACAGTCTCGGATTGGTCAGAACACCTCTTAGCAATCGCCACTTATGAATTATAAAAACTGAAGTTTAAATAAAGTTGTTGGTAATGTTACTCAAACAAAGCAGAAATTGAGTGTGTGTGATTTGGGTCAAGTAGGGAAGTTGTTTAGCCTTCTTTTGAAGAGAGAGCAAGTACCGTTTGTTTACCCTCGGTTTAGACGATTTCTAAAATTTTTCAAATATTTGCCGTGAACCGAATCAGCTGATTTTGACATTAGTCTCCAAATATAGGTTAACCAAACGACACTGTTGCTGAATACGACCTGGTGGATCGTCCTCTTCTTATTTTTTCTGAAATCTACTACAACTACCCACTACAATAAAGGAAACACATTTTATTATTCAATATTATTTCTCAATAATATTTATTTATAATATTATTGGTTTTTTCTCTTCCGCCAAAATACAAATATTACAATCGATATTTTCATTAACTAGTACATGATATCGACTTCATTGAGTAAACATGGAATCGTCATAAAATCGGGTTTTTGACCAATTTTATCTTTTATTTAAACATCAATCAACATATAATTCTTTTATTTATTTCCCCAGGGTTAAGGGTAAGTTCTTTTTGTTATGAGATGGTCAGAAATGGATAATTATACTACGCTTTACAAATATAGAAAAACTTCGAAAATTTGTTTATTCTCTGAGTACGTAGTTCCGGATTTGTCCGTAAGAGAGCAGATTGTTTTATTTTTATTAAAACATGTGATTACACTTGGAAAGTTTTGTACTGAACGACAATTTGATTTGAGTTTTCTTTGTTAAATATTAAAAGAACTGTTTATATTACCTCTCTTCTCGAAGTTCTTACTTGTGTGAAGCTGTTTCTCAGGTGGTGTTCTTAGTTGTTTGTAATTTCATAACTTTCTGTCAAATACTATCTCGTCAAAACTCAAACCGCGGCTAGGCTAGGCCTGATCGTCCAAAATGGTTTTTTCACTTTTATTATGGAGTATAGCAAGTTAACTTTGATAATTAAGGTAGTGGTACATGATGTTTATACTGTTATTTAAATTTTTTAAAAATTTTGTACTGTTCAAAAGATTTCTAAAGGATATTTTAATACAATTTTTGTCTCATCATTTTGTCAACCGGACGGTTTTCAATTTCAAATTCGATTAAACAATACTTGTTCTTTCGTTACTCTTAGTAACCCATAATTTTTATATACCTTTTTATTGGTGCTGCTATTTACTTTTTAGTATATAGGCAGTTTGTAATTATTATAAATTTATTTTTGATTTACAGAAAAATAATTCTTTTTAATTTTGGTTTCTTTCCCAATTTGATTTACATAATAGTTTTCTGTTTATTTTCTTATAACTTTGGATATAAGTCTTTAATATTATTATTAACTTTACATGAATTTATATATTATTTATTAATCTCTTATAGTATTCTTACACTGCACTATTTCCTTCTGCCATTTTCCTCATACAGTATTATTTTAATTTTCATTATCATCTGATATTTAAATCTTCTATGTTTTTAAAAACCCTGGGTTATCTTATACAATAACACAATTATTTTATAAAAATATAAAATTAACATAGGTATTAAATTTTGTTGCCTACACAATATAAATACTACAATAACTAAACAAAATACATAATTAGTTAGTAGTATCATAGTCTACTATTATAGTCTATAATTCTCACATCTACAGCACAATTCTGTAAGAAGTTCCCTTCCTTCACTTATTACCTCATTGGGTACACTATAACTCACTTGTCACTGTATATCACTTTAATATTGTTTATAATGTTTAGTGATACAACTTAATTTTTAGCTAGTTATAGTTTACCCATTTCTGACCTTTATGGTATTACAAGAGTTATCATTTATTGGGACTGGGTTATGTACCGTTACATAAAGCCCCCCCACTAGAACAAATTTATTTTTGTTTTACTGGTTTACTAAAATAAATTGTTGATTGCTTCTACTTTCAGAATATTCCTGGTTTTATTCTTCATAATATCTTCCTTTATTTCAAACTGGTTGTAAACTGACTGGTAATTCAGACTGGTGGTAATTGCTGTTTTCTTACTCTACTCTCTCTCTCTTCGAGGCAAATTCATCAATTATTTATTTCTCTGGGTAGTGGTACTTCCACATTTTATTTGATAAGGACTGGTCACACTAATCATTTTAAACTTGTTTTAACACTCATTTCTATTTACTTCTATAAATTAGCTTTATCCATTAAGCTTCGGTCTGCTATCTTCCTTCTATTTTCTTCATCTATACTTCTGGAATCTAATATCACTCTTTTCAGCTATTTTATAATTTTTATCCCCTAAATATTCAATTTCCCTAACATTTTTCCCTATCTTGTGCGGTGGTACCAGTCGGGTGGCCACTTTTGGGTCCATACTCCTCTGTCCATCCTTACACCTTCTGAGACCAGGGGAACATCATCCCTGCTCATAAAAATTATTGCAGGAACATTTCTGCGGGCAATACATTAAAATAAAAAAATTATAAGTAGTAGTCAATTAGCGACTAGTACTAAACACTTTTGGGATTCTTCATACTGTAGCTGTTTGCATTTATTTATATATTTCTTCTTCTCCTTGATTCCTTCTTCTTTTCCATTAACTAATAGCATATAACATTATTGTTAGGCCTTATGTTAAAATTCTTTTGACTTTACTTCTTGTGACATATTTCTCCGTATCATTTCTTCTTATATAATCTTCAATTCCGAGAAATTCTAATTATTGTATTAATTATCATCCTCCTTCAGTTTCATTGGAGTCATTAAATTATTCTTTATTCTTCTTATCTGAGCACATTACCATCAATTGTTTTTGTTCATTTAATTTTTCTTCTGTTTGTTACCATTAAAAATATTACTTTTTCCTATTATTTCATTTTAAATCAATTCTTTATAACTCTTATTTACTAATCTATTATTATTTTTTGTTAAATCAAATGGTTTCAAAATATCTTAAATCATATTATTTCTGAATAAATTAAGTAAGTTGTCCTTACGTACTTTTGGAATTTTGGGGTTTTCTTCCGCTATTCAATGGGTTGCTTGGTCGATTTTCAAAAATTCAGTCTTTTTTTTTCTGGTTTGTTATTATTTAGGTTAACCATGGTCCATTAACTCAGGTACTCCATGTTCTCGGATTACTGCAGTGTCCATAATGATTTTTGTCCTTGTTAAATATCTCTCGTGTATCTGGTACTGTAACTCGGCTGATACAAAGTCTTCATTTAAGTCACGGTTTTCGGACATATTTAGATCCTTCTTAATTAATAGGTATTGTATCTCCTCTATTTTAATGTAATCACTCATATATGCCACTATTCCATTCTTTGACCTCTGTATTATTTACACAATGTTCTGTTGGTATACTCTGTCTTGAAATTATAATTGATGTGGTCAGATACTCTTTGATCGTCGATATTTTTAACTGATATTTAAATTTATTTAAGTTTTTTGTTATTATTCTATGGTGGTTTACCTTTGATATTTTTATTGAGTTTTGTCTACAATTTCTAACTTTATTTAACTCCCTTTGTTTATTAATGGGAGGGTTAAATATATTAATTAATCCACCCTTCCTCATCTCCATTTCTTCTTTTGTATTGAATACTTTCTTTCTCCATATTTTCCTTATTTTCTTGATATTCTCTTCCATGTTCGTACTTACTTTAAAACCTTCGGAAGTGCTGTCTAACGTTTCATCCAAATTATTAAAACCACTGTCCATTTGCTTATTCGTCTCCTCCTTGTATGTATCTGCTTTTTGGATAAGCGTATTAACATTTTCAAACTTCTCTCCGAAAGTTTTCCATATCTCCTTATTGAACTTCTCCATCTTACCCTCAATCCGCTCTAAACTTTCTTCGTTTATTTTCTCAATTTGTTTTAAACTATCCCTCAAAGTTTCATTTTGCTTCCTTGAGTTCTCTTCCAGTTTCTTAAAATTCTCATCTATTTTGTCAAATTTTTCGCTCAAGGTTTCATTTTGTTTCCTTGAGTTCTCATCTATTTTATCAAATTTTTCGCTCAAGGTTTCATTTTGGTTCCTTGAGTTCTCATCTATTTTATCAAATTTCTCGGCTATAAATCTCATCATGTCTTGCCAATTTGGTTCTCTCCTGGCTTCCGCTTTGTCTGGTTGGTCCCCTTGGGCATCCTCTTCCACTATTTCCTTTTCCGTGCTCATAATTGCTTCAGTTTTTTCTTTATCACCCATTGGTTGTTCCATTTCACTGTCTGTAAATAATTCTATCTCTCGTTCCTGTCCACCTTCTTCCTTCTCCTTTTCTTCTGCCCTCTTCTTCGATCTGCCTCTGGTATTATGCATTTCTTGTTTTCTCATAACTGCCAACGATAATTAGGTTTTTTCGTATATTAATTTATTAAATATATCAAAATTCTTTTCTAATTACAGCCCTTTTACGTTGAGCGCCATTTCTGTAACGTAACGCTTAAGAGGTGTTAGCGAAACGTCCGTCTTATGCAAGTCCCAATGTTGGGTTCACCAATTCTGTAACGTTATCGCTTATATCAAAGGTTTCCGCCTCTCCAAGAGTGTATTGTAATTACGGGTTTGTAGTTAATTCAGCCCCACTGTAGTAAGCGCCTATTTTTGTAACGTACCGCCTTTAGAGTGAGGGTGTGACGTCCGTCTTTTTTACAGTCTCGGATCGGTCAGAACACCTCTTAGCAATCGCCACTTATGAATTATAAAAACTGAAGTTTAAATAAAGTTGTTGGTAATGTTACTCAAACAAAGCAGAAATTGAGTGTGTGTGATTTGGGTCAAGTAGGGAAGTTGTTTAGCCTTCTTTTGAAGAGAGAGCAAGTACCGTTTGTTTACCCTCGGTTTAGACGATTTCTAAAATTTTTCAAATATTTGCCGTGAACCGAATCAGCTGATTTTGACATTAGTCTCCAAATATAGGTTAACCAAACGACACTGTTGCTGAATACGACCTGGTGGATCGTCCTCTTCTTATTTTTTCTGAAATCTACTACAACTACCCACTACAATAAAGGAAACACATTTTATTATTCAATATTATTTCTCAATAATATTTATTTATAATATTATTGGTTTTTTCTCTTCCGCCAAAATACAAATATTACAAACGATATTTTCATTAACTAGTACATGATATCGACTTCATTGAGTAAACATGGAATCGTCATAAAATCGGGTTTTTGACCAATTTTATCTTTTATTTAAACATCAATCAACATATAATTCTTTTATTTATTTCCCCAGGGTTAAGGGTAAGTTCTTTTTGTTATGAGATGGTCAGAAATGGATAATTATACTACGCTTTACAAATATAGAAAAACTTCGAAAATTTGTTTATTCTCTGAGTACGTAGTTCCGGATTTGTCCGTAAGAGAGCAGATTGTTTTATTTTTATTAAAACATGTGATTACACTTGGAAAGTTTTGTACTGAACGACAATTTGATTTGAGTTTTCTTTGTTAAATATTAAAAGAACTGTTTATATTACCTCTCTTCTCGAAGTTCTTACTTGTGTGAAGCTGTTTCTCAGGTGGTGTTCTTAGTTGTTTGTAATTTCATAACTTTCTGTCAAATACTATCTCGTCAAAACTCAAACCGCGGCTAGGCTAGGCCTGATCGTCCAAAATGGTTTTTTCACTTTTATTATGGAGTATAGCAAGTTAACTTTGATAATTAAGGTAGTGGTACATGATGTTTATACTGTTATTTAAATTTTTTAAAAATTTTGTGCTGTTCAAAAGATTTCTAAAGGATATTTTAATACAATTTTTGTCTCATCATTTTGTCAACCGGACGGTTTTCAATTTCAAATTCGATTAAACAATACTTGTTCTTTCGTTACTCTTAGTAACCCATAATTTTTATATACCTTTTTATTGGTGCTGCTATTTACTTTTTAGTATATAGGCAGTTTGTAATTATTATAAATTTATTTTTGATTTACAGAAAAATAATTCTTTTTAATTTTGGTTTCTTTCCCAATTTGATTTACATAATAGTTTTCTGTTTATTTTCTTATAACTTTGGATATAAGTCTTTAATATTATTATTAACTTTACATGAATTTATATATTATTTATTAATCTCTTATAGTATTCTTACACTGCACTATTTCCTTCTGCCATTTTCCTCATACAGTATTATTTTAATTTTCATTATCATCTGATATTTAAATCTTCTATGTTTTTAAAAACCCTGGGTTATCTTATACAATAACACAATTATTTTATAAAAATATAAAATTAACATAGGTATTAAATTTTGTTGCCTACACAATATAAATACTACAATAACTAAACAAAATACATAATTAGTTAGTAGTATCATAGTCTACTATTATAGTCTATAATTCTCACATCTACAGCACAATTCTGTAAGAAGTTCCCTTCCTTCACTTATTACCTCATTGGGTACACTATAACTCACTTGTCACTGTATATCACTTTAATATTGTTTATAATGTTTAGTGATACAACTTAATTTTTAGCTAGTTATAGTTTACCCATTTCTGACCTTTATGGTATTACAAGAGTTATCATTTATTGGGACTGGGTTATGTACCGTTACATAAAGCCCCCCCACTAGAACAAATTTATTTTTGTTTTACTGGTTTACTAAAATAAATTGTTGATTGCTTCTACTTTCAGAATATTCCTGGTTTTATTCTTCATAATATCTTCCTTTATTTCAAACTGGTTGTAAACTGACTGGTAATTCAGACTGGTGGTAATTGCTGTTTTCTTACTCTACTCTCTCTCTCTTCGAGGCAAATTCATCAATTATTTATTTCTCTGGGTAGTGGTACTTCCACATTTTATTTGATAAGGACTGGTCACACTAATCATTTTAAACTTGTTTTAACACTCATTTCTATTTACTTCTATAAATTAGCTTTATCCATTAAGCTTCGGTCTGCTATCTTCCTTCTATTTTCTTCATCTATACTTCTGGAATCTAATATCACTCTTTTCAGCTATTTTATAATTTTTATCCCCTAAATATTCAATTTCCCTAACATTTTTCCCTATCTTGTGCGGTGGTACCAGTCGGGTGGCCACTTTTGGGTCCATACTCCTCTGTCCATCCTTACACCTTCTGAGACCAGGGGAACATCATCCCTGCTCATAAAAATTATTGCAGGAACATTTCTGCGGGCAATACATTAAAATAAAAAAATTATAAGTAGTAGTCAATTAGCGACTAGTACTAAACACTTTTGGGATTCTTCATACTGTAGCTGTTTGCATTTATTTATATATTTCTTCTTCTCCTTGATTCCTTCTTCTTTTCCATTAACTAATAGCATATAACATTATTGTTAGGCCTTATGTTAAAATTCTTTTGACTTTACTTCTTGTGACATATTTCTCCGTATCATTTCTTCTTATATAATCTTCAATTCCGAGAAATTCTAATTATTGTATTAATTATCATCCTCCTTCAGTTTCATTGGAGTCATTAAATTATTCTTTATTCTTCTTATCTGAGCACATTACCATCAATTGTTTTTGTTCATTTAATTTTTCTTCTGTTTGTTACCATTAAAAATATTACTTTTTCCTATTGTTTCATTTTAAATCAATTCTTTATAACTCTTATTTACTAATCTATTATTATTTTTTGTTAAATCAAATGGTTTCAAAATATCTTAAATCATATTATTTCTGAATAAATTAAGTAAGTTGTCCTTACGTACTTTTGGAATTTTGGGGTTTTCTTCCGCTATTCAATGGGTTGCTTGGTCGATTTTCAAAAATTCAGTCTTTTTTTTTCTGGTTTGTTATTATTTAGGTTAACCATGGTCCATTAACTCAGGTACTCCATGTTCTCGGATTACTGCAGTGTCCATAATGATTTTTGTCCTTGTTAAATATCTCTCGTGTATCTGGTACTGTAACTCGGCTGATACAAAGTCTTCATTTAAGTCACGGTTTTCGGTCATATTTAGATCCTTCTTAATTAATAGGTATTGTATCTCCTCTATTTTAATGTAATCACTCATATATGCCACTATTCCATTCTTTGACCTCTGTATTATTTACACAATGTTCTGTTGGTATACTCTGTCTTGAAATTATAATTGATGTGGTCAGATACTCTTTGATCGTCGATATTTTTAACTGATATTTAAATTTATTTAAGTTTTTTGTTATTATTCTATGGTGGTTTACCTTTGATATTTTTATTGAGTTTTGTCTACAATTTCTAACTTTATTTAACTCCCTTTGTTTATTAATGGGAGGGTTAAATATATTAATTAATCCACCCTTCCTCATCTCCATTTCTTCTTTTGTATTGAATACTTTCTTTCTCCATATTTTCCTTATTTTCTTGATATTCTCTTCCATGTTCGTACTTACTTTAAAACCTTCGGAAGTGCTGTCTAACGTTTCATCCAAATTATTAAAACCACTGTCCATTTGCTTATTCGTCTCCTCCTTGTATGTATCTGCTTTTTGGATAAGCGTATTAACATTTTCAAACTTCTCTCCGAAAGTTTTCCATATCTCCTTATTGAACTTCTCCATCTTACCCTCAATCCGCTTTAAACTTTCTTCGTTTATTTTCTCAATTTGTTTTAAACTATCCCTCAAAGTTTCATTTTGCTTCCTTGAGTTCTCTTCCAGTTTCTTAAAATTCTCATCTATTTTGTCAAATTTTTCGCTCAAGGTTTCATTTTGTTTCCTTGAGTTCTCATCTATTTTATCAAATTTTTCGCTCAAGGTTTCATTTTGGTTCCTTGAGTTCTCATCTATTTTATCAAATTTCTCGGCTATAAATCTCATCATGTCTTGCCAATTTGGTTCTCTCCTGGCTTCCGCTTTGTCTGGTTGGTCCCCTTGGGCATCCTCTTCCACTATTTCCTTTTCCGTGCTCATAATTGCTTCAGTTTTTTCTTTATCACCCATTGGTTGTTCCATTTCACTGTCTGTAAATAATTCTATCTCTCGTTCCTGTCCACCTTCTTCCTTCTCCTTTTCTTCTGCCCTCTTCTTCGATCTGCCTCTGGTATTATGCATTTCTTGTTTTCTCATAACTGCCAACGATAATTAGGTTTTTTCGTATATTAATTTATTAAATATATCAAAATTCTTTTCTAATTACAGCCCTTTTACGTTGAGCGCCATTTCTGTAACGTAACGCTTAAGAGGTGTTAGCGAAACGTCCGTCTTATGCAAGTCCCAATGTTGGGTTCACCAATTCTGTAACGTTATCGCTTATATCAAAGGTTTCCGCCTCTCCAAGAGTGTATTGTAATTACGGGTTTGTAGTTAATTCAGCCCCACTGTAGTAAGCGCCTATTTTTGTAACGTACCGCCTTTAGAGTGAGGGTGTGACGTCCGTCTTTTTTACAGTCTCGGATCGGTCAGAACACCTCTTAGCAATCGCCACTTATGAATTATAAAAACTGAAGTTTAAATAAAGTTGTTGGTAATGTTACTCAAACAAAGCAGAAATTGAGTGTGTGTGATTTGGGTCAAGTAGGGAAGTTGTTTAGCCTTCTTTTGAAGAGAGAGCAAGTACCGTTTGTTTACCCTCGGTTTAGACGATTTCTAAAATTTTTCAAATATTTGCCGTGAACCGAATCAGCTGATTTTGACATTAGTCTCCAAATATAGGTTAACCAAACGACACTGTTGCTGAATACGACCTGGTGGATTGTCCTCTTCTTATTTTTTCTGAAATCTACTACAACTACCCACTACAATAAAGGAAACACATTTTATTATTCAATATCATTTCTCAATAATATTTATTTATAATATTATTGGTTTTTTCTCTTCCGCCAAAATACAAATATTACAATCGATATTTTCATTAACTAGTACATGATATCGACTTCATTGAGTAAACATGGAATCGTCATAAAATCGGGTTTTTGACCAATTTTATCTTTTATTTAAACATCAATCAACATATAATTCTTTTATTTATTTCCCCAGGGTTAAGGGTAAGTTCTTTTTGTTATGAGATGGTCAGAAATGGATAATTATACTACGCTTTACAAATATAGAAAAACTTCGAAAATTTGTTTATTCTCTGAGTACGTAGTTCCGGATTTGTCCGTAAGAGAGCAGATTGTTTTATTTTTATTAAAACATGTGATTACACTTGGAAAGTTTTGTACTGAACGACAATTTGATTTGAGTTTTCTTTGTTAAATATTAAAAGAACTGTTTATATTACCTCTCTTCTCGAAGTTCTTACTTGTGTGAAGCTGTTTCTCAGGTGGTGTTCTTAGTTGTTTGTAATTTCATAACTTTCTGTCAAATACTATCTCGTCAAAACTCAAACCGCGGCTAGGCTAGGCCTGATCGTCCAAAATGGTTTTTTCGCTTTTATTATGGAGTATAGCAAGTTAACTTTGATAATTAAGGTAGTGGTACATAATGTTTATACTGTTATTTAAATTTTTTAAAAATTTTGTGCTGTTCAAAAGATTTCTAAAGGATATTTTAATACAATTTTTGTCTCATCATTTTGTCAACCGGACGGTTTTCAATTTCAAATTCGATTAAACAATACTTGTTCTTTCGTTACTCTTAGTAACCCATAATTTTTATATACCTTTTTATTGGTGCTGCTATTTACTTTTTAGTATATAGGCAGTTTGTAATTATTATAAATTTATTTTTGATTTACAGAAAAATAATTCTTTTTAATTTTGGTTTCTTTCCCAATTTGATTTACATAATAGTTTTCTGTTTATTTTCTTATAACTTTGGATATAAGTCTTTAATATTATTATTAACTTTACATGAATTTATATATTATTTATTAATCTCTTATAGTATTCTTACACTGCACTATTTCCTTCTGCCATTTTCCTCATACAGTATTATTTTAATTTTCATTATCATCTGATATTTAAATCTTCTATGTTTTTAAAAACCCTGGGTTATCTTATACAATAACACAATTATTTTATAAAAATATAAAATTAACATAGGTATTAAATTTTGTTGCCTACACAATATAAATACTACAATAACTAAACAAAATACATAATTAGTTAGTAGTATCATAGTCTACTATTATAGTCTATAATTCTCACATCTACAGCACAATTCTGTAAGAAGTTCCCTTCCTTCACTTATTACCTCATTGGGTACACTATAACTCACTTGTCACTGTATATCACTTTAATATTGTTTATAATGTTTAGTGATACAACTTAATTTTTAGCTAGTTATAGTTTACCCATTTCTGACCTTTATGGTATTACAAGAGTTATCATTTATTGGGACTGGGTTATGTACCGTTACATAAAGCCCCCCCACTAGAACAAATTTATTTTTGTTTTACTGGTTTACTAAAATAAATTGTTGATTGCTTCTACTTTCAGAATATTCCTGGTTTTATTCTTCATAATATCTTCCTTTATTTCAAACTGGTTGTAAACTGACTGGTAATTCAGACTGGTGGTAATTGCTGTTTTCTTACTCTACTCTCTCTCTCTTCGAGGCAAATTCATCAATTATTTATTTCTCTGGGTAGTGGTACTTCCACATTTTATTTGATAAGGACTGGTCACACTAATCATTTTAAACTTGTTTTAACACTCATTTCTATTTACTTCTATAAATTAGCTTTATCCATTAAGCTTCGGTCTGCTATCTTCCTTCTGTTTTCTTCATCTATACTTCTGGAATCTAATATCACTCTTTTCAGCTATTTTATAATTTTTATCCCCTAAATATTCAATTTCCCTAACATTTTTCCCTATCTTGTGCGGTGGTACCAGTCGGGTGGCCACTTTTGGGTCCATACTCCTCTGTCCATCCTTACACCTTCTGAGACCAGGGGAACATCATCCCTGCTCATAAAAATTATTGCCGGAACACTTCTGCGGGCAATACATTAAAATAAAAAAATTATAAGTAGTAGTCAATTAGCGACTAGTACTAAACACTTTTGGGATTCTTCATACTGTAGCTGTTTGCATTTATTTATATATTTCTTCTTCTCCTTGATTCCTTCTTCTTTTCCATTAACTAATAGCATATAACATTATTGATAGGCCTTATGTTAAAATTCTTTTGACTTTACTTCTTGTGACATATTTCTCCGTATCATTTCTTCTTATATAATCTTCAATTCCGAGAAATTCTAATTATTGTATTAATTATCATCCTCCTTCAGTTTCATTGGAGTCATTAAATTATTCTTTATTCTTCTTATCTGAGCACATTACCATCAATTGTTTTTGTTCATTTAATTTTTCTTCTGTTTGTTACCATTAAAAATATTACTTTTTCCTATTATTTCATTTTAAATCAATTCTTTATAACTCTTATTTACTAATCTATTATTATTTTTTGTTAAATCAAATGGTTTCAAAATATCTTAAATCATATTATTTCTGAATAAATTAAGTAAGTTGTCCTTACGTACTTTTGGAATTTTGGGGTTTTCTTCCGCTATTCAATGGGTTGCTTGGTCGATTTTCAAAAATTCAGTCTTTTTTTTTCTGGTTTGTTATTATTTAGGTTAACCATGGTCCATTAACTCAGGTACTCCATGTTCTCGGATTACTGCAGTGTCCATAATGATTTTTGTCCTTGTTAAATATCTCTCGTGTATCTGGTACTGTAACTCGGCTGATACAAAGTCTTCATTTAAGTCACGGTTTTCGGTCATATTTAGATCCTTCTTAATTAATAGGTATTGTATCTCCTCTATTTTAATGTAATCACTCATATATGCCACTATTCCATTCTTTGACCTCTGTATTATTTACACAATGTTCTGTTGGTATACTCTGTCTTGAAATTATAATTGATGTGGTCAGATACTCTTTGATCGTCGATATTTTTAACTGATATTTAAATTTATTTAAGTTTTTTGTTATTATTCTATGGTGGTTTACCTTTGATATTTTTATTGAGTTTTGTCTACAATTTCTAACTTTATTTAACTCCCTTTGTTTATTAATGGGAGGGTTAAATATATTAATTAATCCACCCTTCCTCATCTCCATTTCTTCTTTTGTATTGAATACTTTCTTTCTCCATATTTTCCTTATTTTCTTGATATTCTCTTCCATGTTCGTACTTACTTTAAAACCTTCGGAAGTGCTGTCTAACGTTTCATCCAAATTATTAAAACCACTGTCCATTTGCTTATTCGTCTCCTCCTTGTATGTATCTGCTTTTTGGATAAGCGTATTAACATTTTCAAACTTCTCTCCGAAAGTTTTCCATATCTCCTTATTGAACTTCTCCATCTTACCCTCAATCCGCTCTAAACTTTCTTCGTTTATTTTCTCAATTTGTTTTAAACTATCCCTCAAAGTTTCATTTTGCTTCCTTGAGTTCTCTTCCAGTTTCTTAAAATTCTCATCTATTTTGTCAAATTTTTCGCTCAAGGTTTCATTTTGTTTCCTTGAGTTCTCATCTATTTTATCAAATTTTTCGCTCAAGGTTTCATTTTGGTTCCTTGAGTTCTCATCTATTTTATCAAATTTCTCGGCTATAAATCTCATCATGTCTTGCCAATTTGGTTCTCTCCTGGCTTCCGCTTTGTCTGGTTGGTCCCCTTGGGCATCCTCTTCCACTATTTCCTTTTCCGTGCTCATAATTGCTTCAGTTTTTTCTTTATCACCCATTGGTTGTTCCATTTCACTGTCTGTAAATAATTCTATCTCTCGTTCCTGTCCACCTTCTTCCTTCTCCTTTTATTCTGCCCTCTTCTTCGATCTGCCTCTGGTATTATGCATTTCTTGTTTTCTCATAACTGCCAACGATAATTAGGTTTTTTCGTATATTAATTTATTAAATATATCAAAATTCTTTTCTAATTACAGCCCTTTTACGTTGAGCGCCATTTCTGTAACGTAACGCTTAAGAGGTGTTAGCGAAACGTCCGTCTTATGCAAGTCCCAATGTTGGGTTCACCAATTCTGTAACGTTATCGCTTATATCAAAGGTTTCCGCCTCTCCAAGAGTGTATTGTAATTACGGGTTTGTAGTTAATTCAGCCCCACTGTAGTAAGCGCCTATTTTTGTAACGTACCGCCTTTAGAGTGAGGGTGTGACGTCCGTCTTTTTTACAGTCTCGGATCGGTCAGAACACCTCTTAGCAATCGCCACTTATGAATTATAAAAACTGAAGTTTAAATAAAGTTGTTGGTAATGTTACTCAAACAAAGCAGAAATTGAGTGTGTGTGATTTGGGTCAAGTAGGGAAGTTGTTTAGCCTTCTTTTGAAGAGAGAGCAAGTACCGTTTGTTTACCCTCGGTTTAGACGATTTCTAAAATTTTTCAAATATTTGCCGTGAACCGAATCAGCTGATTTTGACATTAGTCTCCAAATATAGGTTAACCAAACGACACTGTTGCTGAATACGACCTGGTGGATCGTCCTCTTCTTATTTTTTCTGAAATCTACTACAACTACCCACTACAATAAAGGAAACACATTTTATTATTCAATATCATTTCTCAATAATATTTATTTATAATATTATTGGTTTTTTCTCTTCCGCCAAAATACAAATATTACAATCGATATTTTCATTAACTAGTACATGATATCGACTTCATTGAGTAAACATGGAATCGTCATAAAATCGGGTATTTGACCAATTTTATCTTTTATTTAAACATCAATCAACATATAATTCTTTTATTTATTTCCCCAGGGTTAAGGGTAAGTTCTTTTTGTTATGAGATGGTCAGAAATGGATAATTATACTACGCTTTACAAATATAGAAAAACTTCGAAAATTTGTTTATTCTCTGAGTACGTAGTTCCTGATTTGTCCGTAAGAGAGCAGATTGTTTTATTTTTATTAAAACATGTGATTACACTTGGAAAGTTTTGTACTGAACGACAATTTGATTTGAGTTTTCTTTGTTAAATATTAAAAGAACTGTTTATATTACCTCTCTTCTCGAAGTTCTTACTTGTGTGAAGCTGTTTCTCAGGTGGTGTTCTTAGTTGTTTGTAATTTCATAACTTTCTGTCAAATACTATCTCGTCAAAACTCAAACCGCGGCTAGGCTAGGCCTGATCGTCCAAAATGGTTTTTTCGCTTTTATTATGGAGTATAGCAAGTTAACTTTGATAATTAAGGTAGTGGTACATAATGTTTATACTGTTATTTAAATTTTTTAAAAATTTTGTGCTGTTCAAAAGATTTCTAAAGGATATTTTAATACAATTTTTGTCTCATCATTTTGTCAACCGGACGGTTTTCAATTTCAAATTCGATTAAACAATACTTGTTCTTTCGTTACTCTTAGTAACCCATAATTTTTATATACCTTTTTATTGGTGCTGCTATTTACTTTTTAGTATATAGGCAGTTTGTAATTATTATAAATTTATTTTTGATTTACAGAAAAATAATTCTTTTTAATTTTGGTTTCTTTCCCAATTTGATTTACATAATAGTTTTCTGTTTATTTTCTTATAACTTTGGATATAAGTCTTTAATATTATTATTAACTTTACATGAATTTATATATTATTTATTAATCTCTTATAGTATTCTTACACTGCACTATTTCCTTCTGCCATTTTCCTCATACAGTATTATTTTAATTTTCATTATCATCTGATATTTAAATCTTCTATGTTTTTAAAAACCCTGGGTTATCTTATACAATAACACAATTATTTTATAAAAATATAAAATTAACATAGGTATTAAATTTTGTTGCCTACACAATATAAATACTACAATAACTAAACAAAATACATAATTAGTTAGTAGTATCATAGTCTACTATTATAGTCTATAATTCTCACATCTACAGCACAATTCTGTAAGAAGTTCCCTTCCTTCACTTATTACCTCATTGGGTACACTATAACTCACTTGTCACTGTATATCACTTTAATATTGTTTATAATGTTTAGTGATACAACTTAATTTTTAGCTAGTTATAGTTTACCCATTTCTGACCTTTATGGTATTACAAGAGTTATCATTTATTGGGACTGGGTTATGTACCGTTACATAAAGCCCCCCCACTAGAACAAATTTATTTTTGTTTTACTGGTTTACTAAAATAAATTGTTGATTGCTTCTACTTTCAGAATATTCCTGGTTTTATTCTTCATAATATCTTCCTTTATTTCAAACTGGTTGTAAACTGACTGGTAATTCAGACTGGTGGTAATTGCTGTTTTCTTACTCTACTCTCTCTCTCTTCGAGGCAAATTCATCAATTATTTATTTCTCTGGGTAGTGGTACTTCCACATTTTATTTGATAAGGACTGGTCACACTAATCATTTTAAACTTGTTTTAACACTCATTTCTATTTACTTCTATAAATTAGCTTTATCCATTAAGCTTCGGTCTGCTATCTTCCTTCTGTTTTCTTCATCTATACTTCTGGAATCTAATATCACTCTTTTCAGCTATTTTATAATTTTTATCCCCTAAATATTCAATTTCCCTAACATTTTTCCCTATCTTGTGCGGTGGTACCAGTCGGGTGGCCACTTTTGGGTCCATACTCCTCTGTCCATCCTTACACCTTCTGAGACCAGGGGAACATCATCCCTGCTCATAAAAATTATTGCCGGAACACTTCTGCGGGCAATACATTAAAATAAAAAAATTATAAGTAGTAGTCAATTAGCGACTAGTACTAAACACTTTTGGGATTCTTCATACTGTAGCTGTTTGCATTTATTTATATATTTCTTCTTCTCCTTGATTCCTTCTTCTTTTCCATTAACTAATAGCATATAACATTATTGTTAGGCCTTATGTTAAAATTCTTTTGACTTTACTTCTTGTGACATATTTCTCCGTATCATTTCTTCTTATATAATCTTCAATTCCGAGAAATTCTAATTATTGTATTAATTATCATCCTCCTTCAGTTTCATTGGAGTCATTAAATTATTCTTTATTCTTCTTATCTGAGCACATTACCATCAATTGTTTTTGTTCATTTAATTTTTCTTCTGTTTGTTACCATTAAAAATATTACTTTTTCCTATTATTTCATTTTAAATCAATTCTTTATAACTCTTATTTACTAATCTATTATTATTTTTTGTTAAATCAAATGGTTTCAAAATATCTTAAATCATATTATTTCTGAATAAATTAAGTAAGTTGTCCTTACGTACTTTTGGAATTTTGGGGTTTTCTTCCGCTATTCAATGGGTTGCTTGGTCGATTTTCAAAAATTCAGTCTTTTTTTTTCTGGTTTGTTATTATTTAGGTTAACCATGGTCCATTAACTCAGGTACTCCATGTTCTCGGATTACTGCAGTGTCCATAATGATTTTTGTCCTTGTTAAATATCTCTCGTGTATCTGGTACTGTAACTCGGCTGATACAAAGTCTTCATTTAAGTCACGGTTTTCGGTCATATTTAGATCCTTCTTAATTAATAGGTATTGTATCTCCTCTATTTTAATGTAATCACTCATATATGCCACTATTCCATTCTTTGACCTCTGTATTATTTACACAATGTTCTGTTGGTATACTCTGTCTTGAAATTATAATTGATGTGGTCAGATACTCTTTGATCGTCGATATTTTTAACTGATATTTAAATTTATTTAAGTTTTTTGTTATTATTCTATGGTGGTTTACCTTTGATATTTTTATTGAGTTTTGTCTACAATTTCTAACTTTATTTAACTCCCTTTGTTTATTAATGGGAGGGTTAAATATATTAATTAATCCACCCTTCCTCATCTCCATTTCTTCTTTTGTATTGAATACTTTCTTTCTCCATATTTTCCTTATTTTCTTGATATTCTCTTCCATGTTCGTACTTACTTTAAAACATTCGGAAGTGCTGTCTAACGTTTCATCCAAATTATTAAAACAACTGTCCATTTGCTTATTCGTCTCCTCCTTGTATGTATCTGCTTTTTGGATAAGCGTATTAACATTTTCAAACTTCTCTCCGAAAGTTTTCCATATCTCCTTATTGAACTTCTCCATCTTACCCTCAATCCGCTCTAAACTTTCTTCGTTTATTTTCTCAATTTGTTTTAAACTATCCCTCAAAGTTTCATTTTGCTTCCTTGAGTTCTCTTCCTGTTTCTTAAAATTCTCATCTATTTTGTCAAATTTTTCGCTCAAGGTTTCATTTTGTTTCCTTGAGTTCTCATCTATTTTATCAAATTTTTCGCTCAAGGTTTCATTTTGTTTCCTTGAGTTCTCATCTATTTTATCAAATTTCTCGGCTATAAATCTCATCATGTCTTGCCAATTTGGTTCTCTCCTGGCTTCCGCTTTGTCTGGTTGGTCCCCTTGGGCATCCTCTTCCACTATTTCCTTTTCCGTGCTCATAATTGCTTCAGTTTTTTCTTTATCACCCATTGGTTGTTCCATTTCACTGTCTGTAAATAATTCTATCTCTCGTTCCTGTCCACCTTCTTCCTTCTCCTTTTCTTCTGCCCTCTTCTTCGATCTGCCTCTGGTATTATGCATTTCTTGTTTTCTCATAACTGCCAACGATAATTAGGTTTTTTCGTATATTAATTTATTAAATATATCAAAATTCTTTTCTAATTACAGCCCTTTTACGTTGAGCGCCATTTCTGTAACGTAACGCTTAAGAGGTGTTAGCGAAACGTCCGTCTTATGCAAGTCCCAATGTTGGGTTCACCAATTCTGTAACGTTATCGCTTATATCAAAGGTTTCCGCCTCTCCAAGAGTGTATTGTAATTACGGGTTTGTAGTTAATTCAGCCCCACTGTAGTAAGCGCCTATTTTTGTAACGTACCGCCTTTAGAGTGAGGGTGTGACGTCCGTCTTTTTTACAGTCTCGGATCGGTCAGAACACCTCTTAGCAATCGCCACTTATGAATTATAAAAACTGAAGTTTAAATAAAGTTGTTGGTAATGTTACTCAAACAAAGCAGAAATTGAGTGTGTGTGATTTGGGTCAAGTAGGGAAGTTGTTTAGCCTTCTTTTGAAGAGAGAGCAAGTACCGTTTGTTTACCCTCGGTTTAGACGATTTCTAAAATTTTTCAAATATTTGCCGTGAACCGAATCAGCTGATTTTGACATTAGTCTCCAAATATAGGTTAACCAAACGACACTGTTGCTGAATACGACCTGGTGGATCGTCCTCTTCTTATTTTTTCTGAAATCTACTACAACTACCCACTACAATAAAGGAAACACATTTTATTATTCAATATCATTTCTCAATAATATTTATTTATAATATTATTGGTTTTTTCTCTTCCGCCAAAATACAAATATTACAATCGATATTTTCATTAACTAGTACATGATATCGACTTCATTGAGTAAACATGGAATCGTCATAAAATCGGGTTTTTGACCAATTTTATCTTTTATTTAAACATCAATCAACATATAATTCTTTTATTTATTTCCCCAGGGTTAAGGGTAAGTTCTTTTTGTTATGAGATGGTCAGAAATGGATAATTATACTACGCTTTACAAATATAGAAAAACTTCGAAAATTTGTTTATTCTCTGAGTACGTAGTTCCTGATTTGTCCGTAAGAGAGCAGATTGTTTTATTTTTATTAAAACATGTGATTACACTTGGAAAGTTTTGTACTGAACGACAATTTGATTTGAGTTTTCTTTGTTAAATATTAAAAGAACTGTTTATATTACCTCTCTTCTCGAAGTTCTTACTTGTGTGAAGCTGTTTCTCAGGTGGTGTTCTTAGTTGTTTGTAATTTCATAACTTTCTGTCAAATACTATCTCGTCAAAACTCAAACCGCGGCTAGGCTAGGCCTGATCGTCCAAAATGGTTTTTTCGCTTTTATTATGGAGTATAGCAAGTTAACTTTGATAATTAAGGTAGTGGTACATAATGTTTATACTGTTATTTAAATTTTTTAAAAATTTTGTGCTGTTCAAAAGATTTCTAAAGGATATTTTAATACAATTTTTGTCTCATCATTTTGTCAACCGGACGGTTTTCAATTTCAAATTCGATTAAACAATACTTGTTCTTTCGTTACTCTTAGTAACCCATAATTTTTATATACCTTTTTATTGGTGCTGCTATTTACTTTTTAGTATATAGGCAGTTTGTAATTATTATAAATTTATTTTTGATTTACAGAAAAATAATTCTTTTTAATTTTGGTTTCTTTCCCAATTTGATTTACATAATAGTTTTCTGTTTATTTTCTTATAACTTTGGATATAAGTCTTTAATATTATTATTAACTTTACATGAATTTATATATTATTTATTAATCTCTTATAGTATTCTTACACTGCACTATTTCCTTCTGCCATTTTCCTCATACAGTATTATTTTAATTTTCATTATCATCTGATATTTAAATCTTCTATGTTTTTAAAAACCCTGGGTTATCTTATACAATAACACAATTATTTTATAAAAATATAAAATTAACATAGGTATTAAATTTTGTTGCCTACACAATATAAATACTACAATAACTAAACAAAATACATAATTAGTTAGTAGTATCATAGTCTACTATTATAGTCTATAATTCTCACATCTACAGCACAATTCTGTAAGAAGTTCCCTTCCTTCACTTATTACCTCATTGGGTACACTATAACTCACTTGTCACTGTATATCACTTTAATATTGTTTATAATGTTTAGTGATACAACTTAATTTTTAGCTAGTTATAGTTTACCCATTTCTGACCTTTATGGTATTACAAGAGTTATCATTTATTGGGACTGGGTTATGTACCGTTACATAAAGCCCCCCCACTAGAACAAATTTATTTTTGTTTTACTGGTTTACTAAAATAAATTGTTGATTGCTTCTACTTTCAGAATATTCCTGGTTTTATTCTTCATAATATCTTCCTTTATTTCAAACTGGTTGTAAACTGACTGGTAATTCAGACTGGTGGTAATTGCTGTTTTCTTACTCTACTCTCTCTCTCTTCGAGGCAAATTCATCAATTATTTATTTCTCTGGGTAGTGGTACTTCCACATTTTATTTGATAAGGACTGGTCACACTAATCATTTTAAACTTGTTTTAACACTCATTTCTATTTACTTCTATAAATTAGCTTTATCCATTAAGCTTCGGTCTGCTATCTTCCTTCTATTTTCTTCATCTATACTTCTGGAATCTAATATCACTCTTTTCAGCTATTTTATAATTTTTATCCCCTAAATATTCAATTTCCCTAACATTTTTCCCTATCTTGTGCGGTGGTACCAGTCGGGTGGCCACTTTTGGGTCCATACTCCTCTGTCCATCCTTACACCTTCTGAGACCAGGGGAACATCATCCCTGCTCATAAAAATTATTGCCGGAACACTTCTGCGGGCAATACATTAAAATAAAAAAATTATAAGTAGTAGTCAATTAGCGACTAGTACTAAACACTTTTGGGATTCTTCATACTGTAGCTGTTTGCATTTATTTATATATTTCTTCTTCTCCTTGATTCCTTCTTCTTTTCCATTAACTAATAGCATATAACATTATTGATAGGCCTTATGTTAAAATTCTTTTGACTTTACTTCTTGTGACATATTTCTCCGTATCATTTCTTCTTATATAATCTTCAATTCCGAGAAATTCTAATTATTGTATTAATTATCATCCTCCTTCAGTTTCATTGGAGTCATTAAATTATTCTTTATTCTTCTTATCTGAGCACATTACCATCAATTGTTTTTGTTCATTTAATTTTTCTTCTGTTTGTTACCATTAAAAATATTACTTTTTCCTATTATTTCATTTTAAATCAATTCTTTATAACTCTTATTTACTAATTATTTTTTGTTAAATCAAATGGTTTCAAAATATCTTAAATCATATTATTTCTGAATAAATTAAGTAAGTTGTCCTTACGTACTTTTGGAATTTTGGGGTTTTCTTCCGCTATTCAATGGGTTGCTTGGTCGATTTTCAAAAATTCAGTCTTTTTTTTTCTGGTTTGTTATTATTTAGGTTAACCATGGTCCATTAACTCAGGTACTCCATGTTCTCGGATTACTGCAGTGTCCATAATGATTTTTGTCCTTGTTAAATATCTCTCGTGTATCTGGTACTGTAACTCGGCTGATACAAAGTCTTCATTTAAGTCACGGTTTTCGGTCATATTTAGATCCTTCTTAATTAATAGGTATTGTATCTCCTCTATTTTAATGTAATCACTCATATATGCCACTATTCCATTCTTTGACCTCTGTATTATTTACACAATGTTCTGTTGGTATACTCCGTCTTGAAATTATAATTGATGTGGTCAGATACTCTTTGATCGTCGATATTTTTAACTGATATTTAAATTTATTTAAGTTTTTTGTTATTATTCTATGGTGGTTTACCTTTGATATTTTTATTGAGTTTTGTCTACAATTTCTAACTTTATTTAACTCCCTTTGTTTATTAATGGGAGGGTTAAATATATTAATTAATCCACCCTTCCTCATCTCCATTTCTTCTTTTGTATTGAATACTTTCTTTCTCCATATTTTCCTTATTTTCTTGATATTCTCTTCCATGTTCGTACTTACTTTAAAACCTTCGGAAGTGCTGTCTAACGTTTCATCCAAATTATTAAAACCACTGTCCATTTGCTTATTCGTCTCCTCCTTGTATGTATCTGCTTTTTGGATAAGCGTATTAACATTTTCAAACTTCTCTCCGAAAGTTTTCCATATCTCCTTATTGAACTTCTCCATCTTACCCTCAATCCGCTTTAAACTTTCTTCGTTTATTTTCTCAATTTGTTTTAAACTATCCCTCAAAGTTTCATTTTGCTTCCTTGAGTTCTCTTCCTGTTTCTTAAAATTCTCATCTATTTTGTCAAATTTTTCGCTCAAGGTTTCATTTTGTTTCCTTGAGTTCTCATCTATTTTATCAAATTTTTCGCTCAAGGTTTCATTTTGTTTCCTTGAGTTCTCATCTATTTTATCAAATTTCTCGGCTATAAATCTCATCATGTCTTGCCAATTTGGTTCTCTCCTGGCTTCCGCTTTGTCTGGTTGGTCCCCTTGGGCATCCTCTTCCACTATTTCCTTTTCCGTGCTCATAATTGCTTCAGTTTTTTCTTTATCACCCATTGGTTGTTCCATTTCACTGTCTGTAAATAATTCTATCTCTCGTTCCTGTCCACCTTCTTCCTTCTCCTTTTCTTCTGCCCTCTTCTTCGATCTGCCTCTGGTATTATGCATTTCTTGTTTTCTCATAACTGCCAACGATAATTAGGTTTTTTCGTATATTAATTTATTAAATATATCAAAATTCTTTTCTAATTACAGCCCTTTTACGTTGAGCGCCATTTCTGTAACGTAACGCTTAAGAGGTGTTAGCGAAACGTCCGTCTTATGCAAGTCCCAATGTTGGGTTCACCAATTCTGTAACGTTATCGCTTATATCAAAGGTTTCCGCCTCTCCAAGAGTGTATTGTAATTACGGGTTTGTAGTTAATTCAGCCCCACTGTAGTAAGCGCCTATTTTTGTAACGTACCGCCTTTAGAGTGAGGGTGTGACGTCCGTCTTTTTTACAGTCTCGGATCGGTCAGAACACCTCTTAGCAATCGCCACTTATGAATTATAAAAACTGAAGTTTAAATAAAGTTGTTGGTAATGTTACTCAAACAAAGCAGAAATTGAGTGTGTGTGATTTGGGTCAAGTAGGGAAGTTGTTTAGCCTTCTTTTGAAGAGAGAGCAAGTACCGTTTGTTTACCCTCGGTTTAGACGATTTCTAAAATTTTTCAAATATTTGCCGTGAACCGAATCAGCTGATTTTGACATTAGTCTCCAAATATAGGTTAACCAAACGACACTGTTGCTGAATACGACCTGGTGGATCGTCCTCTTCTTATTTTTTCTGAAATCTACTACAACTACCCACTACAATAAAGGAAACACATTTTATTATTCAATATCATTTCTCAATAATATTTATTTATAATATTATTGGTTTTTTCTCTTCCGCCAAAATACAAATATTACAATCGATATTTTCATTAACTAGTACATGATATCGACTTCATTGAGTAAACATGGAATCGTCATAAAATCGGGTTTTTGACCAATTTTATCTTTTATTTAAACATCAATCAACATATAATTCTTTTATTTATTTCCCCAGGGTTAAGGGTAAGTTCTTTTTGTTATGAGATGGTCAGAAATGGATAATTATACTACGCTTTACAAATATAGAAAAACTTCGAAAATTTGTTTATTCTCTGAGTACGTAGTTCCTGATTTGTCCGTAAGAGAGCAGATTGTTTTATTTTTATTAAAACATGTGATTACACTTGGAAAGTTTTGTACTGAACGACAATTTGATTTGAGTTTTCTTTGTTAAATATTAAAAGAACTGTTTATATTACCTCTCTTCTCGAAGTTCTTACTTGTGTGAAGCTGTTTCTCAGGTGGTGTTCTTAGTTGTTTGTAATTTCATAACTTTCTGTCAAATACTATCTCGTCAAAACTCAAACCGCGGCTAGGCTAGGCCTGATCGTCCAAAATGGTTTTTTCGCTTTTATTATGGAGTATAGCAAGTTAACTTTGATAATTAAGGTAGTGGTACATAATGTTTATACTGTTATTTAAATTTTTTAAAAATTTTGTGCTGTTCAAAAGATTTCTAAAGGATATTTTAATACAATTTTTGTCTCATCATTTTGTCAACCGGACGGTTTTCAATTTCAAATTCGATTAAACAATACTTGTTCTTTCGTTACTCTTAGTAACCCATAATTTTTATATACCTTTTTATTGGTGCTGCTATTTACTTTTTAGTATATAGGCAGTTTGTAATTATTATAAATTTATTTTTGATTTACAGAAAAATAATTCTTTTTAATTTTGGTTTCTTTCCCAATTTGATTTACATAATAGTTTTCTGTTTATTTTCTTATAACTTTGGATATAAGTCTTTAATATTATTATTAACTTTACATGAATTTATATATTATTTATTAATCTCTTATAGTATTCTTACACTGCACTATTTCCTTCTGCCATTTTCCTCATACAGTATTATTTTAATTTTCATTATCATCTGATATTTAAATCTTCTATGTTTTTAAAAACCCTGGGTTATCTTATACAATAACACAATTATTTTATAAAAATATAAAATTAACATAGGTATTAAATTTTGTTGCCTACACAATATAAATACTACAATAACTAAACAAAATACATAATTAGTTAGTAGTATCATAGTCTACTATTATAGTCTATAATTCTCACATCTACAGCACAATTCTGTAAGAAGTTCCCTTCCTTCACTTATTACCTCATTGGGTACACTATAACTCACTTGTCACTGTATATCACTTTAATATTGTTTATAATGTTTAGTGATACAACTTAATTTTTAGCTAGTTATAGTTTACCCATTTCTGACCTTTATGGTATTACAAGAGTTATCATTTATTGGGACTGGGTTATGTACCGTTACATAAAGCCCCCCCACTAGAACAAATTTATTTTTGTTTTACTGGTTTACTAAAATAAATTGTTGATTGCTTCTACTTTCAGAATATTCCTGGTTTTATTCTTCATAATATCTTCCTTTATTTCAAACTGGTTGTAAACTGACTGGTAATTCAGACTGGTGGTAATTGCTGTTTTCTTACTCTACTCTCTCTCTCTTCGAGGCAAATTCATCAATTATTTATTTCTCTGGGTAGTGGTACTTCCACATTTTATTTGATAAGGACTGGTCACACTAATCATTTTAAACTTGTTTTAACACTCATTTCTATTTACTTCTATAAATTAGCTTTATCCATTAAGCTTCGGTCTGCTATCTTCCTTCTATTTTCTTCATCTATACTTCTGGAATCTAATATCACTCTTTTCAGCTATTTTATAATTTTTATCCCCTAAATATTCAATTTCCCTAACATTTTTCCCTATCTTGTGCGGTGGTACCAGTCGGGTGGCCACTTTTGGGTCCATACTCCTCTGTCCATCCTTACACCTTCTGAGACCAGGGGAACATCATCCCTGCTCATAAAAATTATTGCCGGAACACTTCTGCGGGCAATACATTAAAATAAAAAAATTATAAGTAGTAGTCAATTAGCGACTAGTACTAAACACTTTTGGGATTCTTCATACTGTAGCTGTTTGCATTTATTTATATATTTCTTCTTCTCCTTGATTCCTTCTTCTTTTCCATTAACTAATAGCATATAACATTATTGATAGGCCTTATGTTAAAATTCTTTTGACTTTACTTCTTGTGACATATTTCTCCGTATCATTTCTTCTTATATAATCTTCAATTCCGAGAAATTCTAATTATTGTATTAATTATCATCCTCCTTCAGTTTCATTGGAGTCATTAAATTATTCTTTATTCTTCTTATCTGAGCACATTACCATCAATTGTTTTTGTTCATTTAATTTTTCTTCTGTTTGTTACCATTAAAAATATTACTTTTTCCTATTATTTCATTTTAAATCAATTCTTTATAACTCTTATTTACTAATTATTTTTTGTTAAATCAAATGGTTTCAAAATATCTTAAATCATATTATTTCTGAATAAATTAAGTAAGTTGTCCTTACGTACTTTTGGAATTTTGGGGTTTTCTTCCGCTATTCAATGGGTTGCTTGGTCGATTTTCAAAAATTCAGTCTTTTTTTTTCTGGTTTGTTATTATTTAGGTTAACCATGGTCCATTAACTCAGGTACTCCATGTTCTCGGATTACTGCAGTGTCCATAATGATTTTTGTCCTTGTTAAATATCTCTCGTGTATCTGGTACTGTAACTCGGCTGATACAAAGTCTTCATTTAAGTCACGGTTTTCGGTCATATTTAGATCCTTCTTAATTAATAGGTATTGTATCTCCTCTATTTTAATGTAATCACTCATATATGCCACTATTCCATTCTTTGACCTCTGTATTATTTACACAATGTTCTGTTGGTATACTCCGTCTTGAAATTATAATTGATGTGGTCAGATACTCTTTGATCGTCGATATTTTTAACTGATATTTAAATTTATTTAAGTTTTTTGTTATTATTCTATGGTGGTTTACCTTTGATATTTTTATTGAGTTTTGTCTACAATTTCTAACTTTATTTAACTCCCTTTGTTTATTAATGGGAGGGTTAAATATATTAATTAATCCACCCTTCCTCATCTCCATTTCTTCTTTTGTATTGAATACTTTCTTTCTCCATATTTTCCTTATTTTCTTGATATTCTCTTCCATGTTCGTACTTACTTTAAAACCTTCGGAAGTGCTGTCTAACGTTTCATCCAAATTATTAAAACCACTGTCCATTTGCTTATTCGTCTCCTCCTTGTATGTATCTGCTTTTTGGATAAGCGTATTAACATTTTCAAACTTCTCTCCGAAAGTTTTCCATATCTCCTTATTGAACTTCTCCATCTTACCCTCAATCCGCTTTAAACTTTCTTCGTTTATTTTCTCAATTTGTTTTAAACTATCCCTCAAAGTTTCATTTTGCTTCCTTGAGTTCTCTTCCTGTTTCTTAAAATTCTCATCTATTTTGTCAAATTTTTCGCTCAAGGTTTCATTTTGTTTCCTTGAGTTCTCATCTATTTTATCAAATTTTTCGCTCAAGGTTTCATTTTGTTTCCTTGAGTTCTCATCTATTTTATCAAATTTCTCGGCTATAAATCTCATCATGTCTTGCCAATTTGGTTCTCTCCTGGCTTCCGCTTTGTCTGGTTGGTCCCCTTGGGCATCCTCTTCCACTATTTCCTTTTCCGTGCTCATAATTGCTTCAGTTTTTTCTTTATCACCCATTGGTTGTTCCATTTCACTGTCTGTAAATAATTCTATCTCTCGTTCCTGTCCACCTTCTTCCTTCTCCTTTTCTTCTGCCCTCTTCTTCGATCTGCCTCTGGTATTATGCATTTCTTGTTTTCTCATAACTGCCAACGATAATTAGGTTTTTTCGTATATTAATTTATTAAATATATCAAAATTCTTTTCTAATTACAGCCCTTTTACGTTGAGCGCCATTTCTGTAACGTAACGCTTAAGAGGTGTTAGCGAAACGTCCGTCTTATGCAAGTCCCAATGTTGGGTTCACCAATTCTGTAACGTTATCGCTTATATCAAAGGTTTCCGCCTCTCCAAGAGTGTATTGTAATTACGGGTTTGTAGTTAATTCAGCCCCACTGTAGTAAGCGCCTATTTTTGTAACGTACCGCCTTTAGAGTGAGGGTGTGACGTCCGTCTTTTTTACAGTCTCGGATCGGTCAGAACACCTCTTAGCAATCGCCACTTATGAATTATAAAAACTGAAGTTTAAATAAAGTTGTTGGTAATGTTACTCAAACAAAGCAGAAATTGAGTGTGTGTGATTTGGGTCAAGTAGGGAAGTTGTTTAGCCTTCTTTTGAAGAGAGAGCAAGTACCGTTTGTTTACCCTCGGTTTAGACGATTTCTAAAATTTTTCAAATATTTGCCGTGAACCGAATCAGCTGATTTTGACATTAGTCTCCAAATATAGGTTAACCAAACGACACTGTTGCTGAATACGACCTGGTGGATCGTCCTCTTCTTATTTTTTCTGAAATCTACTACAACTACCCACTACAATAAAGGAAACACATTTTATTATTCAATATCATTTCTCAATAATATTTATTTATAATATTATTGGTTTTTCTCTTCCGCCAAAATACAAATATTACAATCGATATTTTCATTAACTAGTACATGATATCGACTTCATTGAGTAAACATGGAATCGTCATAAAATCGGGTTTTTGACCAATTTTATCTTTTATTTAAACATCAATCAACATATAATTCTTTTATTTATTTCCCCAGGGTTAAGGGTAAGTTCTTTTTGTTATGAGATGGTCAGAAATGGATAATTATACTACGCTTTACAAATATAGAAAAACTTCGAAAATTTGTTTATTCTCTGAGTACGTAGTTCCGGATTTGTCCGTAAGAGAGCAGATTGTTTTATTTTTATTAAAACATGTGATTACACTTGGAAAGTTTTGTACTGAACGACAATTTGATTTGAGTTTTCTTTGTTAAATATTAAAAGAACTGTTTATATTACCTCTCTTCTCGAAGTTCTTACTTGTGTGAAGCTGTTTCTCAGGTGGTGTTCTTAGTTGTTTGTAATTTCATAACTTTCTGTCAAATACTATCTCGTCAAAACTCAAACCGCGGCTAGGCTAGGCCTGATCGTCCAAAATGGTTTTTTCACTTTTATTATGGAGTATAGCAAGTTAACTTTGATAATTAAGGTAGTGGTACATAATGTTTATACTGTTATTTAAATTTTGTAACAATTTTGTGCTGTTCAAAAGATTTCTAAAGGATATTTTAATACAATTTTTGTCTCATCATTTTGTCAACCGGACGGTTTTCAATTTCAAATTCGATTAAACAATACTTGTTATTTCGTTACTCTTAGTAACCCATAATTTTTATATACCTTTTTATTGGTGCTGCTATTTACTTTTTAGTATATAGGCAGTTTGTAATTATTATAAATTTATTTTTGATTTACAGAAAAATAATTCTTTTTAATTTTGGTTTCTTTCCCAATTTGATTTACATAATAGTTTTCTGTTTATTTTCTTATAACTTTGGATATAAGTCTTTAATATTATTATTAACTTTACATGAATTTATATATTATTTATTAATCTCTTATAGTATTCTTACACTGCACTATTTCCTTCTGCCATTTTCCTCATACAGTATTATTTTAATTTTCATTATCATCTGATATTTAAATCTTCTATGTTTTTAAAAACCCTGGGTTATCTTATACAATAACACAATTATTTTATAAAAATATAAAATTAACATAGGTATTAAATTTTGTTGCCTACACAATATAAATACTACAATAACTAAACAAAATACATAATTAGTTAGTAGTATCATAGTCTACTATTATAGTCTATAATTCTCACATCTACAGCACAATTCTGTAAGAAGTTCCCTTCCTTCACTTATTACCTCATTGGGTACACTATAACTCACTTGTCACTGTATATCACTTTAATATTGTTTATAATGTTTAGTGATACAACTTAATTTTTAGCTAGTTATAGTTTACCCATTTCTGACCTTTATGGTATTACAAGAGTTATCATTTATTGGGACTGGGTTATGTACCGTTACAATATAATCTTCACATTAGTAACATGTGAAATCAAACGAATTAAATGAACATTTCTTACTCGACTAGCCTATGACAAATTATTTATGTTTTTAATGAACCGGTACGTAATTTATATCTTTACCCTTAGAGACCTCTAGTGTTTAGGAAAATGTCAGTAAATGTTACAACATAGTTAAATGTTAATGTAGTTAAAAGTTCTGAATTGATAATATGGTACTCATCCTGGTAGTGGCTTCGCTCCACCTAGTGATGCACGTGTTTTATCCCTCACTTCGAACATTAACGTAATTTTATCTTTGTGCAGTTACTAATTTTTACTGTTTACTAAAACCATATCGTTCACATTTAATGATTGTGGTGGTCAACGTAACTTTATCGGTACGAGCACTAATAGTTTTTTAACTAGTTGACCGCTTTCTTTGTTCGATCGCACTCCCGCAACTGTTTATACTGAGTTTACTGTGTTTTTAATTAAACTTTCAATGCTTTGATTGAATATCTTCACATATGGTAAGTTGAAGTCGGTACGAGCACTTAGGTTTTTAATTAGCTGACCGCGCACTATATTGTTTTTACACTTTTATTATTGGACTGCCTGCTTCACGCACTTTTAATAGTTATTTAATTAGATAGGCCGGCCTTAACTTCGGCCTATCTTACACTCCCGAGGCCACGGTTTTTAGTTAATGAACTAGCAGACTACTATCTGCTGCCACTGTCTGATGCAAACACTCAGGTGACAAAGTTCTTACTGTGATTTACACAGAGACTGCTGGCAAGCTGTTGCGTAATACGTCTGGGCTGGGCTGTCTAGACATCAACAGTTTATGATAACCTTGTATGTTGCTGGTTACAATGGGGCACCTCACAGGTGAATACTAACTGCTTTCAAATTAAAACTGAATTGAATCTTTACTGTCTCTGACACACAATTCTGTACCGTTACAACGGTAGGCTGTAGTGTTTTTTTTTCTATCAGTCACGGGTCGGTCGTATGCATCCACTGAAAACTTTTTCAGTAAAAATTAGTATGGTGAGCGTTTAACAATTACTAGGTATTTTAGTAAACATGGTCCGAGTGACGAGCGTGAAAATTTTTACTGCACACCTAGTATAATGTAGGCTACCGCTTTTTTCGTTACATTTCTACCTTACCTACCGTCAACTGAGCATTTTTGGAATCGGACAGTTTGAAGGTTAGGTTTTGTAATATACAAGTATTTAGCAAGATTCTCTCCATTTTTATCATTATTCTAATTCATTATTTAAACTGCTTTATATGATATAAATTTTCTCATTTAAACATAAATAAAATATATCGATTTAACACAAAATAATGCTCAGTTGAAGGTAAGTAAAGTAGAAATGTACTGAAAAGTGGCACATTTTACTAGGTGTGCAGTAAAAATTTTCATGCTCGTCACTCAGATCATGTTTACTGAAATACCTAGTAATTTTTAAACGCTCGCCATACTAATTTTTACTAAACATTTTTCATTGTATACTTCCAACAAAACGGGTCGGTAGTTGGAGTACATTTCTCCATTAATGCTTCTGGTTGGTTGCCAGCCAATATAACGAAACCAATCAAACCATTATTGTGTACTGTACAAAATTTCGAGAGTCTCGCTCTCGCTATGCGACGCTGGCAATTCTCGCATAACCATAGTAAGCCGCGCTCCGAGACTCGCAGTATTCGCGGCATATATATGAAAAGTTGCGGACCGTTACTCCCAGCACTAAAAGGGTTATTTGGCTAAGGTTTTTATTTGTTTGTTTATTTATTTTGTGTATGTATTGTTGTGCTTTTAGGTATTTTTCAAAAATTTGCCGCCCCTGGATTTTGCCGCCCTGGGCTATAGCCCTTATAGCCCCTCCTAAATCCGCCACTGACAGTAGTCATTGTTATGTTCTTCACAAGTAGATTTTGTTGTGACACCTTACATGTTTCACAGAAACAACCTGCATCTTGAATTTCTATGATCATTTTCACAAAGGAATCAGGACAGAGTTTTCTACTTGGGAGACATGTTATAATTTAGGTTAACTGAGGTCTGTTTACTACTTAATATTTATGGAGCCCTACTATTTTGAATAAGGTTATCCTTAAGAAATGAAGATATCTTTCTCTTAAGGAAGAAATGCAATCCATGGATATTCTCACCTCATTCTGGACATCCACCTCATTCACTTGTCTTATGGAAAATGGCCACATATGTATTTTTTCCTAAATGTATCTACAACCGGTTAAATTCAAGACCATTGTAATACATATTGACCCAAGAAAGTCTAAATACATAGTAATCTGTGTTTTGATTCAAGTATATAGTTATTTATTAATTGTTTAGTATACACTTTGATCACTTATAGGAATGACTGCAAATGCTTGAGAAAAGTATGACTTAAAAACTGTTTTTTACAGACATTTAATATACTCATTGCCAGAAGTAATAGCTTCTCCTGTTTTGGATGCAGTAAGGCAAATACATATTATTATTAGTTTTGATTTTTATGAAACTGGAAAACTGCAAGACTATTTGAAACAAGAAGACATAGAGGTGAATATGAAATAATACAATATACAATGTTTTAACAGTACTATTCTTAAAATAAGGTAGAAGAAAAATATATAGTTGTATTCCAGATAGTGATTATAAAATTATAACAATAAGGTTTGTCACCGGACAAAGGGCTTGCCGCATGACAAATGGCGCCAATCGTACACTCTAGTTGTTCGATATTTCGAATATCGAACCGGTCAATTATTAATTTTCCGAGGTTGGCACTATGGCTTTTGTAAAGTAAATTCATCGGGCCGGAACCCTTTTGTCATGCGTCAACCGTTGTAGTGTCCACATCCACGGGCCGGCTTTTTTGGTCAGATAGAAATCCATCTAATGTAACCTATCCTTTTTTCCACCCAGTCTTTTCTGCCTGTGTGTCAAGAACAACCATTCATGAGATTTCAGTAAGTCATTTTTTTTGTTAATTATTTGATGGCTAGCAATTCTGCATGTTGCACTGCTTAAAGAGCTCACCAGAGGTTAAATTTATACTGTAAGAATAAACGTCTTACCTTCAGACTGTCAATCTTTCAAAATAATATCGTACATATTATACTACCAGAGGCATGAATTTGCTAGTTTTTCAATTTAATTGCTTGCCGTTTCGAATGGGAACACGTGCTTTGTAAGTTTTCATGTTGATGCTGGCCGTGTTGGGTAAATGGGTTACAAGCCAGTTTTGGCTGTGCGATTTTTATTCTAATCACCAACGTGCCGTGCTGTTTAGTTTTTTGTGCCTGCTCGTGGATTTTTGCATGCTGTTAGTTTCCAAATTATAACAATGATCGTTATTTGCATGTTGACGCACGGATACACGTTGGTACGATAGGCATGTTGACCATTATTTGGCGTCTAACATTGTTGGTTGCTTATGTTGAGCAGTTTCGTCGCGTGTGCGTGGGTCAGGTAAGCAAATATTGTGTCAAAATTTTGCACCTTGATTTTTTGGTAATCGTTTGATTACTCGGTCAATTCATGAGAAGTTTGTACCCGTCCTGTTATGGTCTGTTTTACACGTGAAGTCAACTTGTTACGTGTTTGCGAATGGGTAAGGCGTGCGGGGGACGGTTGGCTTTTACGTTATCCGGTTTTTTCGGTATAGCCTGCATTTATATTTAATTTTTTTTGGAATTGACTATTACCCTTTTGGTGCGGTTTATATTTGGCATATGCGCGATATCTTGTCCATACACGCTGCGTTGACCGTGATAAATTGTTGCATTTAATGTGTCTAAGTTATTGTGTTTGTATCGTTAACTGTTGAATTTTTGTATATTGTACCTTGTTGGGTATTAGTGTATGTTTGTGCATTTATTCTATTTGATATTACACATGTGCTTTGTGTACAATTTTGTGTACCATTATTTTGCACCGTATGTGCTTTAATATTGTGCAACTTGTTTTTTTTCATGCTTTTGCACTGTGCAAATTAATCTGTTGCATTTTTTGGGTATGTGATTTATTGTGTTTTGTACTATTAGCCTTTTGGATTGTGTAAATTGTATTTTGTCTTGCACTAATTTACTTTTGTATTTATTATGTTTGGTATTCTTTATGAAAGCTAGTTTATTTCAGAGGCCGATTTATCTAGATTACTGTTAGGCTAGGTCTGGGTCGTGACTATTGTTTAATTTCGAATTCTCTCGTCCAGGGTGGTTGTCGGTTGCGCGACATTCTTTAAATCACAATGCCTGCTAAATTGTCGCTGGCAGCTTTTGACCGGACCACTTCGGTGGGAATACTTGCGTTGCAACACTTAATAAATAGGTTGGAAGGGTTGCCGCAATTGAGAGTCGTGGATCAACATGAGGCCGGTATCTTGGCCTCCAGGTTGTCCGAAGAATATCAGGATCTTCTAGGTAAGGTCCTATCGGCAGAGTCATTGCCCCAGGGATTGGACAAGGACCACATTTTTTCGGTGGTAGCGCAAATTAAAGATATTTATGTCCGGGGAAGCGCTTTGGCGTCAAAACTAACTAAACCAGAGATACCGGTTGGTTCCAGTCAGTCTTCATCGGCAGATGGCGGGCACTCAGGTGTTCTCGTTCATGAGTTGGCGAAGCTTTCTTTACCTTTTTTTGATGGCCAGTCCAAATGTTGGTCCGAGTTTTGGTCGAAGTTTACCACATTAGTGGACGAAAGTCCTGCCCTCACCCCAAAGCAGAAATTGTTATATTTATTGACTCATCTCAAGGGTGAGGCTTATGAGAAGGTTGCCGCGCTTCCCATAGTTGACGATTGACGATAGTTATCAGCTTGCACTGTCAACTCTTAAAAGTCGTTATCACAACCCTCGTTTGGTCACCCGGGTCTATTGTACCAATCTGCTTCAATTACCAGCCGCTTCTATGCGATCAGCTGTGTCTATTAGAAAGTTGGTAGACAGCTTCAATGCTAACTTTTCAGCGTTGTCAGCTCTAAACATTGCTGATATATATCAAGCAATATATGCGTCTTTTGTATTGTCAAGGCTGGATTTATCATTACGTGAACGCTTTGAGGCGTCTGTTACGGACAAAGAAAATCTCCCTTCTCTAAAAGAAATTATGACATTTTTAACCGCCATGGCGGAACAAAAAGAACAGGCATCTTTGGAATCGGCTTTACCTGCTCTTCCTAGCACTAGCCACCAGAAAACTCAGAAAGTTTCCTTTTCTAAGACTACTCCTCTTGCTGTGTCCACGTTATCTGCGGAGGTTACGCAACGGGATTCATCTAATTCACGTTGCCTTCATTGCGATTCCCGGACCCATGTGCTTCTCAAGTGTCCGGCGTGGCTGAGTAAGGACCCTAGGGCTCGATTTTAAAGTCTCAAGAATAAAATATGTTGTCTTTCGTGCCTCCAACATAAACATTCGGGATGGTGCAAAACGTGTGGCTCTAAGTACCACCACACTTTACTTCATTTCAAAAATGCCCGTCCGTCTCCGTCTCATTCACAGATTTCTGAAACAGCTGAACTCAAGGCTTCGGGGTTTTCGCTTGCTGACCAAGTTGATCTGTCTAGCACTACTTTGACTGTGTCTCTGCCCCATCCTGCAGGGATTCTGTTAGCCACATGTCTAGCAGTCTTGTCGTCTCCCAATGGTGGTTATATCGTAGTTAGGGCCATCCTAGATAGCGCGTCCCATGCTTCTTTCATCACTGAAGCGTGTGCATCTCGCTTAAAGTGCGCTTGTTTTGACGCTTCAATATGTGTCAATGGGGTAGGTGATATTGCCACCAAAGGAAAAAGGGTGTGCCATCTTTCCTTGGAAACTTTAAAACGCGAGGTTGTGGCGTCTAACCATGCTTTTATAATTCTTTCAAAGATCTCATCGGACTCACCTAGGTTCCAGGTGTTGCCTGAAGTTAAGCAGGCTACGAAAGACCTTCTGTTGGCTGACCCTACCTTCGATGTAGCAGCCCCAATTGATGCGTTGTTTGGAGCCGATATTGTAGCGGCTATTCTTTTGGGAGAGACTATTCCCTTGGGTGCAGGTTTGCCTATTGTAGTTAGGACACGTTTTGGGTTTGTAATTATGGGTAGAGCCCCAATTTCACTTAATTGTGCAATGACTTGTGCCAGCGGTCTCACTGGCCTTCCTTTGGATCTGGTGTCTGCACATCAGCTTCACTGTCATTTCCACCACTTTTATCCTTCAGTCACAACGTTATCAACTGATACAACCAACCTACTTGAGCAAGTTCATCGGTTTTGGGAGGTCGAAGAGCCTCCAGCTTTGCCCCACCAGTTATCTGAAGAGGATCACTTTGCTGAAAGGTTTTATATGGAGTCAACAAGTCGGTTGCCGTCGGGTCGTTACCAGGTGCGCTTGCCGTTTTTCAAAAACTCTTCTCACACTTTGGGAAATTCCCTTAAGGGAGCTATGTCTCGGTTTTTCGCATTAGAAAGGAAATTTGCGTCTAACAATCAGTTTAAGAGCCAGTATGTGCAATTTATAACTGATTATGTTGCTCAGGGGCATATGTCGCTGATGTCTGACCCCAATTTTCCAAAATATTTCATCCCACATCATGGTATCTTTAAGGTTAGAGGCGATACTTCAAAAATAAGAGTGGTGTTTGACGCCAGCATGAAGACGTCCTCCGGGATTTCCTTAAATGACGTGTTATGTGTCGGCCCTAAGTTGCAGACCTTACTGTCCGATGTTTTGACTTTGTTTCGGCGTTTTAGCCATGTCTATCACGTGCGACATCGAACAGATGTATCGCCAAATTGCCATGCATCCTGATGACTCGGCGTACCTATGTATTTTATGGCGTGAGGAGGTTACCGCCCCCCTAAGGGTTTTCGCTTAGCGTACCGTTACTTACGGGCTGGCTTGCGCCCCTTTTCAGGCGTTGCGAACCTTGCAGTGGCTGGCTCAGGATGAGGCAGTTAATTTTCCTGCGGGAGCGGCGGTACTTAGCCGTAATATTTTTGTTGATGATATTGCAGCTGGTGCTGATTCAAACCAGAGCTTTGCAAATTACAACAGGAATTAATCCTGTTGTTAACGTCAGGAGGTTTTAATTTGAAAAAATGGTGTACTAATCAACCTGACTGCCTACCTGAATCAGCCGCTCAGAGTGATTCCGTCGTTTCTAAGGATATTCTGGGTTTAAGTTGAGACCATTCAACCGATTGCTTCTCATTTCCTCCTTTGGCCTGTTGCAGTAATGCTCAGGTACAGTTCACCAAACGTGTCGTGTTATCCCAGATGGCACAATTATTTGACCCATGTGGTTGGCTTTCGCCAGTGATTTTCAGGGCCAAGGCCTTTTTCCAAAAACTCTGGGCTGAGGGCTTGGAATGGGATGCTCCTCTCAATGATGACTTAAATGATTATTGGTGTCAATTCCTGTCCTCTCTGAATCATCTTTCGGTAATCACTATTTCTCGGCCATTCCTCCCTAAAGGTGGGCGTATTGAAAGGGTTATATTACATGGTTTCTGTGATACTTCCCAGTTGGGTTACGCGGCAGTCCTTTACCTGTCCATTTATACTGACTCTGGTCCTCCGGTGGTTTCGTTGGTGTCTTCTAAAACTAAAGTGGCACCTCTTAAAACTTTATGAATCCCACGTTTGGAGTTGTTGGGAGCTTATCTTTTAGCCAAAGTAGTTTGTCATTATGTCGGCTTATTCTCTTCATGTTTTCAAATGAGTCAAATTTTCTTATGGACAGATTCGACGATTGTTTTGGATTGGCTGAATATGCCTACTTTTAAATTGAACGTTTATTGCTAATCGGGTGGCTGCCATTACCGAGTGGACCAATACTAAGTCTTGGCGTCATGTTCATGGTGTTTCTAACCCCGCTGATTTGGCATCTAGAGGTACTTCATTCTCCAGCCTCCAGTCGTCGACATTGTGGTGGTCAGGGTCAGATTGGCTAAAGCTTCATTCTGTGCACTAGCCCCCTATTAACTATCGACCGAATCACGACGTGCAAGATGTTGCCTTGGAGACCAAGGTCTCTTCGTTTCTTACTCAGGAGGCCCGGGTGGAATTGTTCGATCACTTGTCCTCGTGGCCCTTAGTGGTGGGGGTTACCTCAGTTATCTTAAGGTGGGCTATGCCTTCGGGGGTTGAACCTTCCACAGCCGTGGGTTGGAAGAGGTTAGCTGTTAACTATATTTTACGCTACATTCAGCGTAGCGTGTTTGGACAGAAGCTCGCGGCTCTTCGTTTAGGTAAGCGGCTCCCGGTCCGCATTCAGCGCCTGGTCCCGTTTATTGATGATTTTGGCCTCATTCGAGTACGCGGTCGCTTGACCAATCTACGGTAGCTAGAAATCGTTTTCCGGTTTTACTGCCCAAGCATCAACATCTAGTCGTGTTGCTAATTCATCAGGGCGCGTCCTCGCCCCACCAATCCGTTAATGGGGGATCTGCCAATCCCTAGGGTTAATCCGGCATCTCCATTTTATTCTTCCGGCATGGATTATGCTGACCCTTTTTTGGTACGGGCTTACGCTGTTCGGAAGGCGCCTATAGTCAAAACTTACCTATGTATTTTCATCTGCTTAGCCACTAAAGCAGTTCACTTTGAAGTAGCTATGGATCTTTCTACTTCACAGTTTATTGATGTGTTGAGGCGATTTATTAGTCGTCGTGGAGCTCCTCGAAAACTGTGTTCGGATTGTGGCAGGAATTTTGTGGGGTCGCGCTCCGAACTTAAACGGGAGCTAAAAAATGTTCTTTCTAATCCTGACATGTCAGCTCAGATAACAGCTTTTGCTGTGGACAACAATATTGATTTTAAATTTATCCCTCCGTCTGCCCCTCATCAGGGTGGCTTGTGGGAACGGGCTGTCCAGTCGGCCAAGTTTCATATCAAAAGCATGATTGGGACCAAGTCGTTGACTGTAGCAGAATTTTCATCGTTATGTATTCGTATAGAAGCAATCTTAAATTCCCGTCCTTTAACTGCCCTATCTTCAGATCCAAGTGATTGCCAGGCTCTAACGCCTGGTCATTTTCTGGTTGGCCGCCCCATTACCGCGCCCCCGGAAGCTGAAGTCTCGTTAAATGAAGGGACGGTCCGCCATTACAAACAAATTGCCGCTTTGCTCCAGGCATTTTGGAAAAGGTGGCGTTTGGAATGCTTGACGGCACTTCATGCCAGATCGAAGTGGTCGTCTAAATCCAGAAACTTAATGGTTGGGGACCTGGTTGTTATGGAGGAACAGAATTCTCCTCCCCTGATGTGGCCTCTTGGCCGAGTTTCAGCTGTGTTTCCGGGGAGCGACGGGGTTGTTCGTCGCGCTTTAGTTAAAACTTCCGCAGGTTCTTTTGAACGACCTGCTATCAAATTATACAGGTTGCCTATAGCTTCTTGACTGGGTTTGTCTTGTTTTCGGGTGAGCAGAATTAGTCTTAATGATTGTGTTGTGGACTTACTTGACACTTTTCTGGGATTTCCCAGGTGGTTCCTTCCAGCTGTTGTCCGCATTGAAGTTTACATGGTGGAATGTTTCTGGCATCGCGCTGTGCCAGTCTATTGGGAGTTATGGATGCTCAACAAATCAACAACAACAAAATAAGTAAACAAAATAAAAAAAAAATAAAAAAGGAAAAACAATTGTAAAAAAACTAAGGAATGTTAACTAAGTTGAGTTGCTGAGTTTTAAGTTGTGTTTGGCTGGGCAATTGTTTATTGCATGTTGTTGGGTTTTGTCTGCTCTACCCGAACCTTTCGGATTGCTCGCCTGGTCGATACGCCCGCGGCGGAGTTATTCGGCATTTTTTTTCTAATTAATTGCATGTTTTGTTGTATGTTTTGAATTTTCTTGTGTTTGCGTGTGACCCCCTCCTATGTTGGAGGGTAATTTTTCAGAGTGTGCTCATGTTCACTAAAAAATTTTTGTAATGTATTTTGTGCAGTTCTCTTGGTGTACTTGTGTGTTGACCCATCGTGGTCAACGGGGGCCGGTGTTCGATATTTCGAATATCGAACCGGTCAATTATTAATTTTCCGAGGTTGGCACTATGGCTTTTGTAAAGTCAATTCATGCATCGGGCCGGAACCCTTTTGTCATGCGTCAACCGTTGTAGTGTCCACATCCACGGGCCGGCTTTTTTGGTCAGGTAGAAATCCATCTAATGTAACCTATCCTTTTTTCCACCCAGTCTTTTCTGCCTGTGTGTCAAGAACAACCATTCATGAGATTTCGGTAAGTCATTTTTTTTGTTAATTATTTGATGGCTAGAAATTCTGCATGTTTCACTGCTTAAAGAGCTCACCAGAGGTTAAATTTATACTGTAAGAATAAACGTCTTACCTTCAGACTGTCAATCTTTCAAAATAATATTGTACACTAGTGTTTTTGGTAGCCCTAAAAAGGACCTGGTGGCGAGAAAGCTGATGTTGGTCGTGCCGCACTGAGATGTTCGTGGCGCACTGCAGTCCTCTTCTTTCGGCATCGGTTGTAGTGTCGGCTGCCAGCCCAGACACGACAATCGCTGGCGCCGAACGGGAGTGTGAAGACGCAAGAACAGCGGCGGTTCTATTCTTCGGCTGTTCCTTCCAGTTGACTCCGCCTCGATGTCGTCCGAGAGAGGAGATGAAGTGCGTCCGATGGCGTGGCGATGAAGAGTGCCAAATTTTTTTTTTTTTCGCTCTGGGCTTTGCGGTTGTGCGTCGCAGAGACGAACCGCTCGGTAACTGAGTTCCGAGCTACCTTCTGGAGCTCCTGCCTCGTGGCCCTGCCCAAGTAGGGCGTGTGCTCTATAGCAGGCCGATTCTCGGCTGTTGTGCTAGCATACACTAGCGCAGTATACACCGAGGGCGTTTCCACGAATCACCTGGGCGTATACGGTACCTTCCCAGCCCAGTCACAAGAGGATTGCCTGGGAACCTCGCCGCACGTGCATAAAATTTGCGTGCAAACCGCCTGAATGTGTCGTCTAAGGAGCGGACGCCAAGTCCTCTCCTTAGAAGGCGAGATGAAAAGCGACGGGGGACTTTGGCCGCTAGCCGAAGACCCCTGTCGAGGACGCTCTGCAACTTCTTTTTATGCATTGCGGCGAGGTAACCCCAGACCGGACAGGCGTAGGAAATGACCGGCAGCAGATACGCGCCGACGATCATCCTGCCCAATTTCCTGGTCATGGCTGAACTGATCAGGAGTGGAAACAGTGCGCACAGGCGAGTGGATGCTCGCTTGAGAACTGCCTGTGCGTGGGTACGCCAGGTGAGCCGACGGTCAAGGTGTAATCCGAGGTACTTGACCTCGTTGGACCAGCGCAAGTACGTTCTGCCGATAGTAGCTGCCTAACAGGGTTCTTCCGTCGCTTGGAGAATTCGACGGCTACACTCTTGGTAGCGTTGAGTTGCACTCTCCAATTCTCGGTCCAGTCCACGAGCGTGTCCAGCTGGCGCTGCAGTCATAGGACGGCCCTTTCCTCATGACGATCGGCCGTAAATACGGCCGTGTCGTCAGCGAAGAGGGCCATCTGGACTCCAGGCTGTCTCAGCACGTCGTTGACGTAGATCGAGAACAGAAGGGGGCCTAGAACACTACCTTGAGGGACGCCGGCTGTGATTCGTCTTTCGGAAGAGACTGAATCGCCAACTCTCACGCAGAAGGTCCTCTCCGTCAGAAAGCTAGCAACCAGATGAAGGTAGCAGTCCGGGAGCTGGACTTCCCTAAGCTTGAATAATAGGCCATCATGCCATACGCTGTCGAAGGCTTTTTCAACATCTAAGAAACAGCCAACGGTCCGTTCTCTCCGACACCCGGCTTCCGTGATGCTTTCCACCAATCTCATCAGTTGATGAGTGGTCGAATGCCCCACACGAAAGCCGAACTGTTCGGGGACCAGCACGTCAAAGTTGGTTAGATATTCTCGTACACGACGCTGCACGAGGCGCTCAAAAACCTTGGACGTAGCGCAGAGTAGGCTGATAGGCCGGAGGTTTTCCGAGCGGGTGGTATCCTTTCCCGGCTTCGGGATCACGATAACCGTCGCCTTTCGCCATTTCTTGGGAAAGTAGGCCAGTCTAAGACACGCGTTGAACAAATCAGTCAAGAATTGAACTCCAGGCTCGGGAAGAAGTCGTAGCCTGGAGCTTTTCTTGGCTGAAGTTCAGCGAGCCGATCTGAGACCTCTTCCAAAGAGATGGGTACGAGCTCCGCCGTGATCGGAAGAGACAGAAAGTCTTCCACAGCCATCTCGACTTGTTCGTCGAAGTCCCAGTCCATGGGCTGGTTGGGAGCGAACTGTCGCTCGAAACACAAGCCCAAGTACTCGGCCTTCTCCTCCGGGCGACCCAGGAGTCGACCGAACGGTCCAACAATGGCGGGGAGTGGAGGTCGTCGCCTCCGTCCCGTCAATGCGGTAGGTATTCTGTACGGGTGACTTTGCGGGTCCACATCCCCCGTTCGGGCCACATCGAGTTCCCAACAGCTACGTCGGAACGCCTTCAGACTGCCACGCAGTCGTCCGGTGAGCCGATTGTATGCTGCCTTATCGGCCGGATCACGGGTCCTCTGCCAACGTTTCCGGAAGTAATTCCTCTCGCGAGCGAGAAGAGAGACTTCCTCAGGGATGCGTTGGTAGTCAGGCGTGAAACCAGCTCGCGTACGTGAAGACACGCCTATAGCCGAGATGATTGCCTCTTCGATTCCCGCAACTGCTTCGTCTAGGAGACGAACGGAAACGAGTGGGGCCGCTGGCGGCAATCTACGGCACAAGGCCGGGCCGTAGCGATCCCAATCGATGACCTTCTTCTTGTCAGAACGTGCATAGGCGTGCTGGGTAACGACGTGGACCAAGATAGGGTTGTGGTCGGATGTCAGCTCCGTAAGTGAGAATACCTCGACCGGACAGACAACTCCTTGGGTCACCGCGATATCCAGAACATCGGGAGCCGCGTTAGGCCTTGACAGAAAGAACGTGGGTTGCGCTGGACCAAACACCATCGCCCGGCGCGATTCAACAAAACTGAGCAAGCGCCTCCCGTTCGGAGTAGTCAGGCGACTGTTCCAAACGCGATGCTTGCAATTCAGATAGCCGGCCAAAATTACCCTTCGATGGGAATCGAAGACGACGTCCAGGTCGCCGACAAGGAGTTCAGCTTGTGGGGGCTTGTATGCTGAAACTACGAGGACGCCGCCAAGAGCTCCGTGGACCTCAATGGCGGTGGCCTCTAGGTTGGTAAGCTGCGGCAAAGCGACACGATGATGACCTATGGAGGTCCTCACCGCGATCGCCGTGCCGCCTCCTCGTCGGGCAACTCGGTCATCCCGATAGACCACGTAATTTGGTAATCGAAACCGGTTCGCCGGGGTCAGGTGGGTTTCAGAGAGGAGAAGTACGTCGGGTTTGAACCGAGCCAGGAATTCTAGAAGGTCGGAATGCTTGGAACCGATGTTGTTAGCATTCCAGGCTATGAGAGAGAGATCTCGTCTAAGGGCTCGGTTCATAGAAGACCTATGACTTCGCAGACTTCCACCAAGAGCATCAATCTCTCAGTTGGGTCAGCAGTTTCCAGGCGGTCTCGGATGGACCTGAAGGTGGATGCGACTTTCTTGAGGTCGTAGCCAGACAGAAAGTCGCGGACGAACTGTGCGTCATCGGATATGACGGACTGGGCGGTTTGCCTGGAAACTGAGGCCGCGTAAGAGCGACCAGGTTTTACGGCAGATCGGGTCGTGGTGGAAGCCAGAGGACCAGGGGCAGACGGTTTTGAATCACCGGCAGGAAACGTACGCTGTTGCGCTTCGTCGGACTTATTGTACCGGGAAGCAGGACTTTTCTTGGGCTGTGGGCAGGCAGGAGCTCGGGTCCGAGGATCCGGTGTGGTTATCCCTTTTTTGGTTTTTATGATGCCTGCTCGCGGAAATCGCGGAGGTGGCAGTGGTGGCGAGGCTACCTCTGGTTCAGAGGCGGGAGTTGGAGGTTCCGCGGAGGTGGAGGGTTGATTCTCCGGCTCCATAACCGAGATGACGGCTACTGGGCTTGTCTCTGCTTCGGAAGGAGACGCGGTACGTTTGTTTGCCTTTGCAGGGGCTGGAGGTGGAGCCGGAGAGGGCGCGCGCCGTGCCGGTTGTGCCTTCGGTTGCGGCCTTGCCTGTGTTTTAGGCTGCCTCTGAGGTTGGGGCTGCATAGCTGGCTGCCTTGGCTTTGGGAGGGGCCCCTGCGGCTTTTGCTTCCGCAGGAGCTCCGCCTTGTAGACCGGGCAGTTTACGTTACTGGCTGCATGGCCTTGGCCACAATTAATGCAGCGGAACTTGGACTTGTCTGCCACAGTGCAGGCCTGAGTTGAATGTTCCAACGAACAACGTAGACAGGCCGGGGCATTGCGGCAGACGTCGGTATAATGGCCGAACCTCTGGCACCGGTGGCACTGCGCGAGCTTGCCCTGGGGACGACTGGATTCCACCCTGACGCGGAAGCCAAACAGCCGCGTCAGGTGGAATATTTTATCTGCAGCCTCGCCCTTCTCGAGCGGGAGAGGTACTCGGGTTTCTGAGTTGGTGAACAGGCAGAAAATTGCCTGCACTGGGTACCCGAGGTCTCGGAGTTCCATGAGGATCTCCTATGGATCGGTGTGCGCGTCAAGCCCACGCAAAATTACAGACAAGGGCTTGACTCGCTTAGGTGAGAAGGTGTGGTATTGCAGGCTGTGCGCCTGCAGAAAGGCCTCGACCAAGCGATGGTCCTCGAGCTGGCGGACGACAATCTTGACCGTATCACCGCCAAGCAGCTTCAGGTCAAGCTTGTCGGCCGACAGGCCGTGGGCCGCGATCAGCCGTCTGTATAAGGCGGCGACATTGGACACCCCGTGGACGTACAGGGGCGGCGCGCGACCAACAGCGGCAGCAGCCGGAGCTGCTACCGAAGCAGTCGGAACCGCGGCCTGTTGGCCCTGAGAAGGTCCGATGTCCATGGCCGAGGTGCGAGAGGAAGTGGATCCGGGTGTGTGGGTCCTCTTAGGCTTCTTAGCCGGACGATTACGCCGACCAACGGTCGCGAATTCGCCCGATTCGTCTGCCGGGAGAGTGGGAAGCGGGTTAGGGAGAGGATCGTCCGTCTCCATCGCCCGAGGCGATTCAGGCGAGTCTCCCAGATGTGGCAAGGCAGAGTCGAGCGACTCGGCACTTGAGCCGTTGCCCGTAGTGGGCATGCTGGCCAGGTGCGGCTGCCGGGCAGAGACTGCTAGGCAGTCACCGCCAGCGCCAGGGATCTCGGGTCCGGCCGAAGCCGGGTTACCCGCGCGGCTTCCCTGCTCACGACGATGCGGGAGGAGCTGGGCTAACGACCAGCTTCGTTGAATACCAGTCCTTACCAACACTGGTGTCCATTGGCCCCTTTACCCCGGCGATATCCTAGCTCGCTTACCACTGGTGGGGGCTTGCAAGGATCGTCCGGGGCAGCGCTACCTAACAGTCGCGAGCAGGTTAGGATTTACACACTGATACGGCACTCACCAGGTGAGCCCAGAGGAGTCCTCTTCTATCCTGTCCGGCCAAGATGTTTTCCGGCGCAGGTGGTCCTAAAAAGGTCAACTTCGGCCAACTACCACTTGTACCGGCTACTTAATTCACCGGCAGCAGCTGGCTCCTTGGTCTTCTTTCCCACGAAGAAAGCAGTGATATTCCTCGACCAAATGGCGAGGTGGGCGAAGGCAGCAAAGCCGTAGTTCGTCCAGCGAAGAGAGCAGTCCTGTTCAGTTCGAAGACTGCTTCAGAAGCTGGAGCAGAAGTGTGCTGTCGTCTGTCTCCCTTCCAAAAAGCCAAAATTTTCTGCCGGCCCGGGTTTTATGCACTAACCGGGATCGCTGATTGGCTCGCTCCGAGCACGTATTTGGTCACGTCTCGGCGGCTGCTGATCCCGGATTGGCTCGCCTCGTATTCTTCAGGTGTCGCTGGTACCAGAGAGCAGACGTAATGAATCGCTGTTTTTGACGACGACGACAACTTTGCGATGCACCTGCATTCAAAAGATGCATCAACTGCGGCGGGAGTCACCCCGCCAACTACCGGGCATGTCCGGTGTTTCAGCAGGAGCTCCAGCGGCGAAAGCCAAAAGGGCGCCTGCCACCACCGAGGCATCCGGTAGCTGGTTCAAGACCTGCAACCGAGCAGCCAGGCCCTGCGCCTCCTGCTACGGTTGCCGTGTCTTCCGCCCCAGTCACTAACAGGCAACAAAAACGCTCAAAAGGCCCGAAGCAATCACCTGCAGCACAGGCAACCCCAACTCAGGCTCCTTCACAGGCCCCTGTCCCGCATCAGGCGAAAAAGCGCCGTAACCTCGTGGCATCTAAAAGTGAGACCACCCAGCCAACAGAAAACATCTCGGTTGTGGAGCCTGAGCCTTCTCAATCCCCCCCAGCAACGGAGAATCCTGCCCCTGCTTTAGAAGCAGCCTCGCCTGACCTCCCGCCCCCGCGGTTTCCCAACGCAGGCAAAAAGAAGCGGCATAGAAAGCCCCGTGGCGCTAGATCCCGGGCTCCTGCCAACCCGGCCGCACAGTCCAGACAGCCTGCACAGCGCGCGAAGTCCGACGCAACCGCATCTGTCCCTCTTCCTAGCACCTCCGCTCGAGGTGCTACACCTGGCCCCAAGAAACCCCTGGCTTCCACCAATCCCCCGATTGATAAGCCTCGGCGCTCTTATGCGCACGCAGTCTCCGGGCAATCTGCCTCAAGAACCGTTCCTGACGACTACCAGGTCGTCAAAGACTTCCTTGCTGAGTTCGACCTCAGCAAAGTCGCCCAGACCTTCAGGTCCATCCGCTCCCGCTTGGAGACTGCTGACATAACTGAGAGATTCATGCTCTTGGTGGAAGCCGCCAATTGTGTAGGTCTTCTATGAGTCGGGTCCTCAAACGAGATCTCTCGATTCTTTCCTGGAACGCCAACGGGTTGTCCAACAAGATCCAGGAACTCCAAGAATTACTGGCCCGACTCAAACCCGATGTTGTACTTCTCAATGAGACCCACTTGACTCCTGCGAGTCGGTTACGACTGGCCAACTATGTGTGCTATCGAAACGACAGACCGGGCACTGCTGGTGGCGGTACTGCCGTCGCGGTGAGGCTCACTCTCGAGCATCACCGAGTCGTCTTGCCTGCAATGACTCACCTCGAAGGCACCGCTGTGGAGTTGTTAAACACTCTAGGCGGTGTACAGATGGTAGCGGCGTATAAACCGCCGCAAAAAGAGCTCCTTCACCCCGATCTAGCTGTCGCGTTCGATGCACACAGGAGGGTCATCATGGCCGGCGATCTGAACTGTAAACATCGCGATTGGAACAGTCGCTTGACTGCCCCAAACGGGAAACGTTTACGCAGGTTTGCCGATTCTCGCAGGATACAAGTGATTGGGCCTACCCAACCTACGTTCTACCCCTCACAACGCAACGCGGCTCCCGATGTCTTGGACATAGCGGTGATTCAAGGAATTGACTGTCCGGTCCATGTGTCCGCGCTAACGGAACTATCGTCCGATCATCTCCCCATCCTGATACACGTCGCTACCCAGCACGTCGTACGCAGAGATGTCCGGAAGGTGGTAGAATGGGATCGCTATGGCCCGGCGTTAAGTCGCCGATTGCCAGACGCGGGACCACTCGAAACCTTCCGCCAAGTCGACGAGGCAGTTGCCGCGTTTGACGAGGCAGTCGTATCTGCGATCGACGCGTCTTCCAGAATGAAGCCTGGCGTCACGCCCCACTGGCAGCGGATCCCAGAGGAGACGAGTGCTCTCGCTTGCGAGAGAAATCGCCTCCGGAGACGCTGGCAGCGGACCCGTGATCCGGCCGACAAGGCAGCGTACAACCGGGCGACCGGCATTTTACGTCGTGAAATGCAGGCCTACCGGAGACGCTGTTGGGAACTCGCCGTGGCCCAGGCAGGGGACGGATCGGACGAAAGTAGCCCTTACCGGATACCTTCGGCGTTGGTAGGGAAGAGGCGCCGGCCTCGCATCCCGGCCATTGCTGGACCTTTCGGTCAAATCCTGGCTCGCCCGGAGGCGAAGGCCGAGTACTTGGGCGCGTGTTTTGAGCGACAGTTCGCACCTAACCCGCCCATGGACTGGGACTTCGACGAAGAAGTCGAGAACGAAGTGGAAGACTTTCTGTCTCTTCCGATCACTACGGAGCCCGAACCCATTACTAGGGAAGAGGTCACAGATCGGCTCGTTGAACTCGTGCCAAGAAAAGCTCCTGGCCCGGACGGCGTCTCGAACGCCGCTCTTACTCGACTCCCGGAGCGAGGAGTACTTTTCTTGGTCGCGCTGTTCAACGCGTGTCTTAGACTGGCCTATTTTCCCCAGAAATGGCGTAAGGCGACGGTTATAGTGATCCCGAAGCAGGGAAAGGACGCTTCCCGTCCCGGCAACCTCCGGCCAATTAGTCTACTGTCAGCCACGTCAAAGGTCCTCGAACGTCTCGCACAACGGAGAGTACTAGATCATCTACGAAATTTCGATGTACTGGTCCCCGAACAGTTCGGCTTCCGTGTGGGGCATTCCACCACTCATCAACTGATGAGACTGGTGGAATACATCACGGACGCCGGGTGTCGGAAAGAGCAGACTGTCGCCTGTTTCCTAGATGTGGAAAAGGCCTTTGATAGTGTCTGGCACGACGGGCTCTTGTTCAAGCTCCGGGAAATCCAGCTCCCAGATTGCTACCTTCGCTTGATTGCTAGCTTTCTGACGGAGAGGACTTTCTGCGTGCGAATAGACGACCACGTCTCTTCCGAGAGACGTATCACAGCCGGGGTACCTCAAGGTAGCGTGCTAGGGCCTCTCCTGTTCTCCGTGTATGTCAACGACGCACCCAGAGAGCCTGGAGTCCAGATGGCTTTGTTTGCCGACGACACGGCGGTCTATACCGCCGATCGGAACGCAGACTTTGCTATCCCACGACTTCAGCGCGCACTCGATGCGTATTCGACGTGGACGGAAAGCTGGAAAGTTGCCGTCAACGAAACCAAGAGCTCCGCGGTGCTATTCACAAAGCGCCGGAAAGAACCACGAGGCCGAGTGAGACTCGGTAGAACGTACCTGCCCTGGTCGAGGGAAGTTAAGTACCTCGGTGTCCACCTTGATCGTCGGCTCACCTGGCGTACCCACGCTGAGACGATGCGAAAGAAAGCGTCCGCTCGTCTCGGTCAACTGTTTCCGATACTTGCCAACAAGGCTATGACCCGCAAGCTGGGTAAGTTGATTGTCAACGCGTATCTGTTGCCGATCATTACCTACGCTCTTCCCGTCTGGGGTTACCTCGCAACCGTTCATAAAAGAAGGTTGCAAAGCGTTCTCGATAGAGGGCTTCGGCTAGCGGCCAAAGTCCCCTATCGGTTTTCTTCTCGTCTCCTGAGAAGAGGACTCGGTGTCCGCTCCTTGGATGACACCGCAAGGCGACTTGCATGTAAATTTTACGTCCGAGCTGCGAGGACCCAGACAAACCCACTCATAGCTGGCCTTGGCAGGTACCGAATACGTCCAGGTGAATCTTGGAAACGGCCTCGACAAATACTGTACTAGTCGACCTAGTACGAGCATGTCGTTGTAACGACCAATAAAATTTAATTAATCAATATTCCGTCTGGACAGGACCACTAGGCAGGAGCCCCTCATAGGAGGCTCGGTACTAGGATACCATTGGGTCGTCTCACGACGCACAACCCAACAGCTCTGACCACTTGACGACGACGATATCGACGATCACTTCTGCTCCAGCTTCGGACTGAACAGGACTGCTCTTCTTGGACCTGCTCTCTTCAGCTCTTCGCTGGACGAACTACGGCTTTGCTGCCTTCGCCCACCTCGCCTTCTGACGAGGAATATTTCTTCTTCTCTTCGTGGGAACAAAAAGGACCAAGGAGCCAGCTGCTGCCGGTGAACTAAGTAGCTGGTACAAGTGGCAGCTGGCAGAAGACCTTTTTAGGACCACCTTCGCCGGATACCATCTGCTGGCGAAGAATAGAAGAGGATTGCTCTGGGCTCACCTGGTGAGTGCCGCATCAGTGCTTAAACCCTAACTTGCTCACGACTGTTAGGTAGCGCTGTCCCGGACGATCCTTGCAAGCCCCCACCAGTGGTAAGCGAGCTAGGATATCGCCGGGGTAAAGGGGCCAATGGACACCAGTCTTGGTAAGGACTGGTATTCAACGAAGCTGGTCGTTAGCCCAGCTCCTCCCGCATCGTCGTAAGCAGGGAAGACGCGCGGGTAATCCGTCTTCGGCCGGACCCGAGATCCCTGGCGTCTGGCAGTGACTGCCTAGGAGTCTCTGCCCGGCAGCCGCACCTGGCCAGCATGCCCACTACGGGCAACGGCTCAAGTGCCGAGTCGCTCGGCTCTGCCTTGCCACATCTGGGAGACTCGCCTGAATCGCCTCGGGCGATGGAGACGGACGATCCTCTCCCGAACCCATTACCTCCTCTCCCGGCGGACGAGTCGGGCGAATTCGCGACCGTTGGTCGGCGTAATCGCCCGGCTAAGAAGCCCAAGAGGACCCACCCAACCGCTTCCTCTAGCACCTCGGCCATGGACATTGGACCTTCTCAGGGCCCACAGGCCGCGGTTCCGACTGCTTCGACAGCAGCTCCGGCTGCTGCCGCTGTTGGTCGTGCGCCGCCCCTGTACGTCCATAGCGTGTCTAATGTCGCCGCCTTATACAGACGGCTGATCGCGGCCCACGGCCTGTCGGCCGACAAGCTTGACCTGAAGCTGCTTGGCGGTGATACGGTCAGGATTGTCGTCCGCCAGCTCGAGGACCATCGCTTGGTCGAGGCCTTCCTCCAAGCGCATAACCTACAATACCACACCTTTACTCCTAAGCGAGTCAAGCCCTTGTCTGTAATTTTGCGAGGGCTTGACGCGCACACTGATCCTCAGGAGATCCTCTTGGAACTCCGCGACCTCGGGTACCCGGTGCAGGCAATTTTCCGCCTGTTCACTCACTCAGAAACCCGAGTACCTCTCCCGCTCGTCCGTCTCCAGCACGAGAAGGGGGAGGCTGCAGACAAAATATTCCAACTGACGCGGCTGTTTGGCTTCCGCGTCAGGGTGGATTCCAGTCGTCCCCAGGGCAAGCTCGCGCAGTGCCACCGGTGCCAGAGGTTCGGCCATTATACCGACGTCTGCCGCAATGCCCCGGCCTGTCTACGTTGTTCGTTGGAACATTCAACTCAGGCCTGCACTGTGGCAGACAAATCCAAGTTCCGCTGCATTAATTGTGGCCAAGGCCATGCAGCCAGTAACGTAAACTGCCCGGTCTACAAGGCGGAGCTCCTGCGGAAGCAAAAGCCGCAGGGGCCCCTCCCAAAGCCAAGGCAGCCAGCTATGCAGCCCCAACCTCAGAGGCAGCCTAAAACACAGGCAAGGCCGCAACCGAAGGCACAACCGGCACGGCGCGCGCCCTCTCCGGCTCCACCTCCAGCCCCTGCAAAGGCAAACAAACGTACCGCGTCTCCTTCCGAAGCAGAGACAAGCCCAGTAGCCGTCATCTCGGTTATGGAGCCGGAGAATCAACCCTCCACCTCCGCGGAACCTCCAACTCCCGCCTCTGAACCAGAGGTAGCCTCGCCACCACTGCCACCTCCGCGATTTCCGCGAGCAGGCATCACAAAACCCAGGAACAAAGGGATAACCACACCGGACGCTCGGCCCCGAGCTCCTGCCTGCCCACAGCCCAAGAAAAGTCCTGCTTCCCGGTATAAGTCCGACGAAGCGCAACAGCGTACTTTTCCTGCCGCTGATTCAAAACCGTCTGCCCCTGGTCCTCTGGCTTCCACCACGACCCGATCTGCCGTAAAACCTGGTCGCTCTTACGCGGCCTCAGTTTCCAGGCAAACCGCCCAGTCCGTCAAACCGATGACGCACAGTTCGTCCGCACCTTTCTGTCTGGCTACGACCTCAAGAAAGTCGCATCCACCTTCAGGTCCATCCGAGACCGCCTGGAAACTGCTGACCCAACTGAGAGGTTTATGCTCTTGGTGGAAGCCTGCGAAGTAATAGGTCTTCTATGAACCGAGCCCTTAGACGAGATCTCTCGCTCGTAGCCTGGAATGCTAACAACATCGGTTCCAAGCATTCCGACCTTCTTGAATTCCTGGCTCGGTTCAAACCCGACGTACTTCTCCTTTCTGAAACCCACCTGACTCCGGCGAATCGGTTTCGATTACCAAATTACGTGGTCTATCGGGATGACCGAGTTGCCCGACGAGGAGGCGGCACGGCGATCGCGGTGAGGACCTCCATAGGTCATCATCGTGTCGCTTTGCCGCAGCTTACCAACCTAGAGGCCACCGCCATTGAGGTCCACGGAGCTCTTGGCGGCGTCCTCGTGGTTTCAGCATACAAGCCCCCACGAGCTGAACTCCTTGTTGGCGACCTGGACGTCATCTTCGATTCCCATCGAAGGGTAATTTTGGCCGGCGATCTGAATTGCAAGCATCGCGTTTGGAATAGTCGCCTGACTACTCCGAACGGGAGGCGCTTGCTCAGTTTTGTTGAATCGCGCCGGGCGATGGTGTTTGGTCCAGCGCAACCCACGTTCTTTCCGTCAAGGCCTAACGCGGCTCCCGATGTTCTGGATATCGCGGTGACCCAAGGAGTTGTCTGTCCGGTCGAGGTATTCTCACTTACGGAGCTGACATCCGACCACAACCCTATCTTGGTCCACCTCGCTACCCAGCACGCCTATGCACGTTCTGACCAGAAGAAGGTTATCGATTGGGATCGCTACGGCCCGGCCTTGTGCCGTAGATTGCCTCCAGCGGCCCCACTCGATTCCGTTCGCCTCCTAGACGAAGCAGTTGCGGGAATCGAAGAGGCAATCATCTCGGCTATAGGCGTGTCTTCACGTACGCGAGCTGGTTTCACGCCTGACTACCAACGCATCCCTGAGGAAGTCTCTCTTCTCGCTCGCGAGAGGAATTACTTCCGGAAACGTTGGCAGAAGACCCGTGATCCGGCCGATAAGGCAGCATACAATCGGCTCACCGGACGACTGCGTGGCAGTCTGAAGGCGTTCCGACGTAGCTGTTGGGAACTCGACGTGGCCCGAACGGGGGATGCGGACCCGCAAAGTCACCCGTACAGAATACCTACCGCATTGACGGGACGGAGGCGACGACCTCCACTTCCCGCCATTGTTGGACCGTTCGGTCGACTCCTGGGTCGCCCGGAGGAGAAGGCCGAGTACTTGGGCTTGTGTTTCGAGCGACAGTTCGCTCCCAACCAGCCCATGGACTGGGACTTCGACGAACAAGTCGAGATGGCTGTGGAAGACTTTCTGTCTCTTCCGATCACGGCGGAGCCCGAACCCATCTCTTTGGAAGAGGTCTCAGATCGGCTCGCTGAACTTCAGCCAAGAAAAGCTCCAGGCCCGGACGGTGTTACCAACACCGCTCTACGACTTCTTCCCGAGCCTGGAGCTCAATTCTTGACTGATTTGTTCAACGCGTGTCTTAGACTGGCCTACTTTCCCAAGAAATGGAGAAAGGCGACGGTTATCGTGATCCCGAAGCCGGGAAAGGATACCACCCGCTCGGAAAACCTCCGGCCTATCAGCCTACTCTCCGCTACGTCCAAGGGTTTTGAGCGCCTCGTACAGCGTCGTGTACGAGAACATCTACCCAACTTTGACGTGCTGGTCCCCGAACAGTTCGGCTTTCGTGTGGGGCATTCGACCACTCATCAACTGATGAGATTGGTGGAAAGCATCACGGAAGCCGGGTGTCGGAGAGAACGGACCGTTGGCTGTTTCTTAGATGTTGAGAAAGCCTTCGACAGCGTATGGCATGATGGCCTGTTATTCAAACTTAGGGAAGTCCAGCTCCCGGACTGCTACCTCCATCTGGTTGCTAGCTTTCTGACGGAGAGGACCTTCTGCGTGAGAGTTGGCGATTCAGTCTCTTCCGAGAGACGAATCACAGCCGGCGTCCCTCAAGGTAGTGTTCTAGGCCCCCTTCTGTTCTCGATCTACGTCAACGACGTGCCGAGACAGCCTGGAGTCCAGATGGCCCTCTTCGCTGACGACACGGCCGTATTTACGGCCGATCGTCATGAGGAAAGGGCCGTCCTACGACTGCAGCGCCAGCTCGACACGCTCGTGGACTGGACTGAGAATTGGAGAGTGCTCCTCAACGCCACCAAGAGTGTAGCCGTCGAATTCTCTAAGCGACGGAAGAACCCCGTTAGGCAGCTACGTATCGGCAGAACGTACTTGCGCTGGTCCAACGAGGTCAAGTACCTCGGCTTACACCTTGACCGTCGGCTCACCTGGCGTACCCACGCACAGACAGTACTTAAGCGAGCATCCACTCGCCTGTGCGCACTGTTTCCACGCCTGATCAGCTCAGCCATGACCAGAAAATTGGGTAGGATGATCGTCGGCGCGTATCTGCTGCCGGTCATTACCTACGCCTGCCCGGTCTGGGGTTACCTCGCCGCAATGCATAAAAAGAAGTTGCAGAGCGTCCTCGACAGGGGGCTTCGGCTAGCGACCAAAGTCCCCCGTCGCTTCTCATCTCGCCTTCTAAGGAGAGGACTTGGCGTCCGCTCCTTAGACGACACTTTCAGGCGGCTTGCACGCAAATTTTATGCACGTGCGGCGAGGTTCCCAGACAATCCTCTAGTGACTGGGCTGGGAAGGTACCGTATACGCCCAGGTGATTTGTGGAAACGCCCTCGGTGTATATTGCGCTAGTGTAGGCTAGCACAACAGCCGAGAATCGGCCTGCTATAGAGCACACGCCCTACTTGGGCAGGGCCACGAGGCAGGAGCTCCAGAAGGTAGCTCGGAACTCAGTTCCCGTGCGGTTCGTCTCTGCGACGCACAACCGCAAAGCCCAGAGCAAAAAAAAAAAAAAAAAAAAATGAATCGCTGTTGCCACAGGTTACATTAAGGTTGACATGTAATTTTATGTAGAACATATTTTTAATTATAACAACTTATTTTTTTAATCAGATTAAATATTTATTAAAATAATAAAAGTGTAAATCAGATTGTCTTATAATGGATTTCACATTAAAGAACATCCAGGTAATTTTAAATCAGCCAAAATTTAGGCATCAACGTGCCCAAGTATTCATGAAAGAGTTTTAAATGATATGGTTTCAAAGCTTTTTTATACTTTGTGACTAAATGTTGTATTTGAAATAGGAGGAAATTGAACATACGTATTTTATCATAACTTTAGAATGTTGCAACACTTTACAAGCACAATGACACAATGATACTTTTTAATATTTTACAGTGCACAAGGAAGTTTCTAAGAAAATAACATATTTTGACGTAATATGTTGTTTGAATTCTGGTGAGGCAGTATATTTTTAAAAAAAAGTGTTAAACAAAGCTGTATCAAACAGAGCTTACTTTTTTCTAAATACAGTATTATACTTTAATTGTCGCTACATTTCTATATCTTAACATCTACAAATCTGTAAGTTCTTATTTCTGACTATACCTAGTAGCACATAACTTGTAAAAGGGTACCGGTACTGAAAAAACTCCTACAGTTTCCAATATATCACTACTGGAAACTGTATTCCAATTAAATATAGGCAATAATTCCCTCTGATTATTGCAGAAACAGCCGAATACCTGTATTCTAACCACCCAAAACCTGAGAGCATGGATGGATAGAGCATTTCCAAAATATGTCCAATGCTAAAGCACATTATATCACATGGAGTTATGTGTTAGAAACAATTAATTTTATATTGTTTTTATATCGATTACCTGAACTGAGACAGTGGCTACAAAATATTACAACATAGATTTTAAAAGTAACTAATGAAAATGTATAAAGTTACTTTATAGTGTGGTAACCCAAACAGATCATATTCTACTATAAAAAAACAAATGCATACTAGTTTTGCTCTTTAGACAGTTTCGTATCTTTTGTTTTGTAAAATGAGTATTTTTTTTTTTGTAAAAAAAGTTGAGTTTTTTATTTTTCTTCTCCTTCAAGTGCCATCTCCTCTAAGATTGCTAGTCAACATGGTAATGTGAATTCTAGACACAAAAACTCTCAATAATCAGTGGAACTGCAGTTGAACCAATTCTCAAGTTCTTTAATGAGTAAATGTGTCTTCTTCCAGATTCCTTTTCCCTTGAATCTTGCACTATATTTGTAGAAGGCGACCGGTATATTTTCTTCCGTTCATTATGTGTCCCAGCTATTCTAGTTTTAGGATTTTAACAGTATTAATAATTTATTTCTTCTTCTGCATCCTTCTCATCACCTCAATGTCAGAGACTTTATCGATCAAAATTATTTCTAAAATTATTAAATGTCACATTTCAAATACCTCCAATTTATCAGTGACATTCTTACTCAGCATAAAAGCTTCCATTCCATACAGCAAAACTGAGAACATGTAGCAGATCTATCTCAATATTTGAATCTTGGGAGTCAGGCTTAGGTCTTTACTGCAAAACAGTTTGTGCGGCTTATTAAACGCTGTTCTTGCTTGCAGATTTGGGAAAGTTAATAAACATTTTTAACTGATTAAATTTAATTTAAGGCCCAAAAAACTAACTGATTAAAGTTAAAATAAAATTAACTGATTAAAAGTTAGAACGTTTTTGTTTTCTTTTTTTTGTATTATACGAGTAGTAATTGAGCAAACTACATTGGTTGTTGAAATAATTAAAATCAGATTAAAATAAGTAATTAACGAGTTTGTAGGCAACTTTAATTATTTTTAACCTTACAGTTATTACTGCAAAAACTTGTTCAATTTTAACAAAAGCTGCATTTCAAAATTTTGGTCATTTTCCTCGCCTGTCCCCTAAAATAAGTCCAACAGCACTGAACAGTCCTTTCACAGTGGGCACACCTGTATTATACTTTACAAATAATCTCTTGAGCAGAGGGCTAATGTCTCCAAGGAGACAAAGGAGACCTAATGGTAAACCCAGTCCATTGTCTGTCAATGGATTAGGATTACCTGGAACAAACTTTCTCCGTTGACTTCAAAAACGATTTTAGCTAGTCTTCCTCTTGGGCAGCAAAAAAATTAACTCGTTAATTTGCAAAATGAATCGTTAGCAAAAAATTTAATGATTAATGATTAAAGTTAACCACTTTATGATTTAATGATTAAGTTAAAAGTAACAAATTTTTTAATGATTGGATTAATTGTTTTTTTTTTTATTAAGAAGCAAGTCTGCTTGCTTGTCCAACTCTTGACTTGATCTCCTCAGTGTATTCACTTTTCTTGTTAACACCAGCTTCCAAATACTTATTATATATTGCAACAAAACACAGGATGATGATCTAGAATAAGTATATCAAAGCATGGATGATGGACATTAGCATGTTTTAGATTGATTTATGCAATTTTTGTCAATTAGCTATAAGTTTTGTATTTAGTGATGGATAAGGACTTGTGTTATACCAAATTCTTTGTAAATGTTTGCTCTATAATGTCATGTACTTTGTTTGTGAATATGTGCGCGCGTTTGCGTGTGGTGAACCTTCGTGTTATATCTTCTGCGTTTGTTATCCGATCGGCATGAGACTTGGACAGTGAATTATTTATGAAAATAGCTACATTTTCTGTATACTCTGTTGTTCTCAGCTATTGTTTAAATGTGTTTTTTTAGTAATTGAAAACTCAACTTTTCACGCTTATCAATTGAAGAGTAATAAAATTTCTAGATAAAATCTAGACAGGCACTAGCAGATTTATACAAAGATTCGCCTGCAACGCGTCTATCTTTTGTCCAATCTACCACGTAGACAGTTGATTGTCCAATCAGAAGCTCCTAATTTCAGTCAGATCCATCAGTTGTCAGGTGTACATTGAGGCAGTTCATTGGAAGCCGTTGCCTAGTGAACGTGTGCTCTTTGTCAAGAGTTTTTCTTGTTCGAACTGGTTTAATCTAGAGTAACTCTAATTCTTGGGACTCTTTTCGAGTTTGTCGATTAGAACCAAGTGGGTGAACTACCAGTTTTAAAATATTCAAGTGCTATTACGTGTTAGTGGAAGATTTTCCGCTTAGGGAAATTTATCTACCGTGATAAATCCTTATTAACGCGGAACACTTCAAGAATAGCCGGAAAGTGTAAGTAATATACACCGCTTTTAAAGAATATCATTCATTATCACCCTAAGTAACAATAATTATATATAATATACATATATATATATATTGTACTGTAATTATTTAACTGATATAATATAATTAATAAATGTACCTACTGTTATTATGTTTTTTTATTTACCAGTACATGTAAAAAAACTCTTTCTCTCAGGGTTAATGATTATTAAGTTATTTGATCGTATTTACGATTGTATCTATTATTTTCTTTTCTTTAAACCAAACCAGATTCAGTTAATATGTAGTATTATGATAATTAACCATGTAAAAAATAAATAACAGACTAATGTAACTTAACCGTCTCTGAATTCTTCCAGCTGCCACGGGTTCACTTCTGGTTGTTGTTTACCTTTTTTCAAAAGCAATATTAGGCTTGGCAATCTGTTCCTTCACACAAATTTCTTATTGCTCTCACCGCTGAATGCCGCTCTCCAGGACTACTGCAACACAGATGTCTCCTCGGAACACTTAATTATCCTTTATGGCCACTTAAACTCTTCTCCAGTCCAAGATTTTCCTCTTCTGTCGTCGTTCTATCAAGGATATTGTTATATTTCTCGTATTATTATTTATTTATAAATATTGTAACAAGACCCTGTATGCCGGTCGTTACAAAAGAATAAAATGTATATGGAAAATTCAATAAAAATAGAATTTTCAATTAATAAAATAATTTTGTTATGTTAATAAATGTGTTTAAATGAGAAATATATCTGTTCTAAAAGGTTCTTGTAAAATTTTAATGACAGGTAGGTATTTATTGACCGTCGAGCACTTCTTGAAGATTTGAACCAAGTCTGGAGTTAAATAGATTAACTCCAGGTAATAATCGATTGGTGACTTTCCTGACTGGTCCAATATCTTGTTCAGATGGAATATATTCTTCTTACTTAAGTCCTTCAGCCTTATAAATACCCTTAAATTACCCTGTGAAATAAGTAACAGATACGAAATAATGGAAATATAAAGATTTATTGACAATTTTAAATAAATAATCGATATTTTATCGATGGAGAGCAATTATCGACTCTGTCTCGGGAATTAACGATTGTGTCATACAGAACAAAATTTTATGTTATATTATATTAAAAGACAGGTTCTTTGAGCGATTAGAATTAATAGTCAGAGAAGGGTGACGAGAAAGTATAACATTAACAAATAAAAATAAATACAATAATTACTATTCAATAGTATTTAAATAATTTCAGTATATAATATTTGAATATAAATGTTTTGTCAAACCAATGAAGACTGACGTCACTGCGATATGGTTAGCAGACTCCGTTTTCAAGATGGCCGCTACTCGAGTTGGACTAAGTTACAGCATATGCGTCGTGTCAGAAAATCACAATAAAATTCCCTTTATGAAGGTTTAAAATGTCCCCGCACTGGTGTAATATGTCTGTTAATCTATTTGGTGTATTCTGGTGAAGTGTTCTGTGTAAACTTGTGTTAGTTAGTTTATTTTCTATGTGTTCAACTTCTGCGGTTAAGTTTTCAAGTTATTGGTTAGGAATTGCAGAATAAGTCAGTTGAGATATAGTGTTTTACTTGTTTCTATCACTCGTATTATGGAGTTAAGTGTTTGTTTTCACTATTGTCGTGAATGTATTAACAGCTTTAGCTTTAAAAAGTGTCTAAACCGTCTAACTCTCGTTCACTTATTTCAATGGCTAAACGCTAGCACCAATTTCAACTCGATTTAAAGAAACGTTCTTTACACAACTGTCCAGCTTGATATTCAACAAAAGACTAATTAACTTGGTCATAAATCTGGCCCAGTTAATCCTTAAAAAAGTATTGTTAACATATTCGATTACCTGTACACATGATAAAATATTACATTATATATGGAATTTATCTATTTTATTCCTTACTTTTATGAATTATTAACCTTATTATTGGTTTAATCATCTCATTCCCTTTAAATTGATGTATTATAGCCCATATCTGTGGACATTTTGTGAAAATTAACAAATTTTGTTCACATTTTGGAAATATTGGCTCAAAATTGGATTTCCGTCTTTATATAAAATTTCTCCATTTTAAATATTATTAATACTATTATAATAAATTTTAATTATTCATATTCCTCTTCCTTTCCTTAAATACATATAAATTACACCTTTGAACTGGTTTTTTGTGTTAATCTGTAAATTTGACATTGCTCTTTAAAACTAATTGATTTATATATTTTGAAAATTTACATAATGTTAAGGTATATTTCCTTATTATCATTTTAATTCATAGGATCATTCCTAGTAGTGGTTAATTGAGTTATCTTATATAAATCTTGGTAGTTTACAGGATTTATAAGTGAATTATAGTAGTTTATATTGGTTCTGTGATTTCACCAAATGGCCTAGATTTTAGAATTTTATATTTCTTTCTTTCTCAAATAATTTAAACTTAATTCCTCCTCTGACTTTACATAATTACAATTATATGAAAATAACATGATTTATAACTTATTGTGTTGTGTAGTAGTTAATTAACACTACAGTTATTAAAATAAATAATTATGAACATTGTTTAGCAATCTGCACAATTGAACATATTGCAGATATGGTTTGAACATATATCTTTTAACCATTTTTGAGCTAACATAGCATACCTATTAGAACATTATTACTGGTATGTAGGTTATTATTTATCAAACATAATTCTTTTTAAAACACATAACATAAATCTTATTTCCTAATAACCCTTACAAATACATTTTATTAACACATTGATTTTAGGACTGTGAATGGACAGTCTATTTAAACATTTTACACTTATTAATACTATATTAATGTCAGTCCTTTCTGGTTTAAACCATTATTATTGTGATCCCCTACATCAGTAAACATTAACTCCCATACTCTATTTATTATCATTTTTTACAAATGTCTTGTAAATAAAGATTTACATTAAAATAATAAAATACTGGAAATTTTCCATTTTATTATTTTATTATGCTGTTTATTATCAGATATTAAAGTTGTGATATAGCATACTGATAAGTTATAGTATCACCAACTTTAAGTTTATTGCATTTTTTTTAAAAAACACTTACACAAATTCACTTTCACTGTTGGTTCTGATATTTTGAGTCTTATTATCTCAGACCAGACCTTTAGTAATCATGGACTGTTAAGACTAGTTTATTTTCTTTATTACACAATAGCTTTAGTCGGTTCACTTCTTATAACGCTATACAGCACTTTAGTTTTCTCAATAATTACAGTTTTATAGGATTTTGGGTATGTTATACTTTCTTTTGCTTAGTTTTTGTGGGTTTGGGGTTGATGGTAGTTTATATAATAATAGGTTTTAATACGGTGTTTCTTTCATACTATTTCTTCCTCTCCTCCTGTCTTCTTTCTTGTCCTTCTTCGTATCTTCCTTCTGGTCTTCATTCTTGTCCCTCGTCTAGTCTTCACTCTTCTGGTCTTCCTTCCTCATTCTTGGGTAAACCAAGGTACTTGGTGTATCTCGACTGAGGTTTAGTTTGGAGTATTTAATTTATTCACTGAACTGACTTTATTCTTCTATACAGGTTTCAGGGTATTGTTTTCTTCCTGTTCACAAACTTTATTCTTCCCTCTTCTTGTTTTTGGGGTATTTTGGTATTCACCACTCTTTAATTGAATCTCTTTTTTCTTGATATGGTCTTATATAACTGGTTTACTGCTCTGAGCTTCCTGGGTAACTTATTGATATTATACAATGAGTTGATGAGTTGCTTCAATACTTTCTTTGGTTTCTTTTAACAGTGGTTTTTATATATTAAGTAATGAGGATTTTTATCTTATTGTGGTTCATTCCTCTGATTTATTTAAATGTCATTCAATATTATTATAACATTTGTTGGTGTAATTAAACTTTATGATTTCACATGACTTAAAATGTAGTGGATTTTCTGTCACGCTACAGAATGCCCTTCTCCAGAAGTAATTTTTTCAGACTATACTTGCTTTGTCTGAAACAATTGCTTATGATAATTATTCTAGGTTTGTTGCTATTTTGGACTTCCTTCCATTTTAAAATTTTCTTATTTATATTTGAGTTTATATCATTCTCTCTTGATCTTCCTTGATAGTAATAGTCATCTGAGTTTCATATTTATTATTTCATTTTCATATTTCTTCTTAGTATTTTCTCCTTGGGATATTTCCTCCCTATCGTTCCCTACTTTGTGAGCTGGTTCAGTTCAGAGAGGCACTGTACGCTACTTTCCTCTGCTGTCCAATACTTCACACATATTTGAGTACAGAGGCAAATCATCTCTGCTCAAAAAACATATTAATCCTGCTGGAATTATCATCAGACAGATTAAAAAAAATTATTCAGAATAGTACACATTTGTTACTATTTAAAAAATATCTTTGGGATACTTCACTTATTACTTATTATACTTCTCAGAGATTTTAATATTTCTATCTCTGTTGTTCTTCTGACTCATTATCTGGATGTTTCTTTCATTTGATATTATGGTAGGAAGCTCTTCTATTATTACATTTTTCAACTTTTCTTATCATATAAATCTTTTGGTTATAAATTCTTTATTACCTTCTGGTTTTTTCATTATAATCTGCATTATTTATAGTAGCATATCTTTATGACATTTTTAGACTGTTTCTTTGTTCTTAAATTTCCACTTGTTCTATTTTCTAGAATTTTTATAATTGTCATTATCATAATTGTCATTTAATTCATAAATCATTTTATATTAATTCGTTTAATTACATAAATCTTTGACATTATTTTCACATTATTCCTGTCATTGTTATTATACTTGCGAATGATGGTTTTTTATTAATTTCATAATGAGGTCATAATTTCTCCTCATACCACTTCAAAGTTTCATTCTCTCATAATTCCAAAGAAGTTTTTGTACTTTATTATTCAATCACTCAAATCGTATTAAAGAATTTTTTCTTTTTTATTTCCTTTAGCATCAGTTTATGGAAAAGGTTTTTACTCTTCATATTGAACTTAGATATGATCATATTGTCCAGAATTATTTGTTTTAATTCTAAATGTGTTTCCTTTTACTCATACCATTATGATCCTTTGTTACCATGGTAATTATCTTCTATGCTTACCATAAACATGGTATGAAATCTCTTCAGTTTATCTCACCATAGTGTTTTATTTATAATTGGTTGGTAAGTTGTACTTATACTTGGTTTGGGAAACTTGATTTATACATAATTCAAAATTCACTCTTCTTATATTATTCCATAAAGTTTTCTCAAATAATTTGTATGTAAGGTGGGCTTACATGTGTTTTGGCTGGTTTTATTTCTCTAAACTCTCTTGGTATTATTGTCAAAATGTTTCTCTTCAAATAAATATTTAGTAAGCTGTCCTTACTTGTTTTTGACTTTAGATGGTTTTATTTCTAAATTCTCTCCTTCTTTATTATTATATTATAGCCATCAAGTTTTTCTTCAAATAATTATTTATGTAAGATTGGCTTACAAGTGTTTTAGAATTTTGAGGATTTTAAATTCAAAATTCTTCTTGTATTCTTGCCATAAAATTTTCTAACAATTGTTATGTAAGGCGATCTTACGTATGTTTTAGAATTTGTTTGGTTAAGTCCAAACTCTTCTTATATTATTCTTCTTTTCAAATAATTTCCTTCAAATAAATTGTATATAATTGGCTTATATTGTGTTTAGAATTTAGAGGTTTTAAATTCAAATTCTTCTTCTATCATTGCCATAAAATTTCCTTCAAATATTTTTTATTTTATGTAAGATGGGCTTACCTTTGTTTTAGAATTTGGTTGATATTATTCTAATTCTTCTTCTATTACTGCCACATAGACTTTTCATAAATGATTGTAATAGTTTTCATAATTATATGGTAAACATATCGTATTAGTTTCATAAATATTGTATGACTCTTTTCTTGTCTTTATTCAAACGTATTTCTTATTATTATTTTTTTTTTTATATACCCAGGTGGATGCTTTTTATTATAGTGCATTGTTGCTCATAGTTCCTTTATAAGGTGTAGTTTCTTAATTAATTTATTTCTTAAATTCCCTTTTTGGTTCTTTGTCCCTTCTTCTTCTCATTTTTCCTCAGTGGTAATTATTTTCATCTTCTTTGTGGTGGTTTTGCCGTTGTCGGTTATCATGACATCCATCCCTTTTACCACCTCATTATGTATCCGTATGGATCCTTATCAGATCCAAACTTATCAATGTTAATCTTGGAGTAATCATTCTCCTTCCTTTCCTTTTTAGGTTTTTGACTACCTTCTGCTTTGATATGGTTGACTTGAGCTATTCGGGGTCCTCCGTCGTTTTTTGGTTCGTTATGCAGTATTTTGTGACTAGGATATTCCCCGACTACTACCCAATTTTCATTCTCACTGTTATCTCGGTTAGGTCCGACCGGAGTGTTGGTCGGTAAACCTTGAGTGGTTGCTGTCCGCTCTGTATAAGGGTTAGATGGTTGATTTCGGTTCATGTTCCGTTCAGGTTCATCTAAGTTGTTACTCCTTCGTGCCGGATAGTACCTTGGTTGGTCCCGTTCTAGGCTTCTCCAACGATCCTCCTCCTCATGGAAACTGTTACGCCGCTGATAGTAGCTTCTTCGTTGACGATTGTCTTCAGCTCGTATAAAGTTCACTCTAGGGCGAGGATACCTATTATTATTAAAATTACCATTATTTGGACCCGCACGATTAGCATTATTAGGGTAAGGACTATTACCATAATTGGGGCTTCTCTGACTATTTACGTTATTAGGGTAGGGATTGCGGTTACCCTGATAACCATTAGAGGGTCGGTTCGGGTTTTGCTGGTTGGGACCCGTATTATTATTATCATTGTAATTAGTATTATTTACATTATTTCCATTATTAGAATTGTTATTTCGCGGGTATGTCCGACCTCCTTGGTACCCAGTATTTATGTGGTTCGTACCCTGGTTGTTGTTCTGGTACGTCCTTGGTTCGGGCCCATCACTTCTTCTACGACTCTGCCGGTAATAATCTTCATTTTCATAATTCTCTAGGAGTTCTGTCATTGCCTGGATGGTTTTTATCTGGCTGCCCCTCCTAGCACGAATCACCTCCTCATCATAATGGTAAGACAGCTTGTTTATTAGGCATTCCTCCGGTATGGCTGGTTCTAAGTGCTTGGCCATACACACTTTGCCGAGGAAATAAGCTGTCATTGAGCTGCCGACTTGTGGTTTGTAGCGGCCGTGGCATATATTATCTCTTATGAGATTTTGCGTGGTCTTTGACCAGTACTTGGCCTTGAACAGGCTCTTGAATTGTTCATAATTGTCGATGTCGCTCCGGTTGGCCATCCACCAATGGTCATTCACCTCCCGAAACGACTCGTCAAGGATCTCTCTGTTCTGGACCCATCGGTTCCCTCGGTGTTTCTCGAGGTACTCCTCTATTCGTGCCAAGAACTCCATAGGCTTCCGTTTGTATTGCCGGAAATTGAGCCATTCTCTGTTCTCTGACATGGGGAAATTGTGATATCCCGACGGTCTGTTTCTTATTAACTCTATCTCCTCCTGGCTCTGACGCACCTGTCCGGTTATGTTCACCATAGCGGCTTCCACGCCGTCGCATCTTTCTGTTACTTGGGTCCTCACTTTATTTACTTCCTCCAATGCAAATTTCTTGGTCTCTTCCATTCTTGTTTCCTGTTGTTCTTGGACCTGAGTAATCTCCTTCGTTATTACTTCCCGGACTTCCAGCACTTCGTTTTCTGTTTGACGACATCTTTAGTCTACTTCTCGGATCTGCTGGTTAACAACCACAACTTCCTGTTCTAATTTCTTCACAATGGACTTCTTCGTCTCAGTTATCTTTTTATTTATCTCCTCTTTAGCTAGCTCAATCCTCTCGTCTAACTTATTCATGTTCTCTTGGTTAACTTCCCTTAGTTCTTCTCTCAGCCTTTGATTATTCTCATCCATCTTCTCTTCTAAATTCTTATTATTTTCTTCCATTTTCCTTTCCATCTTTCTACTAGTTTCTTCGATCCTCTTATTAGTAATTTCTATCTTACGGCCCAATTCTTCCTTTGTGGATCGGTTATCTTCCTTCAGATCCTCTAGTTTTTCTTTTAATGAATGGTTGTTTTCCTTCAGATCCTCTAGTTTTTCATTTAATGAATGGTTGTTTTCCTTCAGATCCTCTAGTTTTTCATTTAATGAATGGTTATCGTCATCCATTTTCTTGCTTAAATTCTCCTCCATCTTCTTGTTATCTTCCGTAGTGGAATCCATTTTCTTATTTAAATCCTCCTTTGTGGATTTAATTTCCTCCTTTGTTGATTTAATTTCCTCCTTTGTGGATTTAATTTCTTTCTTTAACTCTTGACTCATTTGTAAGATCATTTCCATCACTCTATCCATTTTCGTATCTCCATTGGTATTGGATTTCTCTTTCTCCCTTTCTGGGACACTAACTTCCCCTGTCTGCGTTGTTACTTCCGGCTGTTCCTCTGGTGGTACGGGTTGTTTCGGTTCCACCTGGGCTAGTAACACTTCGGGATCTTCCACGGGTGTTGCCTCCTTATCCCCCATGTCAACCTCTTTCTCGGCCTCTGCCGCCCTCTTTTTCGATGTAGCTCGTCTCTGCATCTTTCTCTGTCTCTATTTATTAATCGCTGCCAAGCTTAGATTATTAAGCCCTCTAAGTTGGACGCCACTTTGTAACAAGACCCTGTATGCCGGTCGTTACAAAAGAATAAAATGTATATGGAAAATTCAATAAAAATAGAATTTTCAATTAATAAAATAATTTTGTTATGTTAATAAATGTGTTTAAATGAGAAATATATCTGTTCTAAAAGGTTCTTGTAAAATTTTAATGACAGGTAGGTATTTATTGACCGTCGAGCACTTCTTGAAGATTTGAACCAAGTCTGGAGTTAAATAGATTAACTCCAGGTAATAATCGATTGGTGACTTTCCTGACTGGTCCAATATCTTGTTCAGATATCACTCGTATTATGGAGTTAAGTGTTTGTTTTCACTATTGTCGTGAATGTATTAACAGCTTTAGCTTTAAAAAGTGTCTAAACCGTCTAACTCTCGTTCACTTATTTCAATGGCTAAACGCTAGCACCAATTTCAACTCGATTTAAAGAAACGTTCTTTACACAACTGTCCAGCTTGATATTCAACAAAAGACTAATTAACTTGGTCATAAATCTGGCCCAGTTAATCCTTAAAAAAGTATTGTTAACATATTCGATTACCTGTACACATGATAAAATATTACATTATATATGGAATTTATCTATTTTATTCCTTACTTTTATGAATTATTAACCTTATTATTGGTTTAATCATCTCATTCCCTTTAAATTGATGTATTATAGTCCATATCTGTGGACATTTTGTGAAAATTAACAAATTTTGTTCACATTTTGGAAATATTGGCTCAAAATTGGATTTCCGTCTTTATATAAAATTCCTCCATTTTAAATATTATTAATACTATTATAATAAATTTTAATTATTCATATTCCTCTTCCTTTCCTTAAATACATATAAATTACACCTTTGAACTGGTTTTTTGTGTTAATCTGTAAATTTGACATTGCTCTTTAAAACTAATTGATTTATATATTTTGAAAATTTACATAATGTTAAGGTATATTTCCTTATTATCATTTTAATTCATAGGATCATTCCTAGTAGTGGTTAATTGAGTTATCTTATATAAATCTTGGTAGTTTACAGGATTTATAAGTGAATTATAGTAGTTTATATTGGTTCTGTGATTTCACCAAATGGCCTAGATTTTAGAATTTTATATTTCTTTCTTTCTCAAATAATTTAAACTTAATTCCTCCTCTGACTTTACATAATTACAATTATATGAAAATAACATGATTTATAACTTATTGTGTTGTGTAGTAGTTAATTAACACTACAGTTATTAAAATAAATAATTATGAACATTGTTTAGCAATCTGCACAATTGAACATATTGCAGATATGGTTTGAACATATATCTTTTAACCATTTTTGAGCTAACATAGCATACCTATTAGAACATTATTACTGGTATGTAGGTTATTATTTATCAAACATAATTCTTTTTAAAACACATAACATAAATCTTATTTCCTAATAACCCTTACAAATACATTTTATTAACACATTGATTTTAGGACTGTGAATGGACAGTCTATTTAAACATTTTACACTTATTAATACTATATTAATGTCAGTCCTTTCTGGTTTAAACCATTATTATTGTGATCCCCTACATCAGTAAACATTAACTCCCATACTCTATTTATTATCATTTTTTACAAATGTCTTGTAAATAAAGATTTACATTAAAATAATAAAATACTGGAAATTTTCCATTTTATTATTTTATTATGCTGTTTATTATCAGATATTAAAGTTGTGATATAGCATACTGATAAGTTATAGTATCACCAACTTTAAGTTTATTGCATTTTTTTTAAAAAACACTTACACAAATTCACTTTCACTGTTGGTTCTGATATTTTGAGTCTTATTATCTCAGACCAGACCTTTAGTAATCATGGACTGTTAAGACTAGTTTATTTTCTTTATTACACAATAGCTTTAGTCGGTTCACTTCTTATAACGCTATACAGCACTTTAGTTTTCTCAATAATTACAGTTTTATAGGATTTTGGGTATGTTATACTTTCTTTTGCTTAGTTTTTGTGGGTTTGGGGTTGATGGTAGTTTATATAATAATAGGTTTTAATACGGTGTTTCTTTCATACTATTTCTTCCTCTCCTCCTGTCTTCTTTCTTGTCCTTCTTCGTATCTTCCTTCTGGTCTTCATTCTTGTCCCTCGTCTAGTCTTCACTCTTCTGGTCTTCCTTCCTCATTCTTGGGTAAACCAAGGTACTTGGTGTATCTCGACTGAGGTTTAGTTTGGAGTATTTAATTTATTCACTGAACTGACTTTATTCTTCTATACAGGTTTCAGGGTATTGTTTTCTTCCTGTTCACAAACTTTATTCTTCCCTCTTCTTGTTTTTGGGGTATTTTGGTATTCACCACTCTTTAATTGAATCTCTTTTTTCTTGATATGGTCTTATATAACTGGTTTACTGCTCTGAGCTTCCTGGGTAACTTATTGATATTATACAATGAGTTGATGAGTTGCTTCAATACTTTCTTTGGTTTCTTTTAACAGTGGTTTTTATATATTAAGTAATGAGGATTTTTATCTTATTGTGGTTCATTCCTCTGATTTATTTAAATGTCATTCAATATTATTATAACATTTGTTGGTGTAATTAAACTTTATGATTTCACATGACTTAAAATGTAGTGGATTTTCTGTCACGCTACAATATTATAATCAAACTCTGGTATCACGATTCAAAATCCTTTTCTTTATTTTCTTTTCCATGTTACATTAACTTTGATGATGTACAAATGTTATTTTATGAAATTAGACTCTTCATGTATTTACTATTAGATATATAATTTTAGACTAATAACGTTACTCTTAATGAATTTAATTGAAGACTCATAACGTTACTCTTATTGAATTTAAAATTAGACTAATACATTTTCCTTCATCACTGTACAAAACAATTTCTTAACAATTTACAAAATTGCCCCCATGATAATTCCCTAATTTCTTTACATCTGTTTATCATATACCTATTAAAACATATATCATTTTTATATTTCTAATTAAACATCTTTATTTTACCTATAATATTCGTAATTCTATTGGTTATTTATTAAATTATAATTTTCTTACTCACTCTTCTTTTAATATTCATTCCAATTTCAAATATTATTTTCTGAACATATAACTAAATATGGTT